>JAQNBH010000010.1:6427065-7089565 GCA_028752905.1 Cladorhizidae sp. MBARI D1340-BT2
GATCGCTCAACTCTCAGTAATGTTCAGCTCTCGGGTTTCCAACAG
Organism: Cladorhizidae sp. MBARI D1340-BT2; assembly: GCA_028752905.1. NCBI lineage: Eukaryota > Metazoa > Porifera > Demospongiae > Poecilosclerida > Cladorhizidae > Cladorhizidae sp. MBARI D1340-BT2. Next base: position 6,427,111 of record JAQNBH010000010.1, read on the forward strand.
AAGGCACAGAAGATGGGAAAAATCTCTGGAATAGGCCCTTGTGAGATACGCAACACATCACAGTAGCTGCTCTTGCATGATCAGGACTTGTGTTGTGACCTCTTTAATCATTATGTCTCCCACCCCCCCCCCCCCCCCCCCCCCCCCCCCCCCCCACCCCCCCCCCCCCCCCCCCCCCCCCCCCCCCCCCCCCCCCCCCCCCCCCCCCCCGATACATTGCACTACACTTTTCTGTTCAGATAATATGCCATTGTTAGTAGGAATGTGGTGGCCTCATACTCTTATCATGCCATTGTTAGCTAGGAGTGGTGGTAGTGACCTCATACTCTTATCATGCATTGTTAGTTAGGAGTGGTGGTAGTGACCTCATACTCTATCATGCCATTGTTAGTTAGGAGTGGTGGTGACCTCACTCTCCCAGTGCTGCCAGCTATTGGCTGACATGACTCTCCCAGTGCTGCCAGCCCTCAGTGCTATTGCAGAGATGGACTCTCCTAGTGCTGCCAGTCCTCAGTGCTATTGGCTGGCATGACTCTCCCAGTGCTGCCAGCCCTCAGTGCTATTGGCTGACATGACTCTCCCAGTGCTGCCTGCCCTCACTGCTATTGGCAGAGATGACTCTCCTAGTGCTGCCAGCCCTCAGTGCTATTGGCTGGCATGACTCTCCCAGTGCTGCCAGCCCCTCAGTGCTATTGGCTGACATGACTCTCCCAGTGCTGCCAAGCCCTCAGTGCTATTGGCTGACATGACTCTCCAGTGCTGCCAGTCCTCAGTGCTATTGGCTGACATGACTCTGCCAGCCCTCAGTGCTATTGGCTGACATGACTCTCCCAGTGCTGCCAGCCCTCAGTGCTATTGGCTGACATGACTCTCCCAGTGCTGCCATCCCTCAGTGCTATTGGCTGACATGACTCTCCCAGTGCTGCCAGCCCTCAGTGCTATTGGCTGACATGACTCTCCTAGTGCTGCCAGCCCTCAGTGCTATTGGCTGACATGACTCTCCCAGTGCTGCCAGCCCTCAGTGCTATTGGCTGGCATGACTCTCCCAGTGCTGCCAGCCCTCAGTGCTATTGGCTGACATGACTGACATGACTCTCCTAGTGCTACCAGCCCCCTCTTTGGAGAGATCTGTTTCTGTTGCAGGTTGCAATAAGTGCCTCTGAATCAGACTGATTGGCATTTTCATTCTTCAGACTCTCAAACTCATCCAAAAATCCTGGAAGCCTGCTAAGGTCTACAGCTTTCTTCTTCATAAAGAGCATTCAACCTAGCCATTGATTAAGAACTTCAGACAGAAGTACAATCCCTGCACTACCTACCTTACTTGCAGGAAGAGTGCTGGCTCCATGAGCTGCATCTCCAAACCTTACTTGCAGGAAAGTGCTGGCTCCATGAGCTCCGTCTCCAGAACGAGTGCTGGATGTTGACGATGAGAGCTGGGCGTTTATTGATGGCTCGAATATAGGATTCGTGGTGGATGACAAACCTGTCTCACTTTATTTGACCATTTCGAGTTGCGGTAGATTCAAAAATTATTTGAATAGTGCTTAAAGCTTTCCTGGAGAGGGGTGGGGGGGGGGGGGGGGGGGGATTAAAAAAAGGTTTAATTAATTATTATTATTATTATTATTATTATTATTATTATTATTATTATTATTATTATTATTATTATTATTATTATTATTATTATTATTATTATTATTATTATTATTATTATTATTATTATTATTATTATTATTATTATTATTATTATTATTATTATTATTATTATTATTATTATTATTATTATTATTATTATTATTATTATTATTATTATTATTATTATTATTATTATTATTATTATTATTATTATTATTATTATTATTATTATTATTATTATTATTATTATTATTATTATTATTATTATTACTATTACTATTACTATTACTATTACTATTATTATTAATTATTATTAAACAGCTTCCATCGAGTCACATCATTCCAAACACTTTTTTTCCTTGTTTCCCCCCCCCCCCCCCATCACTTCTGGTCTGCTCCCTGCAGGCATGCTAACAAGTTGGAGCCCAGAGGTGCACATATTTGGAGCATGACCTGCATGGGTTCTTTTAGAAGCATACCATTTTGTTTAGCAGAAAATAAGGTTTGCTCCATCGTATGCTTGGCCTACAAGTGTTCTGTAACCACACCCCTTCTCTTCCGAGTACGAGCTAGTGCCTTTGTGATTTTGTCAGCATTTGTTGAAGGCACATGGAGGATAGTCATCTCCAGGGCAACTATTTGTTGAAGACACATGGAGGATAGTCATCTCCAGGACAACTATTTGTTAAAGACACATGGAGGATAGTCATCTCCAGGACAACTATTTGTTGAAGACACATGGAGGATAGTCATCTCCAGGGTAACTATTTGTTGAAGACACATGGAGGATAGTCATCTCCAGGACAACTGTTTGTTGAAGACACATGGAGGATAGTCATCTCCCGGCAACTATCTGTTGAAGACACATGGAGGATAGTCATCTCCCGGGCAACTATCTGTTGAAGACACATGGAGGATAGTCATCTCCAGGACAACTATTTGTTGAAGACACATGGAGGATAGTCATCTCCAGGGCAACTATTTGTTGAAGACGCATGGAGGATAGTCATCTCCAGGGCAACTATTTGTTGAAGACACATGGAGGATAGTCATCTCCAGGGTAACTATTTGTTGAAGACACATGGAGGATAGTCATCTCCAGGGCAACTATTTGTTGAAGACACATGGAGGATAGTCATCTCCAGGGCAACTATTTGTTGAAGACACATGGAGGATAGTCATCTCCAGGGCAACTATTTGTTGAAGACACATGGAGGATAGTCATCTCCAGGGCAACTATTTGTTGAAGACACATGGAGGATAGTCATCTCCAGGGCAACTATTTGTTGAAGACACATGGAGGTTAGTCATCTCCAGGGCAACTATTTGTTGAAGACACATGGAGGATAGTCATCTCCAGGGCAACTATTTGTTGAAGACACATGGAGGTTAGTCATCTCCAGGGCAACTATTTGTTGAAGACACATGGAGGATAGTCATCTCCAGGGCAACTATTTGTTGAAGACACATGGAGGATGGTCATCTCCAGGACAACTATTTGTTGAAGACACATGGAGGATAGTCATCTCCAGGGCAACTATTTGTTGAAGACACATGGAGGATAGTCATCTCCAGGACAACTATTTGTTGAAGACGCATGGAGGACGGTCATGTCCAGGACAACTATTTGTTGAAGACACATGGAGGATAGTCATCTCCAGGGCAACTTTGTTGAAGACACATGGAGGATAGTCATCTCCAGGGCAACTATTTGTTGAAGACACATGGAGGATAGTCATCTCCAGGGCAACTATTTGTTGAAGATACATGGAGGATAGTCATCTCCAGGGCAACTATTTGTTGAAGACACATGGAGGATAGTCATCTCCAGGGCAACTATTTGTTGAAGACACATGGAGGATAGTCATCTCCAGGGCAACTATTTGTTGAAGACACATGGAGGATAGTCATCTCCAGGGCAACTATTTGTTGAAGACACATGGAGGATAGTCATCTCCAGGGCAACTATTTGTTGAAGACACATGGAGGATAGTCATCTCCAGGGCAACTATTTGTTGAAGACACATGGAGGATAGTCATCTCCAGGGAAACTATTTGTTGAAGACACATGGAGGTTAGTCATCTCCAGGGCAACTATTTGTTGAAGACACATGGAGGATAGTCATCTCCAGGGCAACTATTTGTTGAAGACACATGGAGGTTAGTCATCTCCAGGGCAACTATTTGTTGAAGACACATGGAGGATAGTCATCTCCAGGGCAACTATTTGTTGAAGACACATGGAGGATAGTCATCTCCAGGGCAACTATTTGTTGAAGACACATGGAGGATAGTCATCTCCACGGCAACTATTTACCAACCCCTACAACAAACAGTAGCTCTTCATGAGAGCTACACATCCTGACATTCATCTGCAAAGACTGAGAAAAAGAAACTATTCAAGCTCTTCTCCAATCGTTGATCAACCCAGCAGTGAATTGCTTTGACAATACCAGTGTCTGAGCAGTTCATCTCCACAGGCAATGAGATCTATGAAGTGCTCAAGTGTGAGGGAATTTGCTCCTTTGCTAGATAATGCACTGACCTGGTAAACTTTAGCAGCACAGCCATGCTTTCTCTGTCTCTTTCCTTCCACTTCTCTAGCAGCTGAAGATTGCACCTGCAGCACATGGTAAACAACCTGCTCAGCCATCAGGGAAGTAGCAAGTGCACATCTGTGCCACGAGGAGTGGTTCAGCATCTCTGTGCCACCTTGACCCGCCTCTGTGCCCCTATAGGTGCTCCTCACTGCCCCCGCACCTGGTGCAGAGGAAGGACCTTGACCTGCCTCTGTGCCCCTATAGGTGCTCCTCACTGCCCCCGCACCTGATGCAGAGGAAGGTGGAATTGTCTCATATTCTTGACACTTTAACAAACATTTTCACGTGGATCATTGCAGTGCCACCAACTACTTCCCTCACAATGTGCGTTATAAGTGAGATGAGAGATGAGATTTGTACTGTTTTATACTTTGCACCTTAGTTGGCTTTGGAGTAGAGGGAGAGGGAGAAGAAGCTGAAGGATCTTAAGGGTGTGTGTGTGAGGCGCTTTATTGCTATAGGCTACCAAATGCACATGCTTGGTTAATTAATGCTGCGCATCACATGACACACATGTGACCACTTGAACCCAGTGTTACTGTGGGTTGATGAAAAACACCTTCAAAGCTACATTGAAAAGCACTTATGTAACTATGGCAAGTGGAAGGCAAGCTTGGTTGAGCATCTCGAGGATATTTTGTACATGTGGCCAAAAAGTGGCCCAGCCAGGAAAAGTGGGCGTGGTTGGTCCAAAAATTTCGACAGGATTTATCCACCATAAGTTCCAATCCCCCTCCCCTGCTGCAAGCTCCACCCCCTCCCCTGCTGCAAGCTCCACCCCCTCCCCTGCTGCAAGCTCCACCCCCTCCCCTGCACCCCTCCCCACCACAAGTTCCACTCCCCTCCCCTGCCACCAAATCCTGTATATTATCCAGGTGCTAGGAATGTTTGTGGTCGACATTGCTATTGTCAGGCCTCGTCCCTTCAAGAAGTTGCTAGGACAGCTCGAGAACTAACCAATCGTAGCAGATGTTAGTCTTTGCCTTGTTTAGTACTGAAATACTCTGTACACACACGTACATATAATATTATTTAGAGGGGATCATTTTCCGTTTGAAAAAATGCCATTTTCCGTTTCAGAAAACCTGATTCCGTTTCATCATCAACCTTCAGAAAATTTTCCGTTTCAAATTTATGTTTATGAAAAGAGGTATATACAAATGCAAATAATAGTTTGAGTGAAAACAACCAAACTGTCCCCTTTCTCATGAGAAAGGAAAAAAACAACTAACTTAAACATTAAACTGTCCCTCTACGTCTCCATTGTAATAAAGATCATTAGTCACTCAGTGTTCTCCTCAGTAAGTCTCTCCCTTCTATCACTGAGAAGATGCTTGTATTGGGAGAAGCTTCTCTCCACATCCACTGAGGTCACAGGCAGCCACATAGCATCTCTTGCAATAGAGGAAAGAGTAGGAAGCCGATCCTGCATGCCACCCCAGTAGTTGTACAAAACAAGCGGATTAGGCAACATATCTACTGGAGATCGACAGTAGATGAGAAACTCCTCAAGCAATCCAGGTGATGGATTTTGGAAAGCCTTTATTGCGCAGTAATCACTGATGTTGTGTGTAATGTTAGGTAGTTGGCGAGGGGCGAATATTCGGGAAGCTTTGTAATATGAGTAGTGGTGCACAGAATTATTATCCACGCGGCTATTGAGCTTCTGAAGAGATAGCCTGAAAACTTCTTGGAAAGACTTGATCATCTTTTTCTTTTCTATTGCTGGTAACTTGGCAAGATGTTGATCAGTTTCCACTTCCAAAGCTTGTTTTTGTTGAGCCAGCTTCAAGATATGCTTTCAAATCTTCCAACAGATTGTACACTGTACAGGCTAATGGTGTTCCCTGTACCTCCAATGATGTCAGCACGGTCATTAGGCGCTGACAATTTTCTTTGACAAAGTAAAGGTGAAAGACATATTTCTGGGTACAGTTCTTTGTGTGTCACCAGCTCAATTATCATTTTGATGGCCATTCTTTTGCTGCTTTCCTGTTTGTAAAATCCTTCATACAGATGGATTCTCGTGGCATGGTAGATGACAGCTGCAAACCAGGAGTTCCAGCGGGTGAACACAGGAACTGGAGGGAGTTTGACATCAGTGCTAGAGATAAAATCTGAAAGATACTTTAAAAAGCGAGATTTTCTTCCTGGCTTCTTGAAAAGTGAAGACTTTATCATTGTGACAAGGTCACGTGTATGTGTAAATACACGATGATGGTGAAATAGCTCTGCTGCAAGGTTTACTATATGTCCAAGGCATAGGACATGGATAGAGTTCGGAAAAACTGCAGATAGAACTTCCCTGTATGCCTTTTTGCAATAAGCAGCACTGTCAGATACCACAGCAGTGATTTGACTAAATTCAATGCCAATATCTGTGATAGACCGAATTATTGCCTGACTGAACGTACTATGGTTGCATGCTTCCAGATGGACTACTCCAATGAGAAAAGGTTTGCCATGAACACTAGCTATTACGTTCAATATGCTGTGATCTCTGACATCCGTTGTTTCATCTGCTGTGATGCTAATAGGCTGGCTCTTGAAGACCTCAGCAAGTGCTGAATAATGCTTTTCAAGAAGACGAGGTACATAAACCTTGCGAAGAGTCGACACTTGAGGTAGATGTCAGCTTGTTTACAGTACTTCTTCAGAAATGGTCGCATCTTCTCTGTCTTATGCAGAGGAATATCTGCAATGGTGCAAAACCTTATATAGTCTAATGCAAACTCCTCTCTCAAGTCTTTTGACTTCACAATGCTTGAGAGTGTGACTTGCCTGCTTGTAGAGGATTCTGCTGATGCACTATTCCGTTCCTCTGCTGGTACACTGCTAACTGGACTCAGGAGCAGCCTTCTTAGCTCTTGGAGGGGCCAAATCTGCCATTCTTTCTACCACGTGCACATGCAGTAGAATTTACCCTTTTAAGGTCTGGAGCTGTAGTCACCAATCACCTATTGCAGCATTTTTCAATAAGATGAAGTCCACAGACCTCCTGTCATGTCCAGAAAATGATAAGAAGTTTATGTTTATAGTGTATTTGTGCACAAAAGGAAATCACCACCCACAGGGTGCCACAGTCAAAGAATCATGCCCTAGACTCCTAGAGCATCCTAGACCACACATTTTTTCTAACTGTCGAGCGTCAGACGACACTTGTAAAATGCAATTTGCTGGTGTGGGTTCATTAGTTATCCAACCTAGATCTAAGACTTCAGCTTGCAAGTAGTGAACCCTAGGTCAACAAAAGAATAATTATGTATAAGATGCATGGATCATAAGTAGTTGGCTGGTTTTGTTGAAGGTTTGTGTTAACTCTTGTCGCTAGAGGAAGCTTCTTGTTGGCATGACAACTGATCACTTCCTTGCAGTGGAAATGTATGACAGATACTGAACCAGCTCAGCTAGGCTCAATATTGCACGCACACACCACACCCACATGCATGGGTGTGACACCACACCCACATGCATGGGTGTGTTTATTAACTTTATTATGTTAATTGTCTTTTATCTGGCTTCCCTATTTGGAGTTGGTGCAATGCATTGGAAATATCTGGACTCTTCTGGCAGTAAATTTGTAAGGGAAGAACCACCAGCGCAATATAAGTTATGGTTGGGAAGGGAGGGAGGTGTACAGATGCAAGCTTCTTGAAGATGAAATGCACAATTTTGGGGGCTGCCTAGTGAACTATCTTGGTGAAGGGTTCATAGAAAGTGATTTTGGAGCTATAGTTGAAACCAGATTTAGGATGTTAAGCAGCTGCTCGTAAAGGGGTGATGAAGTTTGTGCGTGTGTATGCGTGTTGTGGACACCTGCTATTTTGTAATGCAATATAGGGTGTGAGGTTAGGTACAATAATTGAGGACCAGCTTCAATATCAGCTTGTACAGCTTTGGGGCATCGTGGTTTGCTACCATAGCAAGTGCCTGGTATAATAACAGTAGCAAGTGCCTGCAGTAGCAAGTGCCTGGTATAATAACAGTAGCAAGTGCCTGGTATAATAACAGTAGCAAGTGCCTGGTATAATAACAGTAGCAAGTGCCTGGTATAATAACAGTAGCAAGTGCCTGGTATAATAACAGTAGCAAGTGCCTGGTATAATAACAGTAGCAAGTGCCTGGTATAATAACAGTAGCAAGTGCCTGGTATGATAACAGTAGCAAGTGCCTGGTATAATAACAGTAGCAAGTGCCTGGTATAATAACAGTAGCAAGTGCCTGGTATAATAACAGTAGCAAGTGCCTGGTATAATAACAGTAGCAAGTGCCTGGTATGATAACAGTAGCAAGTGCCTGGTATAATAACAGTAGCAAGTGCCTGGTATAATAACAGCTGGTATAATAACAGTAGCAGGTGCCTGGTATAATAACAGTAGCAAGTGCCTGGTATAATAACAGTAGCAAGTGCCTGGTATAATAACAGTAGCAAGTGCCTGGTATAATAACAGTAGCAAGTGCCTGGTATAATAACAGTAGCAAGCCTGGTATAATAACAGGAAGTTCTACAGAGGTGTGAGCTTAGATGGTTGTTGTGTTTTTGGGGGGGGGGGGGGCAGGCCAGATTAGCTACCTGCAATTTATAAATTGATCAAGGGAATATTAGTGCACTACCTGAGGTGGTGTGTGTATTATTATTGTTGCTGTTGTTGCAGAATACTGTGTCGTCTGCCCCCAACAAGGCCCTGACTGCTGTGAAGAATATTCAGAGCACGTCCAATCTAAAGCTGCCTTCAAAATTGACTTCTTTCAAGTTTAACTAATTAATTAATTTAAGTCATTTTATCTGTGCTGTGCATCTTTGTGAATATATATATATGTGTATATTTATTTGGGGGGGGGGGGGGGGGGGGGGTTGACTTGATGCACACAACATACAGAGCTTTCTAAATCTTGCTAGGTCTTGCTCACTTATATATATATATAAATATATTATATTAGCCATTTACACCACAATAAATGCTAGCATAGCAGTACAGGTATATAGGGCTACACACCAATTAACATGGCAGTACAGGTAGGACTGCACACCAACTAGTATGGCAGTACAGGTGGACTACACACCAACTAGCATGGCAGTACAGGTAGGACTGCACACCAACTATGGCAGTACAGGTAGGACTACACACCAACTAGCATGTCAGTACAGGTAGGACTGCACACCAACTAGCATGGCAGTACAGGTAGGACTACACACCAACTATGGCAGTACAGGTAGGACTACACACCAACTAGCATGTCGGTACAGGTAGGACTATACACCAACTAGCATGGCAGTACAGGTAGGACTGCACACCAACTATGGCAGTACAGGTAGGACTACACACCAACTAGCATGTCGGTACAGGTAGGACTATACACCAACTAGCATGACAGTACAGGTAGGACTACACACCAACTAGCATGGCAGTACAGGTAGGACTACACACCAACTAGCATGGCAGTACAGGTAGGACTGCACACCAACTATGGCAGTACAGGTAGGACTACACACCAACTAGCATGTCAGTACAGGTAGGACTACACACCAACTAGCATGGCAGTACAGGTAGGACTACACACCAACTAGCATGGCAGTACAGGTAGGACTGCACACCAACTAGCATGGCAGTACAGGTAGGACTACACACCAACTAGCATGGCAGTACAGGTAGGACTACACACCAACTAGCATGGCAGTACAGGTAGGACTGCACACCAACTATGGCAGTACAGGTAGGACTACACACCAACTAGCATGTCAGTACAGGTAGGACTACACACCAACTGGCATGGCAGTACAGGTAGGACTACACACCAACTAGCATGGCAGTACAGGTAGGACTGCACACCAACTAGCATGGCAGTACAGGTAGGACTATACACACCAACTAGCATGGCAGTACAGGTAGGACTACACACCAACTAGCATGGCAGTACAGGTAGGACTACACACCAACTAGCATGGCAGTACAGGTAGGACTATACACCAACTAGCATGGCAGTACAGGTAGGACTACACACCAACTAGCATGGCAGTACAGGTAGGACTACACACCAACTAGCATGGCAGTACAGGTAGGACTACACAACAACTAGCATGGCAGTACAGGTAGGACTGCACACCAACTAGCATGGCAGTACAGGTAGGTCTACACACCAACTAGCATGGCAGTACAGGTAGGACTACACACCAACTAGCATGGCAGTACAGGTAGGACTACACACCAACTAGCATGGCAGTACAGGTAGGACTGCACACCAACTATGGCAGTACAGGTAGGACTACACACCAACTAGCATGTCAGTACAGGTAGGACTACACACCAACTAGCATGGCAGTACAGGTAGGAGGACTACACACCAACTAGCATGGCAGTACAGGTAGGACTGCACACCAACTAGCATGGCAGTACAGGTAGGACTACACACCAACTAGCATGGCAGTACAGGTAGGACTACATACCAACTAGCATGGCAGTACAGGTAGGACTACACACCAACTAGCATGGCAGTACAGGTAGGACTGCACACCAACTAGCATGGCAGTACAGGTAGGACTACACACCAACTAGCATGGCAGTACAGGTAGGACTACACACCAACTAGCATGGCAGTACAGGTAGGACTACACACCAACTAGCATGGCAGTACAGGTAGGACTACACACCAACTAGCATGGCAGAACAAGTAGAACTCTGGTTAGACTTCCATTGCAAATCATCTCTTATGCTTGAAGATGATCACATTGGAAGTTAAAGTTATATCTGTACTGGAATGCTAGTTATTGAGACCTCATCACTGGAGAAGAATATATTATCTAATTATATATAATTCATGTATATACATAATTATATAGTTACATATTATTATACAGTTATATATAATTATTTATATATATTATATAGTTATATATATATATATATATTTATATATTATATAGTATTTATACACACATGTTAAAAGTATAGCATTAGGCCAGGATGAAAGCTGGCCAAATTCTAAATTCCATCCTCTTCGGGAACTTGGAAGGAAGAGACGAGTTGGCCACCATTGGCTGTAGTTCAAAGAAAATATGGCAGAGATTCCACTGTAAAGCTGGGAGACATCTGTAGAAGACTGAGTGTCGACTAGAGCAGATCTATCCAGCATGGAATGATGGCCTACTAGATATATACAATGAGAGATGGTCTGAAAAGCAAAAGGAGCGATGATAGTGCCAGAACACGAACGGAACTCCATCACAGCTGACGAGCACTCGTCGGGTTTTTCCGGCAACAATTGCCAGTTGATGTGAATTGGACATAGCAGCTGTTTAAGGAAGTGCATAAGGTAAGGATCTTAAAAGTAACTCTCTCACCTTATTTTGCTCATCCCATCCTCGGATGAAGTAGAGCGGCCAGTCCCGAGCTGAAGGTTATACCACTCAATCCACAGGTCAGTTCCGTAGAGCTGGTCCCTCGCCTGTTGGTAGCTATTGTGTCACGTGTCTATATACTAACCATAACAATGAAACTCCTCCCCAGTTCCCAAGTCACCTGGGTCAACAAGGCGACTTAGTTTAGTCTTATAATTAATGGCTATGCTGGTTCTTCGCAAATCAAACAACTACAGGAACACCTTTGTTGGAAGGGCAACTACCATCAATTTAAATTGTCGGTGTGGAGGGTTACAAGGAATGAAGCTGAAGTCTTGTGTTGACTAGTTACAAGGGATGAAGTTGTCATGGTGGTTACAAGATTATCAGCTAAGGCTAGTCTGGTTTTAGTGGGTTATTAGCAGTGTAAATATCATAGGCTTGTGTTGATGGTTACAAGGGGTGTGAATAAATAGTGTTGATGGAAACAAAGGGTGTGAAGAGCTAGTATCATAGTGTGAAGGTTACAGGGTGTAAATAGCGTAATTATTATCACTGGCTAGTGTTGTTCGTTACAAGGGGTGTGAAAAGCATGTAAATATTATCATAGACTAGTGTGATAATTGTCATAGCTGGATTAATGCTAGCGGGTGACAATGTGTGTTAATATTGTCATAGCTAGGGTTAAGACTAGCTTATGTTGGTAGTGACAATGAGTTAATATTGTCATAGCTAGGGTTAAGACTAGCTTATGTTGGTGGGTGACAATGAGTGTTAATATGTCATAGCTAGGGTTAAGACTAGCTTATGTTGGTGGGTGACAATGTGTGTTAATATTGTCATAGCTAGGGTTAAGACTAGCTTATGTTGGTAGTGACAATGAGTGTTAATATTGTCATAGCTAGGGTTAAGACTAGCTTATGTTGGTGGGTGACAATGTGTGTTAATATTGTCATAGCTAGGATTAAGACTAGCTTATGTTGGTGGGTGACAATGACAATGTGTTAATATTGTCATAGCTAGGGTTAAGACTAGCTTATGTTGGTGGGTGACAATGTGTGTTAATATTGCCATAGCTAGGGTTAAGACTAGCTTATGTTGGTGGGTGACAATGTGCGTTAATATTGTCATAGCTAGGGTTAAGGCTAGCTTATGTTGGTGGGTGGCAATGTGCGTTAATATTGTCATAGCTAGGGTTAAGGCTAGCTTATGTTGGTGGGTGACAATGTGTGTTAATATTGTCATAGCTAGGGTTAAGACTAGGTGGGTGACAATGTGTGTTAATATTGTCATAGCTAGGGTTAAGACTAACTTATGTTGGTGGGTGACAATGTGTGTTAATATTGCCATAGCTAGGGTTAAGGCTAGATTATGTTGGTGAGTGACAATGTGTGTTAATATTGTCATAGCTAGGGTTAAGACTAGCTTATGTTGGTGGGTGACAATGTGTGTTAATATTGCCATAGCTAGGGTTAAGACTAGCTTATGTTGGTGGGTGACAATGTGTGTTAATATTGTCATAGCTAGGGTTAAGACTAGCTTATGTTGGTGGGTGACAATGAGTGTTAATATGTCATAGCTAGGGTTAAGACTAGCTTATGTTGGTGGGTGACAACTGACAATGTGTGTTAATATTGCCATAGCTAGGGTTAAGACTAGCTTATGTTGGTAGGTGACAATGTGCGTTAATATTGTCATAGCTAGGGTTAAGACTAACTTATGTTGGTGGGTGACAATGTGTGTTAATATTGCCATAGCTAAGGTTAAGACTAGCTTATGTTGGTAGTGACAATGTGTGTTAATATTGTCATAGCTGGGGTTAAGACTAGCTTATGTTGGTCGGTGACAATGTGTGTTAATATTGTCATAGCTGGGGTTAAGACTAGCTTATGTTAGTGGGTGACAATGTTGTCATAGCTAGGGTTAAGACTAGCTTATGTTAGTGGGTGACAATGTGTGTTAATATTGTCATAGCTAGGATTAAGACTAGCTTATGTTGGTGGGTGACAATGTGTGTTAATATTGTCATAGCTAGGGTTAAGACTAGGTAGTGACAATGAGTGTTAATATTGTCATAGCTAGGATTGAGACTAGCTTATGTTGGTGGGTGACAATGTGTGTTAATATTGTCATAGCTAGGGTTAAGACTAGCTTATGTTGGTGGGTGACAATGTGTGTTAATATTGTCATAGATGGGGTTAAGACTAGCTTATGTTGGTGGGTGACAATGTGTGTTAATATTGCCATAGCTAGGGTTAAGGCTAGATTATGTTGGTGAGTGACAATGTGTGTTAATATTGTCATAGCTAGGGTTAAGACTAGCTTATGTTGGTGGGTGACAATGAGTGTTAATATGTCATAGCTAGGGTTAAGACTAGCTTATGTTGGTAGGTGACAATGTGCGTTAATATTGTCATAGCTAGGGTTAAGACTAACTTATGTTGGTGGGTGACAATGTGTGTTAATATTGCCATAGCTAGGGTTAAGGCTAGATTATGTTGGTGAGTGACAATGTGTGTTAATATTGTTAATATTGTCATAGCTAGGGTTAAGATTAGCTTATGTTGGTCGGTGACAATGTGTGTTAATATTGTCATAGCTGGGGTTAAGACTAGCTTATGTTAGTGGGTGACAATGTTGTCATAGCTAGGGTTAAGACTAGCTTATGTTGGTGGGTGACAATGTGTGTTAATATTGTCATAGCTAGGGTTAAGGCTAGCTTATGTTGGTGGGTGACAATGAGTGAGAAGTGGTCTGGTATGATATCGTATATATTAGCTAAGGAAAGCTAGAGCATCTAGTCGAAATGTCGAGTGAATACAATTTGAAGTTGATTATTGAGAAGGTGATTTTAATAGAAATATGCTCAGCCAAAAAACAGCTGTTAAAATGGCTAAAATTATCACATATCGAGCAAGACAAATCGAGTGGACAATGAGGCAGCTCAAAATATATTTGGCAAGTCATACATTGCCTTCCGATTGATCAGATTCCCAGTAGTGAGAACTATATTTCATCTTGTAGATTTAGTGTTTGTGTGATACTCGAAACTGAAGAAAAAACTAACGTCACTATTATTATTATTAGGAGGGGGGGGAGAAGATTATGCTGACATGCTCTACAGTTTAACAAATATTTGATCTCACTCAAAAGTGAAGCTTGTAACTGCTTGTAGAATGGTATTGACCATGGCCTCCATTTCAGAATACCCTCAATGGGAGCTATAACATAATCGACACGAGAGACGTTCTTAATTTTGGTTTTAGGTTAAATATATATATATATATATATATTCTTTCCCTATAGTGGAAATGAAGAGGATTGATAAAGAATGAAACAGAGGGAGTAGTAGTCTGGAAGAGTAAGATGATAACAAAATATAATAATTCAAGTGTACTGTGTAACTGTCAACAGTTAAAAAAAAAATCATCGAATCCCATCCCAGTGTAGAGTCCAGGATCGGGCGACGATGAACGCTATCTCATCTAGTCCCACACAATTGGCGTCGTGTGTAGGGAGCCCAGCTGTATCTCATGGAACACAATCTCGGGCTCATCGGGGAAGATTGGTTGTGATCTCCTGCTAGCCAAGAGACCTCCGGGTGGTGAAGAGGCCAGTAGCCCACTGAGATAGGAAGGAGATCCCAGGAGGCTTCCATGTGGAGGTGAGCTCTTGCGCTCCGAGTTAGACGAGGGGGAAGCACTGTACGACCGCAAGGCTTGGTTACCACCACCAGAAGCTAAATATGTTGACCCTTGGAAGCCATTGGAGTCGTGGCTCGACATTGAAGTCTTGTTATGTTTGGACTTGCCTCTCTTCCTTCCCCTCTTGGTGGAACTGTCAAATAGCTGAGACTCCATTAGCTCGTCGATTCCAATGTCACCGGTGGAGAAGGAGTGAGCGTGCTCTGAAGGACAGCAAATGAAAGAGGTGGGCAGGAAAGGGAAAGGGTCGGTGAAGGACCGATGGTTGAAGACAGACATTAACTGCTCCTCTTCTAGTATGGAAGTGGACGACGGAACAGGACATGTGAATTCCTGGGCGCCATCTAACCCAGCGTAGTCCAGAAAAGAAGACTGGCACAGTGAGTCCTGACTGAGCACGCTGCTAGGAGCATCGATGCTGGATGTCGATACCTTTTCTTCGGGGCCAGCACCGTGCAGAAACGATCCCTCCAGTTCCCGGCCCAGCGCCAATTCCATGCCGCTCTGTTCCTGCAGCAGCGCAACATTTTCGAGCAACTCTTCCACATTTGACTGCAAATTGGGAGTCTGGCAACCTCGATATCCTACCCGCGACGAAGAGCTCGGTAATATCATACTGTAACTGTGTTCTGGGGTGCTGTAGTCGTAGGTACACACTGCGTCAGTACCCAGTGGTCTTTCGCTGACTTCATCCAAGCATCTGTCTAAGCATAGAATGCCTTTTTTATCAGACGCTGACAAAACTGTCAGTTGGTATGGCGATATGATTGTTCTATGGTCACTCAAGGTCGATTCTTCATGTAAACTAGCATGCATGTCACGACGACAGACATCTGCCTCCACTGCAGCCGATGTTTCCTTGAGAGCATCGCACCGGCCTTTCCACCTCTTCAACCACGACCAACTTGCCTTGAATCCAGCGACGCCCATCTTTTTGCCAAAGTCCCTGGCCACTTGCTGGACTTGGTGGTCGTTCAATGGCTCTCTGCCCTTCTTTCTGGCCATCTCTACAAATTCCAACACTTTGTTGTCTAGCTCACCAGAAACAGGAGTGCGGCCGCAATGCAGCTTCTTCTTGCGTGCTCCTCTGGACAGCAACATTGCTCTACAAATAACAACAACAATAATAACAATAATAACAATAATAACAAAAACAACATCAATATAACAACAACAATAATACCCAAGATTCATCTTCTAATCAGCTTTTTGTTAAGTTTTCTCACATCATTTCCACCAAACCTTCAGTCTTGGTTTACCCTGATGAAGACAAGCCTTCAGCAACATACCCCTCCTCCCCAAAGCTATCAAAAGATAAATCTTCATTTAATGACACCAGCATGACCACCATAATATTACAATAAAACATCTCATTAATCAACTTGAAATTGTATTCTCTCCACTTTTCAACTAGATGCTCTAGCCATCATCAGGATTTATTCCTGATGAAGGTTAAAGCATCTCGTCAAAACGTCAAGAGAGTATAATTTCAAGTTGATTATTGAGAAGGTTATTGTAATGTTATTATGTCAACTGAGAGTTTGAGGGATCATCGTAATAGTTTCTAGACCATGATTCTATATACACATTAAAAAACAAACAATAATATTAATAATGATAATAATAATAATAATAATAACAATTAATAACAATAATAAATAACAACAACAATAATAATATTAATAATTATTATTAATAATAACAACAACAATAATAAATAATAATATCAACAATTAAGTTTTGTGCGACAGGATGGAAAAATAAAAGAACATATTTAAGACTGTCCAACTATCAGGTGGTTTTTTCACCTTTGCCCTAACAATTACCAGCAAGAGGGAGATAGTGTTACACAGCGTCGCAAAGTTTGGACTGAAGGTCATTTCTTGCTGCTACTGTAGATCAAAATTTTAAAGAATTGAAACAACAACAACAGAACACCTAATAATTGTCTGTGGGAGGTCCTGATGGCTTGAGGCCTCAGCATCTGAAGGACACGGTTAGCTACTCAACTGGGGAAGACCCCGCCCTCCTCGCTGCCCTGTCCACCCCGGTTCTTGAAGGATCAGACTGATTACAGTGAGTGGGATGCACTCTCTGCTGCCAGGCCAGGCCACCAAGATCACAGGGAACACAGGGAACATGGTCGTGGATGATATAGCAACCACCTTAGCCACTCATCAGTTGGGTTATGGGGGTGCTGGCCACCAGACTCCATCTTAGAGAGGTGCTGAGGTAGTGTTCATACCATCAGACTCCATCTTAGAGAGGTGCTGAGGTAGTGTTCATGCCATCAGACTCCATCTTAGAGAGGTGCTGAGGTAGTGTCCACCAGACTCCATCTTAGAGAGGTGCTGAGGTAGTGTTCATACCATCAGACTCCATCTTAGAGAGGTGCTGAGTGTTCATACCACCAGACTCCATCTTAGAGAGGTGCTGAGGTAGTGTCCACCAGACTCCATCTTAGAGAGGTGCTGAGGTAATGTTCATACCACCAGACTCCATCTTAGAGAGGTGCTGAGGTAGTGTTCATACCACCAGACTCCATCTTAGAGAGGTGCTGAGGTAGTGTTCATGCCATCAGACTCCATCTTAGAGAGGTGCTGAGGTAGTGTTCATACCATCAGACTCCATCTTAGAGAGGTGCTGAGGTAGTGTTCATACCATCAGACTCCATCTTAGAGAGGTGCTGAGGTAGTGTTCATACCACCAGACTCCATCTTAGAGAGGTGCTGAGTGTTCATGCCATCAGACTCCATCTTAGAGAGGTGCTGAGGTAATGTTCATGCCATCAGACTCCATCTTAGAGAGGTGCTGAGGCAGTGTTCATACCACCAGACTCCATCTTAGAGAGGTGCTGAGGTAGTGTTCATGCCACCATACTCCATCTTAGAGAGGTGCTGAGGTAATGTTCATGCCATCAGACTCCATCTTAGAGAGGTGCTGAGTAGTGTTCATGCCATCAGACTCCATCTTAGAGAGGTGCTGAGGTAGTGTCCATCAGACTCCATCTTAGAGAGGTGCTGAGGTAGTGTTCATGCCATCAGACTCCATCTTAGAGAGGTGCTGAGGTAATGTTCATACCATCAGACTCCATCTTAGAGAGGTGCTGAGTGTTCATGCCATCAGACTCCATCTTAGAGAGGTGCTGAGGTAGTGTTCATACCATCAGACTCCATCTTAGAGAGGTGCTGAGGCAGTGTTCATGCCATCAGACTCCATCTTAGAGAGGTGCTGAGGTAGTGTTCATGCCATCAGACTCCATCTTAGAGAGGTGCTGAGTGTTCATGCCATCAGACTCCATCTTAGAGAGGTGCTGAGGTAATGTTCATACCACCAGACTCCATCTTAGAGAGGTGCTGAGTGTTCATACCACCAGATTCCATCTTAGAGAGGTGCTGAGGTAGTGTTCATGCCATCAGACTCCATCTTAGAGAGGTGCCGAGTAGTGTTCATGCCATCAGCCATCTTAGAGATGTGCTGAGGTAGTGTTCACACCACCAGACTCCATCTTAGAGAGGTGCTGAGTGTTCATGCCATCAGACTCCATCTTAGAGAGGTGCTGAGGCAGTGTTCATGCCATCAGACTCCATCTTAGAGAGGTGCTGAGACAGTGTTCATGCCATCAGACTCCATCTTAGAGAGGTGCTGAGGTAATGTTCATACCATCAGACTCCATCTTAGAGAGGTGCTGAGGTAGTGTTCATACCACCAGACTCCATCTTAGAGAGGTGCTGAGGTAGTGTTCATACCATCAGACTCCATCTTAGAGAGGTGCTGAGGTAATGTTCATGCCATCAGACTCCATCTTAGAGAGGTGCTGAGGCAGTGTTCATACCACCAGACTCCATCTTAGAGAGGTGCTGAGTGTTCATGCCATCAGACTCCATCTTAGAGAGGTGCTGAGTGTTCATGCCATCAGACTCCATCTTAGAGAGGTGCTGAGGTAGTGTTCATGCCATCAGACTCCATCTTAGAGAGGTGCTGAGGCAGTGTTCATGCCACCATACTCCATCTTAGAGAGGTGCTGAGGCAGTGTTCATGCCACCATACTCCATCTTAGAGAGGTGCTGAGTGTTCATGCCATCAGACTCCATCTTAGAGAGGTGCTAAGTGTTCATGGCACAGACTCCATCTTAGAGAGGTGCTGGGGTCGTGTTCATGCCATCAGACTCCATCTTAGAGAGGTGCTGAGTGTTCATGCCATCATACTCCATCTTAGAGAGGTGCTGAGGCAGTGTTCATACCACCAGACTCCATCTTAGAGAGGTGCTGAGGCAGTGTTCATACCACCAGACTCCATCTTAGAGAGATGCTGAGTGTTCATGCCACCATACTCCATCTTAGAGAGGTGCTGAGGCAGTGTTCATACCACCAGACTCCATCTTAGAGAGGTGCTGAGGTAGTGTTCATACCACCAGACTCCATCTTAGAGAGGTGCTGAGGTAATGTTCATGCCATCAGACTCCATCTTAGAGAGGTGCTGAGGTAGTGTTCATACCACCAGACTCCATCTTAGAGAGGTGCTGAGGTAATGTTCATGCCATCAGACTCCATCTTAGAGAGGTGCTGAGGTAGTGTTCATACCATCAGACTCCATCTTAGAGAGATGCTGAGTGTTCATGCCATCATACTCCATCTTAGAGAGGTGCTGAGGCAGTGTTCATACCACCAGACTCCATCTTAGAGAGGTGCTGAGTGTTCATGCCACCATACTCCATCTTAGAGAGGTGCTGAGGCAGTGTTCATACCACCAGACTCCATCTTAGAGAGGTGCTGAGGTAGTGTTCATGCCATCAGACTCCATCTTAGAGAGGTGCTGAGTGTTCATGCCATCAGACTCCATCTTAGAGAGGTGCTGAGGTAGTGTTCATACCACCAGACTCCATCTTAGAGAGGTGCTGAGGTAATGTTCATGCCATCAGACTCCATCTTAGAGAGGTGCTGAGGTAGTGTTCATACCATCAGACTCCATCTTAGAGAGATGCTGAGTGTTCATGCCATCAGACTCCATCTTAGAGAGGTGCTGAGGTAGTGTTCATACCATCAGACTCCATCTTAGAGAGGTGCTGAGGTAATGTTCATACCATCAGACTCCATCTTAGAGAGGTGCTGAGTGTTCATGCCATCAGACTCCATCTTAGAGAGGTGCTGAGGTAATGTTCATGCCATCAGACTCCATCTTAGAGAGGTGCTGAGGTAGTGTTCATGCCATCAGACTCCATCTTAGAGAGGTGCTGAGGTAATGTTCATGCCATCAGACTCCATCTTAGAGAGGTGCTGAGGTAGTGTTCATACCACCAGACTCCATCTTAGAGAGGTGCTGAGGTAATGTTCATACTACCAGACTCCATCTTAGAGAGGTGCTGAGGTAATGTTCATGCCATCATACTCCATCTTAGAGAGGTGCTGAGTGTTCATGCCACCATACTCCATCTTAGAGAGGTGCTGAGGCAGTGTTCATACCACCAGACTCCATCTTAGAGAGGTGCTGAGGTAGTGTTCATACCACCAGACTCCATCTTAGAGAGGTGCTGAGGTAATGTTCATGCCATCAGACTCCATCTTAGAGAGGTGCTGAGGTAGTGTTCATACCATCAGACTCCATCTTAGAGAGATGCTGAGTGTTCATGCCATCAGACTCCATCTTAGAGAGGTGCTGAGGTAGTGTTCATACCATCAGACTCCATCTTAGAGAGGTGCTGAGGTAATGTTCATACCATCAGACTCCATCTTAGAGAGGTGCTGAGTGTTCATGCCATCAGACTCCATCTTAGAGAGGTGCTGAGGTAATGTTCATGCCATCAGACTCCATCTTAGAGAGGTGCTGAGGTAGTGTTCATACCACCAGACTCCATCTTAGAGAGGTGCTGAGGTAGTGTTCATACCACCAGACTCCATCTTAGAGAGGTGCTGAGGTAATGTTCATACTACCAGACTCCATCTTAGAGAGGTGCTGAGGTAGTGTTCATACCACCAGACTCCATCTTAGAGAGGTGCTGAGGTAATGTTCATACTACCAGACTCCATCTTAGAGAGGTGCTGAGTGTTCATACCATCAGACTCCATCTTAGAGAGGTGCTGAGGTAATGTTCATGCCACCAGACTCCATCTTAGAGAGGTGCTGAGGTAGTGTTCATGCCACATGACTCCATCTTAGAGAGGTGCTGAGGTAATGTTCATGCCACCAGACTCCATCTTAGAGAGGTGCTGAGGTAGTGTTCATGCCATCAGACTCCATCTTAGAGAGGTGCTGAGGTAGTGTTCATACCATCAGACTCCATCTTAGAGAGGTGCTGAGTGTTCATACCACCAGACTCCATCTTAGAGAGGTGCTGAGTGTTCATTCCATCAGACTCCATCTTAGAGAGGTGCTGAGGTAGTGTTCATACCACCAGACTCCATCTTAGAGAGGTGCTGAGGTACTAGGTAGAGAAGAACTATCACTTCATCTCTTCCAGGAGCATGTGATTCACTAGAGGAACATCACTTCATCCTTCATCCCTTCCAGGAGCATGTGTATCACTAGAGGACCATCACTTCATCCATTCCAGGAGCATGTGGAGTTGACCCATCAAGGCTTGTCTCTTGGGATCTCCATCCTAAAACTGGGAGAAGTGACAGCCCGGGCCATCTGTTCGAAGTATTGCATGTTTTCACATCACTTTCCCATTGCATGTTGGCTGAGAGGGAGGGGCAGATGAGCCAAGACCTGCTCGACTTTGTGGTCCTCATTTGTTACTATGCGTGAACATACTGTTGCCTCAGAGAGCTCAACACTTGTATAAAACCAAAACTCACCGTTAGTGAAGGAACCAGATCATTGCTGTGGCCTAGGAACCAGAGCTCACTGCTGTGGCCTAGGAACCAGAGCTCACTGCTGTGGCCTAGTAACCAGAGCTCACTGCTGTGGCCTAGTAACCAGAGCTCACTGCTGTGGCCTAGGAACCAGAGCTCACCAGAGCTCACTGCTGTGGCCTAGTAACCAGAGCTCACTGCAGTGGCCTAGGAACCAGAGCTCACTGCTGTGGCCTAGGAACCAGAGCTCACTGCTGTGGCCTAGGAAACAGAGCTCACTGCTGTGGCCTGTTCAGAAAACCATGTAAAATCCTCTTTTTTTTTTAAGTCGGGTGTCAGGGAAAGGGAGTGCTAAGCGTATATGTTTATAGACTGTTCTGAGGACATTCTTCCTTGCTATATATACCTGTCCACCAGAGAGAGCATTCTTTGCTACACCTGTCAACCACAGAGGGCATTCTTCCTTGCTATACCTGCCAACCAGAGAGGGAATTCTTCCTTGCTATATCTGTTAACCAGAGAGGGCATTCTTCCTTGCTATACCTGCCAACCAGAGAGAGCATTCTTTGCTACACCTGTCAACCACAGAGAGCATTCTTCCTTGCTATACCTGCCAACCAGAGAGGGCATTCTTCCTTGCTATACCTGCCAACCAGAGAGGGCATTCTTCCTTGCTATACCTGCCAACCAGTGAGGGCATTCTTCCTTGCTATACCTGCCAACCAGTGAGGGCATTCTTCCTTGCTATACCTGCCAACCAGAGAGGGCATTCTTCCTTGCTATACCTGCCAACCAGAGAGGGCATTCTTCTTTGCTATACCTACCAACCAGAGAGAGCATTCTTCCTTGCTATACCTGCCAACCAGAGAGGGCATTCTTCCTTGCTATACCTGCCAACTGGAGAGGGCATTCTTCCTTCCAACCAGAGAGGGCATTCTTCCTTGCTATACCTGCCAACCAGAGAGGGCATTCTTCCTTGCTATACCTGCCAATCAGAGAGGGCATTCTTCTTTGCTATACCTGCAAACCAGAGAGGGCATTCTTCTTTGCTATACCTGCCAACCAGAGGACATTCTTCCTTGCTATACCTGCCAACCAGAGAGGGCATTCTTCCTTGCTATACCTGCCAACCAGAGAGGGCATTCTTCTTTGCTATACCTGCCAACCAGAGAGGGCATTCTTCCTAGCTATACCTGCCAACCAGAGAGGGCATTCTTCCTTGCTGTACCTGTCAACCAGAGAGGGCATTCTTCCTTGCTATACCTGCCAACCTGAGAGGGCATTCTTCCTTGCTATACATGCCAACCAGAGAGGGCATTCTTCCTTGCTATACCTGCCAATCAGAGAGAGCATTCTTCCCTGCCAACCAGAGAGAGCATTCTTCCTTGCTATACCTGCCAACCACAGAGGGCATTCTTCCTTGCTATATATACCTGTCAACCAGAGAGAGCACTCTTCCTTGCTATACCTGTCAACCAGAGAGAACATTTTTTCTTCCTTGCTATACCTGCCAACCAGAGAGGGCATTCTTCCTTGCTATACCTGCCAATCAGAGAGAGCATTCTTCCTTGCTATACCTGCCAACCAGAGAGAGCATTCTTCCTTGCTATACCTGCCAATCAGAGAGAGCATTCTTCCTTGCTATACCTACCAATCAGAGAGAGCATTCTTCCTTGCTATACCTACCAACCAGAGAGAGCATTCTTCCTTGCTATACCTGCCAACCAGAGAGAACATTCTTCCTTGCTATACCCGTCAACCACAGAGGGCATTCTTCCTTGCTATATATACCTGTCAACCAGAGAGGGCATTCTTCCTTGCTATACCTATCCACCAGAGAGGGCATTCTCAATGTCACAGGCAGTTTTGCTGTGGTCTAACACCATTTTCACAATGAAAGGATGTTGTAATGAAATGCACACAAATAAACATGCTTGAGTGCACAAGGTCAAACACATGAACGGAATTTGACCCGATTCACTTTTACCAGCATGAGTGTAGGTATGGGAGTCTGGCTCTACAGCGTGATTAGTGCTCTCTAAGGTGCAGGTAAATCCCATTACTTGATGCGATTCATGGGTTAGTTTGGTAAGGGTCTTCAATACTACTTCAGTGTTGTTAATCTTCAGGTAGTGGTCTTCGCACATACAAGCTCTATAGCCACTAGCCAACTCAATACCAGCAACGCGCCTCTGAAAAGTCATTGTCTCAGCTTCACTCAGAGTAACACTCAAACAGCCACAACTACTAGTACTCTAGCTAGAGGCATAGATCAGGGGGGGGGGGGAGATTTTTTAGGGCAAAGTCACCTTGAATTATTACATCACGAAACTTAATAATGCGTAGGTATCAAACCTCAGAAAGTCCTTTTTTTTAATCCATGTCCTCAGAACCTTGCGATCCAATCCGAAGTGGTAGGAAGCGGCTCTCAGACTACTGGAATTTTGCTCAACCCACTCCACCACACCCAGTTTGAATTCCACAGTGAAGGAGCGATGTTTTCGTTTCTTATCATTTGCTAATAACGTACTATTTTCCATTCCTGGTACTTCAGTAGCACTTGACGTACACAAATCCTGCTGAACCTTGGGGAAGCTAAACAGGAAAAGGGTAACTACTGCAGCAAAAATTAGGTTCGATATGTGCGCGCGTAAATATACTTCAGAGGGGAAGAGCGGAGGGGTAGGGGGGGGGGGGGGGGGGGTTCCGTCCGGGGGAAGGGGAATCGTGCTATTAAGACTAAGGACCTAGTTCGTGGGCCAATATCTGGAAGAGCTAAGTACACCAACTATGTTGCTATGGATCACTTCCCTGGATACCAA
The DNA here is from genome assembly GCA_028752905.1 of Cladorhizidae sp. MBARI D1340-BT2. Lineage (NCBI taxonomy): Eukaryota > Metazoa > Porifera > Demospongiae > Poecilosclerida > Cladorhizidae > Cladorhizidae sp. MBARI D1340-BT2. The sequence goes on from JAQNBH010000010.1 coordinate 6,452,006, forward strand.
TTTTTAATTTTTTTATAGCTGTCTATATGGGATGCAGCTTTCAACACAAAGAGAACCTCTGCCTTGCAGTAATGTTAACCAAACCAGTATTCAGGTCCAGTCCTAGCATGTGAATGTTCCTCCTCGTATGCACTTGTATGAAGATGACGTAGTTAACTAGTTATGTAAAACCTGGACTAGTCATCTTATGAGCAGTTACTATGTAGGTGAATTGGTCAACCTGGTTGCTAAGACTTTCACTTGCATACACCATCAGGATTTTACATTGCATAATCATGTTGTAACTCCACTTTTGGAACACCCTCCTCCAGAAAATATTAAAACCATCTAGCCTACAGGGCAATAGTTGCACTCCTTAGGTTTTGTGGCTGTTATAGTTAGATATAGGATACGTATCAATGAACTATATTTAGTGAAGATGTGGAGGATACAAATAACATGAACATGGCATTGCCAAGTGCAATAACCATGGGAGACAGGTCACAAAATGTGGGAAACTGAGAAGCATAAGGCTACAGAAGGGAGGGTTCAAGGAGAAAACAGCCAATATGATTTACACGCTTGGATATTTTGACATATATATATTCATTGTACTATTTTTTTAAATCTCCTTATAACACATTGCATAGACTTTTAACGGGTTCTTAGTAAATCTCTAGTCCTTCCTGGAAATTCTATCTGATCTTCATATTCTGGATGATTAGGGTTCTTTGTAATTCTAAAAGGTTTTTATATCCCAGCACAATCTTCTGGTGGACAATTACGCTTTCCATCAAGACATTCAGGATACTTAACTCCTTTTTTCATTGATTAAGGGAAGATATTAAGGGAAGATATTATTCAAAATTATCAATTTTGAATAATATCTTCTCTTAAAATGCCGTCGACTTTTAGTATGTCATGAATATGTACAACGCCTACCAGTTTTGTGTTTTCAATAACCGGTAGTGCAGTGGTAGCTTTGTAATTCACATTAAAGGGGGGGGGCAGGCGCAATGATTTTACGTACAAAAATTCAATTCATAGCTCATGTTATTTATAAAAGTGCCAAAGCATTTTCTTGTATCTTCATTAATGGCTGTAAGTTCTATAGCAATTGAATGAACAATATTATGGCAGTGGTTATATATATTTTTCAGTCATGATTGATCGGTTCATCTTATAATTGTTTTATTTACAGAAGAATGAGATATAGTCCGAGCAAGAAGAATGAAATATAGTCCGAGTAATTTGTTCACTTCCGAAAGAATCTGCTTGTAGGTAGTCTTCATCACATCACACACAATATGCACTGACTTGGGGTCACAGTATCGATGCCAAGTCCAGAAGGAAGGTTTGAGTGCCACGCAACTTCCTTTCTCACCAAGAATATCACGTGCGAGTCTGCGATGGCTACTGGACAGATAGGAGACCTTGTTATAGCATTGAAACATGGATGGGTTTTCTGAAAGGAATGACCCTCGTAGCCCGGTGAAGTGTTATATACCGGTAGCTCACTAGCTGACTCTACTCCTCAAATTGACCTTGATCTAAAACATTGTCAATCCTAGGTCTGACCTATATAGTTATAATAGCTAAATCCCTATGGATTTTTTAAAGCTCTGGGGGGCTTGCCCTAATCAGGTCAGGGGGTGGCATTGCTAGGGAATAGGCTGCTTTGTAGGCATGGGGGAGTACCCTAATTGAATAAGTGGGTGTGATATGGCCAGGGGGCATGTTCCACATTTATTATATAACTGCTGCAGACCTGAACAAAAGTGCAGACCTACAGATCATCTCATTATTTCTAACCGTCTTCTATTCTGCCCATCCCTCTTCCTCTCCCTATCCCTAAATTGGCCCTTGTCTACAACAAAGGGTTGTATATAATATAAGCCACCATGGCTGTTGGTGTGTGTCATCGCATGGTCAGGGGGCATGGCCTAAGCACCCAAAATCCTTCCTGGACTCCAGATGATGTGCGAGGGTCAGCTCTAAGGCTACAGAGTCTATAAGACCTAAGAAGTTACCTACATTCCTCCTGTTGAACATGCCATGCCCACTAATAAAGATCACTACCACTACCTCGATTCCACAGCACTGTTCAATTCTTGGTAGAAAGAGTGAAATGCCCTCCATATAAATACAGATAGAGCACATCTATAGCCCACACTATTGACAATGCTTCTTTTGCAGTCTGAGAGGACTGGTCAGTTTTCCACATCAGAAAGAGATTTGCTTACATCTACTACTTTCCTGTTATTCTGACCCTGAGTTTTCTGAAATAGTGTTAAACACTGGTGATAATATGTCAGTAATCAGCTCTGAATTGCGATGACTGTATCAGGAGGGATTACTTGCACATCTCAGTTGCCTAGCTCTAGAGCAGGGATCAACAATTTCTCCATCATTTAACCCCTCAGCCTGATGTATCTCGACATTTACCCGCTTACTCCCATACAAAAAATGCATAGCCATCATAAAGGCTCAGAAAAGTAAGAAGATAAACACATTTACTAGGTTTTGCATAAAATATAGTGATATACTTTGATAAAGAAAGAAATTATATAGTCCATTCGTGTCACATTCGTGTCACTAAAAAAAAAATCAAACAGAAATACCAGAAGCATTATCAGTGGGAACACTGCTGATTAATTGAGTCAACCAGTTTATTTATTCGAGGAGTTGTTGATGACAACACTACTCTCATATCATCATCGATTTTCACACGATTCCTGGCCTTTGTCTTCATTGCTACTAAAGTTGAGAACCCTGATTCACATAAGTATGTAGTGATAAAAGGAAGAAGCACTTGGAAGGCACGCTGAGTAAGAAGTGGGAATGAATCTGCGAGTTTTATCCAAAAATCCACAGTAACCTTTTCAAATTCTTCTCTAAGATTAGCAGAGGGATTGAAGATCAATCAGCTCATCTTTTGCTGGGTCATCATCTGACAGTTCAGTGGTAAAAGGTCTTATTATCTATCTCTCTGCAGGAATCATGTCTTTTGAGTGAAGTTTTCCTTCCAGATTTTCAAATGATCTGTGCCGTCTTCATTTATCTCAGGTAATACACTAGATCTTTCACAATGACCTCATCCAAGTTTGGAAAATTTGCCAAGTTACTTTGATGAACTCTTCATGCCCATAAGTCCAGCTTTGTCTGCAATGCTGTCATCTTTTCACTTGCTTCAACAATGGTTACTGATGTTCCCTGGAGTTGTTTGTTGACTGGGTTAAGATGGGTAAATATATCTGAGAGGTACCCTAAAAAGGCGATGAAATTGGGATCAGCAAATTTTCATACAGCTTTGAATCCCGGTCACAAAGAAAAATCTCTACCTCGGTACGGATCCGATTAAGAATAAGTCCACGTGAAAGCCACCTAACCGCACAAGAGTCGAATGCTCAGAACCCATTTTATCACAAAAAGCTTTGAACAAATGGTGATTCAGTGCTCGTGGCACGAATGAAATTAACAGCCTGGACAACTATCTGCAAAACTATTTTCAGATTTTCAGGAGGTGTTTTTGCAGCCAATGCATGTCTGTGAAGAACACAGTGTGTTATTATCACATTCGGTGTCTTTTGCTTCACAAATGCAGTGAAGCCTGATCTCACTCCCATCATGGCTGGGGCTCTATCAGTACAGATACCAACAATGTCCCATGTGAGATTGTTCCTTTCAAAGAAGTCTTGTGTTTTCTGCATTATTATCAGTAGCCTTTGTGGTTTGTTGGAGATGTTCACAGAAGAGAAATTCATTCTTCAGTTCTTTTCCACCTTAACGGACAATAACAAGAAGTTGTGACAAATTTGCATCACAGGATTCATCAAGTTGCAAAGAAATTTTCGCTGGGCTAGATTTGATATGTTCAATAACTTGTTGACAAATATCTTGAGACATTTCAATAATATACGTCGATGAATTGTGGGGGAATGTCTTGAATCTTCTCTGTTTTGCTTCTTTCCCACATACATGTTCACCATGTCTAAGGCACACGGTTTAATCAGCTTCTCTGCAATGTCATGAGGTTTCATTGCCTTTGTTGTGCGCTGTGCTACATGGTAGGAAGCTGCAAGCATTGGTTTCTTCTTAGATACGAAGCCAAGTGTAGGCAGTGTTCCTGCAGCCCTAAACCTAGCTCTCTTTACCTCAAATTTAGCACGGTCATTAGATGCATTGGCAAGATGTGTAGCTTCCAGATTCTGTTTCAGTATTGAAGGTTTCAATGACCCATTTCCAAGAACTTTTGAGCACAGCTGACACTGAGGCTTCTCCACACCATCCACAACAATGAAGTCAAAGCCATATTGTAGATATGAATCCAGGTATGTACGTTTCTTGGACATGGCAACATCTGAAAAGAAAATAATTATGTAATACAAACTATGGCTACTAGGTCCATTCAACTAATATACTTACCGGAGACCAAGGTCAAAGGCTATGTTAGTTGAATAGACCTAGTAGCCATAGTTTATATGCTCTGATCTCCGGCAGCTGAGCTAATGTGAGCAAGCTTAGACTAGCTATTTTCTCTGAGCTATAATGAGCTAGCTATAGTAAATAGAAATTTTGGTTTGTAATGAGTTTTTCATAAATGGATTGCCAGTGGAAGGGACATTTTGCTCAATAGCAATAAAAACTTTCCCAAATATATATATAGTAAAACAATGAAAACAATCACAGACCAAAGGCAATAGTCTGAATAATAATAATGAGAAATAGTGACCTCAGGTAAGTTATATATACCAACCTGCTTGGAGGTCTAAGCCTTATAGTCCCATTTCCTTATTCAATTATCAGGTACGGCAATTATTTGCCCGTTATTTTTTAACCCCCTAGGGGGTAAATTTACCTGGTTGCTGCTCTAGAGGAATGAGAGGCTCAACATCAGGTAGGATTACTTGCATGTCTCAGTTGCCTAGCTCTAGAAGGATGAGAGACTCAACATCAGGTAGGATTACTTTCATGTCTCAGTGGTCTATAATCAGCTCTTAGGAACAGTACAGAGATCAGGTTGTCAGGATCCTTCCTGCGACTTTTCCAATGCAGTCTATGGCCTTGCTGATTGGAGATCAATGTCCTTTTTTAGCAGCATTCCCTCTCCAAATGTATCATATAAATGCCGTTTCAGATCGCTGGCCCTCTCCTCTACCCTCCCATAACAGTCCTCATTTGCATAGAAAAAAATAGAGAGCTGCTGTGCAACAATGTGTACATGGAGTGAACATGAGACATGAGATCCTGGAGCAGCATAAACAACATTGACACTGGCTGAATTAAAAAAATGGAAAGAGGATTATTTTTAAATCAGCTTTTTGGGTCTTGAAGCAACAATTTCAACCAAAATCGATCAACACCAAATCAGCGCTTCAGTCGAGATTAAGGATGGAGCCACCTGGTTGATCAACTCTCAAGACTGTGTATGTGAAGTCACGCCATTTTTGTCTTTCTGTTATATAGCAGCAATGTCATGAATCACGTGCACTTGTTGTGTGAAATGCATTGCCAGTGAATGTGGACAAGTTTCATTTTTTCATTTTCCTTGATGAAGACTAAGTATTTTGGTTCAAACATTGGCTTTTATTTTTAATTTTTAATTTTTTATATATAAATATAAATATATATATATATATATTGATATAAATAATTTTTTTACAATTTCAAGTTTATTGTAGTTTATAGAACCCCCTTCCCCTCAAGTTAAAAAGTTCAAAAGTTCATGTGATGATTATAATTATAGGGAAATGGCTCATCCCCAACCCTGATAGCAAAGATCCCATTACTGAGGCGCATATATACCCACACTGCACCGCCACAGAAATCCGCTTCAAAACATTGGCTTTAAAAACCAAAAAGCTGATTTAAAGATAACTTTTAAAGCAATATGATATCAGCTGAGAGTAATCTACAGATTAAATGGTAGCTAATACAAGGACCCTGAGCAGCATCATCTCATCAAGGACAAAGTTGACATATCAGAAGAGAGCACAAAAGTTGAGCAATATAAGATTGTGAACAAAGTGAGGTGACAGTAGAGTCGAGGACCAGGAGAGAGCATATATTTACATCACCATATCAACTGCTGAGACTAGTCTTTTTAAAGCTATACTTTTTCATTAAGCATGTAAACAAACACTTTAAAATGTGGACCAAAATATAGCAAGCAGCATAATATTAGTACACATGTTTTATATGCAGGGTAACATAATTATTTGATTGTACTAAGATCTTCATAAAGTTCAAACTACTATAGCAATATTGTTGTTTAGTTTTAATATGTCATCAGCTATTTAACATTACAGGCAACTCAACTAGTCACTTGATAGCAGAAAAGCTGCATTGCATATGTCTATAATAATACACCGTTTCCCACAGCATTGATTAGGGACATCTTCACTGTCACAGCAATTGATGCAGCAACACCCCTCACCAAACCTTCTCAGCAAACTTGGGGTTCTTTTCTTGCTGCTGAATAGTGTGCGAGATTCTATGATAGGATGCAATACTGATTGTGAGAGTAGAGATAGATTGGCCAATGACCCCAGAAATATACTTTTTTCTGTTATAATTGAATAATCTGACTTAGAAGCTAACACTGTTACCACTATGAACATCACTGGCATCCATGTGACAAGATTGCTTATCAAAATTGCGATAAACATTTGTATCAATTTCTTTTCTTGTTTGTTTTTCTCATCATTGACTCTTCGTAATAACTCATCAGTGTATGTTCTCTCCTTCCTCATCTTGAAGTACTTTCTAGTTGACTTTAGTGCTATGCAAAATACCCACACATTGGTCACAACCAGTGTAACTATTGGTACCATTGCTACTAGGACCAACAGTAACGCATGCCAAGTATTTTTGGCCAACCTACTATATCCCCGGAAAGCAATTGTACATGACAATGTGATTCCACTGAAAGCAGAAGTCCCAAATCCAAACAGTGGTGTGATTGTTGCGGCAATGCTCAGCAACCATGCTGCTATGAGCAGTGAACACACAGTCTTGACTGTCATGTAGCTTTTGTACTGCAATGGCTTCAAAATGTAGAGAAATCTGTCCAGTGATATAAGAGCAAGAGTGTTTAAGGCAGCAAATGTAAAGGTGAAGAAGAGTACTCCTGTTTGACAGACTTGGCATCTTACATAATCAGTGCCACCGAAGATGAAGCCATCTGCAATTCCAGAAATAATTGTGATGGGTAAAACTAGGACACAAATCAGAAGATCTGCTGTAGCTAGACTTAGCAGTAGCATCATAGTAGGTTTAGTGTAGCGCTGCTTTCTGAAGATCTTTATAATGATACTGACATTCCATGGTGTTCCAATCGTGAAGAACAGCACATTCACAATGATGACAATATACCTATTGTAGAAGCTGCTATTTAATGGGATCCATTCGAATACAGTAATGGAGTCCTCAGTAACATTTGGTATTAAACAACTATAGTTGCTAGCCATATTTCTGTTCAGTTACTCTGATGTCCCAGCGCTAGTGTATAAAAACTTTACATGCTACATACTTCACTTGTGACATTATTATGGGTGACAGAAATTAACCCCATCCGCGCATGTGCAACGAATGCACTGTGTACTAGTACTCCCAAATTTTAAACTGTAACCGGTCAAATATACGCTGGGCTTCCGCCCACGGTATGTGTCCCATATGAATCTGATGATAGCAATACAGATTGTGAATGTGACGCATAGAGTAAGTATCGTTGCTTGTTTAATAATTTCCTATCCTATTGAAGACGGTTACCAAACGCTACTGGAGATATTTGAAGTGAGAGTGCGCATCATCTGGAGTACTAGAGATGCCAGTCAACTCCACCAGGAAGCCTGCTACTAGCAAGCAGAAAAAGTCTGAGTTCACCTGCCCTATATGTGATATGTGAAGAGAAGATAGTAGATGGATAGTCAGGGCAGGACTCAATCCACTGTGATGGTGCCTGTAAGACATGGCTGCACAGAGGCTGTGTTGGTCTCTCCAAAGATGTCCTTGTGAAGATCAGCAAGTCAGCTAATTCCTTTCATTGTATGCAGTGCAGAATGGGTGATCAAGAGAAAGAAATTATCGAGCTGAAGGCCATGGTTTCAAATCTCTGCGCTGAGCTTACAACTTTAAAAGTTAACTTAAGTGTGTTCAGCACACCCTCAGTCGTCTAGTAGTGATGATAGGAATGTCCAATCCTCTGCTACGAGTGGAGATTTCCAGTCGTATGCCCAGGCAGTAGGTATGCCTAGTGAGACAAGGAAACAAGTGTCACCACCTACCCAAAAGGATGGGAAGTGGCAGGATCGCAAATGCAACTTGGATTTTGTTTGGAGGCGATGAAAGTGATAAGGGCACATCATGGATTCAACATTCAGTGAACAATGTCACCTCTATTGTAAAAGAGCTTGATGAGTCATGTTCGGTCTATGACTGTAAGCGACTTGGAAAATTCAAACCAGACAAGTGCACACTCCCCAACCTATTCTTGCCAAGATGGCAAGGCCAGTAGATATGTTGAGCATCCTAAGAAAAGTAGTATGAGAAGGTCAATCTTCAGCAAAAAGGATCTAACGGAACAGGAGGAGAAATTGCTACTCAAAGAGAGGTTAGCTCTAATCAAGGAAGGTAGGAGCAGATCAGAAATCAAGATCTGCAAGTTGACTATTTATGTCAATGGAAATGCCCATGCCAGGGTTACTGACAATGTTCTTGAGCTTCTAAACTCTGGTGGTGAGGCTTTTGCTGGTCCTCCTGCCTCTTTTTCCTTTTCCTCATCACTGTCATCAGTCTCAGAATGTGTTGCTGATACACCTGTTGAAAATGTAAAGAAAATGTAAAGAAACTGGTAGACCCTGTTCAAAAGGACTCGGAAGTGTCTCCCACCGAATTTACCATGCCAGACACTCTCTCTTTCAACCTCCCTTACCAACCAGTTCAGTCGTGCCTCCCCAAGGCCCGATCAATTGTTCTTCACAATGACTAGTTCTCTCCGAAGCTAGGGTCAGCCTTATCAATACACGATGTAGTCTGGTTTGTGTGACCTAGTATATACTTAGATCAGATAGTGTCCAGTCCTATCTATGTACTCATTTGAAGGGAAACATATTGGATCTTGTCCTGACGATCGTAACGAGACTCCTGTTGACACTGATCATTATATGATCATTTTCAAGATACAAATTTGTCCAAACAAGTCCTTCGGTAGGAAGCCTGTACTTGTATTTGATTATAAGATGAGACTGAGATCTTACCAGTTACCTGTGTGGTTTACTTCAGACCTAAGGCATAACAGGAATTGTCTGCACACTCTAAAGTAGAGTAATATGAAACATTCTAGCAAGTCAAAAATCTTTAAAGCTGAGAAGAGGTTCAAGATTAATCTGAGTAGAGCAAAGATGTGTCAGATCTCATTGCAGGATTTATAGGCTTCGGTGAGACAAATCACCCAATTATGTCTCTGAGCATCCATTTTAATGTCATGGTTTCCCCATTCCCAAATATAAAAACCTTTCTTATAAAGGCAAGTCACTACGACTTGACATTCAAAAATCCAATGTATTGTTTCTTGCTATATACATGCATTTATCTGCCTACCAATGAAGGTTGGCTAAAGAAAAAGTTTCAGTGTTGGTCGCTATGAAAATACATATATAAAATAGTATTATTAACTAATAAATAACTTGAGGTATATATGGCATGTTGTGTACAGTACCATAATAGTAATATAAACAATAATAATAAACTAGAAGAATTTTACACATATATTATGTAGATATGATTTTAAATGGTAAAAGGTCAAAAAAAAAATTAAAAAAATTAATAAAAATACATACATAAATAAATTATTTGTTCATTTGTTTTAATTTAATTTATTTATTTTCATATATGTATGTGTATGTATTTATTAGTTAATAATAATAGTTGTTTATGTATCTACATTTAATTATGTATGCATATATTTATTAGTAATAGATAATTTTTTATGTATGATATATGCACATATTTGTAGTTATAACAATAACTACAACAACACGACAACAATGATAAAGCAATATTTCACAAACCTAAAATGGCAATCTACACCTTGTAAATTTAATAACACAAGAGCCTAGTAGTGTCTGCATGTTATCTCATTTAATGTTTTATTAATTCTGCATTAGAATAAAAATTAATTTTGGGTAAACCATTTCCATTCATTAATGTGGCAAAAAAGACAGCGAGATATATAGCCAGGTGTTTGTAATTGTCCACATGTGGAAGAGATCCATATTATTTTGACCAGGGAGGAGAGACAATTTATATATAGTTGTATACAATATCATTCACATAATTCATAATAATACATAAAAACTCTGTTGAATTCATTTTGCCACATATCTCGGTCACACACGTGATTTGCTATCCCGGTAACTTGCTCTCCATCACATTGTTCAAATCCTGCTCCAGACTAGGATATTACATCATTTTTTCACAGTAATGCACTTGAACTTCCTCCTGGTATACACCATTAGAAAGACAGTTACAATTCCAAGCATTATTGCGACTACAGAGAAGAAAACTCCAACCAGGATAGGACTGATTACTGTAGCAAGATAGAGTGTAGCGGTAACCAATAATCACACAGGATGTAGCTACTGTTACTTATTTTAGTGTTTAAAAAAATTGTATTATATGAGTTCCATGCAGATTACTATATACAAGGGATGCATTTTTGAGAGGGTTGCATTTTCACAATATGCTAAAATTTGAGTTGATTATCATTTGTGGATGCTATGCATGTGGTCATTGAAGAAGTGGTATGGTCGGCCATGTGTGTTAGGTGGGAGGATGGGAGGGATTCTTCACACGCAAACAAGTTCACTATTTGAGAAAACTGACTGTAGCTAAATACTGCTCGCTTTTGGTTGGATAGCTATATAACTATGTGAGCACTAGAATGACCTGTTAAAACAATTTTTTTTGACTGCAAGTATATAGTGGATTCTTTTAGGGGGTTATGATGGCTATAACGAAAATAATATTCTGTATAGCTGGTGTGGGAGCAAAATAATGGCAAAAATGCATATTTAGCCTGAAATAACAAAAGACTTGGTTCAAGGGCTTGTTCAAACCACTTTACTACTGGCTTGGTTCAAACCACGCTTGGTTAAAAAAACTTGTACCCAGGGGGCGAAACCTGATAAAAAACCAAAACAGACATGGCGTGCTGTAAAAGGTTTGCTGGCAAAAATCATATGTACATATGTATAAACAAAATGTATATGGACAACCTTGTCAACAAGCTACTGGAAATCCGTAGGAAGCCTCTGACCAATATCTCGCCTTTTGCGGTAATCAATCATTATGGTTTATCTGTGTTCCTTGAGAATGCTGAAGGAAAAACTTAATTCCAACAAACCAAATAAATTTTTAATACTCTCTGGACAGTTTAGAACAATCCTAGACACAGGCTCACTGTTGGAATAATGTACAAGCCATATGTGACATTTGGGAGAGTTTTGCAACTTCTTAGGGAGGAATAGTTGACTGCAACATAACAGTGCTATATATACCTATGAAGTACTCTACAAATATGTAGAATGAGTAGTAGAATGAAGTTTGTCGAGAAACTAAGGACAGTTGCAGACATCTCAATATCAAGGCATATTTTGGGGGGAAACAAATTTTGGGGGGAAACAATAAATAATCCACGCTCAATCCTGGATTTAATTGTTTTTGGTGAATAATGTATGTAACTTAAATACACAAGTCTAAACTAAATTGGTACTGTTAGTTATTGCTTTCCGATTCACTGCTGCTGTCGAAGGTGGCAGTGTAGTGGGCACGGCTGCACTTCTTTTTCGATCTCTGACACCGGTAGTATATAACAGGCTATGTTTTTCTTTGCACATGAGAAGTTTCTGTTACAGCCCTTAGTACAGCCACAGAAGATTGATTGCATCATCTGCTGTGGCCAGGTTGGGTGTGTGGATTGCACTGGCACCTGCTTTCCATCATCCATGGCCCACCCAAAATCCTCACAAGGTTAAACTCTCTGCTTGCAAATGTGAGCACTCTGGTCGATGGCTGTCGCTAATGCCGCACATTTGAGATGTTGTAGGAATGCATTCTCTGTGGAGATGTTGTAGGAATGCATTCTCTGTGGAGATGTTGTAGGAATGCATTCTCTGTGGAGATGTTGTAGGAATGCATTCTCTGTGGAGATGTTGTAGGAATGCATTCTCTGTGGAGATGTTGTAGGAATGCATTCTCTGTGGAGATGTTGTAAGAATGCATTCTCTGTGGACGGTAGCAATTTTAGGAGAGTAGACTTGTTGTTTAGGAACTTGTGAACTCTGAGCCTTCCAAGTTCCGAGCCCTCGAAATCATCACCCTTGTTGGTATATACAGCAACTACGAGCTCCTTTGCTTGGTTGATAACATCTGCTGTGATCCAAGCTGGACCCTGATCATTATCTGCAAAGCCAAAATGTCAGTTGTTTTGCTGCTGTTTAGCCACACCTTCTTCCCAGTAAAGTATGGGTAGCTGGTGATGTCGCATCCACTCAGACTGTGAATGAAGGGAAGTCCTCGGCTGCTTGCAGGTCCCAGTGCAGCAGTAATCTCATGGATTGGTAGATAACTTTCTTGTGCAGTTCGAACCCATGGTTCAGGCAAATCTTTCAGCAGCGTTGCAGCATAGTACACACATATAACAATGATATCAGACTCTGTATCATTTGCATGTATGATCACTCGGTCCACCTTCTCTCTTCCTCTTCTGTAGTGGTAGATCAGGAGCAGTGTTCACTTTGGTGTCCCCTTCAAGACTTTAACTAGACTGGCCTTTGTTCCTGCAGCTCTCATGATTTCATCTTCATTGAACAGTGATGGGGATGTCTTGCTGCATTCATGAGTGTGCCGATGACTATGTCAACTTCACCCCCACTAGCAATGATCTGTATCATTCGTAGGAGGGCTGAAACTTCATCACTTTTTCCTGAGCCTGCAGATTGGTATTTTGACTTCTTGGTCCTATACGTGTCTGCCGTCTTTACTTCTAGCTCCTGGAGAATTACCTGGTAGTTGTCCCGCAAGGACTTGATCAGGAAGCCACATTTCTCCTGAAAGGAACAGCGATATTTCTAGCTTCACCAGATGATTCAAAGCCACATCATATAGATTCTTCTGTGCAGATTTACCAGTCAGGACTCGTGTTGCCTTGAATGCATTCATGCATGGTATGTGATATGATATGTCATTTGCGACCATGTCATGTCCTTGCCAATCAGTCTTAGCAAAATGTCCTCTCTACTCAGTTTCTTGGCTTTCTCAACGATCGCCTGTTGGCTGGTTTCTGTTGACACCCTGGCTGTAGGTATCTTTCCTTTCAGCCACCTTTTGTTACATATGATGCATGTACTCTTGGCATCAAATGCTGCTGTGCGATGCCTGTAGCTCTTTTCATTGATGTACAAGTTTCTGCATTTGGCATGCCACTTGGGGGACTTCTCTGCCACCCATGAGTCCTTGGTTACATCATGGTGCAACCTTCTGTAGGTCTCGTCCTGTTGACAGGTCATGGCTACAAGAAGTTTTGGGGCTGTTGTTAGCTGAATGTTCAACAGTCGTTTGATTGCAGGTCCTTGACATATGACACACTTGGTGTAGTTTGTAAGCATGTCTTCGCACTTTCTCTTCCGTCATTCCAGAGACACGGCTCCCTCCAGACCCTTTTCCCTATACAACCAGTCATCTTCTGTCAGATACCTACAACATAAATTAACATAATGGGTTATTTAGTGGAAATATATTTGAACAATTTGCTGTTCTGGTTTCTGGCTCATAATTTTGATAGCTACTGCTGCATTTTCTTGTAGCATTATTATCAGCAAAGTAGCTACTATGATTTTTTTACAGCTGTACTTAACCTGCTGGCAGACTTGATACTTTCTGTACTTTCTGCACTTGAGCCAGGAAGTAGGGGGTTGCGATAGGTGCTAGCACTAGCTGGCTTACTTACCTAAACCAATGATCAACTCCAGCTCTAGGAACAGTCACCTGCCAATTCTTCCCAATATAGGAGCTAAACAAATACCATATGGTAGTGGGCTTTAATTCAACCATGTACAATGCTAGTAATTAGCAAGAGTGCCTTGACTATTCGTAGGTACAAACATTATGTTGCTACTGTAGTCAGTTGGTACAAGTTGTCATAATTACCCAGTTATAGACTTTGGGGTTGCTAGAACTAAATTCCATTCGTGGGACAATGATAAACCACAATGGCGGATCATGCCAAAAGTGCGATATTCATGTACAAGGGTTAATGTTGTTCAGAGGCTTCCTACGGATTTCCAGTAGCTTGTTGACAAGGTTGTCCATATACATTTTGTTTATAAATATATATAGATATGATTTTTGGCAGCCAACCTTTTACAGCACGCCATGTCTGTTAAACCGATTTCACCCCCTGGGTATTGGTTAAAAAAACTCTACAAAGACTTGGTTCCAAGCCACTCAAAGGCTTGGTTCAAACCACTCTACTTAAACTTGGTTCAAACCACTCAACAAAAGCTTTTGGGTTCAGTCACTAGCATAAATCAGGAGCAAATCTAGAAATTTTTACGAGGGCAAGAGAGGAGAGGAATTGGATGATGGAAGGAGGGATGAGTGCACCCTAGCCATAATTTCAATAAGTCTATACAAACAATTATTATATCCTAGACGAGTTATAGCTGCACTCTAACTCTAATACCACAACAGCTACAAGGACAAGTGGCTTCTGATGCCAATCAAGTATCTGAAGTAAGAACTACATAAGCGATTACTGCATGGGGAAGGGTTATAAAGCTTTCATTTCTTCTAACAAGTTTGTACAAGGAATTACATTCAATACAGGGTGAATCAACATATAGCAGATTACAACCATCAAAGGTGAAGGAAGGGGGGTGGGGGGTGGGTGGGTCTGAACCTCCGAACCTCCCTATGTAGAAAGGTACAGGTTTAGAATAAGGTCTAAATATGTGCTGTGCATCAATGAAGATATTAATCCCTAAGTTTCAGCCTATATGGTTCTATATATATGTATACTGCAGTATGCGAAGAAAAAAGTTCCTATCAAAAATAAAAAATAAAATAACTTGTCCAAAAAGAAATGGACCCTTCACATTAATTAAGAATCATTTAAAATTATTGTAATAGTTATGTTTAAAGATGGTATAATACAGACAGTATTATATCAGGCATAACTTTCATTTTCTTTCTTGCTTGACTGGTCAATACAACAGAATTTTTATTTTTTATTTTTAAGGTAACAAGAATTTGCCAATGTAGACCACAAACATGTAGAGGATCAACACCAAGCTATTATGTTAATCAGGTTAGAGGTCTCTAGATGTACATTGGTAGTCTTCAGCTATATCCTTATATATATTTTTTTCTGTACAATTTTCTTTGTCTTGTTTCTCTTTTCCTATGTATTGTCCTTTCCATAAACATTATAGAGCAGCAGATAAACATTATAGAGCAGCAGTAAACCTTATAGAGCAGCAGATAAACATTTAGAGAGCAGATAAACATTATAGAGCAGCAGATAAACATTATAGAGCAGCAGTAAACATTATAGAGCAACAGTGTGTCCTTGAAGAAGTAGCTCAGGTTAAATTCAGAAAGTAATTACCATGGATTTTCCCCCATAGACTGTGTATTAACTATTCTGACAAGAAACAATTCACCGATTGACTTTTTTTCAATGTGAAGCCAACAAGAGTATTAATACTTGTGTCTGACTCTTTTTGATGTATATATGTAGCTATGCATTTTCTGTTGCCTTTTATGGTCATATACTGTATGCATGATTTGGCCCTGAGAGGCCATTGATTGGTCTGAGATTGGTTGCATGGTGTGCAATGATTTGTCTTGTATGGATGACTGACCGTCGCTTACATTTTAAGCCTCTTTACATTGGCTTAGTCGGCAGGATTGCATACCTGCAAGCTAGATAAAGAGTTTGAAGCTCTTGCAAATATACATGTATATACCAGAGACAGGACCTGGACCAAGGCCAGTAGTGCTACCTGATACCTTACGGGGCTGGAGAAGTTAGTTAGCAATAGTGGATCCACCATTTATTTTCTATAGTGTAGCAGCAGTGTAAAGATGGGGCAACTTCGAAGGAGCAGTTGAAGCTTTGAAAGAATGATTTGACAGCCTCACACAAGCATCGATACCAAGCTGAGCTTCAACTCATCCAGAAGCTGACGTTTTGAAAGAATGATTTAACAGCCTCATGCAAGCATGGATACCAACCTGAGCTTCAACTCCTCTAGAAGCTGAAGGGAGAAAGCTAGGTCGATTTTGCAGACACTCTGAGATCACTGGCGGACAAAGCATATCCCCAGCTCCAAGATGAGGCCAGAGTACCTAGCTTTGAATGCCTATTTATCGCAAATAGGCCAGCCACATGTTGCTTTTTGGGTCAAGCCAAGAAACTTGAAAATCTTGATGTGGCGTAAGTGCCACCCTTAAGCTAGAAACGTATGTGACACCAAAACCAAGCACAGCAGCCATTCTGGGGGTTGATGAAATATGAAATGGAAAATAAGCTGATAACACTACAGGGGAAACCACCAGCAGGTTGGATGGAAGCATGCAGTGACTGGAGGTCAGCAAACAGCAGCAACCATCCCAACAAGACCTCTAAGGGCCAAATCATGCATACAGTATATGACCATAAAAGGTAGCGGAAAATAGATGCACACAAACACACAGAAGCATATTTATTCTGATGATCTCTTGTTTTTAGATTGAACTGAGAAACAGACGAGTCTCTGCAATGCATTGGAAAGTTTGGAATCTTCTGGTAGAAGAAAAGTTATGAATATACCTACAAAGTAAAGTGTTGGGGAAAGTAGGTAGATGGCAGATCTTGGAGATGAATGTCATGGTTTTTAACATTATTTAGCTGCCAGTTTACTATCTTAGCAAAGGGCAAACCTATTGCTTAGGATGCTAAGAAGATGCCAGTAAGTTTTAACTGCTTGTTTTTGCATCTGCAATTTCTAAATAGGCTACATAGGAGTGCTACCATACCCCTTGATAGTGCTACTGCACCCCTTGATAGTGCTACTGCACCCCTTGATAGTGCTACTGCACCCCTTGATAGTGCTATTGCACCGCTTGATATAATGTTATCCATACAGTTTAGCAATTGCTACATAAATGTAACTTCACAGAAATAATAATTATGAATTTTAGTTTTCCAATTAATTGTTTTGTTGAGCTTTGAGGTAAGCCATCACTAAGCAATATAAATGACAATGACTACCGAAGAAAAACCTTGAATTAATTACTTTAATGATTATTACCACAAAATAATGAGAAGTTTATTTTGGGGTTGCAATGGGGGGGAGTGGCCAAAGAATATAGTACCACATTATTCCACTCCTCATAAATCTGCCTTCTTCCCTATATACTTATCTCATAGCTAGCACTGTATTGCTACTCTCACAGGACTACTAATGACCCAGTGATTAACTATAGCGACCACCTCATTCAACATTCATTGACCAAATTATTTGTAGCTCTCCTTTCAGAACTTTAGATATTTACATTACATTCCTCATAATGTCCTTATATGATCAGCCACTCTCGGATGCCACTCCTTTGACTTTCGCTGTCATGGGGTGACGCATATCACCCTGAACATAACATACCTGGTATACAAATGTTTGACTTTCACTGTCATGGGGTGACACACATCACCCTGAACATAACATATATACCTGGTATACAAATGTTTGACTTTCGCTGTCATGGGGTGACACACATCACCCTGAACATAACATAACTGGTATACAAATGTTTGACTTTTGCTGTCATGGGGTGACACACATCTCCCTGAACATAACATATCTGGTATACCTTTCGCTGTCATGGGGTGACACATCACCCTGAACATAACATACCTGGTATACAAATGTTTGACTTTCGCTGTCATGGGGTGACACACATCACCCTGAACATAACATACCTGGTATACAAATGCATGATGGTACAGGAGTACACACCATAGAAGCTGGGTCCGGTTCCCACACTCCAGTGGTGCAGTATGTGAACAAAATAGCTTGAGGATGATAATCAGTGTCACATTTGTAGCCTATAACCCTTGCCTTAGGTAGGTATGTTATGGTACTCAGTGAACCGAACACGGGAGGTGAAGGCATGGAGCAGTTACTCTCTATGATAAGGAACAAAGTTTTGTTAAGATATTTCATTACCACAGCATTTAATTAAGAGAACTTGGTACTGTAATTTGGGAATATTTCACAAGTGAAGAGAGTTGCACCTTTTGAACTGCACCTCTTGCTCTAGTCATGAAGTTCTAGAGAAACAAAGAGACTGCAAAGCCATATAATATACTTTTTCAAAGATAAATTGCTCATCTCACTGTGAGGGAATAGCCGCATCGTCATGGAGGCTATGTGCTCACCGGTCTTGAGAATATGGTACTGTTACAGTCACTCTCATCCTCAACAAAACTATCATTTAGCTCAGCATCACCCAACTCTCCAAGTGGCCAGTGGGTTAGGTTCTCCCACTAGCCCTTATAATGTAACACTATAATTAGTCTCTACCTAGACCGTGACCAATGGGTGGCCAGTATATATATATGTATGCGCATCTACAAGTCTCTAAGTATAAATATTTGTTACACTCTAATTAGCTAGCCATAATATGTTAACGAGTCTCTCTCTGGTTGTCAGGGATCAGTTTCCCTGGCAACAGGCTCAACCCCCAACACTCACGAGTGGTGTGTGCAAGCTCACAGCTGAACACTGATCAACTATAGCTTCCAACTCGTTATTCTATTTGGAAGAAATCATTATTCATAGTTGACCATACGTACAACTTGTCCCCAACGTTTACCGACCAAATTATTTGTAGCTCTCCCTTAGAGACAAGCTTGATGCCTTATAGCAAATCTATTAGATAGTATATTGATGATACATGTATATAAACTATGCAGATCACACTATCAAAAGTTTAGTCCAATATGTTGGCAACCTTTGACACAGCGATGTATACTGCGAAAATGTTGACCTTCACACACAAGGTCACAGGTAACTCAGTATTTGATATGGAAAGATGGATGCAAATACACCAAATTTTGGTGGCTTCTTAGCAGCCAAAAATGGTGGTTTTGGCTCCAAAAAGACTCCCAGCTTTCTTTGAATCCTTCACTAAGGTAGTAAACTCTCAGAAGTGAAAACTCCCCCTCCACCTATGTATCTATCTCTATTCTTTTCCTGTCTTGCGTGCAATATATCCATTCATTAGAGAAAACTCCAAATCTTCGAATGACTTGCCCCAGTGACAATAACCTGCATGAGATACGTGTAGCTAGCTCATGTATCGTTTTATGATCAGAAATGGGTAAACATTGTGCTTCAGAATATGTTTGGTCAGCTCAGGAGTTAGTTCTCCTGTGCAACCGAGGCCAAATAGGCTATGGCTGACTCCTGGCTGATACTTATAATAACAAAATAACAAGATATGGCATGCACTGACTTGTGTGCTGTAATAATAAGAAAGAAGTTAGATAAAAGTTTTTAAAAAGGAGTGGTGCATTTCTGCTGTTTGGTTTCTTTGTGGAATTATCTCCTGCCTCAATGTTGAAGGTTCCTGTTAAACAACAGCAAGAATATACAAAATAAAACCAAAAAACAAGATTTTTAATTTTATTTAAAAGCAAGTTTTTAAATCTTGTTTGTGTTTTTTAAATTTTGTGTGTTCTTGCTGGTGTTTCACAGGAACCTTCAACATTGTGGCAGGAGGGAATTCCACAAAGAAAAACCAAACAGCAGAGATGCACCACTCCTTAAAAAAAAAATTAATCAATGTAAAAAGGGTGAACCTGTGTTGACCACAACCAGTTTGATGACCCCCTATCATTTAAATCAATAATGCTTTTTAAAAATCCACATAAATACATATATATATATTATAATAACCTTCTCAATCAATTTGTATTCTCTTGATGGATGCTCTAGCCTTGATTATAAATGCTAAGGGATAATCTACTGGTGTGGTCTACACCCGTTTCCTTTCATTTTTTTACCCAACACAAATTGTTTTTCAAATTCTTGTTATGTTTAAAATGCACAATGATTGCAGTCATTCCATGGCTCCATTGTTTGACAGCACCTCACTGAGGTTAGTTGTTAAGGCTTTATGGAATCCCAATCCTTCAAAGATCACTCTCTGAGGAGTGCTTTCCCCAGTATACTTGTATGAGAGAAACCACTAGTGACTATATAGGCACCAAGAACTGGTTTCCTGGGGTCTTCTCTATCCAGGTTATCTGTCTCCCATCATCAGCATATGTGTCTTGCAGTCAGTTCCCCAGTGCTACAGCACTACCCTCCAGATATACTGTTGAGGACGGCTAGCGACGTTTTAATGACATTTGACAACTACTTATTCAGCCAGTTACCTCTTCTCTACTGACAGCTACTTACTCAGCCAGTTATCTTTTCTCCACGGACTATGAAGTCAGTTGGGTGTGGCAAAATTATCATAATTGTACACAAAGTCATCCTCATATAGTAAGTAGACTTTGAGCTCTGGTCAATTTATGATGACCGTATTTTTTTTTGATGACCGCATTTTTTTTGACAAACGTACGTCAAAAACGATGGATATATAGCACATATCCTCTAATTTTCGAGGTGTGCACCATTTTTTTAAACTGGTGGAAAGCCCTCTTCCCCCCCCCCCCCCCCCCCTGTAAACGACAACAAATCTTGCATCCCAGCTAAAAAACACACATTGGCAGCTTCTTAGCAGCTTAATTTGGGCATAATCTCAAAAATATGACTGAAGCTGTGCTATGTTCTCTGCAGTTGGATTTGAAGGGAGCAATCAGTTGATTTATAGATATTCAAAGAACAATTTAGGACATTGGAGATAAGTCTTTGGAGAATATTTCGACGGGATGGGCCAATTTTATGATGAAGATTGAGAGATTTCAGTTTTTGCAGCACTGTCGACAGTCCAACCCATAACTTGCTCCAAAAGTGAGCCTAATATGGCCAAAAAATTACTGGAGCAGCTCTCCAGGAACTGAGAGGGGGGAGTTCTCCCACTTACACATTCCCAACCATGCAATCCATTTGAGCCTCCGACAGTCAGGGGGCCTATTGCCACCCCTGGTATACAATAAAAAAAGCAGGTTAGATAGAGTAGGAATGGTTCATATCTGCTGGTTGGGTTAATGGGTCAACTGAGCAAACTGGTGGGGAGGCCAATTACCATGAGAAAGAGAGGAAGATACAAGAGGAGGAAAGAGAGTCTGGGGGGAAATGGAGTATATATGGCACAAGGGGTGAATCAGCAGCGGCATATGAAGAATCACCAGCAAGTGAAACAACAGGAAAAGGTACACTGGGAAAGAAGTCAGAATGCAAAAGGGTGGTGGAGAGAGGGGGGAGAGTGGATGGAGGCCAGGAGGAAAAGTCAAGGGGAACGTCGTATCTACTGCGATTTGGTACATGTGTACATGTGGGCTGTCAGTGGGAGACTCGCTGGCAGACAACACAGAGAGGGATGGAGAGAGACAAGAACCGTCAGGTGGGGGAGTACCGGGAGGGATTCATCCAGGGAAGGAGCACCTGCTGGCCAAAGAAAAGATGTCCATGAGCATGAAAAAATCCAAGCTGTGAGTGCAAAAAGTATGTTGAGGAGGGTGGGGGTTGGGAGAGGGACCAAAGATAGGGAAACTGGGCGGTTGGGAGTGGCATTTGTTAATTGTAGAGGATGGTGGTCAAGGGAGGTGGATTTGAAGGTAATGTTGGGAACGAAGAAGTTTGATGTGCTGGGATTAGCGGAGACATTTTTGCAGAAGGAGGATGAGGTGAGTGTGGCAGGATATGAGTGGTACGGCAGGAATAGAGAGGGTGGCAGGCGGGCGAGTGGAGGTGTGGGAGTTCTGGTGCATGAGAGTTTGGACTCTAGGGTGAGGAAGTCAAGAGAAGGTTTGCTGTGGGTGGAGTTAAGCGGAGCGGGGAGAAGAAAAACCATGGTAGGGGTAGTGTATGTGAATCCAGAAGGAGTGAGAGTGAGAGAGACGGAGGAATTGTTTGAGGTATTGCAGGAGGACGTGGTTAAGTATGAAGAGAAAGGTTTCGATGTTGTTATGATGGGGGACTTCAATGCAAAGATTGGACTAGGAGTGGAGGACAACCCAAACAGTAATGGAAGGCGGCTGTTGGAGTTGGTTAGGGCTGGAGGTCTGGTTGTGGGGAACGAGTTGCAGTGCTGTGAGGGCAGGTGGACGTGGGAATGTGGGGAGAGAAAGTCGGTCATAGACTATATGTTGTCGTGGATGTAGCTAGGGTAGTAGTTGAGGGTAGTAGTTGAGGACTCAGGCAAGCTGGATATGGGGTCGGACCATAACATTATTTGGGGAGAAATTACGTGGGGTAGGAGACAGGTACAAGTGAGAAGAGAGCGACATAAATGGAGAGTTGATGACAATAGGCTAGACTGGGTGGAGTATCAGGAGGCAGTGGATGAAATGTTCATGGGGTGGGAAGAGGAGGTGAGAGAGCTTGAGCAAGAGCTGGGAGGAAACATAGTTGAAGAGGTGTGGGGTAGGTGGAAGAGAAAGTTTTGGCTGCAGCAGAGAAAGGAATTGGAAGGAAGAAGATTACAGACAAGTCAGAGGGATGGTGGTCAGAGGATGTGGAGTGGTTAATTGGTGTCAGGAAGGAGAAATGTAAGAGGCTAAGGGAAGCCAGGAAGAGAGGGGAGAGAGAGGTTACATTAAGACAACTATGGGATGACTATAGAGAAGCAACAAAGGAAGTGAAAAAGACTATTAGGAAAGAGAAGAAGGATTGAGGAAGAGAACTATAAAGAAGATTAGAGCGCAGGGTGGGACTAGTTGTAAGCTGTTTTGGAATGATTTAAGAGCAAAGAGGAAGCAGAGAAGGATAAAAGGAGTGAAAGATGATGAGAAAAGGATGGTGGAGGAGGAAGTCGAGGTGTTGGAGGTGATGGCAAAACACTGGGAAGAGCTAGGGAGGAAAAAAGAGGATGCCACAGTACAAGAATTAGAGATAAGAGAAGTGGGTGGGCATGAGCTGGGTATGTGTGAAGAAGTAAGTTGGGAAGAAGTAGTAGAAATAATGAAGTGTTTGAAGAGAGGAAAGGCTCCAGGCCCTGATGTAATGTTGTGAGATGCTGATGTATGGAGGTAGAAGGTTGGTGGAGGTGATGATGCAGGTGATGAATGTGGTGATGAGGATTGAGTGCTGCCCAGTGGACTGGAAGAGGAGTTTACTAGTACCTCTCCACAAGGATGGTGACGAGGACGAAATAGGGAATAATAGGGGAATTTCATTGTGTTATAGTGTGGTGAAGGTGTTTGCGAGATTGTTGGCAAGGAGGTTGGGAGTGTTCGCTGAGGATAGAATTTTGACGGAAGCACAAGGAGGATTTAGGAGACAGAGGAGATGTTCAGACCAGTGGTTGGTGTTAAGAGGAGTTTGTGAAGTGAGGAAGAATGAGAAAAAAGCTTCATATCTGGCTTTCCTGGACATAAGTAAGGCATATGACAGTGTGTGGAGGGAGGGACTGTGGCAGAAGTTGAGGCAGTATGGAGTAGAAGAGAAACTTGTGAGGACATATGTAGGATTGTATAGTGGGGTGGAGACGACGGTGATATTGAATGGAAGGAGGTCAAGGTGGTTCACTGTGGAGAATGGACTTAGGCAGGGATGTCCTTTGTCTCCACTTCTTTTCAATATATATTTGATGGGAATGGCAGAGGAATTGGAGAGAGCTAGCTAGGAGTCAAAGTGGAAGGCTGCTGGTGTGGGGCACTTATGTATGCAGATGATGTTGTTCTTCTGGCTGACTCAGGTGTAGAACTGCAAGCTATGTTGGATGTGGTACAGGTAAGGTGGAAGATGAAATTTAATAGCAAGAAGAGCAAGGTCATGCTAGTAGGGAATAAGGAAGCAGAAGTGCATTGGAGGATTGGTGAGGAGATATTGGCAGAGGTCAAATAATTCAAGTACTTAGGAATATGGTTTGATAGGAAGCTAAGGGGTAATGTTCAGTTAGAGAAGATGGCAAAGAAGGCAGAAGAGTGGGCTGGAAAGGTAATATGGATGAGTAGAGTGAATGGGCAGGTGGAAGTAGATAGAGGAAGAATGGTGTGGGAGCTTCTAGCGAGACCCAGTATGGAGCATGCAGCCGAAGTATGGTGGACAGGAGGACGGAATGCTCGCAAGAAATTGGAGTCAGCACAGATGAGAGTGGGTAGGAGACTGTTGGGGGCAAGTGATACAGTAGCAATATGGGGAGATATGGGGTGGAGGAAGCTAGAGGAGAGGAGGGAAGAGATGAAGATTTTGTTTGGCAAGAGATTAGAGGTGTTGGAACAGAGCAGATTGGTAAAAGTTGTTGTAAATAAACTACGAGAGGATGGAAATTGGATGTTGGGAAGAATATGAGATCTTGAGGAGAAAGTACGAGATAAACGAGGTTGGATCAGTGCGCAAGTGGAAAGGGATAGTTAAGGTGAGAAATGAGAAGGACTGGGAGGAGGAAGTAGACGGAAAGAGTACGCTAAATTATTATAAATCGGCAAAGAATGGTGCAAAGGTGGAGAAGTATGTGAGGTCCATGCATGGTCAGGAAGGTGTGCGGCTGCAATTTCAACTGAGGACTGTATCAGCTGGGTTGTTAGAGGATAAGAAGAGATGTGGGATAGTTAGGGATAAGAGGTGTATAATGTGTGATAGTGGAGCAGGGGAGGATGTGGAACATTTCTTGGTGACATGTGGGGAATTTGAGAGGGATCGGCTGGTACTGATGGATGAGGTACGCAGAATTGTAGGGGCAAGACAGTGGCTGGATGAATTAAGAAGAGTGAGTAAGGATGGAAAGGTGGCATTGCTTTTGGGGAAAGATATGGAGGAATAAGTGATGCAATGATGGAGGAGGTGGGCGAGTGTGTTATGTATTGGGTAGGGAAGTGGTGGCAGAGGAGAAAGGAACTGTTGTATGGTGAGCTGAGGAATGATCTTTGGTCCACTCACGTCCCCCCCTCCTTGAGCAGTGTGACACTCGTAACTTAATATTGTGGATAATTTTATTAATCAAGTAGTTGACTTATTTTTTAAAAGTTATTAGGTTAGTTACTAAATAGTTCTACACTGTGCTGTAATATATATGTGATGGCCTTAACAGGCTCAGCAATAGCAACATTAAATCATAGATGCCTAACTTATGCATGTTTGGACAACCAGATGTCCTGCAACATAATGGGCCACTGATTATGTAACAGACATATATGTGAAATACAGAACTGAAGATTGAAAGCAGACTAAGAGCATAGATTAAATTTATGATCAATGAAGGAGTGAGGCAGTTCTTTGCTGGGTGACGAAATTGTCCTAGTACTGAAGGCCAGTGAAGCCGGGTATGTGCCAAGCAGTTTTACGTAATTATCTAGCCGTGTAATTCTCGTGGTAACAACTAACAGCATATTTTACTTACCAAGATGTGTCTGTAGAGTTTTCTTCGTCGCTGTTATAAAGACCACGAATATCAACCACCTGTTGTACATGACGACACCAACGGACAATTCAAACTAGCCACAGCCTACTATCGCACACGTGCGTAAATAATTGTGCGTAAATAATTGTGCATATAATTATTATCTTTTTTTTAAATTTTATTATTAAAAAAAATATATATATATATATATTTTAAACAAACAATCCAGAGAGAGGATGCAAAATATCACAGGAGTATACTAGAAAATTACAGTACTTGAACATTATTATTATTATTTAAGAAATCAAAACAAATAAGGTTCCATCTTCATCCACAGCCAAAGAAAGTGGCCGTCGAAACTGTCCTGGACTCTAACCCTCCCTCCCAAAGGACGACAAAATAATAATAATAATAATAATAATAATATAATAATAATAATAATGTTTTTCAGCATAACATGACAAATACTCAGTTATGAGATGATAGTGATATATAATTGATGTATTGAATGCTGATGGCTTACCAGCTCTGTCACTGGCAGCCATGATTACTTAGTACTATATATATTTAGTTGTTTGAGGGATATACATACAGTGGTTGCATGGGCATATAGAGTGATATGTACATGGGTTTGATGAGTTAATCTGTGAGGTAAAGTGTGACCAAAGATAATCAGTAATTTTCTTTTTCAGGGTTTTAGAAGATT
The DNA here is from genome assembly GCA_028752905.1 of Cladorhizidae sp. MBARI D1340-BT2. Lineage (NCBI taxonomy): Eukaryota > Metazoa > Porifera > Demospongiae > Poecilosclerida > Cladorhizidae > Cladorhizidae sp. MBARI D1340-BT2. The sequence goes on from JAQNBH010000010.1 coordinate 6,478,248, forward strand.
TTGATAGGTCTAGGTAAGGCAATGAGTTCCACAGACGAGGTAGACGATTGAAGTAGAATTGCCTGGACTTGTTGTTAGTTGATCTAGTGTGGACTAGTTTCCTTATGCCTGATCTGGTAGCATTACACGAGAATGAGACAAACTCTGTGATGGAAAATGAAGATGTTGGTTCCTTGAGGTTGTTTATAAAAAACATGATGTCATTTAGTTCAAAATAAAGCATTAGTGGTAACAGGTCCAGAGAAATAAGTCTTGACTTATAATCCGAAGAATAATCGTTCAATATATATTTTGTGGCCCTTCTCTGGATCCTTTCGATGGGTTTGATGTCCTTGAGGAGCATTGGTCTCCAGAGTTGAGACCCATACACAAGTTGAGATCTAACTAACGAAATATAAAGAGTCTTTTTGACATGGACAGGAATATATTGGCTGAAGGTTCTCCTGATGAGACTGAGCTTGCAATATGCTTTGGATATTAATGAATTTAAATGTTTAGTCCATGTCAAGTCATTAGAGATCACTACCCCCAAATCCTTGTGGCTTCTAGAGACTGGTATGTCTTCATTATTCACAGTGTATATAGCTAGATGTTAAAATAGCCTGACCCATGGAGAATTGCACCAGTGCGAATTTACTTGTGTTGAATTCCATCTTCCATTTTCTGGACCACTCAATTATTTTATCCAGGTCACTTTGGAGTAAATAAATATCACTACTGTTGTTTACTTGTTTGTAGCATTTGGTGTCATCAGCAAAGCTGAGAATCTTTGCATTGTTGACTACCCCAGGCAGGTCATTCAGATAAATAATAAATAAGATCGGTCCTAAGATGCTCCCTTGAGGAACACCAGAGAGGACTGGAAGGAGATCAGAATCACAGTTATTCACTGAAGTGTACTGATATCTATTTGAGAGATATGCCTGAAATAGTTTCCAGAGGTTGCCCGATATTCCCGAGGACTTAAGTTTTTGTACAAGCTCCATGTGTGGTACCCTGTCAAAAGCCTTACAAAAGTCAAGGTAGATGACATCCACCTGATTTTTTACCTGCCATATTCTTCTGGATATCCTCAAGGAGGAGAAGTAGTTGTTGAATGGCAGATCTTTTTCTCAGAAAACCAAATTGCCTCACATTCATGACTTGGTCTGAAACATAATCTATGATCTGATCATACAGCAGTCTTTCCAGTACCTTAGATAATGAACATAAGAGTGAAATAGGCCTGTAATTTTTGGTGTATGCTCTGTCACCAGACTTGTGAATTGGTGTAATGCGATGTACCTTCCATTCAGCAGGTAGATAGCTTTGGTTTAGACACTGAGTAAAAAGATGGAATACTGGTTCGCAGAGAGCTCAAGAACAAGATTTAAGAATTTTTGGACCAATCCCATCTACACCCATGGCCTTGGTAGGATCAAGTGTAGTTGTAGACATCAGATTGGGTGAAAGAAATGCTATCCAATACTGATGGTGATGTTATTTCTACATCCTTGGTTGAGGACTGCTGTACAGAGCTGGGAGTAAACATAGAGTAAAAGTATTTGTTGAATTGATCAGCCTTATCCTTGTTAGTGGAGGCAGTGTAAGAGTCCAGACTCATGATTGGTGGAAAGGTTGCATGTGTGGACAGACTGCTAATATAATTATAGATTCTGTGATTCTTGGAGTTAGCGAATTCCTTGACTAGCTTACTTTCCCAAGATGTCTTTGCTTCTAGTATTAGGGACTGTGTTTGTTTTTCGAAGATGTTTATGCGATGCCTCAAACTATCTGATGGTTTAGCCCTAAACTTTCGTCTGAGAAATCTAAGTTTATTAAGGTTATGTCTAATTGTGGGAGAAAACCACTTGGGGTATATAGTTTTTTGAACTGATTTTGACTTTGGGAACAAATAGATCTATAGCTTCATGTAGAGTAGACTTGAGATTAAGCCAGAGGTATTCTATGTCTTGGGACTCAAGAAAATGACTAAAGTCACGATCCAGAAGAAAAGCATGCATTCCCACAAGATCAGCATTTGAGTAATCGTATACATACACTGCCTTAATTTTTTTGGAATGAGGAAGAACTGTGGAGATGGAAAAATTCACTCTAAAATGGTCAGAGTAATTGTCTGTTGAGTCTACAGAGAGGTTTGTGATAAGATTTTGAGAGTTGGAGATAACTAGGTCTAGAATACTGCCCTTGTTATGTGTCGGTGAAGAAACAAACTGTGTAAGATCAAATTGAAAGATTAGATCACAGAACAGAGTGGAAGGTAATGTAACTGCACTAAGAGTTTGCCAATTAATATCAGGCAAGTTGAAATCTCCAACAATAATTATATTTTTTTTGTTGAATTAGGCCTTCTAAGTAAGAATACAGACTGAAGTAGTGTTCATCAGTGACATTAGGAGCAATATATACAACACAGATTATAAATGTTTTCCTGCAATAAATTTCTACTGTGATTGATTCAATGCTTGGGTGTGTTGAAATAAGTTTGGATGGGATAGATTCTTTGATACATAAAAGGACGCCTCCACCTCTAGCGGACCTATCTTTCCTGTAGACCAGAAGGGATGATTTCATTATCTAGTAGTGAAGTGGTTAACCAAGTTTCTGTGAGTGCAATGATATGAAGCCGAGTGGAGAATACATGAGATTGAAAAAAGTTGAGCTTGTTTACAATGCTTCGTGAATTCCATAGACATATATACAAAAGCCGGCCATCCGGGCTGAATACGCTTATTTGACAATCAAGATAGCAGACATGCATCATCCTCATACTATGAACCGAAACTCAGTTGGTTTGTGTTCTTCATCTCTATTAAAAATGCAAAAGACTTGGAACACGGAGATTTCCAGTGTCAGCAATGTATACTTGGCCATCTGGACCAATCGCTATACCTTCAGGTCCGGAGAATTCACCAGCACCAGATCCATGCTTGCCAAACACATGACAGGAAGTCAGATCTAAGTTAAAAAAGTATACTTTGTCCTTTGAGTCCACCACATATATATGCCTGGTTGTTATATAGTCATGTTGTAAGCAATTGCCTTTGGGCAACAGAACTGGAGCTCATCTGACCCAAATTCAGCTATGAAACTTCTGCTCGAGGTTAACATTTGGATGCAATTGTTATTGCTGTCAGCAACCAAGAAGTTTCCTAAGCTTATCAGTTTCCTATATCAGTTTCCTAGCTTATCAACAGCAACACTCCGAGGGTAAAAGGAACTTGCCACCACATGACGCCGTGCCACCAAAGGATGATATCTTATTTCCACTATTGTCAAATAAGGACACAGGATGCAAGCGTCTTTCCACAACAACGCCCCTATGGGGGTCTAAAGTAATGCCAGAAGGTCCATATAGTCCTTGCACTAATAGAGATGGAGAAGAAAGATGCTGCACTTCAACTGAAAATGGACTCCCTCTGATCGGTCCAGCTTTGAATGAGCTATGAAGTAGATGTTTTCCAGCAGTGAAGGGCACATATATACTTAATCTGATATTGTCCAACATTGCCTGAACAGTTGCCTTTCCTCTTAAACCACACCTTAAGCCACACCCTCTTCCAGTACAAGTTCACATTGGATCAACTTCAAAGGTATTTTACAAGGTCGGCCAAGATAGCTAAAGCTCTGCATGCTCAGCATAGACACCTTACACATGGTCGGTCGCCTTGGTCAAGCCACTGCCAGTAATGTGAAATTTGGAAGGGTCGGGAAGTTGTTCTGCATAAACTTCTCCGTACATCTTGTACTTCAATTACGTACGAAGATACGGAAAACTTCTTGTCTGCTTCTGTCGTAAGAATAAGTCTGTCAGGTTGAAATGATGAGGCCAGATTCTTCATTTGTGACTGAATGGAAGACTTGACCTTCAACATTTCTCTTTGCCTGCTATATAGCTGTCAAAGTATTGGCCACAAAATCAATGCAGTTGTGGACTTTCAAATGTATAGCATCAAGATCTTCCTTCACAGCTGCACGATTTTTCGATTTATCATCAGCAATGCCATTCAATTGTTCCAAGAGCTCTTCTTTCCGAGAATCAAGGTCTAAATGAAGTTCACTGATGGAAGCACATATATTTGCTTCAATAGCATTGTGCTGGCCAGTAATTTCTTGAAAAACAGTCTGTTCTTTATCTTGCATATATACTGCTGCAAGACCTTTTTTAAGAGTGTCCATGGAACGTCTCTCTTGTACTGCTCAAATGCAACCTCAACATCCTTATAGTCATGATCCCAGTGCTCACCATTTCTGATAAGACACTTACAGCAGACAAGCTTGTTACATGTGTCCAGTAGAACTCCTCGCAGTAGAACTCGAGCGTTTATTGCCATGCTGATTACAAAATAAGCCGGTTTCATCTTCAGCATGACCTATCATACTGCTTTTTGAGGCAGCAGAACTTATACAATCTTGGAGATCTTTTCTTATATCCAAAGCTTGATTGATATGGAAGGCCGCTTGAAGAATAGAAACATCACCTTTCTCCTTTCTTGACCACCGTGACCTGCCGACAAGTGGGACAGATAAGAACCCGTCTTCCACCGTCATCTTTGATAACTAGCTTCACCAAAGAACCACTGAAGTAGACATGGAAACACTGCAGAAGTTTAGGGTCTACGTTAATGTCCAGGCGACATGGAAACACTGCAGAAGTTTATGGTCTACGTAAATGTCCAGGGAAATGGGACACCTGAATTTCTCGTCCACTTCTCTTCAGTCATGTAGGTACCTACGGGTCGTTAAACGCACAACCTTACGTCAGTTGTAGGTGCTCACGATTTAGAACTCAACGTTTGCCTGTAAGATCATGCTCTCCACGAAAGAGCTTGAAGTGCTTCGGCCATGGATTTCAGGGGAGGTGACGAGGGTTCTGGGATTTTCGGAGTCCACTATAGTCAGCACGGCGGTGGACTGCATTGGAAGAAGCCTCAACAGACAAGCCACCTCGGGTGGGCAAACGTAGTATGCACCTCAGTAGTATGTAGTCCCTCATAAAATGTTCCCGTACGTTTTTAAAAAGACGAACTATTGTGTTGACGTAATGGCAATACGCAACTTAGCCAATGTTATTTTCATTGCTATTGGCTATAGCTTGGATATTTAATTGTGAATTGGTTTTCCACTAATTAAGAATAATATAGTTCTATTATATGCTATTAATGGCTAGGCTTGAGTGGGAGGAGATAAAAAGAAAATAGCTCCAGCATGTTGAACTATGACCATCATCCTTTTCTGTCAGTGTAACTATGACCATCATCCTTTTCTGTCAGTGTAATTATGACCATCCTTTTCTGTCAGTGTAACTATGTCCATCATCTTCCTGTTGGCTAGGTAACCTGCTCTCACCTGCATGTGCAGTAAATGTTATGTGGGGCCTATGGGGATGTTGTTTTGGAGGGTTTGCAGTGTTTATTAGGCTCTTGGTTTGTTGTTCGCCCTGTTTCTGGCTGGCTTCTTCTTCTACCTGGTGAGGGGGTATGTTAGCTAGTAACCACCGTGCAGCCTGTTCTCACTTGCGCAGTGTAGCAAAGCCCATCTAGCTTCATATCTTCTGGCAGGTACTCTCTTGATCGTCTCTCTTCACCATGACGACCATTCCCGGTTTACACAAGCCCGCATTATTTTAAATTTTTTAAATTTTTTATTTATTTATTTTTAAAACAGCGTCTCTCTAAATAGGCAATGAATAAATTATTGGCGGTTTTTGAGTATAGTATTTTAGCGGATTTATTGGCTTCGACGGGGATGGTGATATCTGCGGGGTACTAGATTTATGTGTATAATAGAGTATGTTTTGGGTTGTTTTCTAAATATATTTATTTTTCAAGGGATTAAATTGTCGGGGCCCTAGCCTTAATACATGCAGCGACAATGGCAACGGCTGTTTTTTAAAAATAATAAGATCCGCCCCTTTTTTTGAGGGTTCTCTTTTAGCTTTAAGTATAATAACTATAGGGGGGGGGGGCTTTAACGGCTCTTTTTGATAACATACCAACCAACGGCATAGTTATAACCATCCCACAATTTAAAATAATATGTACATATTATAATGTGTAAGTTACAATGCAAGTTTGAGAATCCATCATTCTACAGCAATCTTTGAGATGCTTGCGAAACTATGCAATTTTGAAGGTGATATATATATCCTGCTGGACCACCACAGAATTTACACACACATATTGGATGAGGAGCATGAAAATAAGAATTTGTACACAATTTGAAGTGGAAACCATGACACGAGTATCTTGTGCGATTATCCCTATTTCCCTTACTCCATTCCCTATTTACCATGCCTACCGATTCAAGAGGGATGACACAAATCTTCTCAGTGTGTGAATGGAAATGGGAGGCTAAAGCAGGAGTGAGCTTTAAGGCAGGGATAGATAAATATAGGTTCTGAGTGAGAGGCTCCTCGTGACAAAGGGACAGCACCAGCCTATTCTTGGTGTTTGCAGGTAGACCCAAACATTTCTTCAGGTATGTTGTTTTCACCTTATCTATGATCTGAAAGTCTCTCTCCTTCAGATGTTCCCAGAAAGTCGAGATGGCATAGTGATAATGGGACGAATTTTAATTCCAAAATGTCTAATTGCACAGTCGAGAGAAAGAAGACAGAGATTCTTAGTAGAGAATGTAGCTGAGGAACAGGCAGTATATTTCTTAGATAAGTGTTGACTGAAAGAGAGGGTAGGAGTCAGGGTTATACCCAGATACTCATAGGACGCTGTCATTGGGATGTTTGCTGATCCGTATGTGAAAGTGTCTGCTTGAGAAGTCTGCCTCCCCTACGAAATTTGAGAATTTTTGTTTTCATAGATTCACTTCAAATTTGTTTCTTGAACACCAGGTGCAGAGAATGTCAAGAGCTCCCTGAATTGGTCCTCGTTCAAGACTAAAAATCACAATGTCATCTGCCAAAGCCTGAATATTACCCCCTTTTATTTCAGCAAGTTTCTGGACCACATCTGTTGTGTACGCAATGAACAATTGGGGGCTGAGCGAGTCTCCTTGGAGAACACCTCTTGTCTGTAGAATTGGATCAGTTGAGCGTAGACCATCCTGTAAATAAATGAAATTTTCTTTCAATAGAGAGAAAATTGAGTGAAGAATTGGTCCTTTTAGAAGAAATTGTTCATGCAACTTCATGCAACTTCCTCAATAAGATGTTCCGGGGTCCACGCTGTCGAAAGCCTTTTTGAAATCTACAAAGAGATTATAGAGAGGCATACAAGGCATATCTAGAGCTGTAGTAGCTGCCTCAATGAGATACCTTAATTAAGGGATTTTCCGTAGACTGCCCGTGGCGAAACCCAAATTGCTCAACTGGTAGAATGGGATCCATGACGGGTCTAATTCTCCTTGTTATTAATTTTGAGAAAACCTTTGCTGGATCGCAGACGAGTGCAATTCCTCTGTAGTTATTAGGATCAGTCCCTTCTCCTTTATTCTTATAAAGGATTTTCATTGTACTGGTTTTCCACACTTGTGGTATTTCCCCAGTGCTATAAAGGCAACAATTGAAGAGGTCCGTCCAAAGGTCTATTGCTACCTCTGCTGATTGTTCCAATACTTCATTACTGGTTGTCGTTGCTCACCCATCGCCTTCTTATCTTTTGCTGCTTGAATGACTGTATAAACCTGTCTCTCTGAGAAGGGCAGCTCATCTACACCTTCTTCAAAGTCTTGAAATAAGCCTACAGAGTTCGTGATATCATTAGCAGGATTGAGGAGTGATTTAAAGTGAGTTGTCAGTGTCTCCAAAGGAATTGGGACAGCCGAATTTAAAGACTTCTTGGATATCGCTAACCACGGGAACTCTTCAGCTTCTCTGACAATCCTTTCTGTTTGAAAAGCATCATACTCATTCTTTCTTAGATCTTTGTAACACTTCCTCCACTTAAGTACAGGGATCTAAGATCTGCGTATCCAGATTTTACGAGGTGTAGAAGGTGCATAGTATCTCATCTCTCCGCACTCTCTATCATGCCATGCTTTCCATTTCCCCATTCTGCAGTGGGGAATAATTGCACAATCCATCAGTGCTGATCTGAAGACCTGTAGACCATCATCAATATAACCTCCTGAGAATTTCTTTCTTGATTCCTCCAAATATGGGTGGTTAATAAATTTCATCACATCAATACCTCGTAGAGTGAGAGGTTTAGTGGGCTGGGTTTTCACTTCATATTGTAAAACCGCTGTCCATGTTGTTATAATGGGAGATGTTTCCTCATTGTTGAGTTTCCCTGTGAAATATGAATTTGTGATGTTTGAGGAGTGGAGAAAATTAGGTCTATGGTACTAGTTCCATTGTGACATAATTATGTATGTCCATTGCGTTGGATCACTTCTTAGTTCAAGGGAATTGTCTCTCATAACTTGAAGCAGGGCTTGAAATTTTGGTGCATCCTCTTTGTCTGCACGGTATAGCCTTCTCCAGCAATAATCAGACCTCCTACTCTGGAAACCTCGTTTAAAATCTCCAGAAGTGAATCTGTTACTTCTTCTTTAGGAATGTGGTGGGTGACATGTAAGAAGCTATAAGGAGGTCGACACTGCTATTGAAAGGTCATTCCTGCATATGAAGGTTGGGTTAAGTCATGGTTTTACTGCTCGCCTGTTTCTGTTGTTGTGTTTTGTTATTAAAGCCCACATTATGTAAGGTGGATATTTTTTTTAAGGGTGAACGTGCAGTACGTAGGTGCATGCATTAATACGCCATGCCAGACAATACCAAGTTGTCCACCCAGCTTCCCGCTGAAGGTTGGCTTTGCACGCCCATCAGAAGAAGTCTATCTCCCTCTTCACACTCTGCTCATCTTATATTTGGTCTGATCACCTCCAAGATCTAATCAAGCTAATGAACTCCAATAGCACTCAGGACTAACAACACAAGGGCATGACCACTATCTGATAAGTAATGATGACCACTAGGGTTGCAGCGTCAAAATTCCATAACTGGCATATGAAAGCCCGGCTGCATATTTAACCAGATGGTCTTTTTTAAACCTCTTTTTTTTTTACTTCTTGGAGAACACAAAGCAAGAGGTTATATACATATAATATATACATATATATACATATATATATATTCATATGTATGTATATATATATATATATATATATATGTATATATATACTGTATGTATATATATATATATATGTATATATAGATATATTAGATATATACATGTATATACATATATTAGATATTTACATGTATATACATGTATACATATATACATATATATATACATATACTTAGAAGGTAGTTTTCTGATGAAGGCTACAAATAGTGCTCAATGCTGTGTTAAAGCAGAGCTATTGAATAGTTGTAATAGAAAGTACTGGGATGGCTAGTCCTACTATAGTTTCATGCTAATGCAATCATCAGGATGAAACTATAGTAGGACTAGCCATCCCAGTACTTTTCTATTACTACTGTATATACATATATATATATATAATTGCTTTGCGTGCCTTTATTATGAATAACCCCTCGTAATCCGATGCAATCATTAGCAGGCACACATGACCAGAGATATCCTGCCAAATGCGGCCCCAAATAGGCAGCTCAACGTTCACACCAGATCATAATGGCTCACACACAGGCAGCAGTGCACAGACTTGAATCTCTTCACCCCTGGCCCTCCATTGATCAGCTAGCCCTGTCACAGTTGTCACTTATAATTTCTGCCGTAGTCAATTACCTTTGTTTCCCATGACCAATCCTTAATTAAGTGATGTCACGTCCGAGGAACCTTTGTTCACTGAGTTTGCGGTACTGCACAGTATTATTCATCTAATCGCATACAAGAACAAAGTATCAGAGATTGTCTCGATTATCAACTTAACTAAAGTTTCCTCACTGACCTATCATGCTCTAGCCTCATCAGAGATGCTAAGACTCGTGTGAGGTGGTGTGCATATCAACCTCAAGTGCATCCTAGTCACTCCTTATTAATAGAATGCATAGGAGATTGTGTTCTTTGACCTGGTTAGATACAATTTGATAAAGCTCCTGTTTTCTTGCAGTGCATGCATCAATCATGTACAATGTCAATTTCCCCTCCCCTTGCCTCCTGTTTCAGACCAGCTGTCTCCATATTTGGAGCAGAAGACGGACGACTTTGTTATGAATCTTTATCTTAAGGTGATGGAGGTAAGTTGGCGGGCCAGTGTGCACGTAGCTGTGCTCGTAAAAGAGCCAGAAGGTGGGTGGGTGGGTGGGGTAGAGCCAAATCGTACCAACCAATTTCAGTGAAGTTTGTGTTTGTGAAGAAGGTGGGAAGGAGGAGGACAGGGGAGATGAGGGGGAGGAGAGGGGACGGGGGAGATGAGGGGAGGAGAGGGGACGGGGGAGATGAGGGGGATGGGAGGGGATGGGGGAGATGAGGGGAGGAGAGGGGATGGAGAGAGATGAGGAGGAGAGGGGATGGAGAGAGATGAGGGGAGGAGAGGGGATGGAGAGAGATGAGGAGGAGAGGGGATGGAGAGAGATGAGGGGAGGAGAGGGGATGGAGAGAGATGAGGAGGAGGAGAGGGGATGGAGGGAGATGAGGGGGAGGAGAGGGGATGGAGAGAGATGAGGGGAGGAGAGGGGATGGAGAGAGATGAGGAGGAGGAGAGGGGATGGAGAGAGATGAGGGGAGGAGAGGGGATGGAGAGAGATGAGGAGGAGAGGGGATGGAGAGAGATGAGGGGAGGAGTGGGGATGGAGAGAGATGAGGAGGAGAGGGGATGGAGAGAGATGAGGGGAGGAGAGGGGATGGAGAGAGATGAGGGGAGGAGTGGAGGAGTGGGGATGGAGAGAGATGAGGAGGAGAGGGGATGGAGAGAGATGAGGGGAGGAGAGGGGATGGAGAGAGATGAGGGGAGGAGTGGGGATGGAGAGAGATGAGGGGAGGAGAGGGGATGGAGAGAGATGAGGGGAGGAGAGGGGATGGAGAGAGATGAGGAGGAGAGGGGATGGAGAGAGATGAGGGGAGGAGAGGGGATGGAGAGAGATGAGGAGGAGAGGGGATGGAGAGAGATGAGGGGAGGAGTGGGGATGGAGAGAGATGAGGAGGAGAGGGGATGGAGAGAGATGAGGGGAGGAGAGGGGATGGAGAGAGATGAGGGGAGGAGTGGGGATGGAGAGAGATGAGGAGGAGAGGGGATGGAGAGAGATGAGAGATGAGGGGAGGAGAGGGGATGGGAGAGGGGATGGAGAGAGATGAGGAGGAGAGGGGATGGAGAGAGATGAGGGGAGGAGAGGGGATGGAGAGAGATGAGGGGAGGAGAGGGGGGCAAGTGGTAAGAGGGAAGGAGGAGAAATGGAAGGCCTTGTTGTTTGTGTGCTACATGTATGCAGCTCTGTGGCTTGCAGCGGCCATTGTATGTTTGTATGCATGTCTGTGCATGTGTAGGTGTTCATGGCTGCATGTATGCATGTCTGTGCATGTGTAGGTGTTCATGGCTGCATGTATGCATGTCTGTGCATGTGTAGGTGTTCATGGCTGCATGTATGCATGTCTGTGCATGTGTAGGTGTTCATGGCTGCATGTATGCATGTCTGTGCATGTGTAAGGTGTTCATGCATGCATGTCTGTGCATGTGTAAGGTGTTCATGGCTGCATGCATGCATGTCTGTGCAAGTGTAGGTGTTCATGGCTGCATGCATGCATGTCTGTGCATGTGTATGTGTTCATGGCTGCATGCATGCATGTCTGTGCATGTGTAGGTGTTCATGGCTGCATGTATGCATGTCTGTGCATGTGTAGGTGTTCATGGCTGCATGTATGCATGTCTGTGCATGTGTAGGTGTTCATGGCTGCATGTATGCATGTCTTTGCATGTGTAGGTGTTCATGGCTGCATGTATGCATGTTTGTGCATGTGTAGGTGTTCATGGCTGCATGCATGCATGTCAGTGCATGTGTAGGTGTTCATGGCTGCATGCATGCACGTCTGTAGTATGTCTACATGTAAATATGTGTGTACACCTTCATCGTACCAGATCAAATCCTCAAAGTTGGTCTCTTCTTCGACCCTTGTTGGCCCTGCGTCTTCCACCCCTCAGAAGAAGCGTAGCATCCAGGATTGCTTCAGCAAAGAAGAGGAAGCCGAGGATGTCGACGAGCCTCCCAAGAAGAAGCGCGTGAGCAGGTTTACCATGTCTTCATCGGAGATGCCAGAAGCGGAAGAGAATGACTTGAGCGCTGCCCCCACGGAGGCCAGCGAGGTCAAATTGCCGCTGGACATAAAGGCGATGTTAGCCGACACGAGGAGGCAGATAGAGGAGCGTAAGAAACAGACACAGAACATTCTCGTGCAGCAGAACATGTCTGCTCCCACCGTAGCAGTGGCTGCACCGCCAGCGGCTGTCTCCATGCCCTTGCTGAGTCTGCCCCAGCTTGCTCCAGCGTTCCCGCTTCCCCTACCGCTGCCGCCTTCGATGCTGCAGCTAGAGCAGCAGAGCGGAATGCAGCAGGCTCTGCTGATGCAGCGGAAGGCCGCTTCCTCTGCCGCTATTGCTGACAGGTACAGTCACAGCGTTCACCCCCTGGCCTACGCCCGTGAGCTCCAGATGATGCGCGGCATGGCGGTAGGGCCCAGTGCACTGGACAAGGCCATCAAAGCTGCCGAGGTGAGTAGGATATTCATTATGTGCAGGGGGGGGAGGCAATCCCTGGGAATGTCTATGGATTTTTCCAAAGTTCACGTGAATGAATGTCTATCTCAAACTGGCATGACTGGGTGGTGTATGAGGAGCTAGGGGTAGGTGGGAGGGAGCTGGCAGGGCTGGCTGGTGTATGTGGAGCTAGGGGTAGGTGGGAGGGAGCTGGCAGGGCTGGCTGGTGTATGTGGAGCTAGGGGTAGGTGGGAGGGAGCTGGCAGGGCTGGCTGGTGTATGTGTAGCTAGGGGTAGGTGGGAGGGAGCTGGCAGGGCTGGCTGGTGTATGAGGAGCTAGGGGTAGGTGGGAGGGAGCTGGCAGGGCTGGCTGGTGTATGTGGAGCTAGGGGTAGGTGGGAGGGAGCTGGCAGGGCTGGCTGGTGTATGTGGAGCTAGGGGTAGGTGTGTGGGAGTTGGCAGGGCTGGCTGGTGTGTGTGGAGCTAGGGGTAGGTGGGAGGGAGCTGGCAGGGCTGGCTGGTGTATGAGGAGCTAGGGGTAGGTGGGAGTGAGCTGGCAGGGCAGGCTGGTGTATGAGGAGCTAGGAGTAGGTGGGTGGGAGCTGTTAGCTTCAGTTGGGCTGTAGACAACGGCCAACAAAAGGAAATAAAATTATGCACACTCATTGACTAACTAATTGGGTGAGGCGCATCTCATTAAGTATTGATTAAACCCAACCCTTAATTAGACCTTACCCGCAATTAGACCCTGTCATCAATTAGACTCCATACTCGATTAGACCACACTCGATTAGACCCCATAGACTCCACCCTTGATTAGACTCCACCCTTGATTAGACCACAGAATCGATTAGACCCCACCCTCGATTAGACCCCACCCTCGATTAGACTCCACCCTCGATTAGACTCCACCCCTGATTAAACTCCACCCTCGATTAGACTCCACCCTCGATTAGACCCCACCCTCAAATAGCCCCCACCCTCAAATAGACCCCACCCTCGATTAGACTTCACCCTCGATTAGACCCCACCCTCGATTAGACCACACCCTCGATTAGACCACACCCTCGATTAGACCACACCCTCGATTAGACTCCACCCTCGATTAGACTCCACCCTCGATTAGACTCCACCCTCGATTAGACCCCACCCTCAATTAGACCCCACCCTCAATTAGACTCCACCCTCGATTAGACTCCACCCTCGATTAGACTCCACCCTCAAATATACCCCACCCTCAATTAGACTTCACCCTCGATTAGACTCCACCCTCGATTAGACTCCACCCTTGATTAGACCCCACCCTCAATTAGACCCCACCCTCAATTAGACTCCACCCTAGATTAGACTTCACCCTCGATTAGACTCCACCCCCGATTAGACCACACCCTCGATTAGACTCCACCCTCGATTAGACTCCACCCTCGATTAGACTCCACCCTTGATTAGACCCCACCCTCAATTAGACCCCACCCTCGACTGAGCTACACGTTCTCAATTAGAGGTTCAATTCCTAATAGAGGTTAAAACAATCCGAGGTGCAGTTCCTAATAAAAATTAGAGGTGCAGTTCATAATAACCTGATATTAAAAATCTCGTTGTTGAGTGTTGCTAATAATGATGATGTAATAATGATGATGTAATCCTCCCTCCAGCTGCAAGCCCAGATTAAGAGTCAGTTAGCGTCCAAGCCAGATATGCTGAAGGCTACCGCCTCATCAAATGGCCCCGCACCACTCATCCTGGACGCAGAGGGACGGACGGTGGACTCCTCTGGAAGAACAGTCTCCATCACTCCTCGTGTGCCACAGTTCATGGTGTGTTGTTGTTGTTGTTTATAACTAATAATTAGGTGGTTTTGGGGGCACCACTTTTGACTGGAAAACATGAATCATTTTTAACCTGCTTGTTATAACATCAGCAGGTCATGCCTTTAGCTACGCTTACATGGGGATATTCGAACCCACGCTTACATGGGAATGGGAATATTCCAACCCACGCTTACATGGGAATATTCGAACCCACGCTTACATGGGAATATTTGAACTCACCCTTACATGGGAATATTTGAACTCACCCTTACATGGGAATATTTGAACTGACGCTTACATGGGAATATTTGAACTGACGCTTACATGGGAATATTTGAACTGACGCTTACATGGGAATATTTGAACTGACGCTTACATGGGAATATTCGAACCCACGCTTACATGGGAATATTTGAACTGACGCTTACATGGGAATATTTGAACTGACGCTTACATGGGAATATTTGAACCCACGCTTACATGGGAATATTCGAACCCACGCTTACATGGGAATATTCGAACCCACGCTTACATGGGACTATTTGAACCCACGCTTACATGGGAATATTCGAACCCACGCTTACATGGGAATATTCGAATCTACGCTTGCATGGGAATATTCAAACCCACGCTTGCATGGGAATATTCAAACCCACACTTGCATGGGAATATTCGAACCCACACTTACATGGGAATATTTGAACCTACGCTTACATGGGAATATTTTAACCCACTTCATTCACCTAAGGATGACAGTTAGTTGACCGATTTTTAAATCAGGATTCAGTGTGGTTACACGTAGTAACAGGGTAGGATCAAACCCGGGTTAGTGTTGAGGTGAAAGGCCTAGTCTTGTTGAGTGTACATTCGTTCTACACTATGACATTCCTTTCTGTCTGTCTGTGCATATCATGTGTTCCATTGGCTTGTCCTCAATGGCCGCTAACACGGAGGACCCATGGAGGGCGGGACCAGGACAGACGGGTAACTCAGCCAGTGGAAGGATATGGGCAGGGTTTGAGGCCACAGGCCATGCCCCCTGTCCATTCCATCCTCCCCAAGCTTCAAAGCAGCCCCACGATGGCCGATCTATGTCAGATACAGGGTCGTCACTGAAATATTAATTTTGCTCCATACTCTCTGGTGTGTGCGCGCTCATGGACAGGGTTATGCTTATGTGGGCGTGTACACGTCACTTGCGTACAAGCCTGTCCCCATGCTGGCCACACCAAGCAACCTGACGGGCCACTTCTGTAGGTAGAGGCTGAGTAGATGTCTGGTGGCTCCATTCCATGTACCGACGTCTGGTGGCTCTATTCCATGTACCGACGTCTGGTGGCTCCATTCCATGTACCAACGTCTGGTGGCTCCATTCCATTCACCAGCGGCCACACTTGACCACTTATTAGCACCTAATGAAAACACTCATTGCAAAGAGTAGGGCTTAGGGCTGGTTCACAACACGATGCTGGCCGAGCGTTGCATTGCGGTTTGTCAATTGACCTTTGACCTGAGTGCCGCGGACACACAATGTTCTGCTTGGTCCGACCCTGTGTTTCAGACACAGGGTTAGAAAAAAGTTCTAATCCGGCGTCTGAAATGCAGCGTCAGACCAATCAGAACATCGCGTGTCGACAAACCGCAACACAATGCAACGTTCGGCCAGCGTCGTGTTGTGGACAGCCTTTACTCTTACCACTGGTAACAATTATAGCTGTGGAGCACTTTTCAATCAGGAACCACATTTGCAGCCAGTGCCGGCACTTGGCTTTTTTAAATCCCCCCACTTTAGCTGCAGGCCACTTTGGCCTGGTTGTACTTATGCTATATTTAAGAGAGCAGATGAGACTTTTGAGCTGACATGAAGTTCATGCAGTGAAGCATGCAGAAGCAAAGAAGCTACAAACTCGTAGCCACAAGTTAAAAATATCTTTTTATTGTTTGTACTAAAATGTGTTTGGAAGTTATGCAACTCCAAATTAGTAACATATCTATATAGTTGTTAAACTACTGTCTCTATTAAGTTCCCTCTATTTGTTAGCACCTACTTCACTGTTGGTTCTAGCCTATACTTGTTAAGCACCTACTTCACTGTTGGTTCTAGCCTCTATTTGTTAGGCACCTACTTCACTGATGGTTCTAGCCTATACTTGTTAAGCACCTACTTCACTGTTGGTTCCAGCCTCTATTTGGTAAGCACCTACTTCACTGTTGGTTCCAGCCTCTATTTGTTAAGCACCTACTTCACTGATGGTTCTAGCCTATACTTGTTAAGCACCTACTTCACTGTTGGTTCTAGCCTCTACCTGTTAAGCACCTACTTCACTGTTGGTTCCAGCCTATACTTGTTAAGCACCTACTTCACTGTTGGTTCTAGCCTCTACTTGTTCAGTACATGTACCTACTTCACTGTTGGTACCAGCCTCTATTTGTAGCCTCTACTTGTTCAGTACATGTACCTACTTCACTGTTGGTACCAGCCTCTATTTGGTAAGCACCTACTTCACTGATGGTTCTAGCCTATACTTGTTAAGCACCTACTTCACTGTTGGTTCTAGCCTTACCTGTTAAGCACCTACTTCACTGTTGGTTCCAGCCTATACTTGTTAAGCACCTACTTCACTGTTGGTTCCAGCCTATACTTGTTAAGCACCTACTTCACTGTTGGTTCTAGCCTATACTTGTTAAGCACCTACTTCACTGTTGGTTCTAGCCTCTACCTGTTAAGCACCTACTTCACTGTTGGTTCTAGCCTCTACTTGTTCAGTACATGTGCCTACTTCACTGTTGGTACCAGCCTCTACCTGTTAAGCACCTACTTCACTGTTGGTTCCAGCCTCTATTTGTTAAGCACCTACTTCACTGATGGTTCTAGCCTATACTTGTTAAGCACCTACTTCACTGTTGGTTCTAGCCTCTATTTGTTAGGCACCTACTTCACTGATGGTTCTAGCCTATACTTGTTAAGCACCTACTTCACTGTTGGTTCCAGCCTCTATTTGTTAAGCACCTACTTCACTGATGGTTCTAGCCTATACTTGTTAAGCACCTACTTCACTGTTGGTTCTAGCCTCTACCTGTTAAGCACCTACTTCACTGTTGGTTCCAGCCTATACTTGTTAAGCACCTACTTCACTGTTGGTTCTAGCCTCTACTTGTTCAGTACATGTACCTACTTCACTGTTGGTACCAGCCTCTATTTGGTAAGCACCTACTTCACTGTTGGTTCCAGCCTCTGTTAAGCACCTACTTCACTGATGGTTCTAGCCTATGCTTGTTAAGTACAACTTCACTGATGGTTCTAGCCTCTACCTGTTAAGCACCTACTTCACTGTTGGTTCCAGCCTATACTTGTTAAGCACCTACTTCACTGTTGGTTCCAGCCTCTATTTGGTAAGCACTAGCTTATACTTGTTAAGCACCTACTTCACTGATGGTTCTAGCCTCTACTTGTCAGGCAGGTTGTGACTCGGTCTCCTCTACTGTTTTTTAACATTTTTTACATGTAATGTCCACACATCGCACTCCAGACTCTGTTCAATAACAATTCTATCCTCTGCCATTCCCTTCTAGTTAGCCTGTGGTACATACACTAGATGATCCTTACCTATTTATGCCTGCACATGCACATGCTTGTCCAGCTCCAGCATGGAGTTGAATGCCCATGTTCATGTCAACTGACACTATAAGCCCCCAGCTTAACAACCAGGTTTTCGGTTACCCCCCAATTAATCTGAATATGATATTTTGAGGTGAGATCCTGGTGACTCGGTCTAGTTGCCCTGAGGGTATTGTGAATCAGTCTTCACTGCCTACACTGGTTGTGTTGTGTTAAGGAAGGTTAATCTGCTTACACTGGTTGTGTTGTGTTAATGAAGTTTAACCTGCTTACACTGGTTGTGTTGTTAATGAAGGTTAACCTGCTTACACTGGTTGTGTTAATGAAGGTTAATTTGCTTACACTGTTTGTGTTGTGTTAATGAAGGTTAATCTGCTTACACTGGTTGTGTTGTGTTAATGAAGTTTAACCTGCTTACACTGGTTTTGTTGTGTTAATAAAGTTTAACCTGCTTACACTGGTTGTGTTGTGTTAATGAAGGTTAACCTTCTTACACTGGTTGTGTTGTGTTAATGAAGGTTAACCTTCTTACACTGGTTAAGTTGTGTTAATGAAGGTTAATCTGCTTACACTGGTTGTGTTATGTTAACGAAGGTTAACCTTCTTACACTGGTTGTGTTGTGTTAATGAAGGTTAACCTTCTTACACTGGTTGTGTTGTGTTAATGAAGGTTAATCTGCTTACACTGGTTGTGTTATGTTAATGAAGGTTAACCTGCTTAAACTGGTTGTGTTGTATTAATGAAGGTTATAATATGCTTACACTGGTTGTGTTGTGTTAATCTGCTTACACTGGTTGTGTTGTGTTAATGAAGGTTAACCTGCGAGCGAAGCAGAGGGCAACCTTCAAGCATGTTTCAGAGAAGAAGTTGGATACTTCGGAGGAGAAGGAGATTGTCAGTAGCAGTTACCATGACAACCGCATCACAGGTCCGGGTTCACAGAGGAGCCGCAAACATTTCAAATTCAATGAACCAGGTATTGAACCTTGCCGAGTGTTGTTAGACCGGATGTTGGTGTGTGCGGTTGCCACATGTGGCTTAGTTACGAGTGTAGCAGATGTGCAGGTCACTTTCAGAGTGAGTGGGGGGGGGGGGGGAGAGGGGGGGGGGAGAGGGGGGGGGGGGGGTGGAAGATGGTGAGGGAGGGAGTGGAGGATGGTGAGGGAGGGAGTGTGAGTGGTCAGTGCTCAAAATAACAGAAAAGGTGGTAGGGCATTTGTCATACCAATTGCAATTTGTGGTGTGTGTGGGTGGGGGGGGGGGGGGGGGGCTTCATCGCTGTGTCCTGTCCAGAACCCAAGCATCCAAGCAGCAAGTCAGCTTTGTGGATTCCAAGAGCCACTTGAGTCGAGCAGCCAGTGAGCTGCGCTGATGATGAAGCCACTCAAGTTGAGCTGTTCTCCATCTGTAGCGTTTCCAGGAGCTGGTTCAATTGAGGGCGTGGTCAACAGAAGTGGTAGCTGTGCCGATGTCAAGAGCGTCTCCGATCGATCGCTTGTAGCTGTATTGATTTCTGCAGCTACTTGAATCGACGTGCTGTGATGCCACGGGCTAGTCCACCAATCCCTAGAGGACTGCAGTCAAGCATCATCTTGCATGGGAAACAAGGCAAACAAAACTCCTCCCATTTCCTGCATTTTCGTCATCGTTGGTGTTGTTTCGATCCCCCGAGGTGGACAATTTAATTTAATTTTGAAATTTGCTATGGATATGGTGATGGATATGCCTTCACCTTAAAAAATTAAATATAATAATTTTATATAGGGACGGAGGTCGTTGTGCGATGGTTCTAAATAAATACATTTTATATAGGGACGGAGGGCGTTGTGCGACGGTTCTAAATAAATACAATAATAAATACAATAATCATTTTTATATAGGGACGGAGGGCGTTGTGCCATGGTTCTAAATAAATACATTTTATATAGGGACGGAGGGCGTTGTGCGACAGTTCTAAATAAATACATTTTATATAGGGACGGAGGGCATTGTGCGGTGGTTCTAAATAAATATTATGATAATTTTATATAGGGATGGAGGGTGTATTCACTCTGACTGAGAGTTCATTGAGAGCTAGCTTGCTCAGGCATGAGTATTCACTCTGACTGAGAGTTCATTGAGAGCTAGCTTGCTCAGGCATGAGTATTCACTCTGACTGAGAGTTCGTTGAGAGCTAGCTTGCTCAGGCATGAGTATTCACTCTGACTGAGAGTTCATTGAGAGCTAGCTTGCTCAGGCATGAGTATTCACTCTGACTGAGAGTTCATTGAGAGCTAGCTTGCTCAGACATGAGTATTCACTCTGACTAAGAGTTCATTGAGAGCTAGCTTGCTCAGGCATGAGTATTCACTCTGACTGAGAGTTCGTTGAGAGCTAGCTTGCTCAGGCATGAGTATTCACTCTGATTGAGAGCTAGCTTGCTCAGGCATGAGTATTCACTCTGACTGAGAGTTCGTTGAGAGCTAGCTTGCTCAGGCATGAGTATTCACTCTGACTGAGAGTTCATTGAGAGCTAGCTTGCTCAGGCATGAGTATTCACTCTGACTGAGAGTTCGTTGAGAGCTAGCTTGCTCAGGCATGAGTATTCACTCTGACCGAGAGTTCATTGAGAGCTAGCTTGCTCAGGCATGAGTATTCACTCTGACTGAGAGTTCATTGAGAGCTAGCTTGCTCAGGCATGAGTATTCACTCTGACTGAGAGTTCGTTGAGAGCTAGCTTGCTCAGGCATGAGTATTCACTCTGACCGAGAGTTCATTGAGAGCTAGCTTGCTCAGGCATGAGTATTCACTCTGACTGAGAGTTCATTGAGAGCTAGCTTGCTTACGCATCAGATGTGTGCCTGTGTATAGTGATGGCTGCTCTCCTTCTCTATGCCAGTGACAAGGCTTGTCAGGTGTGTGGCTATTGGAATAGGTACCTTATTTACCAGAGTATTAGTCACTTGGCTAAAAGTTGGCCAATCTTAAATAGAGCACCCCTCAATCAGCATGCAGGAGCTGGAGTAAGCTCTGACCCCAACTCTATGTGTTCTGGCTGATCTTGGTAGCCAAATCGATCGGCTTCCTTCTCCAGTCAGTCTCACACTAGCTTCCAGTGGAAATGAGATGTGTTATTCTAGTGCAAGTCTAGACCCATAATGGTTGCCATAGCAACGACTGGATTGTAGCTGTGTCTTTTACAGAGCACTGGAGCTGAAGCTTTTAGCAGTTGTAAAATCCTGTGGATAAATAATTGGGGATCTCTGTAGAGTTATGCAGATGCCTTTAAGCTCGACACTGCATTTTACAAGTCCTTAATCTCCCTGCTAGTGGGGCAATAATTATATTAAATGTGTCCTGCAGCATTCAGAGGGTTAAACATTTTGTATTCATGTGGAAGAAGGAGATTGCAGATTCCGCCCCTCCAGAGCAAGACGACCAAGAGAAGTGCACCTGTTAGCTGTATAGCAGAGGAACGAGTGTTCCAAGCAGGTCAAGGGAGACCGTGTTCCAAGCAGGTCAAGGGAGACCGTGTTCCGTATCATTTGCATTCATTTTTGCACTTTCTTTCATGAAAGTAATTTTGAAACTGGAAAATGGTTAAAGGTTAATGATGAAACAGGCTAATGATGAAACAGAAAAAAATTGCATGATTGCGATTAACACTGGATTTTTTTTTAAACCTGCACATTGCACATGGCCGATAGAATGCCCTCACTCTAGAGAAAGGAGGTGTCCTGGGTGGATGTCTTTGCTGTGAGCTTTGTGGTGGACTTGAGCGTCGTGGCAATGTGTAGCTATTGTTTTCCCAACTCAATGGAGCTGAATCTTTACCAAACTGCAGCTTATGGTATTCGCTTTCTAATAGTCGACAAAAAAGTTATAGCAATTTTATAATAACCTTCTCAATAATCAACTTCAAATTGTATTCTCTCGACGTTTCGACTAGATGCTCTAGCCTTCATCAGGAATGATGACGAAACGTCGAAAGAATACAATTTGAAGTTGATTATTGAGAAGGTTATTATAATGTTATTATGTCAACTGAGAGTTCACTGAGAATGTTATTTCAAATGAAGCCAGTAGTCGATTAGTTGGGAGTGGTCATCCAGTGGCCACTTTCACCATGACACGCCTTCATTGTTGTGTCTGTTCTTAGGCCGCATTGTCATGGCAACGCCTTCTGTTCAAGTTTGATGAGTAAGCTTTACGCAGACTATAAATCAACATCCGAGATCACTCCGCACAGTGATTTAGTGCAGGCACATTCTGTGGCTTTGACTCAGCGGCTTCACGCAATTAACTATGTCCCGTGCGATCTTATCGTTGCTGCTGCTCCTTCTGGCGTCGAGTTCCGCGCATTCTAGAGAGGAAGACTGTTTGGGTGTGCTCATATGCACGGCTGCTGCCGAGAGCAACATTTCACATCCTAGACTTGATGTTGGTTATTTTAACTGTTTGTGGAAGGCCGCACTCATTTGAATGAAACTTGGCCAGCTCGAGGAAAAGAGGCACTGATGATTGATAGCAGTTTTGCTGAGTTCGAAATGTTTTCATTGGAGTCGTCCATCTCTATGGCTAATAGTCTCGTGGCATTTGTAGGTTTCTTCAAATGGACTCACGTGACTATCATCGCGGATGTTTCTTGGCCGTTCTACCTGCGTACTGCCGAGGAGTTTTACAGATTATCTCCCGACACCTTCAACTTCAACTTTGTACAGCTCCGTAATCGTGACGCTGATATCCTCAGAACACTGAGCGTGTTGGAGGACAACAGGTCCGGGGTCATCTTGCTTTCCCTGCGGCCGTCCCTTGTGCAGAAGTTACTCTGCGCCAGACCTGCCGTTTCCTTCTCTTGGCCAAATCTGTGGATCACACACAATGTCGCTGGTTATCGGGTCTTGAAGAATTGCAGTGAGCATGTTGTTGCGTTCCAGCAGAAGCTCGCCGTGGAGTTCCCTGTGAGCGAGGACCTTGGTAATGAAACGAGTTTAAAGTTCGATCGCTGGGTGATTATTCCTAACGGTTCAAGGCATGTCGAAATGGACTTTAACCCCTGTTGCACGAGGACCGCATGTAGGAATGGCACGATGGTTTCTATTTATCAGTGGGTGGGCGAGGTGCCGATATTCCTGACTAACTACAGCGCTGCGGATGGCCTTGGTCATGTGACTCTCCACGGCCGACCTCCTTCTGACTATAACCCTCCCCAATATGTGCCCACCACATTCATAATCCTTTGTTACCTCCTGATAGGGGTGTGCTTTATTTTGGTCACCGTTACCATGGCACTCTAGAGCCCGCTATCAAAGCCTCGGGCGTCTCATTGAGCATTCTGATATTCATAGGTTGCTATTTTCTGATCTTCTACATGACCATGCTCAACACGACTCTTCTTCCGGACTACCACAAGAGAAGATATTCTCTCCGAAACGCCCTCTGTGTCGTCCGTGTGTGTATGCATATCTTGGGCTACCCCACCGCTCTGATTCTCTCCACACTGCTGGTGAAGCTTCTCCGTATCTATCGCTTATTCTACAACCTTGTGGACGTGAAGAAGTTCGAATGTTCCAACTTCTCTCTGTTGATGTACGTGGTGCTTCTCACGTCCCCTTGCTTCTTCATCTGTCTCACGTGGGCCACAGCCGACCCTTTCCTCAGCAAGGTCACAATCACGACCGAGGGCGGCTACTTGTGCGTCTTCGAGCAATGCGAGAGCGTGCACACCAAAATCTGGCTCCTCCCTCTTCTCGCCTACATGGTGCTGCTCTCCGTCCTCGTCATGATTATGGCTTCCTTGACGAGGAAGATCAATTACTCGGACTTCAAGGACACAAAGAAGATCAACGCTTTGAGCTATCTGCTGGTGCTGACTTTGTGCTTGACACTTTTCTATTGGTACGTCTGCCGACTCCTAAGGTTGGACTATCTCTACGTTCACACTTTCCTCCAGCTCTCTCACGCTGTCTTTATAATGGAGTGCCTCTTTATCCCGTTTGGGCCGAAGCTGTTTCCCATAATTAGAGAGAAATTTAGGTCACGTAAATAGCGTATCGTGCCAAGTTGTGCGAGGGCTTTATGGTTTTTCTTTTGCTGGGTTCTTGTTCGTTTTATTGTTAACCCTGTAGTTGCTTCTATTTATTTTTAACCCTGTAGTTGCTTCTATTTGTTGTTAACCCTGTAGTTGCTTCTATTTGTTGTTAACCCTGTAGTTGTTTCTATTTATTGTCAACCCTGTAGATGCCACTATTTTATTGTTAACCCTGTAGTTGCTTCTATTTATTGTTAACCATGTAGTTGCCTCTATTTAACCCTGTAGTTGCTTCTATTTATTGTTAACCCTGTAGTTGCTTCTATTTATTGTTAACCCTGTAGTTGCCTCTATTTATTGTTAACCCTGTAGTTGCTTCTATTTATTGTTAACCCTGTAGTTGCCTCTATTTCTTGTTAATCATGTAGTTGCTTCTATTTATTGTTAACCCTGTAGCTTCTTCTATTTATTGTTAACCCTGTAGTTTCTTCTATTTATTGTTAACCCTGTAGTAACTGCTCAAGTTGGTGTGCATGCAATTTCTTTTAAAATTATAACTGAAATTATAGTGCAGTAGTATTTGCAGAGAGGTTTGCATTTGTGGTCTTGCATTTCCCCGAGTTCCTGTCTTGTCTTGCTGTGCGGGGATGCCTCAGATATGATTTGCATTGTTGTGCTTGGCAGCGTGTGCATTGGTGACCACTGCTACTGACCTGGCATTTACACATGCACATGTGCTCAATACTCATGAACAGATGGGAACCATGAACGCACAGTGCATTATTTAGAACTATGAATGCATGTGCATTATTTAAAACAATGAATGCATGTGCATTATTTAATTAAAACCATGTTATTTAAAACCATGAATGCCATCCCTTGTGTCATTCTTGCCCCCCTCCCTTAAAATTTTGTCAATTTAATAGCTGGTGGCAGCCAGTGCAGCACCTGCTATCACCAGTGAGAGACTGCATCCACTGCAGGTCTTGGCTGGTAGCAGCCAGTGCAGCACCTGCTATCACCACTAGACAGCCAAAGTGCACAATGAAGACACCGAGAGAGAGACTACCTTGCGTCAGACGGAACTGATCTGGAAGGAACGCGATGATTAGTCGCTCTTAAAACAAATTGAATTGTCATACGACTGAAATCTGGTGATCTACACATGCACACCGGTACTGCAAGCATTGTGAGCTGGAATAGTAGAGCGCGTGCTTGTATACTCCTCACAGCTCATGGGAACAAGCTTCAGAAGTCAGCATGATCAAGCAACAGTTGTTGATACAAGTACTGTCTTGGTTTAGATATGCTGGAAGTGTTTACGGTGGTTAGGAGGGGCGGGAACAGGCTATACTTGCTCTGTGCTTCAAAGGAATGTTGTGTGTCTCCAACATCCTAATCTCACCTATGTATACTTGACCACAGCTGTAGGCAATTGTGTACACAACTGAATGATGATTTCAAGGCAGTTGAGACCTGAATCACGGAGCATAAAGACGCATGCAGGAAGTGAGGGTTTGAGGAGTCTGCTATCGCAGAGTATGCGTGGGGAACCACCGCCCGATCTTGTGCGAAGAGTCCTCTGTGATTGATCGATCTGCAAATTGAGGGAGTTGCTCATGAAGGAGGCGCTGTACATCAGGCTACCCTGAGGGACCAGCGCTTCAATTGCTACCCAATTACTAGGTCTCGACTCTCGCGACTATGCACGTGAAACCACGCCCATCTTGGTCTGTCTGATGTATTGCTGCGATGTTATTTAGACGCATGAATCGCGTGCATTTGTTGTGTTAAACGTGTTGCCGGGGAGTGTGGGTGCATTGCCAGGGAGTGTGGGTGCATTACCTACCAGGGTGTGGTGCATTGCCAGGGGTGTGGGTGCGTTGCCAGGGAGCGTGGGTGCATTGCCATGGGTGTGGGTGCAGTGCCAGGGAGCGTGGGTGCATTGCCAGGGAGTGTGGGTGCATTGCCAGGGAGTGTGGGTGCATTGCCATGGGTGTGGGTGCATTGCCAGGGAGTGTGGGTGCACTGCCAGGGAGTGTGGGTGCATTGCCATGGGTGTGAGTGCATTGCCAGGGAGTGTGGGTGCGTTGCCAGGGAGTGTGGATGCATTGCCAGGGGTGTAGGTGCATTGCCAGGGGTGTGGGTGCGTTGCTTTAATATTTAAAAAAAATCCCCTGATGAAGACTAGTGTTTCGGTTGATATGATTGAAAGAGGATTCTACCTGTACATATGCCATCTGTATACATGTATATAAAGCTGAAAATGTCTCTCTGTCTGTGAGGGTGCGTAGCTTATGTCTGGCCAAATACCTGAACTGATCTTGAGCCAACTTGTTGAGCAGGCTGAGGGTTAGACAAGCGAGTGTTTTTTTAATTTTTTTAATATTTTAAAATTTTTAATTTTAATAAAAAGTTAAAAAATTATGGGGGAAAAAAATTATGGGGGAAAAAATGATAATAACCTCCAACCTATTCAATTCTCAGAAAATTTATGAAGTCGTCGTAAAAAAAATTTGCAACGAAAACTTAATAAGGTATTAACCGCTTCACCGTCATAAGCGCATAGAAGCGCGAGATTGAGTGACCGTCGCGTTAATAATTATTAAAAATCAACCGTTGACTCTACATATTCAAAACTTACCGGAAATGTGCACGATGGACTGTTCTATTTCACCAAAAATTTTAAGAACCATAGCACGTAGGTAACTATGACGTCAAACAATTTTGAATTCAAGAAAAATAATGGCTGAAAGATTTGATCGTGCTCGCGTGTTAGAGCTCTTGTTTGATGGCGGTTTGGACCTCTCTGACTATGATAGAGATGAAGATGATGAAGGTCAAGTGTCTTCCTTCCTTGGTGATGAGGTATTAGACCCTAAGGAGTTGGCAGCTTTTTGTCCAGAGCTTTAACTTCAACTCCTCAGGATGTTGGACCAAACACTTCAAGTGCCAGTGCTTCTGATGGAGCTTTTATAACTCCTGATGAAGAGTATGAGTTGCTTGGTAAGTATGAGTAGATATCTATAGAATGGAATATAATATTTGATCTATCAAACAATTAGACATAATAAGCCAGAAATATATATCACTAGGTTATAAAGTTCCTAGTTATAAAGTTCACTAGGTTATAAAGTTCATAATAATAATCTTTTATATAGGTTTAGCCACTGATCTTGAATCTGCTGAACCTCAGTGATCCTGCAAACTCTCCTCCGAGTGGTCATGCAAACTCGCCCCCAAGTGCTCCTACAATCTCTCCTACCATCTTCTCCTTCATTTGATGTAGTTCCATCTTCTGACTCAGAAGTATCACTGTTACCTTCTGATCGCTGAGACAGGGGGCGTGTTGGATGCCGAGGCCGAGGAAAAGGCCAAGGAAGAGGAAAAAGGAAGAGGAAAAAGCCAAGGAAAAGGCCAAGGAAGAGGAAAAGGACAAGGAAGAGGAAAAAGCCAAGGAAGAGGAAAAGGCCAAGGAAGAGAAAAGGCCAAGGAAGAAGTCGAGGCCAGAGGTAAGAGGCACGAGACCTTTTGTCACTGCTCTCTTTGTGGTGTTAGCCTTTGTGCTGTGTGTGGAAGGACATGCTTCAGGGAATTCCACACACTCTCGGACTACTCGCACTAGCTTCCTTTTCTCTTCGAGATTTTCTTTGTATTGCTTTTGTAGTATGTACATGTGTTAGGCATGTACATGTATACTTCTTTTCTTTATCATTTATGCATGCAGACATGTGTAGTACGCGTATGTTTTCTTGATGAGTCTTTGCTTTATTGTGCCTTTCTGCAACATCTTGAACTTTTCAACTTTCAATACAGCCAGACCTTCCTCGTGGTGCTTGACAACAGTCAATACTCTTATAGACTGCTATATCCTGCAAAATATAAAAATTAGGGCATTCAATATTCATAAATTATGCCCAAAAATTTACATTTTTCAGATTATATGCCGTTTGCATTTCGATAAGCGACCATATTTTAGAATTTGATCTGAAAAACCATAAAATATACTTGTAATAGTCGATAAACGCAGTGATAAAAAGTATTCGAATCAAAAAATTGTTGGTGGTTTGGTTGCTAGGCAATGCATTTATCACCAAGTTGATCAGTAACTCTTTATCAATCATGTGATATGCGGTTGCCGGGGACTTTTCTGAACCAATGATCAGATACAAAAATTAAAGTAAAAATAGGTCAAAATCTCAAAATGAAGTCGACGGTGAAAAGGTTAATGAGTCCGATGGATGCGGATTTACTCAATTGCTATAATCACAAGTTTTTGTATTAGGGAACCATTTGATATGGAAATTTGTTACCTAATAACTTCACTAGTTTGCCTTGAAATATCTTTATTCAACTTGCTCAACCCGTTTCTTCCTCTCTGCATCTGTAGGTGCTCTCACCACAACCAGTTTTCATTTGTTGGAAAATTTATGAAAATGATAATTATTATGATGTTGTTTTGAAGGGAGTGTATGTTCAGTGAACATGAACACAAAATGGAGTTAAAATGGAATATCTGATTTGTAAATGACTACTCTTGGGTGGGGCTACGTACATTATTTTATTTCCGTGCATAGCGTGGGTAACTTCAGCTAGTGGTTTATAACGCTGAATATATAGATGTGCGAGCGAAGGGGAAGAAGCGTGGCTAGTTCTCCAAGACCATCATCCATCAAGTCTATGAAAATAAAATTTCGCTTTTCAACTAAAAAAAAGATCCACCTAACAACCTTGATAGATATAGAATATTACATACCGGCATCTTACATGGGACAAAATAGGGTTTCATTTAGGGGGGGGCAGGGGGAGGTGCGGCTTCCCCCCCTTGGAAATTTTTTGCCCCCCCCCCCCCCCCCCCCCCCTTGGAAATTGTAGTATTAAAATTCATTAGAAACTTTGTCACATCTTTAACCATCATGCCCCCCCCCCCCCCCCCCCCCCCCCCCTTCCCTTAAAATCTAGATTCCTCCAGTTGCCCTCCCCTTGGACAATTTTGTAAATGAAACCCTGGCTAGTGTCCTTGGGGTGACTAACGGGCTAATATTAGAGCTAGGTCTTCTTCACTAACCCGAGGAGCCTTCTTCATCCATGCCTTCATCGTCACTAACCCGAGGAGCCTTCTTCATCTATGCCTTCATCGTCGGAGACCAAGCCTTCACTTTCCACCATAGCGCCAAGCTCATCCTCCTCTGTTCCAACATTTTAGAATGTCGTGGCCAACTTATCCAAGGCTCCATGTTTGCAAGGTGAGCATGGATGCCACAATCGTCTCCCTCACTCACTAGAGGCCTTCTATAGTATACAGTATATACTGTATGTTATAGCCATGCTTATATACTGTATGTTATAGCCATGCTTATATACTGTATGTTATAGCCGTGCTTATACACTGTATGTTATAGCTATGCTTATATACTGTATGTTATAGCCATGCTTATATACTGTATGTTATAGCCATGCTTATATACTGTATGTTATAGACTTGCTTATATACTGTATGTTATAGCCATGTTTATATACTGTATGTTCTAGCCGTGCTTATATACTGTATGCTATAGCCATGCTTATATACTGTATGTTATAGCCATGCTTATATACTGTATGCTATAGCCATGCTTATATACTGTATGTTCTAGCCGTGCTTATATACTGTATGTTATAGCCATGCTTATATATATATATACTGTATGTTATAGCCATGCTTATATATATATACTGTATGTTATAGCCATGCTTATATATATATATATATATACTGTATGTTATAGCCATGCTTATATATATATATACTGTATGTTATAGCCATGCTTAAATATAAGTACTGTATGTTATAGCCGTGCTTATATACTGTATGTTATAGCCATGCTTATATATATATACTGTATGTTATAGCCATGCTTATGTAAACTGTATGTTATAGCCATGCTTATATACTGTATGTTATAGCCGTGCTTATATACTGTATGTTATAGCCGTGCTTATATACTGTATGTTATAGCCATGCTTATATACTGTATGTTATAGCCGTGCTTATATACTGTATGTTATAGCCATGCTTATATACTGTATGTTATATCCATGCTTATATACTGTATGTTCTAGCCGTGCTTATATATTGTATGTTATAGCCGTGCTTATATATTGTATGTTATAGCCGTGCTTATATACTGTATGTTATAGCCATGCTTATATACTGTATGTTATAGCCGTGCTTATATACTGTATGTTATATCCATGCTTATATACTGTATGTTCTAGCCGTGCTTATATATTGTATGTTATAGCCGTGCTTATATATTGTATGTTATAGCCATGCTCATATACTGTATGTTATAGCCGTGCTTATATACTGTATGTTATAGCCATGTTTATATACTGTATGTTCTAGCATTGCTTATATACTGTATGTAGACCCATGTTTGCCCTGTGTCATAGACTTTTATGGCTGGTTCACAACACAACGATGGCCGAACGTTGCATCGTGTTGCGGTTTGTCAATTGACCTTTGACCCGAGTGCTGCAGACACGCAATGTTCTGATTGATTCGATGCTTGCATTTCAAACGCTGGGTCTAATCCAGCACCTGAAATGAAGCATCGGACCAATCAGAACATCGCGTGTCCGCTGCACTCGGGTCAAAGGTCAGTTGACAAACCGCAATGCAATGCACCGCTCGGCCAGCATCGTGTTGTGAACCAGCCTTTAGAGTCATGGTTAAATCATCCACTCTCTAAATCATCCCCTCTCTAAATCATCCCCTCTCTAAATCATCCACTCTCTGCAGTCTACTACATCCATAAAGGAGAAGTGTATATAGGGGATATCTTTTGATAGAGATATTTTTTGTGTATGATCGCGTCAGAATTTTGCCAAACTCTATACTTTACTGAAACTTCTTGTCAAGCATATCATTAGAAAGTGCCTGCAGCAAGCTGTATTCTGGTACCAAAATCAGCTGTAGTGGGTAAAGGACGACTAGGTTGTGGACGTTTACAACAACAACAACAAAATGACAATATTGGCCTTAAAGAGGTTCTAATTTTGTGGTCATTCAAGTTTGTGAGATCATCGTCCCGACCTTGGGTGCATGTATTGTTGGCATGGTTATGTCAGCATCAATGTCCGAATAAATCGCACAGAGAGAGCATTAGTAATATTAAATATCAATTATTTAGCGTGTATGTTCCGTAGATCTCAAATAGGGAGTCTTCCAGTTCCCCCCTACGTATAATTTCCGATTTTCCAATCTTGACCTCAAGCCCCACCTATAGCAGCACTATGCAAGTTCTCAAGGAACGCTCAGTTGGCATGTGTAGAACGGCTTTCTCATTAATCAACTTCAATTCACTCGCTCGATGCTCTAGCCTTCACCAGGAAAAATATTTAATTCCTGATGAATGATGAATGTCATACCCGAAATGTCAGAGCAAGTAAAATAAGTCATTATATATAACTCTGTAACTTGATGTAACTCATCATAGCACTATGTAATGATGTAACATGACTTCTGGCCAGCCTGTGTGAGTGATGTTTCTCTTAGTTACCTCTCTTTGACATGTGCAGGGAAGTACATCAAGCAGGCACAGATGGTGAGAGCCAAGACACAGCTGGAGCAGCTGCAGTCTGAAATAGCCTCCGTGGCACGAAAGACGGGCATCTCCTCCGCTACCAAGTTGGCCCTCATAGCTCCCAGCATGGACCAGGTGGAGGAAATGGTCAACATTGAGTGGTGGGATGCTGCCATCTTGACACATAAGAGGTATGGCACTGAAGGCACGTAGCTATACTCCTTCCTAGCCCAGGCCCTAACCCTAGCCACTGCCCTGGCCCTAACCCTAGGCCCTAGCCCTAGCCGCTGCCCTGGCCCTAACCCTAGCCACTGCCCTGGCCCTAACCCTAGCCACTGCCCTAACCCTAGCCACTGCCATGACCCTAACCCTAGCCACTGCCCTGGCCTAACCCTAGCCACTGCCCTGGCCCTAGCCCTGGCCCTAGCCCTGGCCCTAGCCCTGGCCCTAGCCCTAGCCGCTGCCCTGGCCCTAACTCTAGCCACTGCCCTGGCCCTAACCCTAGCCACTGCCCTGGCCCTAACCCTAGCCACTGCCCTGGCCCTAGCCCTAGCCCTAGCCCTAGCCACTGCCCTGGCCCTAACTCTAGCCACTGCCCTGGCCCTAACCCTAGCCCTAACCCTAGCCACTGCCCTGGCCCTAACCCTAGCCACTGCCTTGGCCCTAACCCTAGCCACTGCCCTGGCCCTAACCCTAGCCGCTGCCCTGGCCCTAACCCTAGCCGCTGCCCTGGCCCTAACCCTAGCCACTGCCCTGGCCCTAACCCTAGCCACTGCCCTGGCCCTAACCCTAGCCACTGCCCTGGCCCTAACCCTAGCCACTGCCCTGGCCCTAACCCTAGCCACTGCCCTGGCCCTAGCCGCTGCCCTGGCCCTAGCCGCTGCCCTGGCCCTAGCCGCTGCCCTGGCCCTAACTCTAGCCACTGCCCTGGCCCTAACTCTAGCCACTGCCCTGGCCCTAACTCTAGCCACTGCCCCTAACTCTAGCCACTGCCCTGGCCCTAACCCTAGCCACTGCCCTGGCCCTAACCCTAGCCACTGCCCTGGCCCTAACCCTAGCTGCTGCCCTGGCCCTAACCCTAGCCACTGCCCTGGCCCTAACCCTAGCCACTGCCCTGGCCCTAACCCTAGCCACTGCCCTGGCCCTAACCCTAGCCACTTCCCTGGCCCTAACCCTAGCCACTTCCCTGGCCCTAACCCTAGCCACTGCCCTGGCCCTAGCCCTAACTCTAGCCACTGCCCTGGCCCCGCTGCCCTGGCCCTAACCCTAGCCACTGCCCTGGCCCTAGCCCTAACTCTAGCCACTGCCCTAGCCCTAACTCTAGCCACTGCCCTGGCCCCGCTGCCCTGGCCCTAACTCTAGCCACTGCCCTGGACCTGACCCTAGCCACTGCCCTGGCCCTAACCCTAGCCACTGCCCTGGCCCTAGCCACTGCCCTGGCCCTAACCCTAGCCACTGCCCTGGCCCTAACCCTAGCCACTGCCCTGGCCCTAACCCTAGCCACTGCCCTGGCCCTAGCCGCTGCCCTGGCCCTAACCCTAGCCACTGCCCTGGCCCTAACCCTAGCCACTGCCCTGGCCCTAACCCTAGCCACTGCCCTGGCCCTAACCCTAGCCACTGCCCTGGCCCTAACCCTAGCCACTGCCCTGGCCCTAACTACTCTAGCCACTGCCCTGGCCCTAACCCTAGCCACTGCCCTGGCCCTAACCCTAGCCACTACCCTGGCCCTAACCATAGCCACTGCCCTGGCCCTAACCCTAGCCACTGCCCTGACCTAGCCACTGCCCTGGCCCTAACCGTAGCCACTGCCCTGGCCCTAACCCTAGCCACTGCCCTGGCCCTAACCCTAGCCACTGCCCTGGCCCTAGTCCTACCCACTGCCCTGGCCCTAGCCCTAGCCACTGCCCTGGCCCTAGCCCTAGCCACTGCCCTGGCCCTAACCCTAGCCCCTGCTAACCACTGCCTTGGCCCTAACCACTTCCCTCAACCAGTATCCATCTGTACACCATTGGTGATGCTACTAGAGAAGCAGTCCATTCCCATCCTTACCCCACACAACTATGTAATGCAATTACTGTAGCTTATGCAGGGTTTCATTTAGGGGGGGGGGGGGGGGGGGGGGCCTTGGAACCTTTTTGCCCCCCCCCCCCCTGGAAATTGTATCATTAGAAACTTTGTCACATCTTTAATCATCATGCCCCCCCTTAATATACCAGATTCCTCCAGTTGCCCCCCCCCCCCCCCCTTGGACAATTTTCTAAATTAAACCCTGCATACAGTGTAGCTAAGGTTCAGTGCAAGTGCTGTGGCTGGTTGTCAAGCAGTCTCCTTACACCATCAGTCAGCTACAGCAGCTTCTTAAGGAACAGAACCCGCACACACCTATCAGGCTAGCTGGGAGGGACGGGAGACTAGTTGAACTGTCGCAGAATAGAACCTTGAGACTGACGCAGAATAGAGTCTGGAGACTGTCACAGAATAGAACCTTGAGACTGACACAGAATAGAACCTTGAGACTGTCGCAGAATAGAGTCTGGAGACTGACGCAGAATAGAACCTTGAGACTGACACAGAATAGAGCCTTCAGACTGTCGCAGAATAGATCCTGAAGACTGACGCAGAATAGAACCTTGAGACTGACGCAGAATAGAGTCTGGAGACTGTCACAGAATAGAACCTTGAGACTGTCGCAGAATAGAGTCTGGAGACTGACGCAGAATAGAACCTTGAGACTGTCGCAGAATAGAACCTTGAGACTGACGCAGAATAGAACCTTAAGACTGACGCAGAATAGAACCTTGAGACTGTCACAGAATAGATCCTGGAGACTGGCGCAGAATAGATCCTGGAGACTGGCGCAGAATAGATCCTGGAGACTCTCACAGAATAGAGTCTTGAGACTGACGCAGAATAGAACCTTGAGACTGTCACAGAATAGATCCTGGAGACTGGCGCAGAATAGATCCTGGAGACTGTCACAGAATAGAGTCTGGAGACTGACGCAGAATAGAACCTTGAGACTGACGCAGAATAGAGACTTGAGACTGTCAGGCATGCACATCACATCTACAAATTTTGCCTGGTGCCAGATTTTTGAGCAGAGGAGAGATAGTCGCAACCCAATTAATAAATACCTGCCCAACAACCAGTTTTTATAGTGGCATCTGGACCACCATGGCCGGCTAACCTTTCACCTCTCATCTCTCACCTCTCTCTCCCTTTCATTCCTCCCCTCGCACCTGCCGTAGCTATGCTAAGTTTGATGACCCATCCATTGCATCCAATGAGAAATATCAGGACATTTCTAACCTGATAGAGCACCCCATAGTTGTGCAGCCCCCTGGGGAACCCGCCAAACCTGCTGCTCTCCCCGTCATGCTCACAACCAAGGAGAGGCAGAAGTTGCGGAGGCAGAGGAGGAAGGAGGCCGAGAGGGAGAAGCAGGAGAAGATACAGTTTGGGCTGTTGGATAGACCGGAGCCTAAGGTACCGAGTTCATTATTATTATTAATATTACTGCTAGTACAATAATCTCAATAATCAACTTGAAATTGTGTTCTCTCGACGTTTTGACTAGATGTTCTAGCCCTCATCCGGAATGATAATTATTATTGTTATAATTGTATAATATTGTTATTATTA
The DNA here is from genome assembly GCA_028752905.1 of Cladorhizidae sp. MBARI D1340-BT2. Lineage (NCBI taxonomy): Eukaryota > Metazoa > Porifera > Demospongiae > Poecilosclerida > Cladorhizidae > Cladorhizidae sp. MBARI D1340-BT2. Next base: position 6,513,514 of record JAQNBH010000010.1, read on the forward strand.
TTATTATTGTTGTTGTTGTGTTATTATCATCATCATCAAATCATCATTGTTGTTGTCGTTGTTGTTGTGGCGGTTGTCGTTGTCATTGTGGTTGCCGTTGTGGTTTTTATAATAATTATTATTATTAATAATAAGCTCAATACAATCAACTTGAAATTGTATTCTCTCAACATTTCAACTAGATGCTCTAGCCCTCATCAGGAATAATATTTATTGTTGTTGTTGTTGTCGTCATCATCTATCACTACTATTACTATTATTATTATTATTTTTAAAATCACTTTCTCTCGATAATGAACTTCAAATTTTATTCACTCGACCTTTGGACTAGATGCTCTAGTCTTCATCAGGAATAATGAGATGCTAAGCTACTGGTATATAACAGGCTCTTAGCGTCTCATTATTCCTGATGAAGACTAGAGCATCTAGTCGAAATGTCGAGTGAATAAAATTTGAAGTTCATTATTGAGAAAGTGATCAATTATTATTATTACTACATGTATTATTATTATTATTATTATCATTATTATCATTATTATTATTATTACCACCATTACCATTATTACTATTTTTATTATGAATGTTACTATGACTACAATCACCTAGGTTCGCATCAGTAATTTAATGAGAGTGCTAGGCAACGAGGCCGTGCAGGATCCCACGAAGATTGAGGCTTACGTCCGCGCTCAGATGGCAGAGAGACAGAAGTAAGTAAAGCAATTATACATTACTAGGCATTGAATATGTCAACTGTTTCGGGCATGATGATGGGCACATCAATGCAAGCAGTTGTTCACCTACCTGACTATAATGTTAACACAAAGAATGCAACTCGTATGCCATTACAAAATAGCTTTTCTTCGAGTTTTAAAACAAAACACAAGCTTTTTGCCAGCGAGACTGTGCAGCTAAATAATAGTAATGTTAATAATAATAACAACAATAATAATAATAATGATGATAATAGTAATGTTAATAATAACAACAACAATAATAATAATAATAATGATAATAGTAATGTTAATAATAATAATAACAACAACAACAATAATAAGCGTAATAGTATTATAATGATGATCATTAATAATAATAATGATAATAATAATAACAATAGCTGAAAAAATATGATAAGGTTTATGGCAGGAGGTAGCTTCCATGACAACCATAAAAACAACAAAAAAAATTAAAAAAAAGTGTGGTTCCAACCGGAGGTGTGGTTAAACTGGAGGTGTGATTCAATGGGGTGTGGTTAAACTGGAGGTGTGATCTAATGGGGTGTGGTTAAAACTGGAGGTGTGGCTCCTGATAGAGTGCATAGGTATTCCAGACAGTATCGTTGCTCTAGGTATTGTTTGTAATAATATTAAGGTCGTCTTGACATGCGGAGGCTTGTCTAGGTTGGGGTTAGTCTCGGGCCTTGTGCTGCGAGGAAGACAGGAATACATGTGCGTCTAGGGGGGCTAGGGCTAGGGCTAAGCATCTTCCATACGTAAATGCGCTTTCATATTTTTCTTTGTTGCCTCCGTGATCAGGAAATGCACAGGAGAATCTGGCTATTTTCACTATAGCATAATTTCTCCCTCGGGGCTTGTGAGACATAAGTCTGGGCTTGTGAGACATAAGTCTGGGTGTGTGGCTAGGACTAGGAGGTGTGTTTGCTTATACACCGTAGGACAGCCACCTTTGTATACCAGTCGTGTTGCCAATGACAACGTGTATTTCTTGTTGATGAATGTCTCGCGGTGTTCCTGTTACCCTTCAGGAAACACGAAAAGGCCAACGCCCATCGCAAACTCACTCCAGATCAGAGGAAATCCAAGAAAATCCGCAAGATGAAAGAAGATTTGTCGTGTGGCGTGCACGTGATAGTGTTCCGCGTGAGAGACATGTCCAACCCCGCCCTCAAGTTCAAAGTGGACATGAACGCCCAGCAGCACCACCTTACTGGCTGCGTGCTCCTCTATCAAGACGTCAACATCGTCGTTGTGGAGGGAGGTAAGCGTGTAAAAGCTGTTCCTGTGCTCCAATTGTGTCTCGTAATTCTAATGTTTCAATGTTTAATGGTACTTCCTTGCTGACGCCTGTAGCTTCTGTTTCTGCATTGGGTTGATCCTTCCTGTTAAAGCTTCTGTGATCAGGAAATGGCTTTTACTACTTGAACTTCCATCGTCCTTTGTGTTGTTGTTTAGCCGTTGCCATTAGAGAGCACATAACATTCCCTGCTTCTGTTTATAATAGTGGGTGCCCATAGCAACAACAATAATATCCAAGATTATTAACTCTGAGCTAATATCCCAGCATTACTCACTCTGAGCTAATATGCAAGTATCACTCACTCGGAGCTAATATCCAAGTATTACTCATTCTGAGCTCATATCCAAGTATTGCTCACTCTGAGCTAATATCCAAGTATTACTCATTCTGAGCTAATATCCAAGTATTGCTCACTCTGAGCTAATATCCAAGTATTACTCATTCTGAGCTAATATCCAAGTATTGCTCACTCTGAGCTAATATCCAAGTATTACTAACTCTGAGCTAATATCCAAGTATTACTCATTCTGAGCTAATATCCAAGCATTACTCACTCTGAGCTAATATCCAAGTATTACTAACTCTGAGCTAATATTACTCACTCTGAGCTAATATCCAAGTATTGCTCACTCTGAGCTAATATCCAAGTATTACTCACTCTGAGCTAATATCCAAGTATTGCTCACTCTGAGCTAATATCCAAGTATTGCTCACTCTGAGCTAATATCCAAGTATTAGTCACTCTGAGCTAATATCCAAGTATCACTCACTCTAAGTTGCACAGTAACATGTTTTTGCTCTTTCTCCCCCCCCCCCCCCCCTCCCCCCACCACACACACACACATTCTGTCGACAAAGTATAAAGTTCTATGACTATTAATTTTGTATGTGGCCGATGTCTGAGTTTTAATCAATTAGATGATGAGACAGCAAGTATGTTGAAATATATAATATGTTATCTCTCAGTGAAAGTAAGATATAATCATGATGAGGTTGTGTTAGATGTTTTTTTGTTGACATGAAATTTACTGTCTCTGCATTTCAACAACTTTTGTCAGGATTAGTATTCTTTTTAAAATTATTACTAGTGCCTCCTGCTACTATACTAGTACATTATTATTATTGTTATTATTAATATTATTGTTATTATAATTGTTGTTATTATTATTATTAGTAGTATTCTTCTTATTATTATTATTGTTATTGTTATTGTTATTGTTATTGTTACTGTTATTATTGTTATTATTATTGTTATTATTGTTGTTGTTATTATTATTATTATTATTATTATTATTATTATTATTATTATTATTATTATTATTATTATTATTATTATTATTATTATTATTATTATTATTATATTATTATATTATTATTATTATTATTATTATTATTATTATTATTATTATTATTATTATTATTATTGTATTTATTGTTATTATATTTATTATTATTATTGTTATTATTGTTGTTGTTGTTGTAGTAGTAGTAGTAGTAGTAGTAATTATTATTATAATTATAATTATAATAGTTATTATTATTATTATTATAATTGTTATAATAATAATAATTATTATTATTATTATAATTGTTATTATTATTATTATTATTATTATTATTATTATTATTATTATTATTATTATTATTATTATTATTATTATTATTATTATTATTATTATTATTATTATTATTATTATTTATCATTATTATTATTATTATTATTATTACTGTTACTATGCACAGGTCCTAAGAGTTTGAAGAAGTATAAGGTGCTAATGATGAAGCGCATAAAGTGGAAGCCTAAAGGAAAGGGACGTGCGGAAGGTTCGTAAGTTCACCTTCAATTCTTATTTGCCATATTAGGCAAGAGCTGGAGTAAGCTCTGACCCCAATTGTAACCAGGGTTTTATTTAGAAAACTTTCCAAGGGGAGGGGCAACTGGAGGAATCTGGATTTTAAGGGGATGCATGATGGTTAAAGATGTGACAAAGTTTTATGAATTTTAATAATACAATTTCCAAGGGTGGGGCAAAAAGGTTCCAACCCCCCTTCCTGCCGCCCTCTAAATGAAAGCCTGGTAACAGATGTTGAGTTTGCAGATGATTACTGTATATTCTCTAATGGTAACCGCGGTTACTTTACTTCCATCCAATCTACCTGTGATTACTATTGGAAGGGCAATTACTAGCACTTATACTGCTTGTGCGGTAATAAGGCAGCATGGTGAACCACTCCGGCACAGCGATGTCTTCACCAGCTCCTTCAGACCTTCAAACACTTTCCAAGTGTCTTGTGCCATATTCTCTCCCCTTGTACCAGGCGATGAAAGTGTGTCACATCCAGTGCCAGGCATGAAATACAGGCAGAGCCTTGGACTTCTCAGGACTGAAGGATGGAGCTACGCATCTGATGGGCACGTATATATATCTGAAGTGCTGACCACTCTCAATGCCACCCACAGCTCCTGGATATCGATCTTGACTGAGCACTGCTGCCACAGCCAATACAATACATCTGTTGACAACAGTTCTCAGAAGAATCTTAGATATCTGGGAACCTTCATGGACTATGTCTGCTTACATTTAGAATCGTCGTGTGTCAGCCTCTTCATGATCGCAAGTGGCTCTACCACTGGTGTCCTTTGGGGCCTTGCACGAAACTTGTGAACCATCTGATTGGCAACTATCTGCTTGCTGGTAGCCAAATTCGTGTTGTGCTTCGCCAAGAGGCAAACAACTCGATCTTCTCAATAGAAGAATTACGATGACCTTCTCAATAATGAACTTGAATTTTTACTCTCATGATGTTTCGACTAGATGCTGTAGCCTTTATCAGGAATATATCCTGACGATGGCTAGAGCATCTAGTCGAAACTTCGAGAGAATACAATTTCAAGTTGATTATTTAGAAGGTCATTCTATCTCTATCTTGTTTGCATCGACGATGCGTAGAAACTGTTGCCAGTTTCCTGGCAGATTAGCAGATGGTTCTACTCTTTCTGATGCCCTTCCCACACTTACTTCTTCTTGTCTCCGACTTTATGCTGTTCTCGTGGTACTTATCTCAGACTATGTCCACTCAGTCTGCACTATGCAGTTGATCTTCTCTGTATGGCAAAGACTTTCAGTGCATACCCCTCACCAGACGACTCATGTAAATGGGCTCTATGCCAGTTCATGCAGTTCACTGAAACGTCATGTTTGAAATAGGGGTGGGGTCCCGCTGTCCAGAACCAACATCATGACGCTTAGATTCAGCTTAGCATTGCAGATGCAATTGCTGCCGGTAAAGAAGGCACTCAGTCTATGTAGACTTGCAGTCCACCTAATACAACAATAACTGTTGGCACATGTCAGTCCATGTGGACTTGCAGTTGTATGTATATATGTGGAGTGTCAAAGAGTAGGTAATAAAAGTTATCACGATCAATGAGTGATTTACATCCGTTAAAATTTTAACTAAAGTCTTTTGGTGGACATGGTTAAAACAAGTTAGATAAAGTGTTTAAACACCTTGGAACTCTGACTTGGTATATTACTTCACTTCACTCATGATGTTACACCACTTCACTCATTGTGTTACACCACTTCATTCATGGTGTTACACCACTTCACTCACATGGTGTTACACCACTTCACTCACATGGTGTTACACCACTTCACTCATGGTGTTATACCACTTCATTCACATGGTGTTACACCACTTCACTCATGGTGTTATACCACTTCACTCATGGTGTTACATCACTTCATTCACATGGTGTTACACCACTTCATTCACATGGTGTTACACCACTTCACTCATGGTGTTACACCACTTCACTTACATGGTGTTGCACCAATTCACTCACATGGTGTTACATTATTACACCACTTCTCTCATGGTGTTACACCACTTCACTCTCATGGTGTTACACCACTTCACTCTCATGGTGTTACACCACTTCTCACATGGTGTTACACCACTTCACTCATGGTGTTACACCATTTCACTCATGGTGTTACACCATTTCACTCATGGTGTTACACCATTTCACTCATGGTGTTACACCACTTCATTCACATGGTGTTACACCACTTCACTCACATGGTGCTACACCACTTCACTCATGGTGTTACACCACTTCACTCATGGTGTTACACCATTTCACTCATGGTGTTACACCATTTCACTCATGGTGTTACACCATTTCACTCATGGTGTTACATCACTTCATTCACATGGTGTTACACCACTTCACTTACATGGTGTTGCACCAATTCACTCACATGGTGTTACACCACTTCACTCAGGGTACCACTTCACTCATACAGGAAAACAAAACAAACAAAAACAACAACAACTTGAAACAAGAACAATTATAAGACCCACGGTTATAAGACCCCTGGTTATAAGACCCCCGGTTATAAGACCCCCGGTTATAAGACCCCCGGTTATAAGACCCCCGGTTATAAGACCCCCGGTTATAAGAACCCAGGTTATAAGACCCCCGATTATAAGACCCACGGTTATATGACTTCTGGTTATATGGTTATACGACCCATGGTTATAAGATCCCCGGTTATATGACCCCCGGTTATACGACCCCTGGTTATAAGACCCCCGGTTATATGACCCCCGGTTATAAGACTTCTGGTTATACGACCCACGGTTATAAGACCCCTGGTATAAGACCCTTGGTTATAAGACCCCTGGTTATTAGACCCACGGTTATATATAAGACCCCCAGTTAATCTCTGGTTATAAGACCCTGGTTATAAGAACCCCCGTTATATGAACCCCCGTTATATGAATCCGGTTATAAATATAAGACCCCTGGTTATAAGACCCCTGGTTATAAGACCCCTGGTTATAAGACCCCCGGTTATACGACCCCGGTTATAAGACTCCCGGTTATACGACCGCAGTTATAAGACCCCTGGTTATACGACCTCCGGTTATACAACCCCTGGTTATAAGACCCCAGGTTATACGCCCCCCGGTTATACGACCCCCGGTTATAAGACCCCTGGTTATAAGACCCCCGGTTATATGACCTCTGGTTATAAGACCTCCTATAAGACCCCATGTTATAAAATCCATGGTTATAAGACCACTGTTTATACGACCCTGGTTATAAGACCCCCTATTATAAGACCCCCGGTTATAAGACCCCTGGTTATAAGACCTCCGGTTATAAGACCCCTGGTTATAAGACCCCCGGTTATAAGACCCCCGGTTATAATACCCCAGTTATATTGGATTGGAAATGCATTCTCCCATGTAGACCAAACCTGGTTAGATGATCCTTTACCATTTAAAACCATGTATACCAGTATTGTACCGCTTTGGTGGTGGATATTATTAAAGGGTAAAGCAATACCTAACAGGTTGGGGTTGTGAGGGTGCATTCTTGCTTTTTAGCAGGTCAGTCCAATATACGTGCATTGCTGCCTGCTTGCTTTTAAAATAGAGTGTCTTTGTTCTTGTTACTGTACTGGAGTGGTGACCAAACGTATAGTGAAACAGAAAAAAGAAGCCATTGGGACAACCATTTTGGTTCTGAATTCTTGCATGTTATTTTGAAGATTAGTACGGAATAGGGTCACCAGTGTACTTCACCGGCGATATATACTTGTCAGCAGTGATGGAAGCGGTACTCAATGCCCCAGGGTGTGCTTGTATTTGACAATGTTCCTTCATTTGGGAAGAAAACCTGAAGATGCCCTCAATCCTGACAGGACTAATTGTTCTCTGTCACACCACGATTTTCAACTTGGTAAGAAGTCTGGAGAACTTCCTTGAGGCCTGAGGCAATGTCTGTTAGATGGTGGCTAAGAGTACTGATTTCCATGATAATAATAAGCTTTTTTATTCCTCTGACTTGGTTGTTATGTTGTGACAGATGATCTGATCTCTATACGGGTAGACGTTGCCATTTATTCAGGGCTGGGCATTTGTTCATTCTGGACATCGATAACTTTTAGTACGGAAATGAACCAGCTAGTAATAATAGGTGTATTATGTGTGTATGAATGTGTGTGTGTTTTCTAATGCTGGGTGCCATGCTATTTTTCTCCGTTCCTCTCGTTTAGCTATTGATGATGACGACGACTCGGACGATGAAGGTCATACTGTGCACCAGAAGGCATGCACTGTGGTTTGGGAGGGCATGGTACTGGACAGAGCCTTCTCTGACTGGAAGGTACATGTGTAACATTCTATCCAGTGCTGCGGCTATCTTGTTTGAGAGTGTATAAGTCGAATGATTAATAAATCATGAAACTTCAGCCATCTTTAGAAGGTTGGCATGTCCTCCAATTGCATAAATACACAAAATAAATATTAAAAAATGGAGTCCAGAGGTTGATATGTTGATGAAGGACTGTAAGAGTCAATAAGAAGGAGGAATAAGTTTCGATGGTGGAATATTCGTAAGGCATCTAAGCGATTCTTGCTGAAGGTGTAGGAGTTCACAGGTAAGATTAAAGGCAGCCTCAGCATTATCGGGGGGAAACAAGTGCATCTTTGGTTGAAGAAGAAAGCTAACTAGAGTCTTGATTGTTCTCTGATATAATAATAATAATTAAAAAAAACTAAAAAACTAAAAAAACTTGCACATTATTACACTTTAATGAGCGTGTGGCTTAATAAAGATGGTGTGGTTTAATAAACTTGTAATGGTAGCTTGTGTATCAGATGTTTTTTTTATTATTAAAAAGAATCTTATGTCTTTGTGAGTGGGATGGATCAGTTGCTGTTAGAGGGAGTCTCCCCCTCCCCCTACAATTCCCGCTTTCTAAACTTAGAGTGTGTAGAGGTGTGGTCTTCAATTAAAAACCTGATTGTTGCTGTTGTAATTCCAAACATAATTATCATGGAAACACGTGGACGGCTGGCTGCATCATGGATCTTTTGTTCTTCTTCTTTTTTTAAATTTTTTGTTGAAGTTCAAATCATGTGATTACTAGTACTTGGTCCTTAATGGATTTAAGTCATGATGCTAGAGTGTAGGTCTCTCTGGTGCAATTCATTACAAGTAGACTATTAGCTCCAACTCCAGAAAACATTGTTTATGTATAGTGCATCGTGTTTGTATGCCGTATAGTCTCTAATAGGAACCATGGTTACCATTTACTTCCATCCAATCTACAATGGTTACTATTACCAATTGAGACTGAGCTATATACATGGTTACAATTGGAGGAGGCGGGGTCCTAATAGAGGAAATATAGATGCAGTTTCTGTAATGGACATAAGAACCTTTCCACCGTTGACTTTATTTCGAAAAATTACAAAAAATTGACTTGCATAAACATATCAATGCTATTTCAGCAAAGGTTGACTAAAGTCCTTAGCAACCATAGTTCACATGAAAGCCCTTATAATGACCAACATTGTGGTAACCTACAGTTGCCATAGAAACAAACCACAATGCTATGAATCTAATTAGAAGTTTTGAGTTCTGGTTTCACAGATAATTAACAATTGTAGTAATATGATCTATGTACGTGCACACACGTATATGGCCTTATTTCATTTCCCCCTCTAGTATAGTATATAAGCAAGGTGCTTTCAGCCAGTTAGACAGTGATGGAGGCTTGATAAGATACTGGCCAGCAACATACAAGAAGACATCATTGTGCGCCACTACCACAATGTAATGTATAGACACCATCTAGGAATATATATTTTCACATTATATTTACTCTTATAACACTTGGTACACAATGTATGTAGCAACAAACATGACTGGTACAAGAAGCCATTGAGGTATTCAAATGAATACTGGAAGTTACTTGACTATGTGTACTCAGACGTGCAAGTTGACTACTCCTAGCTCTACTACTGTCCCTAGTTCTGCGACTATGCTGACGAACAGGCCTTGAATGAGTATGAACCGAAGGAGTATGAACTCCACAAGAAGTGGCTATGAGGAAGGGTGACAGTGAAGGGGTTGGTTGCACCATACCTAAAAAGAATAATGCAACATAAACAAAAAGTATTGCCTCCTCGACCTAATGAATTTATATATGGATTGTTCCACGAAAGAACAGCTAAACCATTCTATCCAGAACATGCTTTACTTGCTAGCTACTTAGCTAGCAAGTAAACAAAACTCACTGGCATAGTCTTCTTCGTCACTGCTAGACTCTCCTCCGCCCAAACAGATTATCGAGCGGCACCGCTCTCGCCAGAAAATTGTCCAAAAGTATCTCCCAAGCATCGATAAAACAATTTCAGGATCAATGCTACTCTTCCCAAGTTAGGAATAGATTACTTCACCTTACTTTCGTCCTCTGATAGGACGTAGTCGTCCTCTGATAGGACGTAGTCGTCCTCTGATAGGACGTAGTCGTCGTCTTGAATCCTAGAAAGAGCTTGGTCTAAAGTTAGTCTGACCGTCATTTCCAACTTGATCAAAAATTGAACGGTCAGCGATTTCAATTTTACTTTACCTTAGTTACCGAACCCGTATGGCTCTTATATTCGGCACGTACGTAGAGCAAGAATTGAGCTATTTTTTTATATTCATATCTTAATTTACAACCGAACGATTGATTTTTTAATGATTTTTCCCCGATAATATGTGGTTTGGACGTATATATACGCTTATGATGGTGAGTGGGTTAAACAGAGTACCATTGTGTTGCATGGCATGATTTTTCGAAATTTTAATTTTTCTTTACCTTATTTGTTTGTGCCCATAGAATAGCAGGTGCAAAAAAAAACTTGTGGGTACCAATTTATAGCTCCATAGATTCTGCACACTTCATAGTATGGAATTAATATATAGCTCAAAAGATATCTCTCTCTGTATGCTCTCTTGATACTAAAACATTTTACGAGAGCTGACATTAACACCAGTGGCTAGAGGAAGCCCTACCCAATACGTCAATAGGTGCTACGTCAATAGGTGCTAAGACTTAGGGAGAACCGTAACCATAAACTAGTAAGTGTTTTAAAAAACACTTGTGGTTGCCACTTTATAGCTCCGTAGATTCTGCACACTTCATAGCATGACTTGATATATAGCTCAAAAGATAGGTCTCTCTCTGTACTCTCTTTTGATACTAAAACGTTTTTCATAAGTATAACTATAGCCAAGTTACTAGAGCTACAGGTGGGGGTACCTCAAAACCTGAGTGCCTGATTTCTCCACATAAATATCTCCAGATTGCCAAGTGCTAGATAGCTGAAATTTTCACCATTTTCTAGAGGAAGCCATACTCTATTCAACGAGTGTTTTCATTAGGCGCTAAAACGTAATTATGTGGTCAAGCGTGTTGGTGGAAAATGAGTTTTATGGATTATTAACGAAATTCATTTTCCACCCACCGCGCTTGACCACGTACTTATATTTTAACGCCCAATGAAAACATTCATTGAATATATAGAGTAGAGCTTCCTCTAGCCACTGGTGCTAATTTCAACTCTCTAGCACCTGGCAATCTGGAGATATTTATGCAGCCAATTCAGGCATTCAGGTTTTTGAGGGCCCTCCACTTGTAGCTCCCGTAACTTGGCTATAGTTATATATCAAGTCCATGAAGTTTACGGAATCTATGGAGTTATAAAGTGGTAACCACAAGGGAAAAAATACACGTGGGTCAAAAATGCAACTGTCCCACCTTAAAACATATCATGAAGTCATTTTCCTCTACCTTATTTGTTTGTGCCCACTTTGCATATTGCTATTGACTTGGCCGCAAACTTCTATGAGAACTGAAATGTTGATGTTGTGCACATACTTCTCTGACCCTATCTAGATTACTACTTAATTTAAGTCGGTTATCTGAACACGTTGAGGACCAGAAAGTGTTCGGATGGCTGGAATGTTTGGGTAACTGAAGTCACACCATCCTTCACAATATCACAGATCTTGACTGGATATTGGACGATCCTATTTATCCTTTGAGTAAAGCTAGTCGTGCTCTCAGTTTGGCACAGAGCGAGAAGAATCAAATAATCTAATGGAAGGGCTTCCAAGTTTGACGGACATTAAACATTCAAATTTTTCCTGCGAAATTATTTTTTTAAAGGCGTGGCTTCTTGTAGTCCTCAGTTGACAGACGTGTACGGAAAACTGAAGTTTGGATAACTGACTTTCTATTGTGTATAACATACGAGTTCCTCCAGAAGTATTTGATTATGCACTATGTTAGTCCTGAGACACTAAGGAGCACTTTTATGTGTTACATAATATACAGTGCAGGAAGTTACAGTCAGACATGAGACATAATTATTATGATCATCTCATGTATTTGTATAAACAAAAATCAATATGCTGTCAAATTGTCCAGGCAACACTAACAAATCCTTTAAAATACACGCATGTGCATGACCTCTAAAGTATCGAAGCATCGTATCCCCACCACCTCCTGACACGGACAGTAATGAAGAGGAAGAGGAGAAGTTATTGCTTGGTGACTGGGGATGATTGGATACAAGATGACTGACTCAGTATCTTAGTTGCATTGTTCACTATGGAGTTTTACTGTGCTTGCACTCATTACTTGATGATTTGAATAGGCATTGAAGTTGTGATATAAAAATGATGGCAGTCTGAGAAAACAGAATTGATTGTCCTCAGACAAATTGCCCAAACAGATTTTGGTTGTAATTTCAATATTCATACGTATAATTGTGTACATAGGTAAGTATAGTTACATATATATATATGCGTGAGTATAATTATATATATGTATGTATATATATATATATAATTATGTATATATATATATGTAAGTATAGTTGTGTATATATATATATGTAAGTATAATTATGTATATATACCGAATATAAGTCGCGACTTGTATTTATTTCAGCCATAGTTGTGTATATATATATATGTAAGTATAATTATGTATATATACCGAATATAAGTCGCGACTTGTATTTATTTCAGCCAAATCAAGTTGCGATCTTCAAGCATTGCGCTATTGTGCTGACGCACATTTTTTTGTTCGTCATTGTGGTTGTGATTGTTACATTTCAAACATTGAGCTAGGTAGTAGTTGGCTGGAAAGAGTTCCTAATCGCTATCGTAATCTACAATGAATTCGATCTGTTCTTCATCCTCTTCGTCCAAGGAAGTAAATGGATCTTCTCCACCGCTGTCACTTCCTTCCAACAGCTGGCGAGTAGCTTGTGTAATGGCTGGGATAGCTAAAGCTGCTACTTTATCAACTTTGAGGCAGTGAATTTCTCCATCTTCAGACCCGTCCACCTTCACAGTGACGCCACAAGCACGGAATGATTTCTTGATCTCGGCAGTAATGATAAACGACTGCGCGTGTGCAAGAGCGGTGGTGTAATTACTTGGTGTGCTACATTTGGAGTGCAGCTTTCAGAGCGACTTCTATTCAGTGTGCGACTTCTATTCGAGTGAATACGGTATATATATGTAAGTATATATGTATGTATATATATATGTAAGTATAGTTGTGTATATATATATATATGTAAGTATAATTGTGTATATATAATTATATATATATATGTAAGTATAGTTATGTGTAGGTATAATTATGTATATATATATATGTAAGTATAGTTATGTGTAGGTATAATTATGTATATATATATGTAAGTATAGTTATGTACATATATATATGTAAGTATAATTATGTATATATATATGTAAGTATAATTATCTCTATCTTTTCCCCCTTTTATCTTTTTTGTTCTCATATTTCCCCCTCATTCATCCGAGTATTGAAGTTACTAGTATATTACCCAACCAAACTATATAGTATATTACTAATACATTACCCAACTTTATAATTGTACTTTAGGTGAGGTATTTCCCGACTGAGAACTTGGCTCGTGACCATTTGAAGCGCCACGGTGTGGAACACTACTGGGACCTAGCTCTTAGTCAGAGCATCGTGGAACAGGATGGAGACTAACAACTATTTTATAGCCGATGAACTTAAAAATATATATTAAGTGTCATAATATGCTGTAGCTGACATCTACGATAGACTGATCACCATTCAATTTTATGTAATCGTAAAAGCTGGTTTGTTAAGCTGGGTGCTTATATATAACATCACTAACAAGAGTAGCATCAGTAAGAAAAGGGATGCTTAGTATATACCAGCCCAGAAGCTCAATAAGCAATACTCTTATATACGCAGACATAAACAATTTTGAATGGGTAAGGATTACCAGTATACATGTGTACAAGACTAGAGCTATATGCAAGGAAGACCAACTGTTGAATAGTTGCTGAGAAGAGCCTAAGGAGCGTTGACATTATCCCATCTACAAATTTGTCTAGTCACTACAAATGAAAGTGACACTTAACTTTTAAGAAGGAGGGCAACACAGTCATGACCAATGCTTAACAAATGGAGGCTAGAACCAACTGAAGTAGGTGCTTGACAAATAGAGGCTAGAACCAACAGTGAAGTAGGTTATTAACAAATAGAGGCTATAACCAACAGTGAAGTAGGTGCTTAACAAATAGAGGCCAGTGAAGTAGATGCTTAACAAATAGAGGCTAGTAGATGCTTAACAAATAGAGGCTAGAACCAACAGTGAAGTAGGTGCTTAACAAATAGAGGCTAGAACAGTGAAGTAGGTGCTTAACAAATAGAGGCTAGAACCAACATTGAAGTAGGTGCTTAACAAATAGAGGCTAGAACCAATGGTGAAGTAGGTACTTAACAAATAGAGGCTAGAACCAACAGTGAAGTAGGTACTTAACAAATAGAGGCTAGACTCAACAGTGAAGTAGGTACTTAACAGGTACTTCACAAATAGAGGCTGGAACCATTAGTGAAGTAGGTGCTTAACAAGTAGAGGCTAGACCCACGGTGAAGTAGGTGCTTGAACAAAGAGGCTAGAACCAACATGGGAACCCCGTGGGTAATGAAAACACCCTGGTTCTACATTGGAACACCCTTGGAACAATCTGGTTCCTTTTGCATTACTTTTTTGACCAATAAAAAAAATAGAAAAAAGGATGAAAAATTCTCCAGATGTCAATCAGTCTTGGTCCCTTGAACCCAGCAATGAGGCAGCATTACACTCTCAATCACCACAGAGTGATCTGCAAGAGGAATTGGAAGGGTAATGGATCCTCTGATGCTTCCTGTAGTCTTCTTCCTAGGTCCTTGGTAAAGGCAAGAGTTTGAGAGCAAAAGCTCTTGAAGTGTAAATCTCCACAGGAACAAACTGGGCGATGAATAGGTCTTTCTATTTGGTGCATTTCAGTTCCTCTGCTTTAGCACCCACAGCTCCTAGTTCTGAAACTGCCAACCTCAAATTAGATGTGCAACGAAGGTATCAGTACACATGGCGTAAGAAACAAGTAGCTTCCCTAGTGACCAAGGCCCTTTTGTCATCCATCTGGTCTCTTTCCATCAGAACTTACTGCCCAATAAGCTCCAGTGGGGAAGCAATCATAGCAGAAACCAAGAAATGGTGAATGATGTCATTTGGAGATCCATGTCTTGAATATTTTCCTTTGATTCTTCTTGCAGCTCAAGCCATGAGTGTCTAGGTGGTGAACACGTGCTCCGCTATGAGCACATCTATGGCACAAATCGACGATCCCAACTTCAGTCGGATGACATTATTGCTCATGCATAGATATATGGAAAAAATTGGAAGTGAATTAAGCCAGGCAGATCTAAATGACAGAGCTTAGGAGTTGCTAGTGAGTGCCTAAGCAAAGTAAGTGCATCATGAGCATGCAGGTACCACCAGTCTCTTACCCATTAACTTCAAAGATTCAATTTTCTCACTCATGCACCTTTCAATTGATGTAGCTAGTCCCCAATGGAGTACACGTCAGTGTTAATGATGAGAGTGTCTGCACAGCTGAAACAACAGTTCCCTTGGTAGTAGTAGGATCTAGGCAGATAAGCTCAGTCACCTCCGATGGTCCTGTCATCCAAATAAAAGATGTTTAGTTCTGACTTCAACTTGATAAATAGAGAGTGGATGGGATCCCCCTACTAGATGGTCCTTAAGGTTTGTGTACAGATCCATCGGCACATCCTCCTTGGAAAATTAGGATTGATTTTCTGATGTCATGCTCAGAGATCTCAAATGAATATAGATCTGTAGGGCCAGACCTATGTCTGAATCAGGGTGAAGAGCTGGATGTTTTTCCTTCAGTGCCTCCAGAATTGATGAAGAATGGTTTATCTGCACTGGCTAAGGGTATAGCACCTTGGAAATGCACCTACATTAGCTTGCTGGCTACCTGAGCTGCCAATATCTCTAAAGAATATTTCTGTTTCATTGGCCATTTTTGATTGCAGGCTGAATTGACAGGGACTGCATCAACCTCATTGATATGCAGTTTTTTTCTACTCCCACCTCTAGCAGGCAGTGCTAGACATCATGGGGGGGGGGGGGGGGGGGGGGCAAAGCAAAGGAGATGGCACCAAACAGTATTGTCATTGTCAGTCACCCATAATGATAGCTAACTTCCTCGCCATCAAATTTCTCAATCTTTGGGGCATCGTCTTCATTATCCTTTTCTTTCTTGTGCGTCATCGACAGGCACACTCAGGAGGAACCAATAACTTTCATGAAATCTTGCAATTTTAAGAATGTAGTCGTACCCTTAAAAGCATCCGTTTAACTAATAGCAACTGTGCTCCTTATTCCTTACCCTATACAACACTCAGAATCCCTAAAAGCATTAATAGCAACTCTGCTCCTTACCAAACACTCATAAAATAACCCTAAAGCATTCATTTAACTTATTCCTTAGCCACATGCTCAATTTCCAAAATATTTTCCCATATATAGCGCATTCCATTTCTTTATTATACAGTAGATCTTAGTTAAATATTGATAAAGGTTATTGAGTCCGTTTGTACAATATTACACTGATTGAAATTCCATACAGACTAATAGAGCATTGCAGTGTTAAGATATATATGTGGTACTATCTATGTATAATAAAGTCCCAAATACTACATCTATACTTGACACACTATAATTCAAGTCAGCTTGAAAGGTTTCTGTACATACTATGCATAAAAAAAACACTAGGTCATTAAAATATATATGCTTAATCCTTGGACATCAAAAATAAGACTGGAGTTTTCCTCTTCTTCTGATATCACAAGTGTAGCAGTGAATCCCACCACCGAAGCTGTAAGCATTCCTGAAAGGCACCTTAATGCATTTGATACCAAGACTCTCAAATAACTTGTGCATGGGATATTCCTGAGCTTCCACGATGACCCTGTCAGTATCCAGCATGAGTGTGTTCAAGCTTAGCCAGGCAGATGACATCCACAAGGGATGGGATTCAGGAGTAGAGGGAAGAGGGGCAGGATATATCTATTGATATAATTGCAATGGTTAAAATGAGTACATTATCAAGAGAAATTACATATTAATATTAATTTGTTCTAATATTCTCACTGTGACTGTTGGAGTTTTATTTGCATAAAAAGTCACTACTAGGCCTCAGTTTACATGCTCTCTTATTCTGTGACAATTATACACAATGCCAGATTGCTAATTACAGTGTTTGAAATAACCAGTTAAGCCAGGTTAGCTAATATAAATGAATTATGTTGCAGGTATTAACATTGAACAGGCTGAGCACTTTCAAGTTTAATCTTGAATACTCATTGACATAGATTTTACCACAGTCAGTATTCTTAATATAAACCACTACTTTTCCTATATTATATGAAAATTTAGTAATAGGGGTACAAAAACACCCCTTCACAATGTACCTTCCATCCAGCATTTTCAAACAAGCTGTAATTCTTTCTTGGTGTTGTTGGGTTAACCACCACCATGCCTGGCTTAGGAATGAAAAAACTTGCATCAATATGCATTTCATACTGGTTGCTGATGGGTAGAGTATGGAGTTTGTATTCATCCCCAAGTTGTCGTCTCAGCCATTCTATTCCACTGAAATTTGTCACCTAAGCAAAATATATCAAACACAATTGAGTATGAGCATATTTATTGCGAAAGTAAGGTACAGTCTTAATTGACGATTAATAAAACCAAAAGTAAAATAAGTGCATAATGAATTGTCACATCAGCTAGGGGTCATTGCATGCGATCCATCACACATTGTCTTAAAAAATGGCTCCCTAACCTGCAGCTGCTTCTTGATCATCATAAGCTTTCATTTCTGCACCAACAGGAAGCTACGATCCACTCGCATTAGCATGTTCCATGGTAGCTATGCTCACAATTTCCAGTCTGATATTCTGCTATGCATATATGTCTAGCATTCAGACAAGTCATGAATCATGCATTTCATGTGAACACATTGCCAGCAAGTGTAGATGTTATGCATTGTTTTTAAAATTCATATGATGATTTCGGTTGAAATGTTTAAATTACAACAAAAAGCCGTTTAAAAGAGAAATCTTCAAAACTTCAATGACCTTCAAAACACCAGACCCCTCGACCATGCATCTGTCATAGTTCAAATTACTATTAGTCCCAAGCTCATACATGTTCATGTGATTCTATGTAGAGCTGAGAATCTGTGTGCTCATGCTGCCTGAGTAGTTACTCTCTTTCACACTGTTAGAAAGCTGTTCCCTACACGTGTATTGCTGCTCAATCATTCACCAACAGGTTGGACAGTTGGATGTGCCTTGGATATGAATGATCAGTCACTTGACCCTAAAGAATTCATCTTGAACTCTACAGAACTCTGCAATGAAGTGCAGAATTCGGCCACCTGATACTAAATTCAACCCCAAGTTCCTATTATACAGTTAGATGTTCATCATAGATTGTAAGAATCCAAAAATATTATGAAGAACAATAGCCTGCAACAGACACCTCACTTGGATGAGCTCTCTGATGAAAAATTCCAGACACTCTTTGAGAAACTGATCGCTAGTGCAGAATACAATGGCGATAGCTGGCTGTCTAGCTATGCATCATGTAACAGTGCCATTACTAATGACCTCATCTCAGAAAATGAAATCACACATGCCAAGTGGAACTCAGTGAATAAGCATGGCCTGAGGGCCTAGGGCTTTCTGTTTTCTTCCTGCTGTCTGGTTGACCTTGGGTCTCTTTTTCTATATCCTATTTGCAGCTGGCTATCTGCAGTGCTGGGCTCGGCCTGCCTTGTTGTGCTGTTAAGTAAGGGTCCTCATTCATCCCAACAACTACAGAGGAATTAGTATGAT
Organism: Cladorhizidae sp. MBARI D1340-BT2; assembly: GCA_028752905.1. Lineage (NCBI taxonomy): Eukaryota > Metazoa > Porifera > Demospongiae > Poecilosclerida > Cladorhizidae > Cladorhizidae sp. MBARI D1340-BT2. The sequence goes on from JAQNBH010000010.1 coordinate 6,532,677, forward strand.
CAACAGTGCAGCAATGTTTTTTGTCCTTAGCAAAAGACATATAATGTAGTACATACACTGTAAGGCGCAGGCAGGAACACAACTTGTACCAAACAAATAGTCACTTTTTTTTCCTAGAAGAAAATTAAAAGAAAACTCGATTTTTCCAAAAGCTACAAATTTGTCCCACATCCCACAAGGTAAAATGTCTGAGCTTCGGGCTTTGGATTTACCATCCTACTTGCTTTTATATCTATGTACAACTGCCAGTATCTTATGTGCAATGATCATCACTTGCACTGTCAGATAGTGCCAATGTTCACTGTGATCTTTGATCTTATCTGTTTGGTGAAAGAACGGAGTAATCTTGATGGCCTTCTACTCCTGCTCCATGTTCTAATGATGATGGATGACACTTGATTCTTGCCACTTCTAGATAGAATCTCACTGACAAGCTAAGCATTATTGTGATGAGTATGCAGAAACCAAAACTGAGTTATAGTGATTAATGGCTCCAATTAAGACCAAAGTATAGTGCTTGGGAGATTTACGTAAAAACAACTGAACAGTTTTGATATTCGTGGGCATTTTCACAGCCGATGACAGTGCTGACTTCTTGCTGAAAGTAGAGGTAAAAAGAAGCACTTGAAGAGACTGGTCATATTTATGGCAACTAACTATGATGCTCCTTTCTTTGTCGAGGGAAAAGTATCTATTGCTGCTTTATTTTCTGCTATATTCAATGGAACTAAACCTTGATTTAAAGTTCTGTCAAGAAGCTGTATATGTCTGGTTTTTAGAAAGTTTCTAAATCTTGGGAACAGTTTCCAAGAATTCCTTAGCAGGTTTCATAACAGCAATATAATCAGCTCTAGGCACTGCATAGGGTCAACAATCTTTTTGATATAGTGTATCATTGTATCTTCTGGTCCAGTTTTTTGGGAAGTGAGTCACATGCCAAATAGATGGAAACCGGAAATGAAATGGTGACATTTTGTCTTGCCCATATATATATATATATATATAGCCTGGAGAGGAAGGAAATCAACAACATATGTGCCACAAAAAGAGCTGCAATCTGCTACTTATTATTCACTTAAGTTATTGTCACTTGTTCTTCAGTCCATATCTAAGCTGATTCTGGTAACTACGATTGTTCTCACCTGATCCAAGTTAATTCTTCCACACAAGCATTAAGATCTTCCAAGAAGGCTTCCCTAAGTCAAATTTCATCCCGTCAAGTAAATGGTACAGCCAAAAGTGTCTACTCCAGCCAATATGGCCACAATACTCAACAAGTATTGAGCAATCACATGATAACAAAAATCCATTTCATGTGCAGCTGCCACGATGAGTGATGCATGCTGCCTTAACCTCTGATCTTTGACAGGTATAGCTGCACTTGCTTATCTAATTTTCTCCTATTAGGAAGAGTTGCTTATATCTCTTTAAAGGAAGATTAACAAACTCATTCTAATCTGAACCAGGTCTTCATTTCTTCTTCACACACTCCAGATATGCCTTACACGAACAGATGGTTAGCTAATCTTTGAAGAATGATTGCTTGAATGTAAGTGCTAGTATCTGGTGTACCATTCTGACAGGAATATTTACATACCTGTGTAGGAACTTCTGAGGTATATATACCTACAAGAGGAGGTAGAATATTTTGTGCTCATTCACTACCTAAAACATTGACCTAAACAACAATATCAACCATCTGGTTCTTATATGGAGCTCATGTTCTTCATGTTCTTGGATTCAAGCGCTCTGTGTACATCCCAGTTTGCTAAAAAAAACAATTACTGACAACAAGCCATTGGGATAGGAAATCTATCCCTAGCTTTGTAATACTGGTGAAGTGATGAGGAAGGCAGAGTGAGGGAAGTGAAGTAGTACACTGTAGCTATGTTCATGATCATGGATACATATTCAAATTTTCATACTGTATATTGTTATTCCCAGTTTAAGATTCTCCATTGTGAATTATTCAAATAATTGTATTGGTACACATGACAACAATTTTGAAAAAAGGCAAATCACAGTACATCAATTCTTTGTGGAATTATGGATCTCATTAAATCACCTCCTATAGTATACTAGATACCTACTGTGTATGATTAATAGCCAGCAGCATTTATGCTATATATATATATATATAATATATATATATATATATTAGCAGACATACTTTCCTTTAGATAGGATAATCCTGACCCAGTCCCTTCAAATTGACCCTAATTTACAACATTGAACTTCAGTGTACGTGTCCTAGTTTGAAAATTATTGCCCAAAACTTTGGGGTATGGCTTTTCCAGGAAGCATGGTCTAAGGGCCCCAAAACTGGAACTGGATACAAAACCTTCATGGAACATGAGAGATCTACAATTATGTGCGACATATAGGTATGTCTAAAGGTGAGTCAATAAGCCACAACACACACACATACACACACACACACATGTACACACACAGACACACACACATTCTCAACACAAACAGGCTGACAATCATATAATATACAGATGGCTCTGTTATGAATGCATCAGAGTATTCAACAATGCAAAAATATATTCAAGTTTTGTTGGTTTTAAGTATATGTACTTGTACTAGCAAACATGGCCTACTCACATGGCTTCTCTGTCCAATTATATCTTTTCCACAGCGAAAAAAATCAGCAGCATCAAAACACGGCTCGTATTCTGTAGTTATAAACTTTCCAGCCTCAGTCCACTTCTGTCGAGCCGATTCATCGTCAAAGGGATATTCTTTCTCATAGAAATCATCGGACATAATTGGCTTGGGAGCAACAATCCATTCAGCTCCTTGGGCAAAAAACTTCTTGATTAAGTTGCGATACGACTGAAACTCAAAATAGCGACTACGCCATGCCATTGGAGCTTCAATTATCTTGTTTCCGATCACGAGCAAAAGATCTCTATAAAATAAATCATACATAATTATTAATCTAGTATTATAATCTAAATGTACAGAAGAATAAGGTGGATGTTGTGAATATACCTTACTTTCTAACTTATGACTAGTTGACTATATAGCTATAAACATTTCTGCAGAAAGAGGAGCATTTAATAGCATCTGGCATTGGGAACATTTTTGCAAAAGATGGTATAGCAAATATTGTATTATATTATGTATGAGTAAGTTGTATCATTCCAACTATTAGGTAAAGGGTCACCAGAATGTTTATAGAAGATAACCACTCCCAGAAACCAAAAAAAAACTTTACAGATATTAAAGGAGCTATGACAGCTATTGCACACAATCTATTCCGACTTATCCAAATTGAGTTGGTGATCACATGGTCTCTTGCTTGACTCCCTTAAATTAAATTGGTAACTTGTAGATATTGTTTGATCGCCATAAGCATCCATAATTTTGCAAAGCTAAATTTCCCACCAGCATCTGCCAAGGAGGATAGTTGCAAAAGCAATAATCAAACTACAAGCTTTGCACATTTACATTGTGCCAGTCACATCATGTAGTATAATATATGCCCGTATGATAGCTCCTTCAATGACTTACGTAAGATCTATGATCACTTTAATTCCTGACAAACTTTGGCATGTTTTTGTGTCCTTAATTAATATGATTTTATGATTGCTGTAGGAACTTGAACTTTGAACTGGTTTACTTGATTGTGTGCATGCTCTGGCGTACTTGGCACACTGTATCAGAGACAAATACAATGAATCTACTGACTGTTTTGTAGTGTTTTGTCTGAGTGTAAGTTATCTTGAGTTTTAATACAAGTTTGACGCACTTAAATTAGTAATGAGGATCCCTGAAATGCAAAAAAGTATCATTGGAACTCTCCATGAGTTCTACCCAGCTCTTCTCACCCTACATGCAATGAGTCAAGCTATTCTTCAGAGCCAAAAATTTGGCCAATGTGAAGCAGGAACCAGTATTCCTCACCTCCACAGGAAGCAAGACCTAGGCACTTCTAATACCCTTAGTGGCTGTCTCGGATTAACTTCGAAACCTTATTATGTACTCATTCTGGCTATTGATATAATATTGATAGGACAAGCTAGTTTGTGTCTTATGTAAAATATCCATACAAAAGAAGTTACTGTGTGAGGCTGATCTCATTCTATCAAGAGCCATGCCTATGGAGTCAGTATAACAAAATGCCAAATCCATGAATGGGAAGAAAGTGTGTGTAACCAATGTATTACTTTCATAATTTGTTATTGTATCACCTTTCCAGTATGCCCATATTTGGTAGTATTTATATTGTGGTCAGCATCATGAGTTCAGAGTTCAACCCTACTGAGAATTGTGTTCTTGCTGTTTCCATAAGAACAATTTGGTTGCTACGATAGCATCATTTAGTGTCAGAAGTAGGTTGTCAATGGCTGACGTACCTTTACCAGAAATTACTGCACAAAGTTTTGAGAGTTTCAACCATGGATGGATGAGATTTTCCTTGGTAGCTGCTGCTAAGGAGTGAGCCACAGCAGCAAAACAACTCCTTGTAATTCCTACTCTACTTCCGGGAAGACTACTTAATTACTACATTGACCTTACAGTCAAGGAAAAAGAAACCGTTGACGCCCTAACGATGAGCCTAGGCGGGCTCATATGTCAATTTAAAAACCAGGCTCAAGGTTTGACTGAGAAGACCCGTGATTTTGCATCAGAGTTTAAAAGATGTTCAAACAAGCTTATCCAGAAGAGAATTTGACCTCAACAGTACTGCTACAGAAATTTGTAACGGGTCTTCGAGCATGCATAGGTCGTCATGTTCTCCTCAGCAATCAGCTGGTGTATATGCTGTGCAACCACCACATTGCCCCTCAGAGTCTGACAAGTTCAACCAGTTGGAGAACATGTTTGGTGATATGTCCTAGCGATTTGACAGACTAGACTGAATCAATGCCATACCAAGTCCGCATCTCCAGTTTCTCGAGCAGCCAACATCAGCAAAACAACTACACTGGTGGAAATAGTGGACTTTATAGATCAGGGGTGGCTCCACCAATTTTGAGGTGTTCAGGCCAGGATGTGGGTGTGGTTGTGTGTGGTCAAAACGTGACAGATTTTTCATTTTCACATATAAATTAAATTGCACCATTTTGATCCTTCTGACACCTTCATCTCCATAAATAAAGGTACCAAATACATGTTGTCTGCATTCACTTTTAATGACAAATTCATTGGCAACTTAGTTTAGAACAATTTTGTCCGTAAGATCTTTGTGGACGTGCAATGTCATTAAACTGTTCTATCTCTCCTGAGACATTGTTGAACGCAAATAGGACTTCACATGACGCATTGCACTAAATGACCGTTCACTGGTACTATTCGTAGCAGGCATAACTAGTAGAAGTTTAGCCAAAAGCATTACTTCACTAGTTAATTCCTTCTAAGCAGGTGACAATTCTTTGAAATATAACATTGTCTGAAATGTTTGGTGTTGTTACTTGGTGTACAGTTGCAATGTAACTATGGTTAGTCATAAGAAATCCAGCCTGAAAGATGGGTTTACATGGGGGTGTCATGCGTGTAAAACTGTAAAGTCGATTCGTCATGGTTTGTATGTATATTTAGATATAATAATCGAGATAATCTTATTGAAGGGAGCTTCTTCTCAAAGTCAATGCTGAGTTTGCAGACATGGCTTCTTTTAATATATTGGTGGGACAGAGAGTACCAGGTTACTGGCTGCTGTGAAGCAGGGTGCAGTCGACCAACTGCGTTTAATGTGTATCAGTGGTTGCAGGAGTTTGTTCAACAGCCCTTTGTAGCTGTTCGATAATCAAAATATTGAATCCTACTGGAATAGAGTAAGTTATACTGCAAGATATACACAGTATATAGATAATTTGATTAATGCAGGCGAAGATAAAGTTCAAAAGGATGAAGGTGGTTCATCGTCAACTTCCTCCATACCTTGATGAATTTATGTGGAGGGAGAGGAATGTCCGCACAACTGCTGAGCCTTTTGGCAGCAACCTACTTGCAATCAAAACACAGTACCCAGTATAAGTTTTCCCTCTGATGTTTTGTTTTGTTTTATTGTTTTTTGGGGTCTCAAAGTCGATGCTGCATTTGTTGTTTTATGAAGTTGTGTTAATATGAAGTTGTGTTAATTTTTTTGTTGTGTATTGCTGCTAATGAACATTGTTCTGTCCAGGGGTATTTGTTACTTACTTCGAGTATCCTTTCTTGATGCATTCTGAACGCTCCATCAAAATCAAAGGACTTGCTCTATATGGTGCGCACGCATTTTAGGTAAGCAGGGAAAAGTGCGTTAAAAAATATGTATTGCGAAAACAATTGACGCGCATGGATTTTTTGACTTCCGGTGTCTTACTCTTTACATGATCCCAATTACCTTGGAGTTCTCTTCACTCATGAGCTTCATTAGTTGAAACAGATTTCCATCACCACGATTGTCATGACCACGTATCCCACATCCCTGCCTTGCCAAAAACTTTAGACTGCTCAGAACCTTTAGAAGGCAGTGCCGATTTTTTGCTCTGTCTTGGGCCAAAGTACTAGAGAGCATCTCACCTACATCTCGTATAGTTGTTGGCACTGTAATTAGCTTCTCAACTGCTATCTTGTGGCACCGACTTTTCTCATGCTGTCGGATACCTAGTGTGGCATCTTTCCATTTCGTAAATCCCTGAGATAACTACAATATAAAGCATTCTAAATAAGTGAATAGTACTATAAACTTAAAAGTTACTTTAAGTTAAAAGATCTATGGAAGTCGCTAAACTTACAAAAGCAACATCGGTAGCTCCTGGCTTCACTGTTATATGCTTTGTTATATGCTTAGCCTTAACAGCTTGCAGCAGAGCTGGCAGTGCAGAGAATCTCTGGCTTCACTATAATGTAGCCAAGACCAGGTACGGAACCAGCTCGCTTGGCAAGATCTCTCCACTACCTTCTTTTTCCCAAAAGCTCTCTTCCGAAAGGCGAAGGATTCGGGCGGTTGACGAGGAACTTCAGGAAGGTTATCGATCACTTCAGACGTGCTCGAAGCCATGCCACAGCCAGACCGTACAGGAAAAAAATAGCTAGTCAATTTGGTAAGGGTCGTAATCGCGCATGACACAGCATGTTGACCACACCCATTTGCAATCTTAAAAAAGTGGTCCGGCCAAAACCGGAGTGGCCGGACCGTCGACGCTACCACTGTAGATGTGTCACTCATACATGGTACAGATGAGGAGAACAAGGTCACTTGCAAAGTTGGTGTCCTTTAAATACAACTTGCCAGCATCGATGGTGACCTATGCCGGCTAAAGAGAATAACTTCTCAAGACCATCAAACACCTAGCTTAAACATAATTTTACAAGTACAAGGTCACATACATGCATGACACATTGCATTCCTATTGGACTTAGGTGCAGCAGTTTCAGTTGTTAAATCCGTTACATTACCAGAAGCGTATTATGATAAAATATAGCTGCTTCAATAGTGGAGGCCAATGGCCAGCTTTTGGACATTCTGGGAGAAGTGGAGTTATCAATGGTTAACTAACACAGGATACACAGACACGTGCACGTCTTATTCTGTATTTTTTAAAATCATTTCGATATTCTATCCCATAAATATATCATGAAATATTATTTGGTGGTTGACTCCACCCATAACATTTATTTAATGACGAAAAACCCCTGAACTAAGCTACATTATGAGTTAAGATTTAATACACTCTGCTTACCTTGGCATGGCATTGAAGTAACTAATTGGAGAGTAGAAATCTGGTGTTTTGAAGTCCACTTCTGGAGACATGCTATCAGGTCGATGAACCTTCACTCCTTCACCTTCGAGGATGGAACATAAATTTTCCACTTCTTCCTTGGCTTTGTGAGATATTTCCGAAGGGAAAGGTTTCCCACCATTTTTTTCAAAGAAAGGCCAATATTTCTTGGGTCTAATAGCCTTTACTTCCAGATTTAGTGGAGGAACATGAGGGTTTTCCATGCGTCCAACAATGATCTCTTCAAGTGGGTCCCATTCATTATGTGAACTCACCACTTGAGTGAGGGTGCTGCTGCAGTGAAACTTTGCTGCTTTTGCAACAGGTCGGATCCACTGCATTATATATAATACATAGAGTTCGGAAATTAATTTAGAATCGTGAAAGTAATGCTGATAGCTGATTAATTAATGTCCAGTTAATTGTGTCCCACACATATTGCAACTCATGAAAAATTTAAAGTAAAGAGAGTAGGTAACTTCTGCTTGGCCAAATTGGCACTTGTGAAGTGCTCCATTACTCTGTCAAGGTACATGACACCTGCATATTTTATATGCACATCATATTTCTTCGAATAGTTACCATGGATTCAAATATTTTATGTGTTCTAGCAGTATACAAGAGTGAACACTATTCGAGGGCATACACAATTAATCCAGAACCAAGGCTAAGCATGTGCAAGCTCATTTAGCCCCATGCAATGGCTTCTCCCAGTAATTTTTGAACCTAAGCTAACAAACACTAGCACAAAAATACATAATATATCTAGAAAAAAAAGGGCTAGGGCCCAAACAGGGTTAGAAACAAAGTTTGGTCTCTAGTCCTCAGTCATTAACTAGTATTTCATTAGTATCCAGTTCTTTATTGTCATCGTCAAGGTAACATTCTAAACTTCCCAGCTTGGCTCTGTGCTCAGCAATTGTGGTGGTGCTTCAGTTGTGAACTCTCCCTGCTTTAGGCAGTGAATTTCACAATCTTTGCTGCCATCTCCTGAAGTTTTGCAACCTTCAGCTTGAAATAAAAATGTATTGGTGCATGTATTCTCAGTTTCTGTTTCAATCCAAAAAAATCGAATACCAGTTTACACTAGGAAATGAGTGGAAATTCCTTGTCATCCATACAAAGAAAGCATGCAGAAAATTGAGTCAGACTGATACTTGCTGTTTCCTACTTGCATACATACCAAATTTTACCCACATTTCCTCAGAGGTAGTGTTGACCGTGATTGGCAACCATGAATTGAAACGATATTTTCCCACCATGTTCTCTTGTATACACTACAGCAGTAACTTCCTGCAAAGACTGTGAAATGTGTTCAAGGGAAAGAAACTTGTTTATTTATTGTATCATTCTTGTTATTACCTGTCCTGTCCACACTGCACAAGTCACCATGCATTAATGTGCTGCATAGGTCATGTCTGTACTGAATTCTAATTAGAATAATGCGCAATGTGCATTGATCTGGTCCAACTAAATAGGTGTGGTTTGGGTCGAAAAGAGCAACAATTAAAGTATTCAAATAACTGTACGAGTGTGCATTGAAAAGAACTTCATTCACTCACATCTTCACGATGGCAGGTTGGAACTTTGGAGCTATCTGTGGCCTGCAGCTAAATTAGCTAGCTAAATAGCTAAATAACTCTTGCCATATTTATACATCCTTCAACTGCACTTCTGAAGTTTGTGCAGACAACCTTTGTTGGTTCTGCCTCTCCCTCAGCTCTCTCCTTTTTTTACTCGGCAGAATTTTTTTCCTGTGTATCTGTGCAGACTGCAGCAGTAGGTAGCTGGTCAGCAAGAAAAGGTGCAAAGAAGAAACTCCATCTCAACTACAGATACTGTATAATGATTTTGACTGACCTTCTCCTAACTTTGATAGGTTGATTGTTTTTTCTTTCTAGGTTGATAGTGTGGATGTAACAAATGCGCATTGACTGGAAGAATTTTTCCTAGGACCCAAAGCACATTAATACACATCAATTTAGGTGCAGTCTAGACTGGCTGGGGGATGACACCATATTTTTATAACAACAACTATGGTTGCAATTTTGGGGCTCCATAAATTCTGCACAATTTACTATATCAACTTGATATATCTGAAAAGATAGCTCTCACTCTGTGCTTTCTTTTGACAATTAAAATTGTTGCATATATTTAATTGTGCCGTCCGTCATATTTGGGTTCCCCAAAATTTGCAACATGGCCACAGTTCTATCTCCTAATTGAAAAGTGCTAGACTAGTACCAGTCACAGAAAGGGTGTTTTCTTCATTAAGTGCTAAACCATGAGCACGTGGTCAAGTGCATAGGTATAAAACAATCAACCTGCATGACCACATACTCAAGTTTTAACACTTTTAATGGTAGATAAGGCTTTCCCCCTCCACCATCTAGCACTTTCCAATTAGGAGCTAGAACTGCATCAAACGTGGGCATGCAGGTTTTGCACCAATTTTCACTGCCTGTCTGGTTGCAACAATTTTTATTATCAAAAGAGAGCACACAGAGAGAGCAATCTTTTGAGCTGTATATCAAGCTCATAGATTGAAGTGTGCAAAATTTATGGAGCTCCAAAGTCTTAACCAGATTTTTTTTGTTGTAAAAATATGTTATCAGCCTCCACAAGGAAGGCCCAGGGCATACTTGTGAATTATTTTTGGCTCAAAAGGTAGTTACATTCCGTGTGCTTTCCAATGATATCCCAATGATATCCAGTGGTATCATACAAGAAATGGTACTGAGATCATTAATTTTTGTAAAAACTTTCACCGCAAACAGATCAACAACACTCGTATTTATGGTGTTATCAGAGGACCCACTGAATCGCACTGTTTTTAAAATTAAAACAACATCCCCCATTGCAAGTGAGATGAGCACACAGATTAGACTTTATCTAATGAGAAAAGGAGTAATTGAAAATGTAATAATTGCTATAAACTGATCACAACGTATATAGGCCAAGGAAACTGGGACTACGTAGTGTTATGACTTCAATAATAATACAAGGGAGCAACCAACTATTCACCAAAAACCAAAAGTTCTCCATCTTCACATGATCAGAACATTCTAGAACAATCTGACCACACGAGTGTAGATGCAATTTAATTGTTGTTTGGCCTTTACTGTCACGAGTTGTGAATTGGCTACCTTGCAATTGGCTGCGTACTTCATCATTCTGCTTGGAACAAAGTGGACCTACAGGACAGGAACAGGAGAAACACAGAAACAAAATACAACAACAAAATTAATGTCTCATTTGTTAAAGTTAAGATCTACACAATGTAATGGGAATAGAGATTTATATTTGCCAGTAACACAGTGCAAAGGAATTCAATTCCATGCATGGCTGGAATATAAAATTTACACTCATGCATGTGACCAACTGGCCAGTAAGCTAAACAAGAAAGTTTAAGCTGGAATGGGTAAAACTCTCCTTTCCATTCTCTGTAGAGTGAGTATTATATAAACAAGGAAATTATTGGTGATGCACTAGAGTCCGCAAATCTTTGCTCAAACTGATGAAGGTGTCAACAGTTCAGATTTGAGTGGCACAGCTGGGAAAAATTCATACTCAGGGCATTGTTACCAGGTATCTTTGTCTAGTGCGTCATTATAAATGGCATTGGTGCAGTGGAAGCTCTGAAGGGATAAATTACCAGGCAAGTTTTAGGGTGGACATCATGCATCACAATGAAATAAGCTGTAGCTTTTCATCTTATATACCACTGCAGAGCCAGAGCAGTATTTTATCAGTGGAATATATGAGAGGCACTCATCATATAGGATAGTATATAGCTATAGAGATGTAAAAAGTAACAATAGTAATGGATAATAATAATAGAGATATTATACTCTTCCAGGTAATTTTAAGTTCTTATGTTCAGACACTAAAGCCATCGTCCTGCCTTGGTAACCAGAATTCCATTATTATACTCTATGTGCTATGTGCCTATAGGTGCTAAAAACTTATATTCAAATCGGTGAAAAGGGCACAGCGGGTGCTTGGCTCATGGGTAGGTGCTTGACTCAAGGTTCTTGACTCATGGGTAGGTGCTTGACTCATGGATAGGTGCTTGACTCATGGGTAGTTGCTTGACTCATGGGTAGGTGCTTGACTCATGGGTAGGTGCTTGACTCATGGGTAGGTGCTTGACTCATGGGTAGCTGCTGGACTCATGGGTAGGTGCTTGACTCATGGGTAGGTGCTTGACTCATGGGTAGTTGCTTGACTCATGGGTAGGTGCTTGACTCATGGGTAGGTGCTTGACTCATGGGTAGGTGCTTGACTCATGGGTAGGTGCTTGACTCATGGGTAGGTGCTTGACTCATGGGTAGCTGCTGGACTCATGGGTAGTTGCTTGACTCATGGGTAGGTGCTTGACTCATGGGTAGGTGCTTGACTCATGGGTAGGTGATTGACTCATGGATAGGTGCTTGACTCATGGGTAGGTGAGGTGCTTGACTCATGGGTAGGTGAGGTGCTTGACTCATGGGTAGGTGCTTGACTCATGGGTAGGTGCTTGACTCACGTGTAATTAGAAATATAAATTTTTGCACATATTGTAACAGAGGCCAGTGCATGCAGCTTCAACTTCTCCTCCAGGATTTGATTGATCTTTCATGCAGCCCTTCTGCTGAGGAGATATGTATAGAGATTTATCAGCCTGAACTGCACTAAATTATTTTGCTTTTGACAAAGGTGTCAAACCCAGATGAATTCTTGGGTGTATATCTATAAATATCATGCATTGCTTATGTCAGTGCTTTTTCGTTTCTAAATAAGTCACTGCTAGGGAGCAGTCTGTTTGAGGTGCAAAGTGATCCTGGAAATGTGTTAAGTGGTAAGGAATTCAAGACAGGGTATCAGTTTGCATAACATACTATAAGTGTGAGGCTTATGCCCTGCACTTGTCACCTTGGTATTATTATATGCAGAGTGAGGATGAGCCACAAATTGTGAAGTATGAGGAGTACGATCACTATGAAAATTACCACCAAAGCTGTCGTTTAGCATATGTTACTATTAGGCACAACCTGGTTGTTAGGCAGATGTTACTACTAGACACAAGCTGGTTGTTAGGCAGATGTTACTACTAGGCACAAGCTGGTTGTTAGGCAGATGCTACTATTAGGCACAAGCTGGTTGTTAGGCAGATGTTACTACTAGGCACAAGTTGTTAGGCAGATGTTACTACTAGACACAAGCTGGTTGTTAGGCAGATGCTACTATTAGGCAAGCTGGTTGTTAGGCAGATGTTAGGCACAAGCTGGTTGTTAGGCAGATACTACTATTAGGCACAAGCTGATTGTTAGGCAGATGTTACTACTAGGCACAAGGTGGTTGTTAGGCAGATGTTACTATTAGGCACAAGCTGGTTGTTAGGCAGAAGTTACTACGTGTATTAGGTTGTTAGGTAGATGTTACTACTAGGCACAAGCTGGTTGTTAGGCAGATGTCACTATTAGACACAAGCTGGTTGTTAGGCAGATGTTACTACTAGGCACAAGCTGTTGTTAGGCAGATGTTACTATTAGGCACAAGCTGGTTGTTAGGCAGATGTTACTATTAGGCACAAGCTGGTTGTTAGGCAGATGTTACTACTAGGCACAAGCTGGTTGTTAGGCAGATGTTACTATTAGGCACAAGCTGGTTGTTAGGCAGATGTCACTATTAGGCACAAGCTGGTTGTTAGGCAGATGTTACTACTAGGCACAAGCTGGTTGTTAGGCAGATGTTACTATTAGGCACAAGCTGGTTGTTAGGCAGATGTTACTATTAGGCACAAGCTGGTTGTTAGGCAGATGTTACTATTAGGCACAAGCTGGTTGTTAGGCAGATGTTACTACTAGGCACAAGCTGGTTGTTAGGCAGATGTTACTATTAGGCACAAGCTGGTTGTTAGGCAGATGTTACTATTAGGCACAAGCTGGTTGTTAGGCAGATGTTACTATTAGGCACAAGCTGGTTGTTAGGCAGATGTTACTATTAGGCACAAGCTTGTTGTTAGGCAGATGTTACTATTAGGCACAAGCTGGTTGTTAGGCAGATGTTAATACTAGGCACAAGCTGGTTGTTAGGCAGGTGTTACTATTAGGCACAAGCTGGTTGTTAGGCAGATGTTACTACTAGGCACAAGCTGGTTGTTAGGCAAATGTTACTACTAGCAGATGTTACTACTATGCACAAGCTGGTTGTTAGGCAGATGTTACTATTAGGATCACATTTTCTGTTAGGCACATATCCTAATGTTTGCAATGTCGCAGGTACATGATATGAGTCACTCGTAATTGAACCTATGACTGCACAAGTAACAACAATTTAGTTATACATAGAAAAAGGTGTGAGATTAGTTGATGATACTTTGGTATTAGTTACAATAGCAGCCTATTTTGAAATAGCAGACAATAATGTTGATATCTCAGCTAAAAATCAGTTTGGCAGCTTCTTACCAAAACAGTGACTTCAGCCAATTCTATGGGATACTAACTGTGATAGAGTACAACTCATCAACTGGAAAATGATATACACAAATAATGCACAGAATAATACGACTAGAAGCAGCTGGAAACACGCAATCAACACTCCTTAGCTACCATAGTCAGGTTTATACATTTCTAATAAGTAGTCTTCCAGGGGTGGTTCTAGACATTTTGACTTTTTGTGTTGTCACCTTTAACTCTTTTGAGTGTTTCTTTTCAAATTTATTATGGTTTTAGTAAGTCATACATACATATACAATAAGTACAGCATCAATAATATTGTCAGTGGAAGTCATTACGCACACAAAATAGATGAGCTAAACATTCTACAGGCATCTTTGTTCACAAATATTTCATATTTTATCTTTGTTGAAGTTGGTACATGCTGAGCCATAAGTATGAGAGATGTCAGTCTGGATGTAAGCATAGTGTTTCGAAGGTAATTTTTGGTCCGCCGAAGAGTAGAGAAACTACGCTCTGTTTCACAACTGGTAATAGTTAGGATTCAAGCAATACACAAAAGGGTATATATGTTGGGGAAATCTTCTCAGCGAATGGCACTAATTGCATTTAGCAAGCTGTTAGGAACTTCATCACCTGCATCCAATCTTCTTTGCCAGAATATTTTCCATCTTGACATCTCATTTTGGAGCTGTACTGGAGAAGGAAGATGGCACTCCCATGTAAGCATGTGAGCGACTTCGGACACTGGGTCAAATTTATCAGTGACAGAAATGGCTGGAGTGAGAAGCAAAAGCTCAGCACAAATTCTGCTTTCCTTGTTGAACCGTGGCTCCAGTTGACAGATGATGGTGTCAAGGAAAGGAATAGCTATAATACTTTTTTAATATTCTTGAGCAGAATCACCAGGATGGTTATTTCTATGGGCTTGCCTCTCCACTCTCCTTGGAAGAGTTACTTCTTCAACTCCAACAAATGTTAGTAAAGCACTTGCTTCTTTATACCACTGATCAAATACATTGCACATCTAGACTTGATGAAGTCAATAGTTTCATCCACTTGCTTATAGGCTTGATAGATATCTTGATTTCTCTTCTGAAGCTTGACTGGTTAGTGGCTTTATTGATTCAAGAGCAAACATCACAGTTGTTAAACAAATAGCATGGCATGGAGTTTGCATAGTTCTCAATAGTTCTTGAGCTTTAATACGTGTTTCTCTGTCCCAACTCCAGTCATTGAAGGTAGATTCATCACCCTCAAGTTTAGTAACATAGACTGATTCATAAGCAGCTGGGTTTAAGATGGCTTCAAATGTTAATGCATACATTTCAAAGTAACTCTCATAGCATTCGTGATGCTCAACCCACCTTGTTTTCGAAAGACCTCGTACTTTCTGTTTTTTTTTCTTTCTGGATGTTTAGTAGCTAAAACTCGCAGAAAAAAGCATTGCCGCTTTGGTGAGTTATGAAAAAAGAAGAACGTCTCATTTATACTGTCAATCATATTTCTAACTTCAGCTATTTTGGATGATCGACTGATTAACAAATTAAGACAATGACTAAAACAGTGTTGATAAAAAGCAAGAGGAGCCTTTGCTTTAATTTGAGACTGACATCCAACATGAGATGAAGACATCCATCATAGCACTGCCCAACACAAAAACGGAGATCTCTATTGTGCTTTTCAAGAATGCTTAGGACAGTTTCTCCTAGCACTTTACCAGTTGTTCTGGGAACATCAGCTAGTTCAAAGAATGCTTCTTTCATAATGGTTTTTCATTGGAACTAAGTCAATGTACCTCAAACACAAAGAAAGAATTTCCTTATTAGAAACATTGCAAGTTACTTTGTAACCAATAACTGAAATGAAAGGACTAGCACCTTCTGTGTCCATAGCATGTAAAATGCTTTCTTGAACATGCTGCTTAATGCAATCAATAATATCATTTTGGATTGTTTTGCTTGTATATCTCGCATTCCCCCCCCCCCCCCCCCCATTATCCAAATGTTCTTTCAGAACCGGATCTCTATCAGCAAATGCTTCAAGGATAGCAAGAAAATTACCTCTATTGGAGGAGGGATCAGCAGTAGAATCATCATGGTAACCCTGAAGAGCTATTCCCTGCTTACCACAAAGAAGAATTGCATCAACAACTGATCGCAAAATATTTTTATTATTGACTAAATTTCCTTGCTTAGTCTTGTCAATTCTGTATCAATCTTTGACTGTGGGTGCTCATAGTTGCATAGGAAATCTTCAGCATCAGAAGTGCATGGATATGATATGCACAGACTGTTCATGAGAATTTATTATTCCTGGGTGCTAGAGCTAAGAGCTTTTTCAAGTTTCTGAAATGGAAACCTAACAAATGCACCATGTTTTGAAGTGTCATCAGACTTATCAAAGAGAAGACACACTCGACATAGCCCACCATTCAACTTTGGAGAGTAAATGTGCCAAAAGGCTCGACTCCCTGATATCCAAGAAGCTTGGTATGTCAGATTTACTGGCTTTCCACCTTTAATAACAGTTTTTGAAATCATTTTTGCTGGTGGTTGGATGTGATGTCTGAGATAAGTATAAATTTGAGCATCAGTGTTATGAGTGCTTAAACTCTCCAAAAGCTCACCTAGGTCATGGGAATAAATGTCGGCAAGTGAACTGCTACAGCCTGCTAGTGATTGAGGTATCATGTCTTCTTCAGGACTGGAAGTGGAGTTATCACTCTCAGCAGCATCAACTTGAATCTGTAACACCACTGTACCTACACTTTTTATCAAATAAAAATATTGCTAGGTTCTTAGCCATTGATTTGACTCACTTGGTAAAGGTTGGAAGAAACTTTTTAATGTCACTTGCTGAGAAGCTACCTTCCTGCGTTTAATAGTAGGAACTTCCATTTTAGATACTCCAAGCTGCAGTGCATGTGCACTCCAATGCTAGTCAGACACATCTTGTGACTGGGGACTGTCTGACAGTCCTTAATTCTGTCTTTATTCATTCACACCTTACCAATCACTCAATACTTCATCAACACCTCTTTCAACAAACGTGACACATTCTCATGTCCTATGCATGTGTTGTGCATTCGCACAGAGTTTGAGTATAATTTAGTGGGTGTGGTTATATTATTGAGGGGGGGTTCTGACCCCCCAACCCCCCCACCTAGATCCGCCACTGGTCTTCTAGAGTTCCATGCAAGTTCTATATGATGCCAACTTGGTTAATAAGCTCTTTTTTGCTCCAATTAGGACGTTTTTGAGCATTTTTTTCTCAAAACTGTCTGAAATATCTCATTCTTGTCAAAATGGGTACATTAGCTTCCTACACCTCAACTAGCTGCATGACTCAACGCTATGAGTAACTTTACTGGGGCAATATTGCATGCAGGCATATAAAGAAATGTATAACTGGCTATTGCACCTCTTTATCCCAAGAACCATATAGCATCATTAAAAAAAATACATCTAAGACAACTTTCTCGGTATTCAACTTAAAATTTACTTACTTGATGTTCAGGCTAAATGCTCTAGCTTTAATCAGGACTAATGCAACATGTGCTGTACTGATTTCTCTGTAGCCTTTGGTAGTGTGAATGAAGTGAAATGGAAAATGGCAACAAGAAGCACTCAGTCGGTAAAATAGTGCAAGTTAGGCATCACATTAACTGATTAGGTCTGCTGATCTTTGCCACTATCATCACAAGGGTAAAAGTGTAAGTGCAAGAAGATTGAAATACTTCGACATTCAGTGCGAGGCATTGCATATTTTAGTATGGTCGCTGTCTGGGAACATCACTTAACACAATTTAGGAAAGTGATTAGCAGCTAAAAAGGTATTAATGTTCAGCTAGGAGCTAAATAAATGTTTGCAGTTGTAGCCTGATCAGTTAATGTCTAAAGCAGTGAGCATTAGTTTAGCCCGACCTTCATCTTGTTTTGCCAAGTTTGAGTGCTTCTTACTGCCTATATTTCATTGAACTTCATGGGCACCACCAGAAGCTACAGAGAAATTAGTATAGCAATGGAGTAATGAACCTCCTTCTTGTTGGTATCATGTTGTATGTCTTCCAATCATCCTGATTCTTACGTGCTCTTTTAGTCCTCTTAGGACAAGTAGGGCAGCCACTGCATACATCACCCAGTGAGCGATAGGAACTTGTGCTGCTCATTGCTAGTCTCACGTAGCAGTAACCTTGCGAGCCCCTCCCATTATAAACCACTAACAGTGAGAGTAAGATGGCGGATAAGGAGTAGAGCTAAGAGAGATGACACTGCTTCTAACATTAGAAGACAATTCACTCTTAAAGTCTAAAAGTTTTGATCCATAACTAGATAAATTGTTGGACAAGAATTGGTAGTTGTGGGAACTACAGGACAATGTGCCGAATGGCAGGACAATGTCTGAATAGCTAGGAAAGTCGACAACTGGTATATGATAAGGGGCGTTTATTAGCTCAAATATCTCTTTAACACTAGGCTAATGAAAAGAATAACTACTGACGCACCCACTCCCACATATGTGCACTGTAAGAGAGATTGGAAGCAGCTAATATATTGAGGAAGTAAGGGACAAGCATGAGACAGAGCATTCATTTTGTGTGTGGATCACTTTGCCGGAGTTAATGAGGTGACTAGCTTCCAAATCAGTACTAGAGAGATGAAAAGGAATGGTGATTTTTTCCCCATGCCATTTGGGGTAGCTACACCTGATGTTAGTTGTCTGTCCCTTTTCTATTTTTTAGTATTCAAGGAGTCTGAGGGATTAAGGGCTACCAGAGGGGACAAGAAGTGGAAAGGAGGACGTGATTGAATTTCAGTTATGGTCACAGCAGCTATGTTTTAAAATCTTGCTTCTAAGAACTAGTATTTTGTAACTTAGACAAGTAACTATGGGTCCACTGTCTGGACGTATGAGTAAAACGTACCAATAAAGAAGAAAACGATCAGTAGCGATTAGCAAGAAGTCTTGTCAGTGTACACCAAAGCAGAGATTAGATTCCACACTTTTTCTCAATTGCTTGTTTGTTGCTGACTTGAGGTTTGGAATTGAAGACGGACAAAAATGAACCCTTGCTAAAATGACGATAATCGGCACCCGTCAAAAAAATAAAAAAATCTTTCGGGCAGAGACAATAATTATATTTTTTTATCGCGCGCATTTTTCAAGAAGAAAGTTAGCAGTCTTTTAAGCTCTCACTAAAGAGTGGATTTAAGATCTAAATCATTATTTGTTTGCTGGAACTTAACCTGACTTGTCTGGACAAGTAGTCTTTAGGCTATAGCGCTATTCAATTTTTGTCATCTAGCTACTAGATCTTGGAGTAAGAGATATTTTGCTCAGATAACTGCCGGGGGTTCTATAAACTATATGAATACGTTGGATTTAATTAATATTATATGTGATTTCACTACTCAGTATTGTTTTTGTATATACCAAACCACTGCCAGGTATCTAGTTAATTAATAGTGATAGTGAGCTTACAACCTAGGATGCTTCCAAAGTAGCGCTCATGTTGAAGTTTTTCACATGGATGCCTGCCGTGGAGGGACTTAGAGGCGTCTTAGCTTAGATTCTAGAGACAATAAGCTTTTAACGTAGAAGCTAGCCATTAATATATTTAGCTAGTATATAGCTAAGGCGGTTTCTTCAGCTAGCCAGCTACAATTATTGTTGTCTCCCCAACGACTATAACTCGAAAGTAACTCAACATAAGTGTTGCTCTCGTTCGTCACGTCTGTGCCTGCCCATCACTGGAGCTATAAGAAGGATCACATACACTTCATGTATAATAGAGGATCTGGCAGCTCTGATCAAGTAAGAATGTTTTGGATGTTACATTACTGGAAGCCATGAGTCCTTTTCACTTTCAATTGTTGGCATAAGCTTGGCCTGTGGGTAGATTGGATTGGACCCATATCACCTGTGCATTAATATCTACAATATGTTCTACTTCTTTATGTTAATCATACTAGATACACAAGTGGTCACTTGAAGCTAAGGAAGAATTACACCTTCATTCACACTTTGGCAACTTCCAATAGCCTCAAGTTCTCTGCAACACTACCTGAACTCCATACACTCATATAATTATGTATCAGTCAAAATTGATGTCACTCTTTCAATCTCCACCCAAGTGTCCATCCAAGACATTGTTCTCAATGTTTAATCTGAACTGTATTCTTGGGCTGTTTGCTGGAACTGGTGGATGAACCCTGTTGGGGCAGGGCTCCCAAAACAAAGGGAAGAGGACATTAGTTATGGTATGTGGTAAGGAATGATGCTTTGATATAGAGGGACTAGAATGCCAGAAGCACTGGAAAATGGCCAACCTTTCTCAACTTTGCCAAGGACTGCAGCTTCAAGAGACGTAAGTGCACACTTTAAATAACTAGATCAATTGATGAGGTTGGATAGTTGGGACTATCCTTTTAGATTGAGCTGTTGCACTCCCAGCAACATTCTAGGTTGAGTTGTACAGATAGGTAACTAGTATAGTTTTAGCTATCTACACTTCCCCCCAACTCATTGCTTGTCATCATTCTTTTCAGGAGACTTTCAATGACTGTTTTGTCAGCAGGTATAATATGGGTGTCAGTTGGCACATGTGTCTTCTTCAAAGTTAATTGTGCAGAAAAAGAGAAGCCAAGTAAGAAACCTTGTGATTGCCAACTATGAATGGTGCAATTGACAAGTCTGACAGAGGTCACCTGATTTTTTACAACTATTTTTCAAGATTTGACTAAGCATATGGATCTCCTTGTACTCTGCAGATTTAAATGGCTAGAAATAAGTCCTGGCTTCACTTTCTAAACCATGCTCAGGCTTGTGGTTTGCCATGTATGTGCCATGTACAACTCAACTAATATGCTAACTATATCTTGTACTATATGCACTCCAGCTAATTAATTTCAAATTGTGGACATATAATAATATGTGAAGTTCTTCTTTTCTCCAGGGCTGGGTGGTATCCACTAATTTCCTGTTTGGATAATTAGCACCTAGTGAGTACAAATCAATGCCGCCACACCTTCGAGGCTTACCATGCATACCAAATTTCTATCTTACTCTGTGATCCCACCAACACAGAATTTTTTCCTATGCTAGCTAGCTTTATTGTCATCATGTTGTTATAACTGATTCTTAAACTAACTGATTCTTTGCTCTATATAAACTGGCGACTTGCCAGAGCAAAGAAGGACAAAGTAATCGAGGAAAGTCTATTAGTAGCACACACACATATATATAGTGGACTTTAAGGACTAACGATTGTGTGGGATCAAGAGGAGCCCGTAACTTTGAATTTGCTACCTATTCAATCATGAAATGCATGATTGTGTGGCTAAACACTGGTCATTTACACATGCACCATAAACATAGGGCGCATGTTGCGTACTGCTCAAGTACACACATAAGCCATTAATGGGTTAATGGGGGGGGGGGGGGGGGAGGGATGATTACATGAACTAGTAGGCCTTAAACACTTGTGATTACCACTTCATAGCTCCATAGATTCTGCACACTTAATGGTATGGACTTGTTATATAGCTCCAAAGATAGGTATCTCTGTGTGCTCTCTTTTTGATACTGCATTTTTCTTCATAGTAGCAAAGTTACTGGAGAGGTACCTCAAAACCCGAGTGCCTAATTTTGCAACACATTTTTCTCCAGATTGCCAGTCAGATGAAATTAGCACCTCGGTTGAGGACTATAAACGACTTTCTTCATTAGGCGCTAAAACTTAGTGGTCAAGCACGTGGTTGGAAAAAGAATTTCCTTATTTCCCAACACTGCACTTGACCACGTACTTAAAGTTTTAGCGTCTAATGATGCAGTTTCCTCTACCCACTGATGCTAATTTCATCTGTCTAGCACTTGGCAATCTGGTGTTCCAAAATCAGGCACTCAGGTTTTGAGTTATCCCCACTTTAGCTATATAGTAACTTGGGTAAAGTTAAGCTATGAAAATTGTTTTAGTATCAAAAGAGAGCACACAGAGACCTATCTTTTGAGCTATATATCAAAGGCCATACCATGAAGTGTGCAGAATCTATAGAGCTATAAAATGGTAACTACATTTTTTAAATGCCTACCAGGAAGGTGTTTACAAGGATTTTTTATTTTCACAAAAATTTCCATATCCTCAATCATTTTGAGGACAAATGCTGTGCATTTGATGCTCCTTCTAAAGAGTCTGTATAGCTTCTCCTAGGTCAAGATATGGTCTGATACCTCACTTCTTTATGCATAAAAGGTGAGCTAACCTAGCCCTAGACCTAGTCTGACTTTCCCACTCAGCTGTGGTCAGTACAACCACTAGCTGTGTGAGTAAGATGGCGGATGGTAAGGAGAATAAATTATTCAGTTCTGGTGCTGGAAACTCATCTGTTTAGCTCATGACTAACAAATATCAAACAACAATTTTATATATCTTGTGTAAATATTTGTAAATATTCGTCATTTTTTATCACTTTTTCCGGACATGAAAGTCAAGAGAAGAAAAAAAACTAGACTGAGCTCAACCCCCCCACCCCTCCAACACACACACAGATACACATACACAAAAGAAGACCTTGCACTTGTGTTCATGGCAGAACCACATGTTGGGCAAATTTTGTGGGATGACAACAGGCCCTTCTTTAGTAGAAAAGTAATTGTATCTTCTGGAATTGACAGTACAGGTCCCAGCTGCAGGATTAAGGATTAATGCTACTGAATGCCATAACTGAAGTTGTTAACCATGTTAAATCTACTCAGAAGAACTAAAGCCCAGCCCACCTAGCTAGTTTGAGTTATATATACTCAAGCAATCTCATTACAGTTCATTCTGAGTTATATGCTGTAAATTCATAGAAGTTTGAAATGCACGATGATTTATGTGGGTCTGGGCTGTGAAATTGACTTGATCCCTAGTTTATAGCTGGCTGTTATTATTGCAATGGCTGTTAGTGAGGTGACTGACTTGTGTTGGTCAACTAGAGAAAAACAACACCAGATCACGCCCCTCTATTTAGTCCTCCAGTTATAACTAGAGAATAACAACACCACTAGACCTCACCCCTGTGTTTACTCCTGCAGTGATAACTAGAGAATAACAACACCACCAGACCTCTCCCCTGTGTTTACTCCTGCAGTGATAATTAGAGAATAACATCACCAGATGACACCCCTGTGTTTACTCCTGCAGTGATATCTAGAGAATAACAACACCACCAGACCTCTCCCCTGTGTTTACACCTGCAGTGATATCTAGAGAATAACATCACCAGATGACACCCCTGTGTTTACTCCTGCAGTGATAACTAGAGAATAACAACAACACCAGACCTCACCCCTGTGTTTACACCTGCAGTGATAACTAGAGAATGACAACACCACCAGACCTCACCCCTGTGTTTACTCCTACAGTAACTAGAGAATAACAACACTACCAGACCTCACCCCTGTGTTTACTCCTGCAGTGATAACTAGAGAATAACAACACCACCAGACCTCTCCCCTGTGTTTACTCCTGCAGTGATAATTAGAGAATAACATCACCAGATGACACCCCTGTGTTTACTCCTGCAGTGATATCTAGAGAATAACAACACCACCAGACCTCTCCCCTGTGTTTACACCTGCAGTGATATCTAGAGAATAACATCACCAGATGACACCCCTGTGTTTACTCCTGCAGTGATAACTAGAGAATAACAACAACACCAGACCTCACCCCTGTGTTTACACCTGCAGTGATAACTAGAGAATGACAACACCACCAGACCTCACCCCTGTGTTTACTCCTACAGTAACTAGAGAATAACAACACCACCAGACCTCACCCCTGTGTTTACTCCTGCAGTGATAACTAGAGAATAACAACACCACCAGACCTCACCCCTGTGTTTACACCTGCAGTGATATCTAGAGAATAACATCACCAGATAACACCCCTGTGTTTACTCCTGCAGTGATAACTTGAGAATAACATCACAAAACCACACCCCTGTATTTAATCGTGCAGTGATATTTAAAGAGTATACATGTCATGATCTGCTATTGTGTTCAAGCTCCAACTCACTTCTTACAGTTCAACTTCTTCGGATCTGATTTCTACATCGTTAATATAGCCAGCACATCTTCTTCTCGATTCTCTTCCAGTCTTCTCACAACTTCCCTTGAATAATCATTATCTAATTCCCTCGTCGAGAGTTCTTGACTACCATTCATGCTTGATACCTGCTAGTATGTTTAAACTCCTTGCTCATCTTCTTTTCTGCAATTCTCCTCTTGTGATATAAATAAATCGCTTGCTAGCCTTTTTGAATCACCACAGTCATCAGTAAATCAGCCAGTTGTGAATTATCCACCCAGGAACACTTCATTAGCAAGTCTCTTACATGGCTGCTTCAATAGTGAGGGACTTTCCTTTCACCTCCAGTGAAATGTTAGCCAATGGATGCAATAGAGTATCTCCATGACCATATCACACTAGCACAGCCTCATCTTTTGTTTGCCTTACTGCTTGGTGCTATAACCTTTGATCTCTATCATTGTCTTTGTGCATCCTGTAACTATAAAGAAGGATATCGCCTCCACAGACAAACACAATTATGAGCAATATTGTCAGGAAGTGTGCTTCTGCAACACTTGATCGAGCAGCTCCACTTGAATATTGTCTTCCTTTAACCAGTTCTCTGATACATCCTTCATCAGCTATAGCTATCACTAAACTTCCTATCTGATTTATCTCTTCCCTTCTTCATTGCCCAGAGTAATTATTGCCTATAACTCTCTTTTGTGAGTCGCAAAAAAAAAATTTACTTCACATTTTCATAGCTCCTTGCCTCCTCTGATGATAAAGCTATAAATATTCATGTTAGGGACCAGAGCAATAAGCAGCTAGTTAGAATTTTTAAAGTGAAATAGCCCGAGTAAAATAATTATTGTTGGGTGCTCAATAGAACTTGCACCTTACCTTTCAAATGAGCTGCCAACTTCAAAACCCACTCTCCTTTCTCTTTACCATAATGGTATCATCAATCTCTCAAATAGGTAGCTAGCTAAGACACTTCTCCGTCAATTTTGGTACCATTACACCTTTTTAAAATTTTTATATTACTATTTTGCTTCTATTTCATGCCTTCTTTGCAAATGCACTCATTCTACTAGCCTCTGCAGAAACTCCATCTCTCTCATGGTCAGATCTTCCTTACATTATCCCCTCATCACATCACTATCTCTCCTCAGAAAGTTGCTCTTCCTTAACCTCTCTTTTGTTGTGCCATTGCTACTTTTCTTTCATTTGCTTTGCTACTTCCTGTTGCCTCCTCACTAACCCCTCCTTGATAACCAGCCCACCTTCATTTTCCAGTCAACAAATCATTTCCAGTAGACAGTAGCCCTTCTTTGCCATATAAAATAGCAGAAACAGCGAAGTTGAACCTTCAGACTGTGACACACAGCTAGTTTCTTGAGTATATAAAGTATCCTACCACTGCCACCAAATATTCCTGTCAAGACTCGGCCAGGAAGCATCTAGTTAGAACTTGTAAACTGAAATAGCCCAAGTAAAATACTGTTAGATACTCCATAGAACAGAGCAAAGTATAAACCAGCTTGAAAACAATTTTGACAAAAGGAGTAGCTAACTTGTTTTTAACAGTGGCTAATGGCCTTGTGGTAAATCATACTTAGTCTGTTCAGTCTTGTGACACTTCCAGCTAGTAATAGAATAGAATAAAGAATACAGTGTTCAGTCTTACTTTGTACAGTACATATTTTCAAACTCTTAAACAGTTATCTTCTTGCTTGCTAGACACCTTCCTCATTGCATTTTCAATGGTCAGAATGAAGCTTTCTGTAGTGCCATTGGACATAGTTGGTACGCTAGTTGATGCGCTTGATAATGTAGTGTGTGTATGTGTTCTCTGTGATGAGGTATTGTTTGTTTAATCTCTGTACCATACTATTCCTATGGGTAAGGTTTATATCATGCAGTTCTGGAAATGACAGACAGCATGCCTAAGTTTAGCCTTTAGTTGTTGAGGTAATAACATTTTGGAGATGAGAATGGCGACCACAGTGGTAGACTGATTTTTAACAACACAGTGAGTCTATTAGGCCCCAGATTGATAAAGCCAAAATTTTCTTCACAACTAACTTGATTCATAATGAAAAGCAAGCACTGCAAAAATTGTAAGACAAAATTTGAGATATATACACTAGATCTTGCCACTTGTTTCAAGAAAAAATCTGCTTTCATCTATAAAAGGATATATAATATAAAATAGCAATAGACATCCCTCATTACACTAATACTCATCCCTCATTATATTAGTCCACTAATACTCATCATTCATTACACTAGTGCACTAATACTCATCCTTTATTACACTAGTGCACTAATACTCATCCCTTATTACACTAGGGCACTAATACTCATCCCTCATTACACTAGTGTACTAATACTCATCCCTCATTACACTAGTGTACTAATACTTATCCTTATTACACTAGTGCACTAATAATCATCCCTCATTACACTAGTGTACTAATACTTATCCTTATTACACTAGTGCACTAATAATCATCCCTCATTACACTAGTGCACTAATACTCATCATTCATTACACTAGTGCACTAATACTCATCCTTTTACACTAGTGCACTAATACTCATCCCTTATTAAACTAGGGCACTAATACTCATCCCTCATTACACTAGTGCACTAATACTCATCCCTCATTACACTAGTGCACTAATACTCATCCTCATTACACTAGTGCACTAATACTCATCCCTCATTACACTAGTGAACTAATACTCATCCCTCATTACACTAGTGCACTAATACTCATCCTCATTACACTAGTGCACTAGTACTTATCCCTTATTACACTAGTGCACTAATACTCATCCTCTCATTACACTAGTGTACTAATACTCATCTCTCATTACACTAGTGAACTAATACTCATCCCTTATTACACTAGTGCACTAATACTCACCCCTCATTACAGTAGTGCACTAATACTCATCCCTCATTACACTAGAGCACTAATACTCATCACTTATTACACTAGTGCACTAATACTCTCCCTTATTATACTAGTGCACTAATATTCATCCCTCATTACACTAGTGCACTAATACTCATCCATTATTATACTAGTGCACTAATACTCATCCCTCATTACACTAGTGCACTAATACTCACCCCTCATTACCAAGTACTTAATAAAAGGAGAAACGAGAAAGTTTATTTTAAATTAAAGCAGAAAATCTAGAGCAAAGAGACTAGTTACTCCTACTTGACAGCCACTTGACTTTAAGTCAAGTTTTAGAAATTAAGGAGAAAATAAAATGAACTGCCAGAGGCTAGAAAGGCAAGATCAAGTAGCAATTGACCAGTTCATACTCGGACTTATTAGCTTGACTAGTGGGAGGTTATAGGTTTTGATCATATCTCCTCACTTACTTTGAAGCCATATAAACAACTTAGTGGCCAAATTTGGTGAGAGTTCTCTATGTCTAGTGCGCAGGAACAAAGTTAGGTATTTATGTAAAAGTTATGCCGCCTTGTAAACACTCGATCACAATATATATATATCTGGGACCTTAGAAACAGTTTTTTTGGCGTGACCTGTTCAGTTTAACATACCAGAAATAGTTATATACACTAAGTAGCTATAGGAAATATAACAATAATAAACATTTTCAGGCACATGTGCTAACAGTGAATAGAAGATCAACCGCAATTCACCAGGGCATCGAGATATGATCTATATATTACAGATCCATAAAAAGTGTGAATATACTAAAACATAATTTTGACACTACGTGTTGAAATATGGACTTATTATTTAACAGTGATTCCAAGATGAATGAAGTAAAGGGATATAGTAGAAGCCACCAGAGATATCTGTTGGTGTTGTGTATTGCCCAGTGGTTGTTTGAACCTCATGGCTAACTGGTTCCTTTCCTGAAGTATGTAGCTACTATATTTTTGGAGGTTATCCTAAAACAAAATAATGATTAGCTATATGAACATACCACATGAGGCAAATTCTTAGCAACATAAGAATGTTGTCTACATGTTATCCCGATTGTAGCCACTGCATACTATTAAGGATGTCTGGAAGATATTGTTTACATAGCTACCATAGTTCAACAGGTTGCCATCCTGCAGATAATGGCATCTTCTCACATACATTTTCGACTAGTTCCACAACACCATTGACTGCAGTATGCATTGACCTGTGGAATAATTTCAGTTTGTGCTATAGATGACAGTTGTTTTCCACAAAATCCCACTTCACAATCCATCTCATAAATATCCTAATATTCTAGATAGCTTGGTGGTGGCTTAACTTCTTGGCTATGGTGAGTAAGTTTAATTTAGATATCTACCAGGCTATTTGCTCTGCATCATCATAATATTAAGTTGAAAAAATCAATTTGCTATTTTGAAGAGAATTTTCTAGTTAATATTCCTGCCTTCTAACTTGGGGTCGTCTACCAGCCTATGCTGTGTGTGGGGTGGGGTGGGGTGTGGGGTGGGTGGTTGGGGCAGTAGTGTTCGGAGGGGAGCAACAACTCCCCAATCAATATTGATGGCACATGAGGTTAAAAAAAACCCCAAATCCAACAGTCTGATTTGGCTAAAAAGGCGGTGTGCTCATTTGAAAGTTCTCAAAAGTCACCCTAGAATCCATGGCAAGTATCAAGAAATAAGGTCAATGTAAGAAAAGGTCTTCCGCTGAAACAAAACCAGCAGTGAGAGACTTTTATATTTGTCCGATATGTGATGAAATTATCAGAAAAGAATATAGCTAGGTATTTAATTATGAAGGTGAATGTTGGCATGGCTACACAGCTGCTGTGCTAGCCTGTCAAAGAGTATTTGCAGCTGCTTGCTCATCAAGCGAGAAGTTCCAGTGTTCTTGTTGCCTGATCCATGTGGAAGTTAGTGAAGTAGCTAGAATCTATCATGAACTTTTATACCAGATATTGTACCAATATCGATGTTTATTTCAGAAATCTTGGATATTTTTCAGCTTGTTAAATTTGAATAAGTGAGTGGGTGGAAGGAAAAAAGGTAATGTTATGAATAAATGAGGGGCAAAACCTTCTTGAAGGAGCATAAATGAGTTTATATTCTTTGAGGTCACCTGGAATGTGTCAACATAGATATATATACAACAAAGTAGGGCTTGGCACTAAATCTTTGGTATGTGCTGCATATGTTAGCATGCTCTGCCAGCAATGTTTGCTCTAGTGTGAGACTTACTGGACCTCACTGAAAGAGAAGGGATCATCAATCGTAACACCACCCCACCACCACTGGGTCAGAGAAATAGGCAGCCAAGTAAGCATATACCTACCCCCACAGCAGGGAGCAATGGGAATACCTACCTCAGCATCAAAGTAATTTTCAAAATAATGGCAAGCAGTATTAGACCAAAATGAACCAAGGAGTTGGAAACTTCAGGAGAGAGAGCACACCAACAAATGTCGGTGCACTAAAGAAGGACTTAGCTTCAGGGAATGAAGGAAAGCCCTAGAATAGCAACTAGGAAAAGCAGTCAAAACAATAGAATTCGATGCTTTAGTGGCCATGGCTAGTCCAGCACCATTCACTGCACAGGAAGAGCACCCAAATCACATAAACAAACATACTTCGTTATAATATACAAGAACAGTCTCCCCTTTTTTCCTTCTTTTCTATTGAACATAACAACTGCAACAACAACAAATGTTTGTACTTGGCTGGCGGAATATATATATATAAACACTCAAGAACATGATGCTTTAGTTGTAACAACTAAACAGAAGCCGAGAAGGATAGAGATGAAGTCCCAGAAAGGGAAGTTGACAAGGTAATCAAGTGCGATGGAAGGTTGAATGATGACAGGTGGGAATACACTAGATACAATAGTAGAACAGCACACTAGTGCCCAGCAGCCTGATCCAGGAAGATGCTTAAACAGGACTTTGAAGAGAAGGAACAAGGGGTACAATGAAAAAAATTCACCTAGCCTAAGTCCAGATTGAAGTAAATAGTCAGAAATTCTACTGAAAGTCAGAGCAGAAGAGCACTTACCCTTAGTGTGTTGCTAGGATGAGACTGGAAAGAACAGACACAGTTACTCACCAAGCATTAACAGCTGGAAGGTATCACACTGGCAGTGTTTACTAGAAGCCAACAGAGAAAGGACTAGAAACAACTTGAGGAAGAACTTCTCAAGATGGGATCAACCGGTTCACCAAAGAAAATTAGTTGGTTACCTAATTATGTAGATTATCTCTTCCTGCCCAACAAACCATACAGATTAATTCCAACTCAAAAGGAGAAACGACCAACAGAAGAACTCAACAGTCCCTGATATGACACAACCATTTAACAGAATGGCTGATAAGCTATCGACTCCACAAGAAGAAAGATCCTACTCTACAAGCCTACAAGGGAAAGAGCCTATGAGGACGATAACGGCAAATTTACTGGATGATTGAGTGTTAATAATGAATAATGGGAGTCAGCAGCTTAAGCAATATTTTTCTTTGATATTGCTTCTTGCTGCAACAGAATTTCAGAGTAAAAGACACCAGGCATTGGTATTACTATCAGAAGGACCTACAAATTGCAAGCAGCATGGCAGGGACCCTCCTCGGTAACCAGACGGATGACCGACATGATGTACAAAGTAGCCATGCCAGACTGGAGTAAGAGTAGGCTTGCCTACCATGTCAACATCTTAGCTCTGTGGAAAACTCCATCCATCATCTGTCTGGCCAATGAACTAGCATCTGAAGGAGAAAATTGCCAAACCAATGAACAGATCCAGACCTGGGAATGCACAGAAGAAACAGAGCATATAATTAGCGATAAACTCACAGTGCAGCAATGCCAAGATGTTGAAGAACTTGTGAAAGAGTTCCTTGATGTGTTCAGTGCCCAACCAGGAAGAACAGACATGACCATAATCACATATGGACTGGAGCTGCACCTTCTGTACAACTCCCACCAAACTCCCCAGAGACTAGCATGCTATGGTAGAAGCCAATTTGAAGCAATTTCCTGATGAAGGCTAGAGCAGCTAGTCGAAACCTTGAGAGAGTAAAATACAAGTTGATTATTTAGAAAGTCAATGTAATTTTATTATGTCAACTGAGAGTTCATTCAGAATTATGTGGAGTTTGGAGGATCGAACTGTCAAGGTGCCCATGGGCACCGCCGATAATCTGTTGATGCACTGGTCGCTGGAATTGGAGCCATCCAACTTCAAAACTACAAGCCAGGAGAATTTGACCTCAATGTGGATGGCCTATCATGACAAGCCTGGGGTGAGGAAGAAACAGACACCATTGACTCAGCACAGTGGAAGAAGTTGGTGGAGTGAGTGTTAGAGAGACAGACCCACCGAACAACAATGTGAAGAACTTACAGCAGCAAGCAGCAAGTAAAAGAAAATCCCTCTACTGTGTTAATTAGTACCTGGTTTGTTAGTTTACACTGTTAGCTAATGAATAGCACAACAAGAACTCTGCATCAACAGAGAGAATCAAATGGACAAGAAGAGGTATAAGGAAAAAGGGCAGCAGCAGAAAAGAGACAGAGAACAAGTAGTTCTGACTAGTTCAGTCAGTTATTTCAGTCAGCATTTACTAGTCTCTCTGAAAGGCTAGTGTGGCTAACACCTAACTATCAGAAATCCCTACATGTACCAGCTAGGCCAATATATTGAATTTGATCGATTTTAATGCCAGCCATTCTAGCGTATGCTGTATAAACCATTATGAGCAAGTTATAATTATAATTTTACCCTTTTTACCCTGTCTACATAGAATATCCTAACCGAAGGGTGTTTAGACTGGGGAAGTAGGGGAGACAGACAGGCAGTAAATGCTAGAACCCGAAGCTAAACCAGTGGTATTGATAACTTCTTCTAGTGCTGAACATAGGGAAATATTGCTGTAAACTTACATGTAACTCACATGGAATTGTAGTTCTATATAGCAGAAGTCCAGTCATGCTAGCTGACTCAAGCTATTTAGTGGCCAAAATAGCTTAACCGCGGAGTTATAAAAATAAATCTCTTCTAGAGCAGCATCTTTCTATCTACATGGTAGTTGGCGCACTGCTATGTATAGGCACTGTTAATATTGGTCACGTCAATATAATCCTGTTTTTGCTGCAATGCTAACTGCAGATTGGCAGTGAAAGAGTTATCTAAGAGTTGTAGCTATAAAGCAAAAACTCCAGGACAGATCCAAACTTCACAAGAATTTTTTTCAAAGCCCACCTCGGCTGTCAATTAAGTAAACAATTATCCTCCATCCCTCTTCATTAATAATTCTGCATCAAACATCGATTAGTATGTCAGGATTCAGTTTTTGTTGCAAATCAAATTGTTTGGATATTTCATCATCATAACTCAATCAAGGATCGTTTTTACATTTAGCACACCTAGCCTGATTCTCATCTTGTTTATCATAGTGTGTCGCTGTACAATTTACATCTTGCCAGACATGACACAATGTCTAACAATTAATGTGCAATAGATTGGATCTATGCCAGCATAGATTGGATAAAAAAATGATAGGATTTGCTAATGTATTTTTCCATAAAATACCAACAATTGCAACGTTCGTAGCTATGTTAAGAAGTTAAGTAATGCTGCAAAGTGGAATTATTAAGGCAGTTATTATTGATCAGTTCAGGTGGTAAATCAGCTTTAGCTGCTCTCATAGATCATCGTGTCAATACTGTTACCATAAAATAGCATGAATTGACAACAACATTATTTAGGTACAAGCTCAAATTTGGACAGACATTTTGTGAATATACTAATAACAAGACCAAAAATCTAGCTCTATTCTTGGTATTTTGTGAAATATATAATAGTATCTGTTTGAATATGGAACTAGCTTTATACTGCCTAGAATTTAGGAGTCACATATCTAGCATCATTTTCGATAGCTGTATCCATCATCTGTACACTGTCTCCACCTTCCACAGCAGTCATCATCTCCTTGGTTTTGGCATCAGCAGTTGCAGTAATGAGCTCTGGAATAGTGCTCTCATTGAAACACATGTATCCAGCATTGGCCTCCAGCAGTGATGAAATAAGAGGAACCAACTCACTGAACTTGGGTCTGTTCTCTGGTTTCATTTCCCAACATTTCATTATAACTTCATTATACCTGAATACAAAGGAATACAATGTTGATATAATTATATAGTAAGAGAATTTAAGAAATATGAAAAATTGATGCCCCAAAAAATTGTTATACTTCCGATGAAATTATAATCCAATACAATTATATGCTACGAGATTTTATGTTTGATTTCCCTCCAGCACCAATGGTCTTGATGCTAACACAACTAAATTACAAAGGACATGAATGTGTTTATTATTTTATATTAACTTCTAAGATAAATATCGCTTTAGTGTAAAGTAAAACATGCTTCAAAATAAAGCTTTGATTATTTGGACATTAAATTAAGGTTTTGCAATGGCATCCATTATACTACACAAAAAGATATATCATACCAAATTCAATACTATTATGCTTATTCCTTTAGAGATGGAATATCATGGAGCATGCTGCTGAGGTTAGAATTCCTGGAAGCCTAGGGTGATCAAACAGCAAATGCTAATCTTGCTGCAAGTCTAGGAGCCAAGCAGGGCAAATGAAGAAACATATATTGACACATCATCTAAAAATCACCCTTCTAGTTTGAATAATTTGTAATGGTGAATGAACTTCCTCACATTATATCAGGACATGCTTTGTTATTAGGTTTATCCATTCTATATCCATTCTCCAGCATAGTACAGAGATCTGTTGCATTGACTCCAGCATGGGGGCTCTTTCCAGCACTAAACACCTCCCAGCAAGTCACACCATACGACCACTACATTATCACGTATACATATGACATCACAGTTTAACACAATTGTTTTAAATATGATAACTATAATTATTGCAAATATACTATTGTTTCATTTACATACGAACCACGTCAGTTTTCTCGGTGAATATCCCATTCCCTAAGCTTTCTGGAGCCATCCATTTAAAAGGTAGCTTCACACGCTTTTCCTGCTGTCTGAAGTAGTCCTTCGAAGGTTCAGAAAGACCGAAATCAGCAACTTTAACCACCAAGTGCAAGTCAACCCTAAAATATACCACAGTGAACAGATAACAAGTCATAGCTACACAACCAAAGGAAACAAACTATTTGGGATTAGCTACAGTTGATCGGGTATATTTAATGTTTTTTCTCAGAGTCCCATTATTGAATGTAATTAGTCGTAGTACCAAAAATAAATCAGCATGTGTGCATTAGAGATAGACAGCTATTGCATTATATAGTAGCATGCAAAATAGTAGAATTTGGAATTTTTAGTGTCCAGAATGTATGAACAAAATCAACAAAAATCATCAATTTCAAAATAGCTGTCAGAATAATTAGATGCTCATGTATCCTGCCGAGAATAGAACAGTAATACTATATTGCTAAATTTACTATGCCTGCAACGATGTATGTCAAGGTATTATTTTTAATACCGTTTGATTATCTGACAGAAATAATATATTTTTAGTAAAAATATTACTCCAAAACGTTATTTTAACAAACTTGCTACAAAAATTAAGTATGCACAAAGGAACAAGACAAGGTCATAGGTTAATGGGAAGATCCAAGTAATATAATAACTTTCTCAATAAGTAATAAGTAACTCAAGATTTTATGATTTTGTTGATGCTCGGGCCTTCATCAGGAATAATGTTTCATTATGGCTGTGGCAGATAAAGTAATCACAGTGCTAACCTTTAACATTATAAGGCAATCAAATCCATGTGTCATTCAGCTGATCCTATGATGTAGGGATTACTTAGCACTCTTGATTCATCCTTAATGACAGGTTTGCTTTATGTATTTCTGCAGAAACATTGCAATAGCCAGACAGAGCCCTGTCTGTACTGCAATAGATAATGCTCTGCATGCAGTCAATTAGAAGAAAGCAATATTTTTTGTGGTCCCCTGGCCTCTTTTTCAGTGACTCCTTCGACATGCTTGGCCTCTATTTTTTGAAAGTTACTCTGGTCAAGGCCTTGGAGGAGAAAGATTCAACCAGCATTGCATATGTATAGGAAAATTATAATGACTCTGGGCAAGGTAGATTGCGGTAATATTCTTGTGAATCCTTCTGAGAAATACTCATTCGGGGTCAGGTCCCTTGCTGTGGAATCAAATATCTTACAATATGATGATCTTTCTTGCCTTCTGCAGCTACATGACATCTATAACCTCAACTGAAGCTTTGATCTTGATGGATTTCATCTATGGCACCAGTTTGAAACCTAAGTAGTGCTTAAAATTACAACATATGGACTTCTTAGAGCCAATTCGTGATGCCCACATAACATTGCTGTTGGTGCAATAGGTCATGGTTTTAAATGATTTTTTGGCTATAAGGGTTGGTCGATTAACTGAGTTGCTTCTCTATGAGCAATATTCAATTCATTTTCACCGAGCACATAAGATTAATGCATTTGCACATCTCCAGATGAGATATGCAGTTTTCAGAAGTAAAATGGTTATTTGATGCCTTTTTCAAGTTCATAAAAGGACAGTTTACAAGCACTCCCAATCCAGAGACTGATGGTCTGTATTGTGTAAAGGACCAGTTGAATTTACAACCCACCATAGTCACTCTCACAATACACAAGCCCGTTGTATTTATCTAGGTCATGAACATTGAAAGTACCTCAAAGATGACAATAATGGTGTGTCAGATATTTATAGCTCTTTACTAGGAACAAGGCGATGATTCATGAAGTAGTACTCTTCATATTCTGTTGAACTTCTTTGAGCTTTCAAATTCACAATGTGACCAAAATTACCTAATGGTTTCTCCTGTTGAACCATAGACACTGATGGAGGGTGCCACTGTTTGAGAAAGGAATTCGAAGTATCAGCGAGACTGTCATGGATTGATATATACAATACCATGATAAACTTTAATTATCTCATCAGCAGCTCAATTTACTCACATGCTTGCTGCTGGACTAGTAATATGGCAACTTTTCTGGTTGCTGGTGGTCGAGTACTTGAGCTCTTTGCCGTGACAGAATCTATGCATCAGAGAATAAGCTGAAACAAGGCAGAAAACTTCTAATCTAGGACAGAATATATGCAGTAGTTGAGCTGAGTATGACTCATGTAAAACATATAAAATGGCCTATCTTTCAAGTCACGATGAAAATGAGACTGAAGTTCAAGGTAGTATATAAGCTATCAGCCTCAACTATGTAGCATAAAACTAATACAATGTACAATAATAATTGTGTTTCAGTAATTTCTATACCATTTATTAAAAAGTAAGAGAAAATCACCCCCTACCTGGACAGTAGGCTTGCTGAATGTAAGTCTGGTATGAAGACTCTGTCCAGCAATAGCAGAACTTCAGGGTGAACACTAGTCTGCCCAAATAAGATGTGATGCTTTCAAATTCTTCATTACTACTTCATCTGCAGAGAGTCTGAAATCTTCATCCGGAACCCTCCAAAATTAGTTGATAGTATACCTAGACTACATTGAAATAGCTGCTCGAATTCTAAACTATCAACATTTCCTCTCTAGTTCAAATGTTTATGGTCTTCATGTTCAGAAGGCTTTCAATAAGAGTTGAGCTAGCTTTTGTTATACATATATACTTACACCAGTTTGTGAGTTAATTATCAAGTCCACACATACACGTGAATTGGAACCAGACCTTCAGGCAGTTTTTGGCTTAAACTCAAAGACTCCCCCACACTCCCCTTCCCTCCTACAGCTGGTTGACCTTTATGTACATGCTGAAGAATATCAGAAAATACTAACATCATATATACTAACTGAAAAAATGGTGAATTTTCATTGCATATGCATAGAAAAGTATCTCTGCACTGGCCACAACAACTGAGATCGACACCAAAATTAATCTCTACTGCTGCATGGTAGAGGTTTGCCTCCAACAAAATTATAATGGGACTAAATCCAGTGCAATCAGCAGTATGAGAGCACTTGAGCAATCAAGCATCTTGCACTGCACCAAAGTCATCCAACCACAGCCCATCCTATTGCCGGAGACCATTTGAAGCCGGGTAAGTAATGAAAAAAGATAATGATGTTGGAAAAAAATCAAAAGTTGGTTGATATAGTTGGGCACATTACACATAGGAATGATCTCTTGTGGGAACATTTCCATGCCAGAGAGAGGAAAAACTATGGTCTCTTCTATCCTAATGTAGATTAATGGAGTTTCAATAACAGGTACACATGTGTACATCCGGATAGATTGGTGGGTGCATATTATAATATAAAGATGTGCCACAGTCCTTAGCACTTCAGAATAAGCACAAACAAAATACCTGCCAATGCAGATAAGGAACTTCATAGACCTTTTTCTCAGTAATGGTGATAGTCCATCATGCAGCAATGGGAGCAACCACACTGACTGTGACTGTGATAGTGCACGTGTTATTACACAGTGAGCCTCAAAATTGTTTTGCTGTAGGTACGGCATTTCAGCGCCTATGCATACTTAAAAAAACACCAGGCTGACCTGCTGCTACTCATGTGGACAGCAAAAGAAATCAGAACACTACCTCCACTTATAGTTAATGCTTGGATTGCATGCAGCTATGATTCGGTCATGTGCCAGAGCACAGAAGTTGGTTATCTGGGCATCATGTGCCTGTATCATGAGAAGGATTCAACTAGGCCACAGTTTGTGTCACATATGGTAGTCATGAAGTCATAATCTATCTATGCAAAGAGTAGGGTACACCACCACAACAAGGCTATAATCTATGCTGCTTTGACTGGCTGTAGTGCTATCATGTGCCTGTGCAAAGTTGGGACACAATTAAATATGAGAAGGCCATGGCCTATGCTTTACAAATGGTCTTGAAACATCATATGCAGAGAGTGGGGAGCATAGAATTTCTACAGGGTGATGGTCCACCATAGAGATGATTTGTTTAGTGGGGCATCAGCCAGATGGTATGCATGGCCAGTCTAATTACCAGATCAGATGCCCCTGGCCATGAGGGGTATAATCAGTCATGGTGTGGCTTTTGGTGTCCGGTTGGTTTTCTCACCATGATATGCTATTGGAGCATAAAAACCCACATTGTGTATAGTACTACTTATTTCTTCTTCTCTGTTATACATAAGTCAGCACATATCTTGAGGTTCAGCTACAGCTTCCTTAAGAGATTTAGAAACAAGTTAATAGGATAACTTCACATATCAGAGGTTGTAATTCAACTTACCTTTTTCTTAGAAGAGTAAGATTATACTTGAGTAAATCAACACTTATTTGGGAAATAATAATGCATCAAGAAAACTGGATCGAGGTGATGCTCTTTACATGTTTAGTGATATTTACCAACTTCTTAATTTACAATAACTTTCTCAATAATCAAGTTAAATTTACTCACTTGATCATTCAGCAGATGCCCTACATCATCAGGATCAACAATGTCAAGTGATTATTTCCCCCAATTAATACACAACTTAGTCTTGGCAAGTTATTGGACAACTTCTAGTGTACTGGTTCTAAAAATCTAGTGAATGAAACAGAGATAGATATATTGAAAGGACCTTGACTTAGTGTTTTTGGGATCCTACTGCATGTCTGTTGCATTATTTTATTTTTCAACCCCACAGATTTAAAATCATAAGTAACAGAAAGAGTGAAGGATGCCTGTTCTTTGTTTGCTTGTGGGCTCTATAAAGTGTTGTTCACAGGTGAACATCTACTGAACATAAAAGTAAGCAAAGCATTTTGTGCTCACTAGTTGGACCTAAGAGAGTAGTGGTCGTTTTAAGTGTTAGCTAGACCTCAATCATTTAACAGCTAGCACTTAGGCCCAAAAAATCAGGACCTTCATTTTATTTTGCTTCCTTCATCTAGCACAAGGTACAATATTCACATATTTGCCTCTTTGTGTTAGTGGAGGTTAGCACTGATGTCGCTGCAAATCTCATCATTTTAGCAATTGCAATAGGCTAGACCATCCAGTTGAAACATCAAGAGAGGAAATTTCAAGGTTATTGTAAGTTCAATATTCTTCTATTAGAGTAGGTACAGGTGCAGTCTTGTTCGAGTTTCATTTTACCATGAAGACTCTAATTAAGCTTTGTGGCAATCCCCACCAAGTAGTGCTCTTATAACACTATTGTCGGTAGTCTGAAACTTGGATGGATGGATACATCCTCTCTCACCCCCAAATGGTGGTGTTACACATTTGAGAGGGAATGGGGAGTAAGGATGGATAAAAAGTTATGGTTGTTTAAGCATTCTATGCTGAAAAGAAGAAAGGAACAGGGAGAGATTTCTGAGAGCCCTTTTCTAGGAAGTGTTATAATATATAAATCCTTTTTTTATTTTCACTGAAGAATTATCAATACAAAATTAGCCCCCCCAAAAAATACTGGAGATAGTGGGAGCACATCGCTAATAATTATATGGATGTGGTTGCAATACCCTGACAGATGGACCTGACAGATGGAATTTAGCATATTTCTCTCCTATACTGTGATGGGTATAACTGTCCATGTATTGCATATCCATGTACTGTACAAATATCATAACTCAGCTATAGGATAATTAAAAAGTGTTACTCGTACCATTCTTTGTGGCTTCTGTAGAAAATCCCATGCCACAAAAATATTTGCTATATGGTTTAGCTCAACACATCAACAATAAAACTTATATAGTTTGCAACTCACATGCAGTTTCTAGCAGCCAAGTCTCTGTGAATGATCATTTTACTCGTCAAATATTCCATTCCCTTAGCTATTTGAAGAGAGAAATCCATAAGCTTACTGGAAGCGTGCATCTATTATTATAAGAGGAAGTTGCCAATACATTATACCACTATGATTTGTTTCATCAGAACTTACAATTTTTTCATCCATCTCAGAGTTTGGAGAAAAATAGAATTCACTCTTCTGTTTGGTTAGGTAAGAAATAAGGCTGCCATTGAACATGAAGGGCATGACAATGTAGGGAACAGGACCTCCATCGGTGCAGATTCCAGTGAGAGTTAGAACATTAGGATGGTCAAACGTAGACATTCTAGAAGCCTCTTCTAACAGACCTCTCACCAGGGATTTATCAAGAAAACCTATTTTGGGGATAGTCTTAATATCATCAAGAACAACTTCAATATACCTTTTAGTGTTTTCACGGCTACTACTTCAGTGAAGCCCTTGGGGAATCCTTTGCATAGCTGACCTCTGTAAACAACTCCATACTGACCTGTGACAGAGGAAATCAGAGTCAAGAATGATAATTTGAATATGAAGTGATGTCATGAAAAAATATATAAGAATAACATTACATTTAACATTATGCAGGGTTGCTTATTACATACTTTGTAACCAGCTATAAGATTCTGAAAAAGGCTTGGTAGTTGTAATGTGAAGCCACCCTTCTTAGATATCATGGCTGCAGCCCATGCGCATCCCTGGTACTCCCTGCCAGGCCCATCTCTTGGTGCATGCATAACCAAATTGACATATCAGGGCACCAACAATGGAAACCACATACATATAGACACCAAATGAATAATCCGATGCCCTACCAATGGGCACGATCAAACCAAATGCCCATACAGAGCTAATGGAAGAACTAACATACCTATGCATATCCCAATGTATTGGCCTGGTATCCCATGGCTAAAGTGGTGGTATATGTCAGTTAGACATCCTCCAAAGGCACAATAAATCAGCACTGTACCACACTCACCAATCAATCTCTCTCCATGCCTTTAAATATCATCACTATCTAACTATTCTCATGCTGAATTAAACAACCTCTAGCATCCTTCACATATGTTTTAAAAAAACAACAACCTGCCAGCACTTATGTTATGGCTTAGATTACTGAATTTAATGAACAAAAATCCTGGCTGCATGTACAATTGATTGCGTTGTCTATAAATACTTTCAGGAACGTGAATGTTTATTCATGCTTAAGCTAGGCGGCACTAGTGCAGCTGAAACTCTTACTATACTTTGCCATGGGATTCTAATGATGACAACTGAATCATCTACCCAAAACAATGCATTATAAACTGAGAGTGGTTTAAGTTCAAAGCTATAGTTAAGGCGATGGGTCTTGAATTCTATAACACTCTTCCCCTGGGACTCTGCGATATTTCAATATTAGGTGAGATAAAGAAAATGCCCTTCTCTCCTCATCTGTGTGTTGGTTGCTCAAAAAACGAAGTTGTACAACTAATGAAACAAATCTTCATATCGCAGCAAAGTACATGGTCCGTAATTAAATTAACATAATCAATTAATCATTCAGAGATGATAGGAATGCAATGTCTGCAGATCATGTATCCGGGAAAGACAGACAATGTCATCCCCTAGTGCTGGGCATATTTTTGCCCCGCTTCTTGGATGCATCAGAGATATAAGAAAGGTGTGAGCCTGACACCATGATTGTGTGGTGTCATTACCAAGTCCCATATCCAATTACACACCTTAATGCACTCATAAACAATACTAACATTAAGATGTTAGCTCTCTAGCTCATACAATGAGTTCTTACCATCAGCCTAATGGGCCTGCAGGGCCACTACATGGTGGACTGATACAGAATCATTACACAAATATATTGTCAGCCATAAATATGCTCATTATCGATCATGTATGCTACTGCCAAGCTCTTATGAGATTATTTTAGGTAAAAAAGGCAGTGACAGATGAATGTATACTCCCCTGACACATGACATTTCTGGTCAAGTCCCATGTCTTGTTGTTGTTGGTGAATGTTAAACAATGTGCATTACTTAGGTCAAGAGTCACCAGTACTACCATATCAAGCTCCAATGCTCCAATCACATATATGTGAAGATTGTTTGGCTTGACCTTAATCACAATGATTTAAAGGAACAAGAGTGACTATCACAATACATTATTCATTGGCCTGTTAGGTCTTAGAGCTCAAGCCAACAATTAATTAACCAATTCAAACGATCACTGATGTATGAAAGGCTCCTTCTCTAAGAAGCCCAAATGGTCTGACAGCTTCTAGCTCAGTTTGTCTGAATTTTATATTATCAACTGCATTGATACAACCCTGTATAACCAATATTCTCTTAGGTATGAATCTGCAGCAATTCTCCATTGTACCTTCTCCCCAACAGTTCAACTCCCTTATAGTCATAACTGCCTAATAGTTTAACAGTACCAATTATTCATTCATGTGTAGCTCAATCCTATAAGATCAGTACTGACATGGCAGTTGTATA
Source organism: Cladorhizidae sp. MBARI D1340-BT2 (assembly GCA_028752905.1). Taxonomy (NCBI): domain Eukaryota; kingdom Metazoa; phylum Porifera; class Demospongiae; order Poecilosclerida; family Cladorhizidae; species Cladorhizidae sp. MBARI D1340-BT2. The sequence continues at coordinate 6,575,146 of JAQNBH010000010.1, forward strand.
TGCACTGTCATCTGATGTTTAGATTACAGAGTACAGTCTCTTAATGAGTGAAAGATCTCAATACTTGAACATTACAGTAGGTAGTGAAATTGAGTATTCATTGGAAGTGACACTCATCAGATGCTCATTGAAAGCTAAGAAAATGGATGTGAACTCTAAGAACATTCCATGTTTGGACACTTCATGTGGTATATTATATAATTATTATTTGTAATTCCATATTTTCCATTCCAGTGATAGCACATAGTGATTCTAATAGTCCAATACTTGCAATACTCCATCTAATGACTGATAAACTTATGTGGACCATTACACAATACACACTATACATTGCTTATATCACCAGCACCAAAATATTATTGCAGATGTCTGCTCAGTATGCACAAGGTGAACAGTTTGCATAACCACCTTCATAACCACCACCCTGTCTTCTACCCTCCAAATTATTCGATTTAAAGGGCCATCTCAACTTAAAATAGATGCCCCTGCACTTATTCTTGAGTCCAATCACGTTAAATTCTACCTCCACCAAATACTTCAACTGTCCAAGAACTCGAGGGTATGATGAGAAAGATGTCCAGTGGGAGGGAAAAGAAGCATGAATAATCCAAGTGTTCTGATGTATTGTAAGCTTTGTTGATTCTTGTTCTGTTTTCTGGAACTGGTATCCTATCTAAATATATCTTGTATCATGGCTAAATCTCAAGAGCAGCTTTTAGCTTTTGTTTAGTTCACTAAATATTAAACTACTAATTAAATAGAACTTGACACATATTCCTCATGTCAATAGTCACCTCGACCACTCCAAATAAATGCACACACATTAGGCTTATATCAAAGCTATGTGTAATATTTCATACCCATAAAAGTGGGTCCCCTTTCTATGTTAGCCAAAGTCTAAAATTAATTGCAAAAAAAGCAAAGACAAAATCTTGAAAAATATGACTTGAAATACTTATTTCTATGTAATGCAGGTGCACATAGTAAGTAACCATAGGTCATTGGATAGCAATTGCATTGATTGGTCAAAAATCTTGCTCTGCTATAAAGCAAACATCACTGCAACCCTCTTATGTCAAATTATTGATGAGACGGTATTATTAAGGGCATACTTATACAGAGCCTAACCTACCTTGTCCCACAATTTCATTCATCTTCAAATTGCAGTTGTTAATCATAAGATGTTTAGAAATGTTCAGCTTAAATGAACTTTGTACTCCACGTAGCCTTAAATCTGCAACCTTATCTAATAGGAAAATAATGTAAACATTAATAATTGTTTGTGATAATCTACCTCCATGAAAAATCTGTAACTTACTTAGATCCTCGTTGAATAATGCTCTGGGGTAAGTAAAAACAATAATGAAATGTAACATTACCATTTCTACAATTAAAACAATTTGGACATGAAATTATAATGGAATGCTATATCCTACACTATTATTTCTTAATTTGGTGATACTTATATTTCCACATTGATTTAATATTCATATTCTGGGGAAGAAGTTTGAGTAAGCATGCAGCTTTAGTGTAACTACATATAAGTGCGCGATGAAAACACTTCGAAGTGCTTCTATCATCAACTCTTCATGATAAACTTTTAATAGAAGACAAAAGAGCCAATTAAGATCCCTGGGCCATTCCTGAAGCATTGTTACCACTACACAGCTTTCACTTGGTAATCAAAAAGTGTTAGTTTATCACTATAACTTGTTTTGGTATGTTAAATATTATCTTGTCCTTTTTGCCATTGTCTACCTAACACTGAAATACTTTATTTTATTTTCTTCCAAAATTTTGGCCTGATAATTAAACATTTGAAACCACCTGAGCACCTCACTAATGTATTTATCATGTTACAGAGAAACAGCAAGAATCTGGAGACTACCTTCATTGTTTGATGTTTTTATTGCCACATGGTACCTGAACTATCAAGTGGCTGGATACACTGTGGAGACTTTTGCTGCCTAAACAATGCCATGGCACCTACTGCTACCCTGTCCCACATATAAAAGATTTCACAGCCAGCCTGGCAGTCGCAAGGCACTTCTCAAAGATTGATCCAGTTAGAGGCTACAGAGAAGACATCTCAAAGATGGATGTCATGAACCCATTCTGTCTGTGAGAGTTTCTCCGCCATACTTTTGGTTCATAGGAATGCAGCTCAAGCATTTCAAAGGCCCATGGACAGTGTCCCACGACTGAATACCACTTTTGTCTATCTTTATCTATGACATGTGCTAGAATGCCTGCAGCAGCAGGGCCTCATCATCAATTTAGTCAAGTGCCAGTTTGGCCAACAAGAAATAAACTTTCTTGGCCATCACATCACCTCTGCCCTCCATGGTAGCTGCTATCAGGGTGTACACCAGGCCTTCTACAGTCCAGGAATTCGCCATCATGGTAAATTTCTACCATTGCTTTGTGCCAGCAGAGGCCAGCATCATGCAACCTCTTGTTCATGTATTTGCTAGGAACTCCAAGAAACTATGTTGGGATGATAAGATAACTTCAGCATTCAATCTCGCAAAGGAGGCATTAGCCAGTGCCACCATGCTCACCTTCCCCTGTATGGATGCTCCCACTGCCACACTGTTGATACTTCAGGAGTTGCACGCTCTCAAACCACCGTCAGTGCTTTGCACAAGTTAGAGCCTGGGATAGACTTCACAGCAATGGTTATAGCTCAGCAAAATGACAAAGAGATGGTAGCATATCATAAAGCTGCATCAGGGGTGGCACCTCAAGACCTTCAGTTTGGCTCAATGGACACCACTCTCCTCTGCTAAATCTCCATGGGGCAACCAAGACATATCATCCTGACCACCTTCAGCCAGAAGGTTTTTAATGGCCTCATTAACCCTCCATTTAAGCCACTCAATAGCTACTGACTGATAAATACATTTGGCATGGTATCCATGAACAAGTTGGCAGCTGGGCACAAACTTGCAAACCTTGTCAAAAGGCCAAGGTTCACTGACATGTCAGGGCCCCGAGGCAAACTTTCATTGTGGCACACCGGTGATTCAACCACATCAATATCGATGTGGTGGACCCACTATCAACATTACAGGCCTATACACTCAACTTCTCACAATGGTCAACTGGTTTACCAGATGGCTGGAAGGAAATCTGCTCAAGGACACAGACACAGAGACATGTGCAAGAGCATTAATCTCGCATTGGATTGCTTGCTTTGTCTTGTCTTCAGACATGATTTGGGACAGGGCTCATAGTTCACATCTAAATTATGGCTATCGCTAAATTGCTTGACTAAACTACATCACACAACAGCATACCACCTGCAATTAACTCGGTAGAGCATTTCCACCAACACCTGAAGTCTGCATTAAGAGAACCACTCATCAGTCACAACTGGGTGGATGAACTACTCTAGGTTTTATTATGTACCCGAACAGCCCCCCCAAATAGCAGTTAACTGCTCCTCTGCTGAACTGGTACATGGTGCCCCGCTCACAGTTCCAGGCGATTTCATTGCAAAACCACAAGGGAAGCACGACTCGGTGATTATTCCAATACAATCTGTGGTACTGTTTGCAAGTTCGTACCCATTGCCACTACCTGCCATGGGGACCCTAAGACCCCATCTCACCGTACCTATAGAAGAGTGAACAGTCTCCATCCATGGAGATACATATATCATGTACGAAAGCCCTACCAAACACCAATAGTTGCAGGCTGGTCCTATGGAATGAGCCACTTTACTCAAACTCTGGCTCTCTACATGAATGGCACTCATTGAACACCTACATAAGTCACATGCATGGTGCTGACTTGACTAGGGAACTAGAAAGTTGTAGAACACTTTGATGGATCTGTGTGTGCACCACAGCTAGGCTATAAATTGTCATGTTCCATGTTTTTAGTCTCTTTTGTCTGGTGTTGTGATTAACTTTGTTGAAAGCAACTCACTTCACTATAGCATTTAAACTGCTTGTAAAATTCTTACAACAAAGCACAAATTAAAAATAAGGATTGACTCTGAGAGAAGCTAGCCGTAGCCCTAGCCCTCAAAAGAATAATAACCACTTGCAAACACACCCACTTCCTGGCCTGACCATTATGAATGTATTTAATCTGCATTTGATATACATAACCCCCACTTTTGAGATAAATAAAGAACTGACTTAGCATGCTAACCTCCAAATTGTTGCTGACTGATGTAAGTGTCATTCAACAACCAACTTTATGCATACTCCACCACATACCTTATATTTTCATGTTCCTGAGAGAATTTTCTTCTTCTCCTCATAGCATACAGCAATGCAAAGGGAATGCATATTATACCACCAATGATTAACAATGCCACTGGTCCTAAGGTTGACCCAACAATAATTGGGATAGGGAGAGGTGCCCCTGGAGAAGGAGGATGTATGGTCACTTGAGCATCTCCAAGATAAATTCTTTTCTTATCTTCATCTGGAACAGCTTGTCCATTGGTATAGGTAATAATTGACAATTCAACTTTAAAATCCATTGGTCTCTTTGTCATGCCATCGGACAATATAGTAAGTTCTACCAATTTAAATACATCATTCCGTTCAAAAGTAACCTCTACCGGGAAAAAAAATCAAAATCACATCATGATAAAAAATCACATCGTGATCATAATAATAATTATTATGAGGACTCTCTTTTGTTCTCTATACTATATTAAACAGTAAAATTGTGATGAGACTAACCACTAAGCAATACACTATTAGACATTGTAGCATTGATCAGTGTTATATCCATGTAAAATTGAAACACTAGAGTAGTTTACAAATCAACCAATTTAAATTGGTCATTTACTTGTGTAATAGTAACATGCTTACCACGTAGAATATAACTAGAAGCATTGCTTGCCCCTAATATGATCCCAATATCTCCAATATTTCCACTGAACAAACGCAACTCCAGACGGACATCTACAACATCTTCACTGATAGAGTATAGTGGTGGGTCAAATCTAAAATCCAAAACTGGAAGATAACATTTGGATAATAAATACATAAATGATCTCAACACATTTGGAATAGAGTATTATTAAAACAACACAAAACTATATACTATAACATGATAATATATCACAAATTGGGATATTTTATTCGTAGTTTCAAGAATTACTTAAGTATGCAGTTGTCATGACTACATAAATCTAGTAATATTAAAATACAACACAGCATTTCATGAGGTGTTGCAAAATGATATTTATTACCTTCATCATCCAAGATAAAGATCTGTGCATTTTCTGGAGCAATAGTGACATGATCAGGTTGGTCACCTACGAAACTTAATTTTGCCTCCACCAATTTGGTGACTTCATATATGTTGTCATTTTGTATAATAAAGGAGACAATAATGGATGGCTTGTCAGCATTCAAGATGTAGAACTCATCTCCATGATCCTGCAAAGCTGACAAAATAATGGTCATAAATTGAATTGGTGGGTTGGGGGTGGGGGGGGGGGGGGGGGGGGGGGGGGGTGGTGGGGGGTGGTAAACTATTAGAATAAATTTAAATTTAATAATGAAAGACAATATATTACTCTTACGATTGTATACTCTTAAGGTTGTATAATAATATTCACATTTGTGGTTATATTAAATCTCTAGGCACTACTGATAGCCAATTCATATCCATAAGATAATATCTCAACAAATTTTTAGTTGACAAACCAAATTACAATGACATTCTTAATAACCAACTTGATCTTTACTCTCTCAATCCCTTTGGCTAGATGCTCTAATTCATCAGGATAAAGGTTAGAGCATCTAGTTGAAATAGATAATATGTTGTCGTAGTTGTTGATGTTGGAGATGTCTTTCGAATTGGGATCACCATAAAATGTTAGCAAAGCTTGTGAATTATAATTAGCTAACCAAGTTCTAGTGATTTCAGTTACATGTCCAATATCTCCTGGTTTTAAGTGAAATTTAAAGTGCTCCAAGTAGTTGCTGTTAATATGCAGCACTGAGGCAGGTTAGTGGGAAATTATGCACTGCTGCTGTTAATAGTGCAGCACTAAAGACAGGTTAGTGGGAAATTAAGCACTTGGAATCCTTTGACTGTGTGTACATAATAAGTAAAACCAAATAAAATATTATTCTCTAGTTATCTGTTTATAAGTGTTTAATTTGGACTTGGTCATCACTATAGGTAGATTTTGTGGAACTATGGCATCAATAACCTATACAGAAACAACAAACAAAATAAAGGTCCAGGTATTATATTACCAGGATATGATGTGTTATTCAGTGACATTTCAGTATTATGGGTAAAATCTGGCTTGATTTATATGCATACCAACTTCCATACTTTTACCATTAAGTGCTTAATAGCCCAGTAACCTGGTGTTAGTGCTGCACTATTATAACAGCACACATTTTATTAGAAGTAGCATTTAATACATAATTTTACAAGCACCCTTCCCAGTAATCATCCAAGCACCACATTCCTAGTGTATCTATCAGACATTAGAATGGCTAGAATCATGTTTTTACATTATTTCAGGTAGCTCTATATCCCACTCACATGTGGCACATCTGTGCAAGATTGTGGTTTACATCACCTGGTGGATATCAACCTCACTTGAGTCTTAGCATCACATTAGTGCTGATGAAGATTAGATTATCTGGCCAAAGTTGAGTAAATCATTATTGAAAAAGGCATTGTCCATAAGAATGCAAATATCAAGGGTTGAGTGAAGCAAACAAAAGCTATGCGATGCTATGTCATGTTATATGTAGAACAGAACTCGCATCAAAGTAACCAATTTAGAGGCACCTAATTTTTCAGAAATGAAATTCAGAGTTGTACATGCTAGACATAGTTGCCTGTGCATCCCTGCTCAGCAAAAAGGCTTTCAGAAACATCAGAAAAAGCCTGGTACAGCCCGGTGTAGCAGCCCACATTAACCGCTAACCAAACTATACCGCCTGTTTTATACCCCAGGGTATACTCTGGGATAGCCCGTTTTATACCCTGGGGTATAAACTGGACTAGCCCAGTAGTCTGTATTTCAATGTCAAGATTTTTTTCCATTATATATTTTGGGCTATATTTTGGGCTAGACCAGACAGTATATATCTCTCTTGTCCAGATTATACGTCCTTATGTTTTTCATAAACAAGGTAACCCGGGGTAAAAATATAGTGGTCTTACTTTAAGTAATAGATAAAATACTATTACAAATTTAGAAATTGGAGAAACGTTAGGAAATAGCAATCACAAAATAATCAGATTTGACCTTAACCTGAGAAGAAAGAAAATAATAGAATTGTAACACACTTCAGAAAAGTAGGTTTAAGAAATATGTTAAGAATGCATTACCCCACCAGGGCCAGAACAAGTGAGTTATCCCATGGGAGAGTTAGGATTATTTCAGAATAACCAAGAAGGAAAAGTCAAGTTATCAGCCTTCAAATTATATTGATTTGTCAAAATGATTTTATTCAAAGAAGGCAATTCAGATCCAAAATAATAACCCAAATGGATGTAAGGTATATAGGATCAAGCAGCATAGGCAGTAAGAAAAGTGTATTTGTAGGAGATTATAAAGAGAGGAGGAGAATTTGAGGTGGCAATAATTGAGTTTAAACAAACAGAGATTAAAAAATAAAATTGCAAATCTAAAAGAAAATTAATTATGAAATAAAAATTACTGAATATTTATGTTTTTAAATTCAAAGTTCATAACACTATGAATTTATAAATTTCCACAATGTTTAAAAAAAATTCTATGTTCAAACAGGACAGAATAAAGAAATCACTATCTCTCTGTGAGGTGTAATATCAGTTCAGGTGATGTATGAGGTTGTCAGTGAGGTCATGTACTGGTGCTCTTGCTTTTGTCTGTCATTGTGCCTGAAGCTTGTGACTGGTGTTGTTCTGTGTATCCTCTAATTAGTGCGCATATTATTCGATTTTATTCATAATTATTTCAACTTTCACCAAAAAATCTAATAACCTGATTTTGAACTTCTACCAGCTATAAGCATATCTATGATCTGGATCCTGCCGAAGATGTGAATGCAAAATCCAAACAGCAAAGCCATTTCGCGCTGACATTGAAACTCTCTTCCATGGACACAAGGAGGTTCTTGTCAAAACCTGTGTGCCCAGCATTCTGAAGGCATGTCATAGTAATCCATCTAGAAGAGGGCACTTTGGCAGAGATAAAACCTTCCGTAAAATATCTGAGTGATATTACTGGAAAGGCATGAAGAACAATGTGAAGGGATGTCTGAAGTGTTTCATCAGTAATCCCAAAGTCAGCAAAGAAGCTCCACACTCAACCTCTACCTGCCAAGATCTGGAGTCTGGTTGGGATTAACATTATCCAACCACTTCAAAAACTAAAATGGTAACAAGTATATTGTCGCCATAACAACCATTTCTCCAAGTGGCCACAGCAATCCCAGACAAGAGCGCAAAGTCAGTGGCATAGTTCCTTTATTCGTTAGTGACCAAGGTCATGAATTCGTAAACAAATTATTGACATGCTTATGGATCATTTCCAGACAGATCACTCTACAGCCTTTGCATACCACCTATAGTCGAACGGCCAAAGGGAATGTAACAGGTCACTCAAGGCTGCATTGAGTAAGCTCGTCAAGGATGAAGCTGATGAGTATATTCCAGGCATTTTGTTTGCTTATCATACGTCTATCCATGCTTCAATGAATTGCAAGCCCTTTGAATGATGTATGGCCACACTGCCGAGCAGCCCATTCACCTGAGGTCTGCCAACGAGAGTGATGGTAGCAACATCGCCAGTACAGTCTCCTCAGAAGGAGAATTATGATCGTTGCCATGAAAACAACAAAGTGGGGTCCATAGACAGTCGACGTATCCACAGGATGGGACCCAAGCTGGACCCTCGCTGGACTGATCCACATACTGGACTCAACAAAGGCCATGTCAAGCTAAAAAATGTAAAAACCGACAAGATCCTAAGTAACACCTACCGCGCCAGTAACCTTAAAATCCACAGATGCCACATCAACATCAGATGTTCCTCATGACCTTGAGCACTCAACCATTCCTGACTGCCCCTGTGACACCATAGAGGACAAACCTCAGCAATCCGAGAGACCAAGGAGTGAGCTAGACAAGACCAGTGACACAATGGAATACATCAGCAAAAAACCCTAGTCAACCAGTATGTTCATCACACTCTCCAGCAAGGCTCAAAAGAACCTCACAGCAGCACTGGGTCTGACATCAACCGAGATTGGCACATGAACACTGGCATTACCACAAAGCTCCAACAATATCTGAACCAATTGATGACTATGTAACTGCCTCTGAAATCTCACTGGATGGAGTATGGGCAACTGATGCTGAGATCATGGACACAATCAGTTTGATAAGATATGATGTTGCAGTATATACCAAGGTGGGCCATTGAATGCAGTGGCTAATTATCCTGCCAACTTTAGTCCCCAGAGCCTGACATATCATGCATTATATCTTGAGAATGTATCAGAGCACTTCAATGTTATAACCAGTGTTTAGATATAGGTTTTGCTAGCTCATGCTTAGTCCGCACTTGATTAGTTTGCAATGGCATTTAACTAGCTAAGTCAGGGACACAGTTCAGGTGTAAACCAGGGAACTTGCAAACCAACCCTGAGCCTAGGCTAAGTTGTTCACTAATATTACAGTTGTTGTCGAGTTGTTTCTTAATAGTTATATGTCCCACGAACGACGTTTGAGAACGTTAAGAAGTCACATATCAACCGACCAGCAAGAGGAAGGTACTATGGAAAACTTTATGCAACAAATGTTGGCTATAGAACAGAGCCGAGTTGACAGAGAGAACTCTCGTTTAGAGAAGGAGGCTAGTATCAGGGAAAAGGAGAAAGCCCACATTGCAGAACAGAGAGAACTGGATCGTCAAGTCTTGGCTGATCAGCAAGATCGGTTTGAGAGAATGATGGCAGAAGTACAAAGGGCTGGAGCAAGAACACCTCCACCCAGGCCAGTTCCCAAACTTACTCTGCATAAATTCCAGGAGGATACAGATGATATCAGTGCCTTCCTGGAGACGTTTGAGAGTGCAGCACGAGCGAGTGAGTGGCCCTTAGATCAGTGGACTCTTCACTTGAGAGGATCACTGTTTGGCGCCGGTCTGTTGGCAGTGTCCGCCCTTTCGGCTGCACAACAGGCCAGCTTCCAGGTAGTAAGGGACACCCTATGCTCGGTATACCACATTTCGACAGAAACGTACCGGCGTCAAGTGTTTGAGCAACCATATAACCAAGCCAACCCTGAGGAATGGTTGAGAAGTTACAGGTTACAATACAACCGATGGCTAGATTCCAACCCCAGGACCACTAGAGAAGCAGTGCTCATGGAGTTGGTACTTGCTAAGTTACCCAACTGGTTGGAGATACAAATCAGGAATCTCGACTGCAAAAGCTATGATGAGATTTGCGAGGTAACTATCCGGTACCTGGGCAACCAAAGAGGTAGAGCGGAAAAATTTCCAAGACCTACTGAAAGAGAACCAGTGCGAAATAAAGAGGCTCCTTCTCGGGGGCGCCCATGGGTGCCACAGAAAGGACGAGATGGACCATCACCTTATCCTTACGACGCAAGAAGTACGAACTGTTTCCGCTGTGGAAAACCGGGACATTTTAAGAAAGACTGTCGGGTGGTGTTGAAGGTGGAGAATGCAAAGCATAGTGTGCAGATTGTGACAAAAAGAGGATCAATGCCGGAATGGACCAAGAGAGTCAAGATAAATGGAACTGTTGTTAAAGCCCTGTTAGACACAGGCTGTAGTAAATCAATTGTACATCCTAAATTGGTTGGAAAAAAAGATTACCTTGGATGGAGTATTCCATACCACACTGCTTAGAATAAGAAGATCTTCTTCCCAGCAGCAGGTGTGACCCTAGAGTTGGATGGCGAGCAGATGACTTTGGCTGTTGGTGTGTCCGAGCACCTCACGGAGGACATGTTGTTGGGGCGCGACGTCCCTCATTTCCGCAAGTATCTAAAGAAGGCGCTCGACGACACCATCCGCCCAGAGGTATTGAACACCCCACCGACTTCCACTGTGACCGAGTCAGGCATGGCGGTCACCCGTGCCCAACGTCTGAGGCAGGACAACCTCGAGGAAAGGGAGTGCCTGCAACAGAAAAGGGACGGGCCCATCATGTCTGCTCTCTACCCGGTCACTGATGGGAGTGAGGTGGAGGAAGATGACGACAAGGAGGAGAATCAAGAACAGATGGGGAAGAGTTGGGAGGAAGCCATCAAGGAGTTGACCTTGAGTAAGGAGGAGCTGAAGCAGAAAGCCGTGCAGCTGGCTGAAATGGACACCAAGGTAGTCTCCTTGCAGGAAGAACTGCACATGTTAAAGAATGAGTTTGATGACTTTCAGGACAGGCACGATAAGATAAATCAGGACAAGACGGCAATGATTGATGAACAGCAGCACTTCATGGACGCAAAGGTGCTGGAACTTGCCGAGTTAAGGACTGTAATGGCTGGGTTTGAGAAGGGTGAGGAGCATCCGATAGCTTATGCCTCTAAGAAACTGAATTCAACTGAATGCAATTATTCCACCATTGAGAGAGAAGCTTTGGCAATTGTTAAGGGAGTATGTCATTTCCATACCTATTTAGAAGGATCTTCCTATACCATTGAAATGGATCACAACCCTCTTACTCACCTTGGTAATCTCAAGGACAGTCATGGGAGGTTAGCCAGGTGGGCACTTAGCTTACAGCTGTATTGATACACCATCGTCCATCGCAGTGGTCACATGAACGCGAATGCTGATGGATTATCGAGAGACCAGGGGTCTCTGAGTAAGGATGGGGGAGTGTCAGGGATCCCAACCCTGACTGAACAGTTGCCTATACAACCTACTGAGGGAAACAAGTAAACTACAAGGAACTATTAAGAAAACATTAAAGCTACATTTAAACTACAAGGAACTATTAAGAAAACATTAAAGCTTCATTGAAACTACAAGGAACAATTTAGGAACCATTAAAGCAACTACAAGGAACAATTAAAGAATCATCAAAGCTACATTCGTGTGTGCAAGATCGTGTGAAAAGATGAACATGGACTATAAAAGTGATGTATTGAATATTAGATAAGAGAGTGCCAGAGTGACAGAGTGAGAGCTAAGCTAGCAGCTAAGTAACATTACAAGATTTGGCATTGTTGTAAAGGACGGTACACCTCATTTGTACCATTGTATTGTTAACTGTTAAATTCATTCTTAGGTGATACCTGTCTTCTTTTTGTAAGAGGGAAACAGCTACTAGTGAGAGTAGGCTGATTTTGGCTAGGTTGAGATCTACAGCAGGAAGGCTGTAGATAATACCTGGCATCGGAGCAGGCTGTCCTTGTTGCCAGCAAGCTGATTGTGGCTGCTGGGGAAGGAAGCCGCGCTCACAATCGTTACCTTGTGATTTTAGCTTGTCATTCCAAGGTTGGGCCCCATGGCCCAGCTGACTTTAGCTGTGTGAACCTTGGGATGAACAGGTTGTGAACTTCTCTTGAGCAACAACATTAGCTTTTCTCCTACCTTCATCAATCGCTGGATAACATGAGCAAGTAGAATTCAATGTTACAACACTTAACGATCCCTGCCTAATGTACCATTCGTACTTACCTGCAATTTTGGCAAACGTTTGGCAAACGGTGCAGCAACACTTTAACTCAAACATACACAGATATCCAGTGCAAATGGTACATAAAGTTTTTGGGGGCTTATAGTGTACAATCATTTTGTGTCTGGAATGCATGGTTTATCTCTGGAATGCTCGGGTGCAGGCAATGCTGTTTATAGCTCTGGAATCATGTGGCATAGCTCTGGAATGTTGTAGTGTATTTCTGGAATGCTGTTGTATATTTCTGGAATTCTGGGGTATAGCTCTGGAATGCTTTAGTGTAATTCTGGAAAGCTATGGTGTAGCTCTGGAATGCTGTGAAATCAGTTTATTGAACATAATTTTAAATGGTAATATGTGACTAACTGGTTGGGTGCCTATAAGGGTACAGTCTTTTGTGACTAGTTTACATTTAATTTTTTTCTTCTATATATTTAGTGACACCAACATTATAGGTTAGAATTAAGTAACCACTAAGAAAAATGAAATTTCTGGCCATAGATGCAATGTAATTTTTTCTCCGAGCCAGACCTTTGTCTAAACATAGCAGAGTTGCACTCATTCCAGAGTTAACAGAGCCTATCCTCCTTCCACACATGTGTATCTAAACACACAATACAATTAAAAAAGTGAGTGATGCACATATAAAATGGTTGGGAGGAGTTAGTAAATATAAATAGTTCATGGGCCATCTGAGTCCTTAGCTCTAGCATGATACATGTATGTGCATGAAAGTGTATTATGCAAAATGGTTAGAGAAAATCTTTGAGCAAATATAACAATAATTATTGCATAGTTTTCACAGTTTTTGGAGTGGAAATTTGCTATATATCATTCTCTTGGTATATACTGTAAGTGGTGCATGTCTGATTTAGGACACAGAGTTATATATCAAGGGTGGTCCTATTTTACCAAGGTATCTACTGCATGTGAGTGGATACAAGCTCTGGTCATAGTACTGTACTGTGCTATACTCTTTTTATGTTTACTTATTATTTTTTTGTAGGATGTTGCTACTAAGCAGAATCATTACTGGCCTCGGTATAGGGTAAGTTCGATGTGTCCTACAGATTATATAAAACTTATTCGGTGTTTAGTTCTAAGTATAAAATGGGATAATATGGTCCTGAACCATGTACACATTTTTTAGCTCAAACAATTTAAACCTGATAGTGAACCTCTAGTTGACATTTTATGCACCATTGACTGTGGAGCAAAAGGTAAGAAGATGGCTGTCGGACTCTACACTCAGCTAAAGTTTGGAAATTTGATAAAGCCAGTATATTTTTCAAGGGTACAATGAAACATCTGAAAGAGTGCCTGATATCTGAGTATTCTTTAGTTCAGCTTAGCTAAAGTCAATTTTTGGTTATGCATATAATCAAGAAAACCTTGGAGCACACATACTTGCATGTACCGTGGAATGTTGTGCCTGCATGCTCACCATGAGTGGGTCATGCACACGTGTTATTACACCATGGGGTTGCTATGGGGGGAGTGGGAAAGCTCTATTCTATATTGATTGACCTACATTTCAAAATAGTGGGCCCTTAAATGGCCCAATTAAAACAAACTTATAACATAATTATATAGTTAACGGGATCCTGAGTCTATGAGGTACATACATAGAAAAACAGCCAGACTTTAACCCTCTCATGGATGTAAGCATCATATGATGCAAGGCAGACTTACTTTGCCAAAAAATAATAATAATAAATCAACCTTTGAAATTCGAAGAAATCGCTTATCATTCCACTTGCCTAGAGAGATTTTCTACCTATTTGAAATAATATTGAATTCCTACGTCGTCGGTAACCAAGGTAGCAGTGACGTCAAACTTGAATTACGATTGCGACTAGATTCACTGCAAATGGTATATTGTCGATGTGTTATAATAGCGATTTCGGCCTGTCAGAAGATGAATCTAGCTGTGATGATGGACAGGAGGTCCATGGCTATCAAGGGCCAAGAGTTGTAACTTCTGAGGAGATAGCAGCTCTGAATAGAAATGCCACTTCTGAGCCAATAGGTAGCAGTGGATGTAGCACTTCTGTTGATGGGCTATTTTTCAATCATGCGGTCTTTACAGATGCTGAGGTGGACCAAGGACAGTTCCAAGATGAGCAGTAAATGTAGATATAAAATAGAGCTTAGAAAATTGATAGTACAAAGATTGCTGGGAGAACTTTTCCACAGGTAGTTCCTGGGTATTTTGGGGGGTTTGAGGTATATACTTGGAAGATGTGTGACTAGTTATAGGGCTAGGGTTATGACTATGGCTGTAGGGCTATAAATAGGGAATAGAGTAATTAGGGTGTAGCTCAGCAGTACACTGCTATGGGCTAGAGTTGTGGCTAAGCTAAAGGTGCATGAGTCGTGGATTGGTTGTCGATGTAACTCTTCGCTTTTGTGTAGATGCTGATGTGGGCGTCCAGAGTACTATGTATTGCACCCATGTGTCACCTAGTGTGATTTCACCCCCTGCCCCCTAGGTTTCTGGGATACTTCTCTCAGGCTCTCCTTCGTTGTCTAAGGCATCACCTCCAGGCCCTTCTTCTGTATCATGTTACATGTCTATAGCACCCCACACTACCTCTTATCCTTTTGTGTTCCCTCCATCCTCTGAAGAGTCCTCAGATAATGAGTTTGACTTCACACCTGAAGTTCAGGGGTATGATCTAGGATGTACTAGAAAACATCCTAGCGGTCTGAATAGACCTAGAGGTATGGGTGGATCTAGAGGCACCACTCATAGAAGATGTAGAGTATCTAGAATTGTTCTTAGAGGAGGTCTTACTTCTTTTTCTGCTGCAAGTCCATCTGCTTCAGCTGCAGGTCCATCAGGTGGGCCTTGATGCTCCTTAAGGGTCATGGCAGAAATTAGAGCCATCAAGCATTTGCCATACATATACTGAGACTCCTGGACCCACATCTGTGTTGGTTACACCTGAGAGTACTCCTCTTCAAATCTTCTCCCGCTTTTTTACAGATGAAGTTTGGGACTTGTTGTTGTTTGAGACCAATCACTTTGCTGCCACTGTTTGTGGAACTACTCCCAGCTCGTTCCTGGATGGATGTTACCTTGCCAGAAATGAAAGCCTTTATTGGTGTGTTTATTTTATGGGTGTGTGGCAAGCCCACTTAGGTCTTTATTGGACAACTAAGTTCCCTCTAGATGTCCGTGGGGTCGCTGATGTCATGAGCATCAACCGTTTCCAGCAATTATTTAGGTGTTTGCATCTATCTAACAACTCTGCCAGATTCCAGTTGGTCATCCAGGGCATGACTATTTGTTCAAGGTCGGAAGGCTCCTTGACTTAATTATTACCCAATCTGACAGAGTATAATATTCATCAGGAATGTATACTATTGCTGAGGCAATGATCCCGTTCAAATGTAGGCTGGCTTACATGAGAGCTAAGCCAAACAAGTGGGGCATCAAGGTGTTAGTCCTTCCTGATGCAACCAACGGTCACATCAAGAAATTTCAGATCTATACTGGAAAATCTGTTGTGTTAGTGTAGATTTTTGTACCAAAGTTGTATTGGATCTTTTATCTGGATTGGAAGGCAGTGGTTTACACTTGTATACTGATAACTATTATACCACACCCACCCTTCTCTATAAACAAGGCATCAATGCCTGTGGAACAGCACATCTATACAGGGTAGGGTTTAAAGATTTAGTAACAAAGGCCAAAAATAGAAACCCTGGTTTCATGGACTTTCGCTCCAATGGCCCTCTACTTGCTGCTGTTTGGATTGACAAGAGGAATATGTATTTCTTGTCCACCATTCATGTGACAGAGCATCCACTTGGGTCCAATCCACTGTGAAGAGGCACACAGCTACTGGTGCCCATGAAGACAAGCTTTGCCCTCCCTGCTTACCTGATTACCAGTGCTTCATTAGGGGTGTTGACTGAAATGATCAAATGGATCAGTACTATAACATAGGGAGGCATAGTACCATGTGGTGGAAGCCTGTATTTTTTATTTGGTGGAATCTGCCATTTTGAACAGCTTTATCATGGAGGTACATGTGATGCCAGCTGAACATGCAAAACTCTCTGGTAAGAGAGACTACCTGATGTTTCACCTTGAGCTTGCACTGAACTAATTGGCACATTTTCATCCAGGAAGCGCACAGGACGTCCTCGAAGTGACGAGCATGATCAGCATACCCGCCAGAACTGTGACCTTGACCACTATCCTCGTACAGTGGCCAAGGCCAAATGTTGTGTCGTGTGTGAGGGTAACAGGCGAAGGAAGGAGCTTCCCGAGCGTGGCAAAAGACATGAATGTCAAACCTTGTGCTCTACTTGCCAAGTTCACCTGTGCACAAAGGATGAGCACAGGTGCAATGAGAAGTACTACAAGCATGTGGATTACTGCCAGCCTCCTCAAATTTGTAGGCTTTACTTGTGTATTAGACTATGTGCATGTATGTGTCATAATTATTGTTATACTTTTAGGTGGATAACATGATATGTATCTATAATTATTTATTATGTTGATAATATAATTTTAGCATATTGTAAGTGAATTTAGTATTATATACATCATATTGCATAGGAAATACCCACCAAAAATTCATTCTAATTATAATGATATTCACAACATTGTGGTTATTCACTAAGCAAACATGATTGATCATAAAATGATCCTTAAGGCAGAGGCTCTCTCGTACAATAAGGTTGCAATAAGGTTGCTAGGTACTTTATTGTTTTTTGGAAAGATTTGTTTTTCGGAAATATATTAAAATATATTTTGTATAATTAGTACAGAAATAGAAAAAACCCTATCCATGAGAGGGTTAAGAAAAGTAAATATCATAAAATTTGTCTTCATGGTTGTTCTCTATCATAGTCTACCTTTGCTTACCCACAAACATTGAATAGCATGCGTCCATTCATAACAATTGTAATGCCAGCTAACTTCAGACTTTCTAATGAGTTCTTGATTCAACAAAATGGAATGAGATTGTCACTCATGTGCTTGTGAGGCATGCATTATACCTATGTGCTTCTTTGAATCTGTAGCTTACTGAGTGTCCTGTAATATGTATCATACTGTAGCAGTGGCGGCGTCAACGGTCGGAGGGGCCGGACCACTTTTGGTAACATGCCGCGCATGCGCGAATTATGCCCTTACCCAATTGACTAGCCGGTCTGGCTGTGGCATGGCTTCGAGCTTTGGTGTAGCGTCTTAAGTGATCGATAACCTTCCTGAAGTTCCCCGTCAACCTCCCGAATCCTTCGCCTTTCCGAAGAGAGCTTTCGGGGAAAAGAAGGCATCTTGTCAAGCGAGCTGGTTCCGTACCTGGTCTTGGCTACATTATAGTGAAGCCAGAGATTCTCTGGACTGCCACCTCTGCTGCAAAGCTGTTAAGGCTAAGCATATAACAGTGAAGCCAGGAGCTACCGATGCTGCTTTTGTAAGTTTAGCGACTTCCTCATAGATCTTTGAACTTAACTTTTAAAGTTTATAGTACTATTCACTTATTTAGAATGCTTTATATTGTAGTTATCTCGGGGATTTACGAACTGGAAAGATGCCACACTAGGTATCCGACAGCATGAGAAAAGTCAGTGCCACAAGATAGCAGTAGAGAAGCTAATTACAGTACCAACAACTACACCAGATGTAGGTGAGATGCTCTCTAGTACTTTGGCCCAAGACAGAGCAAAAATCGGCACTGCCTTCTAAAGGTTCTGAGCAGTCTAAAGTTTTTGGCAAGGCAGGGATGTGGGATACGTGGTCATGACAATCGTGGTGATGGAAATCTGTTTCAACTGATGAAGCTCATGAGTGAAGAGGACTCCAAGGTAATTGGGATCATGTAAAGAGTAAGACTCTGGAAGTTGAAAAATCCATGCGCGTCAATTGTTTTTGCGGTATATATTTTAAAACACACTTTCCCCTGCTTATCTTAAATGCGCGCACCATGTAGGTCCTTTGATTTTGATGGAGCGTTCAGAAGGCATCAAGAAAGGATACTCGAAGTAAGTAACAAATACCCCTGGACAGAACAATATTCATTAGCAGCAATACACAACAATACACAACAAAAAATTAACACAACTTCATATTAACACAACTTCATAAAACAACAAATGCAGCATCGACTTTGAGACCAAAACAACAACAAAACAAAACATCAGAGGGCAAACTTATACTGGGTACTGTGTTTTGATTGCATGTAGGATGCTGCCAAAAGCCTCAGCAGTTGTGCAGGCATTCCTCTCCCTCCACAAATTCCTCAAGTTATGGAAGAAGTTGACAAACCTTCATCTTTTTAAACTTTATCTTCGCCTGCATTACAGTATATTTGTGTATATATATATATATATATATAATGTGAATGTGTATTTGATACCTTTATTTGGTACCTTTATTTAATGAATCTCTATTAACTGTGCAATTTAATTTAAACGTGAAACTGTCACGTTTTGACCACGCCCAACCACACCCACATCCGGGCCTGACCACCTCAAAATTGGCGGAGCCACCCCTGTGTAGCTAGCAAAGATGGCAACATTGATCATCAGAGACCTAGACCAGTTAAAAACTGCTTGTCCACACACGTACTCTATATATAATATCTACTGTTTGGCTTTGGAGTGGTCCTGTGCACTGTTGCAGAGTCCTTGAAGTTAGCTCTAGTTAACCATCTATGAGAGGGATAGCTCTAATAAGATACTAACAGAGACATAACAACATATCAACACAAAAAAGTTGTGGAATTGCGGATTTGTGCTTAGTACAACAACAAGAAACTAAAGGATGCACTGGTGCTTGAATCATCACAGGGCTTGGACTAAGACACTCATACTGGACTGTTGTACATACATATATTCGTCATTATTTGGATGGAAAACTTAATGTGTAGGAGTCCATCATGGTAATCAGTAGTCCAGTGTGATCAGGATTTCCATCTGAGTGATCAGAAGTTCATCGGGGTGATCAGGAGTCCTTCAGGTTGAATAGGAGTCAATCAGGGTAATCAGGAGTCTTTCAGGGTTATCAGTAATCCATCAGGGTGAACACGAGTCCTTCAGGGTATTCGGGAGTCAATCAGGGTGAGCAGAAGTCCATTAGGGTGATCAGTCTTTCAGGCTTATCCTTTGCAATCTCTCCTTTTTGGCTTCACAATTCATAGTGTTTGCTGTAAGCCAGGGTCAGAGTTATGCTTTTTCTACAATGAATGTTGCGGGGAATTTGGACAACATTAGACCAGAAGGTGGAATGTGTTTGTCAGAGCTTGGTTTTAAGCTGAACATTTGGAAGACTGAACTCATCTCTTGATATATCCACTTCAGAATCGACCATGTTTGTCTTTTAGGAGCCAGCATGATCTACCATAACAATACCATCTTAATAAGAGCTGCCACAAGTTTCATCTCAAATACCATTACAAGAGAAAACAAACCTATTGAGGTCAATGGGAGTCATGACTGTGCTTCACTTGATGCTATCCTCTTTCTCCACCATTCCTTAGCAGTTCCCAAACTTCTTTACTTACTGAGATCCTCACTCTGTTTAATTTCCCATAAGCTCCAGAAAGATTCTGAAATCAGTAGCATTACAAATGTTCAATTTTGTGATAGAGGCAAAACCTGGATGCAGACTACATTTCCCAGTAAAGTTTGGAGGTTTGGGTGTTTGGAGTGCAGTTGACTTAGCACCCTCAGTCTATTTGGCATCATCATCAGGCTCTTCTGAACTGATCCACCAGATTCTTCCACAACACTTCTAAAACAACATCTGTACCCCACTAGGTTGATGCCTGGTCCCATTGTTCAGAATGTTTACCTGGATGGTACCAGAAAGAGATACCTAAATGGTTCGGAAGTATTGGGACATCTTCAAGGTTTCAGCCATCACTCAAAGTCTCTTGAAGTGATGCCAGAGACCATGCCCATCTCCTTGCCGACTCGACCAAATAGTCAGAAGCCTGCAGTGCTCTGCCAATATCGTGATTGGGAGTGGTTGGATGATGAGGGTGTGTATTATTTATTAAGATAACATTTTTGATCAGTTATTGTGTTAATTTATACTCCACTAAAGAAATATGGTGGATAATGATATGTTTTGAATTTCTTCACAGGATAATTTATCAAGTTGTACCAATCTATGTGGGTGAGATTTCTCCTGAACGTTATAGAGGAAGATTACTATCTCTACTCAATATACTTTCATCTCTGGGCTATTTGGTAAGTTCTTTGTTGTAGCCTACAGTTTGGGCCTCCCTGACAAGAGATCCTTTATCGCTAAAATTTCTACTTGAACATGAATAATTCACCTTCAACTATACTTAACCAATATAAATATGTTCAAATGACAGTAGCAAGATAAAAGGAAACAAGTCTATACAAAAATTAATTAAAAACCCTTTACCATTTAACTCATTCACCGCCTTCGTCAATGCACAAAATGGATGACAATAATATATAAATAAATCGTAACAAATAATTAATTTGTTTGCATAATCGATATATTTTACTGAAAAAGAGGATATAGTTGGTCCATCAATAAACAAAATTTCAAATTGTATATCTCTTGCTTGCTAAGGTAATGAGGAACTTGTGGGTATAAAAATAACCAAGACTGGCCTTTGGAGCTGCTATTTAACGAAGACTTCAACCTCTGTGATGATGAAGATAGTGGGATGTATGTATCAAACTGTGCAGCCTGAATGTATTGAACATCTGAAGAAAGCTGTTGTTTCTTAGGCACATGTAATAGACGATAGTGATTCAGTAAATCAGTTTCATAGATATAGTTAGTGGATGATGATAGCTAGGACAATAGAAGAATTGTCATAGACCTGTATGGCTAAGGATGGATATACAATAGACTAAGGTTGCTTGAACAATACCCAGCTCTATTTTTTTAATTTTTTTTTTGCTAGCTAATCATAGATAAAGCTATGGTATTCCTCTATAACAGGTTCTTGCCTCAGACATAGAATCTATATTCCCAACTGGTTCAGTTTACTCTCCACTTGCTTCTTCTCCTTGGACTCTCCTCCTCTTCTACCTTCCTCTCCTCCAATCTATTGATCAATATTGAAGTAACAAGTGAAAAAACATATTATTTGTGGTTTAGTTGCCAGGAAACCAAATTGAACACAATATGGTCAACTAATGAGCAATCTGATGAAATATGGTGGCTAAGTATAATATTTCTCAACTACTGACCTTATATTGAATAATATTGTAGTGTCTAATTTTACTTTATAACGTTGGTGGTGAGAGTTAACTTCGTGTACACACCAATCATTGTACAGCTTTAAAAAAATTAATAGATGATTGTAATGATAATAGGTGGGCTGATTGTTGCACTATGTATGGGTGCATGGTTATGTAAGTCAAATCAATCCAATTTAACCCTCTTACTTCTGGCTAACACTAAGGCATGCCAGTTTTCAGGCATTCATAATACTGTAGATTGTCAATGAAAATTGTTTTAGATGATTCAATACATGAACTATTTAGCTATCATTTTTGGATACTGTGTATATACCTGGATATAAGCTAAATTCAATGGCTGTTCACCAGCTTTCGTGGTCTTCAGTCATATGACATCTAACTTGGAAAGAAGCTTTATCTTGCAAATAGGCAAAATATATTTCCACCTCTGAATCTAGCTAATAATAATAATAATAGCAACATCAACAACAATCTACATAATTATACAACATAATCACGTGATTATCTTATTAACCCCAAAAATTTAATTTACTTTCAGATATAGTAAGTTTTTGAAAGTGGCCTCATTTGTTGGACCAAGCTTAGTCCAGTAGAAACTCAGTAAAGTTTCCAAGATTGTAATAAAAAGAGAGAGAGAGAGATAACTATACAGTTACAGGCACCACTATAGCTTTAGGACTGGTCTATAGTATTCCACAGACAGGCCAAGCACATATGATTTAATTTTTTATTTATTGATTGTGTACAACAAATGCATTGCATTACGTCACATTGTGTTGCTTGAATCAAATATAGTTCTATTCAAGCGATGTGATGCAATGCAATGCAAAATAATTCAACATAATTATTGTGAACCAACATTTAGATATGCGAGAGTGCAATAATTAAATTTTGTCAAGTGAAAGGCTTGATATGAAGCCAAGGAGTAGATATGTGAGTTGTAAGATCTAGCTGCAATATAGCCTTCATCCCAGATCAATGAAGGGGTTGCTTAAGCTTAAAATTACAAAAACAAAATTCTGCACACTTAAGTATCTGAACATGGTATTGGCTCAAAGGCAGATCTCCCGTGCTCTCTTTTAATACTACATAATATAATAAGTTATATCCATGCCAATGTTTCCTGCAACTGGAGTAGGGTACTTCAAAATCTGCAACTGTGAATTTTCTGCAAATGTGGCTCTTGATTGGATTAGAAAGAGCTAGCCAGATAAAATTGTTCTCTGTAGCAAGAGGAGGCAATACTCAACAGGATGAGTGCTTTCATTTGGCTAAAAATGACGAAGTAGTTTAGTGATAGCTCTGAAAATTTGTTGGTATGCTTTCTCTCCTGAAGTTGCCTGCTACTGGGTTCTTAATTTGTTATGAATAATATTTTGTGCTGTTATCTCAGATATCACATTGGTGCTATGGTTTCTGAGGTTGGTCTTCCCATTGCTCCCTGCTGTGGAGATAGGTGTGTGCTAACTCAGCTACTTCCATAGTAGTTTTTGGCTTTCTTTCTGTGAACCAAGTGGCAGTAGAGTAGTGCATTTGGGTAATGGTCACTTCTCTCTCTATGAGGTCCAGTAAGTCCTCTACTGTCTTGCAGTCTGCGACTAGCTTGCTCTATTGCCTGTGGCATCTCACATGTAGTGCCCATGTTTCCTGTGTTTTCTTACTTGTGAGCATGTAGTAGTCTAGGCTGATATTCAGATGTTGGGCAAATGCTGCTTTGATTTGTTCAAAATCGTATGTCACTTCTCTGGTAAGAGAGCTGTATACATAATTGTTGTAGTTTCCTTGTGCAGTAAAGGTACTAGCTATTAACTGTGGATATTTCAAAATTCTTCATGTGATCAGAAATAACACCAGGAAGGATGTCTCTAGTTCTCAGAACTTGGTTACTTTCACCACATATCCCAAAGTTTTTGATTCTGGTAACCTGTATCCCCTCTGGCCCTGCTCCTATCTTATCATTTGCTCCCATCTGTCAGCTTTTCTTCATCTCTCTTCTTTGTCTATTTTTCTCCGGTGTTCCATTTCGAGTTTGTTTATCTCCAATTCAGCGAGCTGTACTCGTCAACACTCTGCATCCTCCTTATCTCTCTCTCTCTCTCTCGTTGATGCTCTGCATCTTCTTTACCTTTATTGCTGTTTCTCTGAGCATCGTCTCTCATTGATTGCAGCATCTATGTCATAAGAGCATAGCATCAATCTCTAGGTTTGGCTGTTGGACTGTTCAGATTGGGATTCATCTCCTGACTCATCTCACTTGTCTTCTTGTTCTGGTTGCTCATCTTTCCATGCTTTCTGATTAATTTTTGATATCTTGTTTACCAATAACTGTTGGGTTTCGGCGAGTTGTCAACAAACAACTAGTACTGTTTCGTTAGTAAGTTAGCTACTACAATCCCAGTTTTAGTGACTAATGATCACAATGGTTAGTTTAGTCAGATGTTATTCGCTGCTACCAACTCAGAGGTAGTATTGCTACTGCACTGTACTGCTGCTGACACTATGCTCAGATTCTGTAATGCAGTCACACCAAACTGCTTGGTGCTACTGCTATGTATTGGTTTACACAGCATACACTGGAATGGCTGCTATACAATCGATCAACTCAATATATTGGGCTATCTGATAGGGGTAGAGAGATACATGTACTATTGACTAAGTACTGATAGTCAGGTGTTATCTATGCTAGCCTCTCAGACTGTTTAGCATAGACTAGTGTTGACTGAAGTAACTGACCGAACTTGTTCTCTACCCCTTGGCTCTCTTCTGCAGGTGCTCTTTTTATACTCGGTCTTCCTTCTGTCCATTTGCTGCATAGATCCTGTACACTGTATTTTGCTGCAGAGTTCCTACTCTGCTATACTAGCTAAACCACATACTAATTAATCCATTTGCATTGTTGCTGCATGTAATATTCTGAGTAGGAATTTCCTTGTACTTGCTGCTTGCTGTTGTTAGCAAGTCTTAGCATTGTGGTTAGGTGGGTGGGGTCCCTGGCATATATAAATCCAGATTTCTAGTTTGTGACAAGCAAGTCTTGAACCACACCTCGCAAAGATTGTAGCTAAGTTAAATTTTGCTATCGTTTTAATTGGGGGTAGGGGGTGGAGGTTAACTGCAGAAATTGGTGGTGCACGTCACTCCAGTCCACTTCAGGGGCCCAAACAAACTGACTTTGAGTGATTGTGCCTTATAGGTTGTGTGTGGTGCCAAGTAAACCTTGGCAAATCTTATTGAGTCTGGGTTATAGTATGAGCTATGTCATCAAGAAACAGTAACAGTTGGTAGCCAGAAACAGCATGGAAGAAGAAATGGTCATGAATCTAGCTATGCAACAGTTTGTTATCAGTCCATTGTTTTTGGCTCAGCCCATGTCATGTACCTATTTCAAAATAGATCTTGGGTTCAAGGAGGATTTAATAGAAAATGGTGGCATTGCTTACACTGCAGCAACCGAGAATTATTATCTGATTGGTACGCCCTGAACATTGTTTTTGGTGTTCTTAATTGCCTCAACTGTGGTGAGGTGGTGGTGGTTGAGTGGGATTCCACTCTCGTCTGCATTATAACCGGTGTCATTCAACTTGTTCTCCTCAATATAGCCCTGCAAAGATCAAAATAACAGACAAATTTTTTTCTGGTCACACATTCTTACAGGCATACCTAGTAGCATCTAGCCACCATTGTTAAAGATAGTAAGATGTCTTTCTCAACAGCAACACTCAACAAAAGCTTTAACTTGGCCACTAGTTTTGACATTGCCAACCTTGCCTGATTCAATGTGATAAGTCTCTATTGTTAAGGTATGTATGTAAATGACAAGGCTTTGCTCCATGAACTACACGGCCATTGAGTCTATGTATCTTTCATAGGGCTGGTAGGTTGCCATGATATTTTTCTGCCCTGTTAATCGAAACAGCCATACCAGACTGAACTGCTTTGATAGCTGTTTCCATTTGTTCCATATGCCATTGCATTCTCTTAGAAGGTCTATTGGATACTGTTGCTACTTCTCAATGGAGTGACAAGGTATCGCTTCTTTTTCTTTCTGTATCTTGTCATTGACTCTCATTTTACATGTACATCTAAAGTTGAAGGGAAAAATATGTCATTTGTTAAAATTCGGCTTATTGCCACTAAATGCACACTAACTTACATACACCATTATAAATATGGATTACAGTGCTATGTAGGAGAGAGAAAGAAAATCACACTTGAATGATAACATGTTCTAAACATGCTCCTGTTCTATTCCATTGAGTGTCTGTATATTACTGCATATTAATTGGTCGATAATTGCTACTAGTAATAGTCGATAGTATACGTAATGGTCAATAGTAGGTAGCATGCGATAGTCAAGTTGATTATTGTGTTGATGTTCTTGACAAAACTTGTGTTTCACTTGCTCAAAGTTGCTTCAATGCATTGGAAAATTAAGATCTTCTCATAGTAAAGTTATAATGATAGGAACTATGACTAGCAATTAGGTGTGGGGAAATAAAGTAGAAAATAGATCCTTGAAATTTTTTAACTGTTTTGTTTGTTTGTTTTTATTTGTTTTTTCACCAGGTATACTACTTTAGTAAAGGATTCAAGGAACATTGAAGTGTATTTGGGGGAGGGGGGTGGGTATAAATTGCCGAAAGCACCATTTAGGGTGCTAATAAGGTGCCAAAGTATATCTGAGCTTCATTTTATTTTGTGTTTTTTTACGCCAGCCATTTTGTAATATACGGGTTTAACCAATATAGCGAATTCAACCATTTTCCATGATATATTTACTATACTTTTTTCCCTCTTCTTCACTTTCATGTTTCATGAGTACCTGTTTACCTTGTTCATCATAATGTGCTCTTTCTATCTCCTTTTCATTGTAACTACATGAAGTTCATGTGTGGTTTTAATGTGTGAGTAATAAATTATTATTACTTCTATGATTCCGGCAATGATGATATTATTATTAAACTCCAATGCTGCAGTTAGGTTTCATTTTGAATATCATCATTAAAGACCTGCCATATGGATGGCGAATATCAGTGCTCCTGGTAGGGGTAGTCTCGGCCCTTGCAACAATGCTAATTCCTAGATCTCCCAGGTAAGAAGAGCTTGGCTGAACAACATTTTATTTTAAAAAAATGATCTCTTTTGTATATTTCATGTTTTGATTCAGGTGGTTGGTCCAGAAAGGATGAGAAGACGACGCTCTAAAAGTGCTTCATCAGATGTATAAGGATGAAAACATAGCTAAGCAACAACTAATAGCAATAAAATTAGCATCACCCTCCAATATGATTTCTATACGTAAAATGATCAAGTATATTCTACAATGGAAGGTCTTACTAAGGTTTGCTGATAATGCTGCCTCTGATAATGGCTGTCTTGCTTATGGTTAACATATTTGCTTTCTCCTAGGGTGATAGTTGTGTTTATGGTGTTCTTATTGGGCCGCTTGTGTGGTGGAACTTTTATAGGGTAAGTCTACAATAAAGATATATAACCTGCCTTGATTTTAATATTATGTCTTTGAAGATCGCTTTACTAAACATGAGTGTGGCTTCACATTCATTTGATGTTCATTTGAACATCAAGGTTTGTAGAAATTTTGTTGCATTGAGCACATACACTCCCCATCTAGCCAACGAGTGGCATGTGTGCACAGTGTTTTAAATGCACTGCACATCTGTACTTTGCCAAAACAAGACATATACGCCACCCAGACAAAAACCCGGACAATTACCCCCCATGCCATTTACCCACTAGGACATATATTATCCCCTGTCAAAAATTGAGAATAGGTGGGAAATAAAATGAATAAGGTTTGGGGCTACGAGCTAGGGCAATAAAATCCCACCTTTCCTCCTAAAATCCTATATGTGATAGGTGAAAATATTTATGGGATAGGTAAATGTTGTCCAGGTGTTCCCACAACTTTCCAACCAGGAGCCACAACTACAAACAGTTCAGGCACACAGATTTCGAGGACTTCCAATTTGGCTGCATGTAACTTTAGCGTAGTTAACTTTTTTTAAAATCACAATCTGATATTCAAATTTCACATTTATCAGTTCTGGTCCCTCTATGGCAATCTTCATTAACCTAGACAGGTTACAATCAGATAAGCGATTTCTAAGCCTGGTCTTGATCATTTTCATGTCACTGAAAGACCGCTCCACTGTTGCAGTCCTGATTGGCAAGACCAAAATAATATAAAGGAGGACAACGGTTTGTGGAAATATGCCTTCATATGCTGCAGTAGCTTCCATTGACTGAATTACATCTTGAATGCTAGGAATTTTTGCTAGCTTCTTCGAATTCATTATCACCTCCTTTTCTTTGTGTAGTGCCCTCCTGAAAAATGTCCATCCAGACACAAGTTCTTAAGGTCATAGTACAACTTCTAGAGAATCCAAAATGAAATATGTTAAGAATATGCAATGCTACATTACCTTCAGCTACAGAAGTCATTACAATGGTAATTCACTTCAAAGATGCACATGCCATAAAAGTGAGTGTGGTCATGAAAGGGGAGTGACCCAGTCTAGTTGTGGTATCCCCCCTACAGAAAAATCCTTGAAACCCTGGGGGGTATATGTCCTAAAACCAGAGATATGCTTAATATTTTTTGACTGCCATGAAGAAAATTTTATTTGGTTAACTCACACAAAAATCATAAAAAAATATATATATAATCCTAAACTATGATATTACTCTTACTTTATTTTCTCCTGCTTATTCTTGTATACCAAAATCACATTTTGCTCACCACTTCTGCACCATTTTTTCCCGTATATAAATACTGCGTGTGAGTTAACCCAAAATATATATTTCATATAAGTTTAAAAAATTTTAGCAAACATCTGCATGTAATTTTAAGGATTTATTACCTTTTTTTCCTTCTCATAATCCTTTGGGTATTTTGCTGTGTCCATATTCTGCCAGATTGGTTTGCAGGGGTTTGTTCAGCTTTACTACCAGCTGTAGCAGAGGTGACAATTATACTGATATCTCTAAGCATCATAGATAAGGTTAGTCTGTCAGACAGTTCCCATCTTCTTCTTTTTATTATTCGTCAATATTCATGTGAGAGTTCCATTATTATTGTGTGTTTCAAATTTTTGTAAACATTGTTGTATCCAAGGACAAGCATATAGTTTTGTATTTGAGTAGTTGTATAATGCATCGACTGCCATATATATGCTGGTATTATTAGCACACCTAACATTATGCTTTAAATATCCTGTATATGATGCTGCGCTTTTATTTAGCTCGTAAGAAACATTTTCCTTAAGTTCTGTAACATTTGACTTCCTTTGAGGTAGAACTTCAAGAACACAGCAGAACCATACCATTGACGCAGGCTTTTGCTGAGAGTTTTGTGGATCTATTGAAGAAATATTAGTGCCAAGACTAGTTTGGGAAGAAATTTACTTGTACACTGAAAGCCATAGCATTGAAAGTGGGTGCAGTCTATACTACACGCATGCATAATGTAAATCAAGCTTGAGTGCACAAGGTTGATTTTTTTCTAATATATAATGCATAACATGACTTATGTGTACATTCTAGAGAAAATACAGTTCCAAATTGCTGGCCAGTAGGTTTACACTTTTATTCCAGAATTTTTGGTGGTAAATATGGGATCATGGTGCAATGTGTTAAACTGTAATATAAATAGAACTCGTACTTTCGTTCAACTGTTACAGACTTTGCTGAATTATGAAGCTGTTTTGGTTTTTTAATAGATTGGATGGAAACCTCTTTTCTTGATTGGACTTACTATTGTGTTTGCTACGTTAGTTTTATCCTCGGTATTTATCATTTTGTTTGATTTGGATCGTGTTGACTCAAATGAAGTTGGAGATTCACTGAAGGCTGTCGTCGGATATGTCACACTCGTCCTCTTGTCTTTAAATATTGGGTGGTTTTCTTTCACTTGTGTGTGAGTAGAAAATATGCCATGATTGTTGTGGGAGGTTTGACGTAAATAAATTGTGTAATTGTTATTGTCTGTTTAGAAATCTACCCTATATAATTATGGGGGAGCTGTTTCCACCACCAGCCAAAGGTAAGCAGAGTTCTTCAGTAATATATCCAAAGGGGGCAAAATGAAGGTTTAGATATAAGGAGGGACAGGGCAGAGCACTATGCATACTCTTTCTAGAGCGGTCTGGGGGCACGCTCTCCCAGGAATATTTTTATTATGGACCCCAAAAAGGGCAATTTGGTGCAACCTAGGAGTATATTTACACTTACTACTCCGTGGAAATTCTTTCACTATTCATAAAAAAGAGGTGAGCGTTTGAAGGAGTTCCGATGTGTGCTTAACATGCCTGAGTTAAAAATCAAGACAAAACAGTGAAAGATAACTACAGTGCAATATGTGATAGGATCTGACAAAAGGGGTCTTAAATGGTTTTGTGGTATTAGCTCAAAGTTATAGTTTAACTATTTTAATTTTTTTGTACTACAGACATCTACTACCTTTCCTTTACATTTTTGTGAAGTCTGAAGGCTCCTACTTGCTCTTTGTAGGCAAGAGTGAGGTTAGAAGATTGGTGGTCAAGAAGCTTGCTACGCGCTTTGTAAACGCAAAGAAAATATTGCCGGCCAATGCAGAAAGATGGGAAACTCCCACAAAATGGGGAGATTTCCTATGGCTGCTATATTGGCCGCATTGTGTTATCAAACTAACAAAGGAATGGCGTCATCAAGTGCACAGGAAGCTGCAAAAGTCATTAATTTAAAACGTGTTTTTCTCAAAATGAATGCTTCAACCTCTAGCATTCATGCAGGCTTTCATAACTTTTCTTCTGAATGGAAATAAGTGACGATTTGAGTTCCATTGCTTTGTTCTTTCACCTGATATCAATAACTCCGGTATTTTTTTAAATTTTATACCTTTTCTCAGATCCTATCACATAATTATTGTTCCTGCTCTCAATAATATTTATGAACAGACACACAAGCCGGAAGTATTGGGGATAAGTATAAGAAGTCATCATTCTTGGCTATAATTCTCCTTCATGCTTTTTAAGTAGCAAAACATTGTAAAACTCGAATGGAAAAGCTGACCTAACCATAATATTCTCTCTTGTTGATGCTACTTTACATACACTTGATATGCACTGTTACCTGCTGCTAACTGGGTATACTGGAGTTGCAGGACATTAAAGAAAGTCTAGAGGAAGTCACTGATATAAAGATCACCATGACTGATATTAAATTCTTCCAAGATACTGTGGGGAGATGCTTCATTTCCAGTTTAAAAAAACACTTACCAATCATCTCAAGATGTTATATCTGCATTTACTATTTTTTATCCAAAGAAAATTCCCACTCCTCAGCCTCAGCAATATGGTAAAGATTTAGAAATTCGCACTGAATAGAAGACTCTCCCTACTCTATATACCTCACTTAAAAGCCAAAGGAAGATTTAGGAATACAATTCCAAGAACTGGTGACCAATGAAATGCTCATAACAATGTTTCCCAACTTAAACACTTTGGTTAACATTTGTCTATCAACTCCTGTTGGCACTGCACTGCTTCTGTTGAACAAAGTTTTTCCAATACAAAGATAATTAAAACCAAGTTGAGAAATTGCATCTCCCATATTTAATGAAAATAGCTATAGAATCACCACAAACATTATCTGAAGATAAGATTGAAAATGTATGGAATACAAAGCTTAGAAAACTTGTGTAATTTCCTTTGTGTATTTCATTTAATTTGTTTCTTCGCCATATTAATAATTACAAAAATCCTAGGTGGAGTAAAACATAGCCAAAGGGTGGGAAATCCCTCTCCCCTAAAAGAGTACTTTGGCCTATAAATAAGCCTAAGAAGGTAGCTCACGATATTTAAAAAAATGACATGCATAGCGATGCTAAGTGACACTTGCTTTTCTAATTGAGTTGTGTTTTATTTCAGATTATTTTTGTTGCACTAAACAACATGGCAAAGACATGTTGAGTTTATTTCATGATGTGTGTGACTATCTTTAGAGTCGAAAGCATATAATTATATCTGCACCCAACGATAGCGGATATATTCCACACAAAGATCACAACTTGGTAGGCAACTATAAAAAAGCTTTGCTAGAGCTTTCATGGTGATATCTAAACTTAAAGTGAAGCTATTTGCTAGCAAGGCTGTATCTAATCCAACTCTATCACATTATAGTTGCAAGTATCATTGAAATGGCAAGATTCATAGTGGCAGGCTTTTTCGTCTTTGACAAAAAGCAAACGGTTAAAAAAAATTGCTAGCTCCAAATAGCTGAAGGTAACAAATAATTTCCTTCACATATATAAAGTGGAAGTGCTCAAACAGAGAATCTTTGCCTGCTTTACTAGAGCTGAAGACCAAGATACTAGTATGCTGAGAGCTAAAATGACTGCAATGGTTGTTCGCTTTAACGCTAGCGAGCAAAGTAGAGAAACGAAAAGCATTGCAACAGTTTTGTTTACTTTTATTGTCGCTATTTGTGGATAGTAGTATATCAACAATACTTAACTGGTAGAGCCACCAAGCCGTGAAGAAAACACTCTTGATGCTTGCTGATTTTGTCACATAATTGATATAAAACTCAAGCATATGCGTGCATGCACATCATTTTAATGAACTAGAAGGGATAGCAAAACTGCTAATCACTGATCACTGATCTTGCCCCTAGATGATCTCTATAGGTGCTTTGAAATGTGTGAAAATATTTGAGGTTCTAGATTTCACAAAACTCTTTTTCTCAAAATGATGATGACGTACAGCAGCATTATATAGCTTGACTAGCTCAAGTTTTGTTTATTTACCTCAATGGAACTGATTATTATACGAACTTACAATTTATTATATTTTAATTGAAAATTTTGCAAAGTTTGTTTCTGATAAACGTAGTAGCTATAAATATGTTTATAAAAAAACTCACACAAATTTAGTGGAAGTTGAACAGGTTAACTGTTGAAAGACATAAGAATTCACTGAAATGGCTGATGATTATTATAACCCATGTATCCTGCTGCTGACCAAACAATAGCACACAGCAAATATAGTGCTCATGAAGTTTTGAGTGACCCAGAGTGACCCAATATACTAGTTAGCATCAGATATCTATGAAGATCTTGGCTGTCACAGAATGAACTTCTTAGTGGACTGTTTGCTCAACCTGGATTATAAATTCATATTTTCAGTCTAGGTTTGTGCAAGTTTATAGCGGTTTATAGTTTGGGTGTGTGCAATTATCGCATGCCCAATGATTATTTAAATAGTCATGTTTTGTCTTTCTGTCCATCTTTACGAGTACTCTTACTTTATAAGCTTTTAACAGTTAGAAAGTCTCTACTTCTCGAACACTGGGTCTACCATCAGTTGAGTTACTTTGTTCCATCATAATACCACAGTTTCAAATAAAGCAGGATTCATGAGCCACACTTACCAGATTGAAGTTTTTAATGTTCAGATTCATAGTATTGTGGGCTAAGATATAAATAAAAAATACTAAGCACAGCATGATTGTTTTTCTCATTATAGAGGATCCTTGGATGAAATGTGTTGTAGAATCAATGGCTGTATAAGGCTAGCTTTAGTCTTTCACCAGCTGAGGCCAGTCCAACTAGGACTTTATTCACAGTTTCGATGTGTTCCTGCTCAGTTTCTCCTACGATCAAAATAACCTCAAGCTAATTGCGACATTTGATACACCACAGGGAATCCCTTCCATGGTTCTCTAGAACATTGGGTAGAGAGGTAACTCCAAATGATAAACGGCTGTTGGTAAATAGAATCCCTTGTGTATTCGTCACTAGACATTCTTCTACTATCTCAAACTACATGTATACATAAGCCTTGAGAGAACTTTATAAATGCTGCTGATGGAAATTATATTGTCATTCTTGACCACTGAGGCAATTGGGGCTGCCTAATGCAAGAACAGTAGAGGCCTAATTTATTTTCATTTGTTGCTAAATATGATACAGCACTCAATAAACTCTCAGTTGTATATTTTGCAAATAATGTTCTCATTGTTACCAAATAGGATTTATTACAGCCATAAGTAACACTGGGTTCTGGATAGGACTTTCTATAACCAATGAACTGGGTCCCATCCTCATCAGCTCCTCTTTACGTGTGCCTGGCACCTTACTGCTCTTCTCTGCTAGTAGTGTGCTCCTATTTCTACTTGTCCTCTTCTTTATACCAGAAACTGAAGTATGTTAAATATTTCTTATGAGAACTCGATTGTTGGAGGGTTTCTACTATGTTTGACGATTTTTAGCTGTTGTTGTTTTTTGTGGTTTTTTTAAGTTCTTTAATGTTAACTGAGGATTTAACTTTTAATCACCTCTAATTGTATGCTAACATTACACAACTAAACCATGTGAAGGCAGAACTAGTTCAGTTGAAATATCGATATTATATATATAATAATTTGAGATAATAAAAATTAATATATGTATCGGATTGACTTGTCAAAAAAAATACTGGACTGATGTAAATCAAACTGGTTAGATGAACATTTATTGTATAAAACCATGTACACCAGTCAAATTAAAATGCAGTATAAGGTGTACATTATTTAAATGATTTATAAGTTTGTCAACTGGTTGTGGTTTGCATGGGTACCATCTTTTTTCTTTATTCGAGAAGTCAATCCAATATACTGCATTTGTTTGTTTGGAAGCCATGGCTGCTACCTCGAGGAAAGGGTTGCTACTATTAAAAAGCAGCGTTTGTTGATTTGCGGGTGAGTGCAGGTGTAGCACATAAACATTGACATAAACTATGATACAGCAAGACATTTTGAGAGCTACTAGTAGTCATCTTTTTGAACAACTTCATTTTGTTCAGGTTCAGCAATATTCTGCAGAAACAGGTATATAGCTACTATTCAAGAGAGGCATTGAGTAAACAAACTACACATGTACTGTGCTATTGTGCAAGTTATGTGTACATGCTTAAAATGTAGAGAGTGTGTTGGACAGCGTGTGTGACTGCTGCGAACACAGATGACTATAGTTTTGAGAGCTGCCACACTCTGCAAGAAGAAGAGAGGACCACTATTAGAGAGTAGCAACTAAGTTAAAGAGGCCACTGATTAAGCAAATAATTTAGGTATATGCATATAAAAACATTTTTGTTCTTGTTTTAACATGTTTTGGGGGAGGTTACTTTTTGCTTGTACTTGATCTGTGGAGAAATACACTAAGTACTGTCTAATTGCAAAGTCCAACTCAAAGCTTGTGGGAGGCCTTCACTTCCAAACACTTTCTAACTTGTTTCTTCTTGTTGCACCGTACATATCACTACATGCCATGTCTTGTTGCTATTATTGACTCTACCCATGTATAACCTGTTTTATTTTATATTTTACACATATCAGCATATGCCATACATATCTTGTTG
Source organism: Cladorhizidae sp. MBARI D1340-BT2 (assembly GCA_028752905.1). Classification (NCBI taxonomy): domain Eukaryota; kingdom Metazoa; phylum Porifera; class Demospongiae; order Poecilosclerida; family Cladorhizidae; species Cladorhizidae sp. MBARI D1340-BT2. Next base: position 6,610,394 of record JAQNBH010000010.1, read on the forward strand.
CTATTGTTGACACTACCATTGTAGGATCATTTACAGCCTCTTTCAAGTACTTGGTGATAGTTGCTCAGGAAACTCCAACAAACCAAGCTGGTAGAGAATTTTTTCGCAGATTGTGAATGCCAAAAATTAAATACGTGATCTGAGCATGTCATTTTTTATACTTGTAATAAAGCATATGAGCTAGCACGATCGACAAACTTACATCCCTAATAAATTACCGTTACCCATGCTTTTCCTGCAATTATTACATATGTAGTAATATATATTACTACAAAGGATGTATGTAGTTGCCAGACTAAGCAACTGAAAAATCCATGTTGCATACCTTAGTGTAGGTTTTGTTGGTTTCTTCCTTGGTGCTAGGCTTCAACTGGTACATACAAGACCATTAAGACTGATACTTGCTATATATCTAATTGGCAATTTTTTAGAAATCATGGACTGCCAGGAAGACTGCTGTCACTTGTTGAAAGCTATTCTAGCACTGGAAGATACCATCTTGATGCAGAACTTGGTTGGTCTTTTGAGAGTTTAGCTCTACTTCCAAAAAGCTGGAAATTTTATGGATGCATTGTTTTAAGCGATATTCCCGTTATAAATGGGTTGGTTGGGAAGTACACAACAACTCTTTTTCCACTCTCTATTATACTGTCAAGCAGCATCCTTCAGAGAGTTAGTTGCTCAGAGTAGATCCAGAACTAACTATTCATAGCAGAATACACCTTTACCAGGTTTATTGCTAAATTATATCACGCACATTGTTACTGGAAAAAATTGCTGTTGATAAAAAAAAATATTTTAAAAATCGGTGGAAAATGAAACGAAAATGGGTAAGATTATACGTTAGCTATATCTTGTGCATGCACCCAGGCATGGTAGAAAATGAGCCAGCTTAAAAAAATTCTGAAAATATCTCTATCATACAATTTGAACTCCAGAGAAGTAAACACAGCTTTAACAATTTCCTAGGTATGAATCCAATCTTTCCAGATTTATGGTGTGATTAAAAGTATAGATCAACTGTTTTGTTAAAAGTTTGCTATTGTGATAAGAGTTTTCTTCTCAGTAAACCAAAGATTGTTCATTTCTTAGCAGGCCAGCCAGGCACAAAATTGCATACAGATTAACTGCTTTTCCCAGATTTAAGGTTTTAATAACCACCACTTTACTACCTTAGCTAAGGGTTCTAGGGATGCTAGTACTCTTATGGGGCTGCTAAGAAGGTGCCTGTGTGATACAATTTTTTGTTCATTTGTGTGGGTGGGGGTGCATCTGCAATTTAATAAGTAGGTCAAACCAGTAAAGGGAATGCTAGTATACTCCCTCAATTTGCCCTTCAGTGGTTGTTGCCACAATGGCCACCTTTTAACAATAATTATTAATCTATATTGTTTATAAATTTTGTAGAAAATTACATTAGAGGAGGTTAATAAGCTCTACTCTCTGCCATGGAAGGACAGAATTGATGTTATTTATTACTTGAAGTGCTGCTGCTTTGTGCAATTTTGTAAACGAAGGAGAGCCATTGAAAGAAATATTCTTGAACCTGAAGTAATTGAAGATGAACTGTGTTCATTGTCCAGCTGATCTCACCACCAATTTGGTCATAACATTGTAACTCATTGTTATTCTAAGTTTTATACATATAATTGTCATGAGTATCACTTTTTTGTTGATGGATAACGTATGTTTTAATTTGCTCATAATGTGAGTAATAGGATCATACAAAATATGCTCTACTTGCATGGTGTCTATGGTAGAGTTGTAATAAGGTTCAAACCCACAAACTCCTGGCCCATTGTGAATGATGTTCTGTGTGCACAAAGTTTGTAGTTTTTTGGGGGAGTCACCACAACGTTCGGGTGAGAGTGTAGTGTAGTGTAGCTGCAGAGGTGAAAGCATGGTGATCAGTTCCAGGAAGACAACCTCACATAGTTGCTATGTGATCTAAACATTAACAGGTTCTGACTGTAGTTAGGACATTACATAAGAAATATTTTAGTTTTGATCATGCTGGTTGAAGTGCAACACTATGTGCACATTACTTCCAGGCTGCTGAACAAATCATATAAGGAGACCCCCAAAAGAATGTTACAGTCACCAAAAGTTGTACAATTGTCAAGGCCGAGCTACTATTCATGTTTGAAATATTAAAGTGTTGGCAAGAGGATTTTTCCTTAATCTTGAATGTGAAGATCATAGCAATGAGGTTTGCATATAATATTTAACTTATAACTCACGAAGTTTAAAAAAAAACACCCATTGTGAGTTGTTCTCAATCTCACAATAGGCTATAAAAGTCCAGCTTCTGCATCAAATTCCTTAATACTAGTTTTTACGTGACTTTAAAGTCATCTTCCTGCAATTTTCTTCTTTAAGGTTTTTGGTATATTAGCTAGTCGATTCCATAAACTAAAGGCCGCTAAAGGATAGAGGTTACTCTAGTGCTTTCAATATTTTGGGAGTGTTTGGTGGCCTTCGAACTTCCTGAAAACACCTCCAGCTTTCATTGAGAATTTGTTTATGGTGCTGTCCTCTAGAGAATTGCTAACTGAGATGTTAGCTCCATCAGCAAAATCTGGGTGACTTGGTTCTGGCTGCAGTGCAAGCAAGTTTAACTATTAAACACAAGCGGCTCCAACTTGATGTCATTTCTTATTGATAATTGTTTGTGTAATGGCCATATACAGGCCAAGGAACTCATTGAGAAGTACAAGCTGTTGGATTAAATATGGTCAATTATTATATCCACCCAAATATAAACTTTACCACCTTCCATCACTGTATTGAAAATCTACACCATTCCTTGATATGTTGATAAATCTTCTATTAGCTAATTAAGGAATGGGTTGCTTTTATGTCACTGTGATAATAATTGTCAGCCATTAATTCTACCTGAATGGCAGAGAAATTGAGTGTCCGTAATCATTAGGTATCAGTTATGGTCATTAAAACACTATAAGCACTAGAAAAATGAGGAGAATAATCAATACACTATTGTGTGGCACCTAATGGAGTCAAAACCTCAGCATTGTTAGTATGATTGTAATCATGATAATACTTTTTAAATGATTGCTACCTATTTTACAGATAGATATATATTATCAGTTTATCTGGTAAAGTAGAATCTAAAAGAGAGAGCCAATATTTATGGCATCCACAATTGCCAGTGAGAATGCAGAGAAGAAATATTTGGAGGATGAGGGTAGCATAGTGCAGAAGAGGAGGAGAAATGTCGGGAGCCAACAGGGAGCATAGAGCAGCAGAGGAGGAGATATTTCAGGAATGAGAGGAGCACGCTGCCCTCTTCAAGTAGAGAGATAGGAGAAGGGTCCAAAGTCCCCCCCCTCCAACATTCAAAATCATGTCGGACATAGAATCCTTCCTCCACACGTTCTCAGATCACATGACGATGTTTCATGTGGAAGAGGAATTTGGGGCTGCCAAACTCCTCCATGTGATGTCCCTAAGTTTCTGGGAGGGTCTGCCATTGGAGTAGAAGATGGACTTCCACTCAATCAGTAAATGACTGATTGCTTTCCACGGCATCAACCAAAATCACTACAGACTGATGTGGCACCATCTCAAGATGAATGGGTCAGAGAACCACCATAACTACAACCAGAGGGTGATGCACCCTCAACAACTGGACCACATTTTAGGAGCTCAAGAATCATCATATTGGACAGGAGATGTTGATTTTTGGCATGGAGCCCATAATCCAGACATGTGTGAGGAAACAAAATCTGACCTCCCCACATGAGGTTGGCAGATGACTACATCTACATTCAACCCAGATTCGAAGGCCCCAGATGCTGGAATCACCATGACACCACCAGACTGATTAGATAGAGCAACTGGCGAAGATAATGACTATCCAAAGTGGAACCGGACAAACCCCTACAATGCCGCCGAGTACACATGGCCATTGATTACCATCCTTTGATCTAATGATGGCTACTGAGGGACCCAGGATAGGCCCACCACTGCAGATCTCTGGATCAAACAGTATCATATACCTGCAAAACTACATAGGTGTAGCTGGAAGTCCACGACAAGGCATGGCTGATGCGAGCAATCAACCTGACCCCGCAGTTTGATGGCCTACTTGGGTTAGACATTTTGGACCTTGCTAATGAAGAACTGAGCGATCGACACTGAAGGAGCCCTGTAAAGGACATCAGAATTCCTCCCATGGAGCAATGATGAGGTGATCACCTACCTATTCCAAGTCTGGATGATAATCCCAGACCAAGATGTAGGAAGGTTCGCACCAGATGAAGGATCTCCACCACGACATCCTCATCCACATCAGACTCAGAAGACACCATCACCACCCCGCCATCATCACAATCAAACTCTAGCTACAGCACCCCACCCACCATGATGCTTTGGCATCCATCTGGGGAAGATGATTCCATGGGCCCACACCCTCAACACCACGATATCTCTGACTTGCTGCAACTCGGTAACGATGTGTTTCAGCTCACAACAAAAAGGAATGCTCACACGAGAGCTGCAAAGAGAGACACCACCTGGGAATTCTCCATGCCATGGGGACAACCAGTACCACTGAAAGTTGGGAGAAACCAACTCCACCAGGCACACAGAGGAGTGACCCATCCCTGAGATATGCCAAAACAAAATGTAGCAAGGGCAGATCCCCTTTAGCATGAGCGACAGACTGCTCTACCACTGCTGGATACCTACCAAAAAAAACAAGCAGTGAGTCAGCTCATCCTCCCCACGATCTATCGTGAAACCACCCTCTCTTTGCCCCATGTGCCTGGCACTTTGGAAGTAACCTGATGATGGCTAGGCTACTCCAAGAATTCTTCAGGCCCGGAGTACAAGGAGCTGTGACTAACCATTGCTGCAGATGTCAGACTTGCCAGAAGATGGCCCTAGGCACAGACAGGAAGGTCTACCCATCATTGGCATGCCCTTCTCACAGATAGCAATGGACATGGTCAGTCTCCTGCTGGCCATGGAAGAGGGGCATTGCTATATCTTAGCAATTATGGACTATGGCTCCAGGCATCCATAGGCGATCTCTCTCTACCACCAGTCCACCAGCACAGACATAGCCAACGCATTGATTGAGTTTTTCGCCAGAGTAGGCATCCGTAAAGAAATTTTGGCCAACAGATGAGAGAAAACTTCTGCAGTTAACTCATGAGGTAGTTTGACAAGATTTTAAGTATCCGAGGCATCATGATTCAGCATACTATCCTGAGACAGATGGGATGGTCTAATATCATGCCACCCTGAAGAGTTGTCTACCCATCACGGTTTAATGGTATGGCATAAAGCAATGCCTTTTCTTTTCTTTGCAAATAGGGAGCTGCACACGACTCCACCAGATTTACAAACCTGATGGGACCCGAGCAGCCAGACACTGCAGGTTGTATTCTTGATCATCGAGTTAAAAATATTCTGGATAGGATCTACAAAGAGAATCCATCACCACTTTTCTCCCTCACTTAAAACAAAAGCCAACTAAAAACTAAACATTCAGAGTATTTCTGTAATGTACCAGTGGATTTTGAGTTCATACAAGATATCATCATTTTGGGAGATCTTCAGGTGCATCTTAAACTGGGGAATCAAGTACTTCAGGAATTAGTTGAATGATCATAGAATCATCCATATCTGATTCAGGTTCATCTTGAGATTGATATGTGACAAGTGTATTCTTCACTGTGGTGATATTGTGTAGCATGCCATTTCCATTTCCACAACTGAATATATTTGAACAACATATGATAAGGATCCAATATGTGTGATGATGGTTCCAGGTATCTTGGGGGCTGCAGGGCAGAGATCCCGACCCATTATGTTTTAATTGATTTCAAATTTGTGATCGTTGGCATTGGATTGTGGTGTGCAATTGGTCGGCTTGTTTGTCAGAAACATTCTACACAATGTTTGGTTGTTGTGTGAGAATGAGAATTCATTAAAGATTTCACGTTGAAGGAAGAGGGAGGTGGGTGTTTATTGGTTGATGCATGTGGAGCAATAAGTTAGGAGGAAGTCTGCGAGATGATGATTGCAACTCTATTGGATGTGGGATGGTATGGTGCAGAGTGAGCATGCTAAAAGGTTGTTGTGTGAGAATGAGAATTCATTAAAGATTTCACGTTGAAGGAAGAGGGAGGTGGGTGTTTATTGGTTGATGCATGTGGAGCAATAAGTTAGGAGGAAGTCAGCGAGATGATGATTGCAACTCTATTGGATGTGAGATGGTATGGTGCAGAGTGAGCACGCTCAATGCCAAATTTCTTAATGAAAACTTTAAATTCTTCAGAGGAGAACTGAGGAACATTATCAGTTACAACCTGTTCAGGGAGGCCATATTTTGCGAACAGATCCTGTAACTTATTGAAGGTCTTTGATGGCCATTTGTAGTTTGCATCGACTATGACCAGAAATGACATAGCTGTGAAGGGGCCAATGTGAAGTCATTGCCAGGACTTCATCAACCAAGCCGAGGGATGCAAGTGTGCTGGTGCTTGGAGAGAGCTTGCTCTCCCTAACATGACATGCAACTCCTTGCAATGTTCTCTATGTCTTTATCCATACCTGGTCACCAAACATAACTGCAAGCCAAACTTTTCATCCTTGAACATCCTTTTAAGGGTTTGTGATTTGGTGTATATTTGGTATAATTACATGAATTTTCCCCACATAAGGTAATCATTCTACACTGTCAGCTGATGTCGAAGCTTGTGAAATGGCTTCAGTGATTCATGATGTGTTCAGGCCAACTTTGTTTAGTTGAATGATACACTCTGCTCAGTAGCTGTTGAATTGCAGTTGAGAAAGGTTCAATCTGTGAAATATTGAAGTCTAAGGTCATCTTGTGAGAAATGCCACTCCTATCTTATTGTTGAGTTATGGGTAGGTATAAAAGACCATCTGCATGAGCACGTGCATCTCTCAGATAAACTGGAACTCACAAGAATAGGCAAAAGTAGAAGAGCCTGTCACTTTAGTATAGCAGCAGCCAGAGATGGAATACCATTCTTTGGACCAAGGATAGCCAGAAGTCGCTTATGGTCTGTAACAAGAACAAACTTACTAGCACAGAGATATAGATGGAACTTCTTGACTCCAAAAATGAGAGAGAGATCATGTTTTTCAAATCTGAGTGTAATTTCATTCACTTATAGATAGATACCGTAAGAAAAACGCAATTGCTTTCTCAGTGTCCTCAGGAAGGTTGTGGCTAGTTAGAAGGGAAGAGTACGATTGTATTGTGCCAAAATGGAGGTTGATGAAGTGCTTGTTTTGCTTTGGAAAATTCCTGCAAACATTCTGATGACCTTTCACATTTCTTGTTGTGCTGCAAAAGAAAATTTAAAATGTGAACTATGGTGAATAGTTTTGGGACCCACTTGCTATAGTAGTTAAAAGATCGTAGGAATGAGTGGAGTTTCTGGAAGTTTCAAGTCTCTGCTGCTCTAACAATTGCTTCAAGATTGCCAGGCATAGTGTGCAGATTTTAGGATAAGTCTTGAGCCCCCAAAATTCCACATAATCTCACATTTTTCCTTCTTCAAGTGTAAGCCAAGGTTCTACAGATGTTCGAAAACTTTAGTCAGATTACGAAGATGATCTTCATTTTTGCTGACTGTGACAAAAATATCATCAATATAGCAGATTACATGAGGTACACTGCATAATGTACTGCTGGAAGAGGGCAGGTGCAGAGGCAAACCCAAATGGCAGTCAGTGTAGAACCTCAGTGAGTAATGACTGCGACGAACTTTGCTCATTAAAGGGCAGCTGCTGGTTAGCTTGAGCCAAATCCAATTCAGTGAACCTCTTTCCTCCAGCTAATGTTGCAAATGGGTCTTCTGGCTAGGGAAGAGGTATCAGTTAAAATTTAAGGCCTGATTGATTGTTACCTTAAGTAGCCACAAATGCAAAATTTCCCATTCTTCTTTGGGACTGTAACAATTGAGGCAGGCCAATGATTGTGCTCAACTTTTTCAATCATGCCGCTAGCTTCCAGCTTGTCTAGATCTTCTTTGATGTTGGGTTTGATCGCAGAGAGCACTAATTGTGCCTTGAAAAATCGAGGGCAGGCATCAGGGCATAACTGTAGACTCACTTCATACTGCTGAATTTTCACCAATTCATCCTTGAACATGATCCTCTTCAGGATAAGGAGGTCGGAAAGTTTAGTAGACTTTGACACGACATTTCTTCATCCATGAAAGTTGAATCTATCACCACCAATTCCTACCCAAGTGGCAACTGCCACTGCCAGAAAGATGGGAAAGCATATTGGTCACCATAGTGTAAGTGAACATTTAGTTGTTCGATAACTTCTATGCACTCTGAAGTGTATCAATTCAGCAGTATTGCTGATGGATGAAGTTTCATTTCCGAAAGGAACTGAATGATACCTTGTATCAGAAATTACTCAGTAGGATGCTCCTGTGTCTAACTCTATTGGAAGTGATACACATTTGACTCGAAATGCGACCATGATGGATTGGGATGTTTTATTCTCGATTATCATGGAGATAAAATACTCCAGCATCAGCAGTATCTGATATAGGTGTGACATGTTTGGTGATTGTCATTCTCTGTGTAGAAGCAAGATGTCACAACACTACCACATGGTCAGCAATGGACTCTCCAGGATGTTGGCCTCTCTGATTGAACATGCACCTTTTGGCAACGATCAGCCACTTCAGTTGATAATCTTTCTTGAGAGCATGGACGAGGATCTCATAAGACTTGGAAATTTGGGTGTCAGGTGCTGTGAAGCTATACAGGACATCATGTCTCCTCTTTCCAATAGAGCAAATGAGCACAGAAATACATTTCTTTTCGGCAATATTATTAGCATCAAGATAGGCTTGTAGCCTCAGATAAGCTATGATTGGCTCGGCACCTGGCTGAAATTCTTGCATTTAACCTAACATTTCATGTGAATCCTCATCATCAGTTGTAGTATCGGAAGTGCACGGATTAACTTTTGCCAGATTTTTGCATGGTATATATATAATATATATATGACATGTCTAGAAGGAAATGATCTAAGCTAAGACATAATACATGTGTGCTAAATTCAACCTGATAACAAAACAAACATATGAGATCCATCTATCAAAGAGATCTGGTGGCATAAACCTTAGAGTCATTAGCATACTACAGAGTTCTTCTTGGAATTGTGTTATGAGACAAAGTAAAACATCCATGGATGACTAAAAAATATTTGAAAAAATCATTATTAATTTAAAAAAATAGAACACCAATATTATAAGCATTTGAAATCATTGGTCACTTCTATGTTACATAAATTAAAAAAGAGTTACATCAGTAAAATGAACTACTACATTAGAAATCTTCCTGCTAAACAATGAAGGAAATAAAGAAGTAAAATCTATCCCAGCTCTGCTCTGCCATATAATTCCTGTTCCAAAGCTACACAAAGCAAATGAGCTTACACAATTCCACCTCTTCTGTCAATTCTGAGCAAACTTTTGGATGAAGACCAATTTGTCCTATCAGACCACTAGTATAGTAGGGCTTTCTCGAGAGCAGATCAACAATGAGGCACTGATAGAAGCAGCTGGAACATGGCATGCCACACTTGAGAGTGGCAATGATGTATGTGCCATAATCTTGTATTTGATGTGTTTGACAACGTTTCTTATCGAGCCCTACTAGACCAACTCAGACAGCTAGGATCCACTTTTGTTACGCTTTTTGGGGAACTATCTCTTAGATTGCAATATATCTTTACTGGTGATGAATACTCTGTAAATGGAGTGTCAGAAATAACGTAAGATAATTGAAACTATTTGCGATGATATCGTACTCTTCTGAATGATCAAGGATTTAATAAAGTACAAACAGACACAAACTGTGCAGGTACCTGGTTTGCATCCAGTTTTATGGATTTCTATGCTTGAAAATGCATGTATATCATCATTACATTAAAGAAGATTTCTCAACTGTTAGCTTCAAGTATTAAAATTGAGGGTGTAGGTAGCCCTGAAATTTGTACCAAGATTCAGGTACCTTGGAGTGTGGCCATCTGAGAACCTAAGTTGATCCCATGATGTACATCAAATTTCTAATGTGCTCTCCAAACAGGTGGGCCGCATATAGAGAACATTCTACCCTAGTTCAAGTCAGCAGAACTAGTTTCAGCTTTACAAAACTTTTATGCCTCCCCCCCTACATTAGATTAGAAGTATGCAACTCCAGTATGGGATTCACACTGTACTGTACAATGCAGGACTATTGAATGAGTAGAACATTTTTCACTAAGGATGACATCTGGAAATTGGAACAATGATTACATGACCCCGTTGTCCTGGGGATTGCCTACCCAGTCTTTAAGTGAGGGAGAAGATCCTAAAACACTACTACCTGGCAAGTTAGAACATGTGGATGTGCATTCTATGCATCCCCTATTAGAGCACAGTTCAAACAATGGAAGAAGATTTAGCTCAGCAACCCTGAAAATCCCACCAACTATGACAACCTCATTGAAGTACTCCATCTTTCCACATTTTGCTGTCTAGTTGTTTGAAATTCAAGCCAATACTTCATGGAAAGGGTTTAAGTGACATCTAAAAATTATTCTACTGACAATATATCATTATGCCATTTTTATTTTCCTTCCCTGTTAGGGTCATCATTCTAGTTAGCAGAGCCATGTGATTGCTACTGATGTTTGCCATGCTTTATGTACCAAATTTCACAAACAAACAATAATAATAAAAATGATTAATGTATAGTAATGAGCGATCTAAATAGATGAGGTCAACATTGGTGAGTCCTGTTTGCTTTCTTTTTTAGGAATTTAAATGCTAACCTAGCAGGATGAAGTGGCCCTTCATTTTCCTTGATATTCACTTGTTTGCCTTGAATCTTATATATTAGCTGCAATTAAAAAAAATCGTACAAAATATGAAGTTTGCAGGGTAACTGTGCAAACTACTAGAGAGCATAATTATATTACATTTGATTCTATGACAACAATAATGAATAGTACTATGTTACAAATTTTAGTTCCTTTGAGGCACAAATCCACATTGACATTTCACCTCATGGGTGCCTCCAGCAGCTTCTGAGAAGTGAACATTGCATACTGTGCAAAAGACATAGCTAGTTAGCACGTTTCTACTCCAAGCCACCCATATTTCGTCCACTGTCTGTGCGACTTACTTTTCTATTGAGTTTCCTTCACTATTCTAAAGGTGCAGAATACATGATTCTGCTACTGACAAATGACATAATCAAAGCACTATTGTTTCACAGATGGGTGCATGTGTGTTCTACAAAACTCAGGTACTTCTTCTGAATACTACAATACCATCATATAAGTTGGATGACCGTCTGTATCAGCCTGCTAGGCCAAGAAAGTATCGTACATCCTTCTTCATACTTGGCTGACAGAAATCCTGCATCACCTGAATCTGGGTGTCATGTGGATGCACCTTGCCTCTCCCTACTATGTAGGTAGAGAGTTTCTCTTGTTGCAATTTTACATTTGGAATGCTTGACTGTAAGATTGGCTTCCTCCAGTCTGGTGAGAACTTGATGTAGATGGGCAATGTGGTCTTCCCAACATGAGCTGAAAACAACGAAATCGCAGCAAGAAATGAAGAGATTTCAGCAAAGAGGTCATCAGCCATTGGAAGACAGCCAGGGACCAACAAAACTAAAAGGCATGTCTGAGAACTTGTACTAACCAAAGTTGTGGTACCAAGGCAGTCTACTCAATCAATGCTGGCTACACAGGTACTTGTCAATATCACTTGGTCGAGTCCAATTCCACTTCCGGTAAAGGATACCTGTTTGTAAAAAAGCATAAAGTGAGTTAGACTCAGGATCCTTACCATGTGCCTCTCCAAGTGCTTCTGGTCCACTTTCTACTGGGTGGAATTGGCCTCAATTAGGTGAGTGGGAGAGGCACAGCTCCTGCTTCTGTTGTTGTTTTCACGACCTCCCTCTGTTGCTGTAGTGCACGAACACATCAATGTGGATGTCTGGTAGCTCTGCATTGGGTTCAGGAGGGAATTCATCTGGGAGGGAGCCTTTCCAGCTGCTGGTGTTGCCCTCACCGCTTCAGCTAGATTGGAGGCATTTACCACACACTCGACCTCATCATTAGAGCTGGAGGAGAAGGCATCACTTTCTTTAGCATCGGCATGTGGGGAGAGCTCAGTTTCTTGGTCAGAGTCTGTGCAAAGGAAAATGCAGTATATTATGGGCCTATCATATTGTTTTACTGGTTGTCTCTGAGTAGTGAATTTCATTGGCTGTGAGAGAGTTGTTTAGGTTTGCACAGGCCAACTACTAGCGAGGAGGTGTAAGTACCTTACAGGAGTGCTATCAACCTGGTAGCCTCGAACCACATACACACACATATAATAGTGTTTAAAAACAGACAAAGTGATACTTTATACCTACTGATACTTTTGGTGGGACTGAAACCATGCCACAGAATTGAGTGAAGAAATTTAAGAGAAGTTATTACACCTTTCTTTGTCAATCGAATGTTGGTTGGGGATTTTCTGATGTCTGTAAAGGGAAAAATGGTAAATGATTCCTTCCTGATCAAACTTGGAACTTGAAATAGAGGGAAAGTTTTTAAAAATTAGCAAGACATCGCCCAATATTGAAATGTGGACCTTGAGTGAGTATGGAAGAGTATGTGGGGAGAAAGAACTGAAAAATACCAAAAGGAAAGCAAAAAAGACCAGCGGAGTGAGAGTGAAGAATAATTCGACTCAAGTTCGACCAGAATATAAAGCAAATGAAAAAAGTAAAAAAGAAAAGAAATGGGATGAAAAGTGAGGGAAAAAAAAATAACCTCCCAGATTTGAACCTGCGACCTTGTGTGCCAAAGTGACAGGTAAAAAAAATCCCAAAGAATTTCCGCTTTATATATAAATGAGGTACTGATGTTACCTATTGGGTAAAGGCAAGGAAAAGTTTTTATCTCAGCCAAAACTCATTTTGGTAGCTTCTTAGTCACATAAATGGTGTATTCCGCCAATTACAATCCCAAATATACTTCGAGCATGCCTTCAGTCTTTCACAAAGGTAGTAAAATGGCATCCAAAAACCTTTAAAAGAATAAAAATTTGATCTTCAAGATTTTGTATCTATCTATATATCCACACATAACTTGTATATAATAATTATGTCCAATTTTGCTATAAGAGATTCCAACTCATTGCAATGACTAATCCCTTTAGCACTACCTATGGATCCTTTCCCTGTGACTAACTTCATGGAATATTTCCACTCATAAATTTTTTAATACCAGACTGTGCAAAAACTAACCCATTTCTCTATTCAGCACTAATCTGTTTCTCTACTCACCCCAACCCCCAAAGATATGTAAAGGGTCATTGTTTATATCCAGTCTAGCTAAGATTAGTCGGCGAGCAGCTGCACATTTTCCAACCAGGATGTTAATCAGTTGGTTTCATCACATTAATTAACAGCTCAAACCTTTAAAAAATCAGGTAATTATATAAAGTTTGTCAGCTGGTTTCCTCAGAAGCCTATTCTCGTGATATTAGTTAACAACACAAAACTAAGCTGAGTCACCAACAGCACATTTTTCTGTCAAGAAGTGAACAGACGGTTTCCTCAGAAGTTTATTCCTGTGATGAAGGTTAATAGCAGAAATCTTAAATAACCTCGGGTAAGTACTTATAATGGATGTGTCTATGTGCACTATATGAAAACATAGGCACGTGTGTCCACTTTTGTATAAACATGATTAAAAATAACTTCTATGATTGGTTATTATACAGAGTTACTTCTTTTGGGTGGCTGATTTACTAAAAACACAAAAACAGATGAAACAAAACAAGAAACATTTTATTAAAAATATATTCGATTGACTAATCAAAAAAGAGAATTAACCAATGTAAACAACCTACATTTACATAACGCCTTATCTATTGATATAATGAACATCAATATTATAATAATGCATTTTTAAATCTGTATGGTTTGTGATTAATAGATAAAGGGTCATGTAAATGTTGGATATTTCTTTTTGGACTAGTCAAACCTATATATATATAATATATATATAATTGTAAATAAAATCTCTCTATATATGATATATTTATGTATACAAGACAAGAAATGTTGGTGTTTTTAAACAAAATAAAATTTCCTAGCAAGACGAGTGCAGCTGCTATTGATAAGTCTATGGTTTGTTGATATAGCTTTCGCATGGCATTCAAGTGCTCTATATTAAATGCCACAACATATTGTAGTGAAAAAACCAAGTATAATAAGATGTACATAGACCAAAAATATATAAATACCTTAGGGTGAAGTTCCACACAAAGAAATAAATGGAAGCTCAGCGAGAGTAAATAAATTCAAGGTGACCTTTGAATATAATCCAAACGGTTAATTAATGTCGTGAAAATTGTCAGTAAGTCGCAAGTGTTCCGTCTTTATTCACACATGTTATACCTGGCTTGGAATACTATCTTGAAACATGCAATGGCTATTTTTCCAGCAACATCCAATAGATAAGTCCAGTGTATCTTTAATGAATACAACAATTGTGCATGTGCTACTCAAGGATCCTGTTTCTACTGTTGTTAAAGAAAACATTTTACCTCAGTCACCATTTCACTCTTAAGCAGCTAGTAATTTTACTTCTAACACTAATAGCTCTGGGAAGATGAGATTATTAGTTCCAGATGGTGTACGAGCTCAGGTCCAGCTGGGGTAACCAAAATGTACTGGGAGTGGTGGCAAGAGGATATTCATATGCACAAATTCCTGGCAGTTTGGCATAAAATATTGATCCTTCAGGGAGTGCAGAGGCAATGCAAGGTACTAGTGATACTATCAATTCATGACACCCAATTTATCTACACTGATTCAGAGAGGCAAGCATTCAGGACATTGTGGCAGTGGGCAAGTGGGGGACAACAGGGGGCAGAATACTTTTTGGGGGGATAAGTGTGTGTTTTTAAAATGCATACTCTAGGATCAGATTCCTTCTGAAAACTAGCATATCACTCGAAAATTACTACTATGAAATCCACTCTTATTTCAAAAAGGCACACCCAATGAGAGGCTGGGGGGTACTATGGCTATATATTAGTTATTAAATTTAAACTTTTCACAAAAATATTCTATCTATTTCTTACTTTAAGTATTTTTCTGTAAAATTTCATGAGATTGTAGAGAGACGGTTGGAGTACACCGTCAACAAAAAAGGAGTGGTTAATCGCCATAGCAACAAAAAAGATGGAGGCTGAAGTGTATGACCTATAAAAATTAGAGCACTTCTATTTCTTATTGGATTATATGAAGATTAATTATATTCAGATTCATGAATATACACACTTTAGGGAATGCAACCTGTGTTAGTAAATGAATCTACTACTTATCACCATCATGTGAAAAATCATTTAAGTTTGAGGTGGTCTTGTAAATACAATTACTTCGCATTTGACCTTGAGTAGCAAACAAAACACACATTGCATAGAGCTCATTGAGAGCATTCCAAAACTATATACTTTAACCAAACTCTTGGGGATATTGCTGCTCCAAGCCTAAGAAAACTCCTTTTTGGGAATAGGAGGAACAAATTTGAGTATCGTTAAAAATATTATTATAGCCAACATACAAAAGTAAAACACACAAAAACTATACACACAGGTTAGGACAAGTGCACTAAGCTTAGGAGAATGTTAGTTAATTTAGTTTGGCCCTTTTGGAGTGCAATGTAGTATGTTCTTCCTCTGGTGATTGGTCGGCTACCTCATCAGCAGGCAGGTCGAATTCCAGAACTATACATGCCTCCATCTTTGTCCTGATCAGCATCCGCAAACCACTTCCTCTTCCTCCGAGCCAATCTTCGTAGGTTTTTCCCATGCTCACTAGTCTTATGTACTTCAAGAATACAAGCATCTTCAACAACCTTTGCATGGGAACTATAACGGTTTAGCGAAACCAAATTCATAACAGCACAAAATGTTTCAAGCTAGGAGTGTGTTATGACAATGCATTTAGCTGCAAAAACTGAGGCACGATTGAGCCTAAGAGACCTACACTTTGACTCAAGCTTGCTAGAAAAGGACAATTTTGAAACCAGGTTACACCTACTACATTCAAAGCAAGGGGCTACATACAAACCATGCCAAGGCTTCACTTCTTTTTACTTGATTTTCTTACACATGCACTTTGGGCAACATAAATGGGCGTCAATCCCCAGCCATTAAGACATCAATTTCAAACAAACGCGTTCTCTTATCATCTTCCATACAGTTGTCATAGTCATCACTCTGCTCTTGAAAAACTGATGGGGACATAATGCCTATCTTCCTCCTGGAGGCAGTACAAAGTTGCTGAGGCAGTAGAGGGCAGTTGCTGAGGGTTGCTGGAGGTAGAGGGCAGTTGTTGAGGGTAGTGGGCAGTGCATTAGCATCTGATGGCACCTCTGGAGAATCTATGTTACAACAAGGGACAACTAATCCAAAATAGCTAGCTAACTAATGACAAAATAGACAAAAACTTACTATTATCTGCAAGCACATGTGAGTCAGTTCTGTTTCTGGGAGGGTGGTAAGATTTCTTCTTCCTCCTCACACTTCAAAACTTAGATTTTGATCTTCCAGGCATGGCTAAGCGTAAGGCCTTACAACCACAAATGCTCAAGCAATATTGTAGCCATGGATGCTGCGGTTGAGGGGTTCATATTCAATAACATGTAGGAAGACGATCTATTTAAGCATATATTTTCTATAAACTTTTTGGATTGCATCTTGTAGCGGTGTTTTGATGATGTTTCTCCTCCCCGCAAAGATGGCAATAAAGAATAAAGAGGGCTAAGAAATTCCACCTCGAGGAAAGAATCCAGGAGTATCCAATTTGAATTTTTTTTACACTATAGTGATCTCTGAAATTGTAGATCATAAACTGGATTGGGAAAAAGGATTTCTTTTTTGGGGTGGGGAAATTAGCCAGTGAACCCCCCTTAACCTAGAACTCCAAACAGAATGGCCACAGGCTCAGATAGTTTAGGAGATCAGAGGATATTATTCCACACTGGCCTGATCCAGGATATAGGTTCCCAAAGTGCTTCTTTGAGTAGAAAACAGCTGTTTCTAGCATCCATGTTTACCATGTGGACTTTTGTTCACCACAATGAGTTGATATATTACCATTTGTAAGTAATTACGTTAATTTTCTAATCAGAATATCTCGCTAATATATACCTAGATGTTAAAGATTGTACAGATTAGCAAATTGCTGAGTGTGATAATCTATATATGCTGATTACAATAAACCAATAGAGAAATATTCTGTTAGCTTCTGAGTAATGCTGATCTGTCATTTCTTAGCTGCCAGAGCTCACATAGGTTGATCATCATGGGTTCTTGCTAGATGCACATTAGCTATTCAGGGTCACGATTAAGATGCTGATGACAATCTGATAGAGTTACTACATCTACTATATATATAAGAGGAGAAGATAGTGATATCATGGTTGCAGAAGTAGGCTAAGAAGTATACTTCTGTCATTCAGAATGATCTATTGACAGTGCATGTTTTATCACACAATTTACACAAGTCACCTTTTATTAATGATCAATGGACTTCTGACATTACATATCAGAAGCAAGTTACGATTTGTATGCATTGGATCGATTAAAATCAGTATAATTATGAATAATTTTAGGAGCCTATAAGATTTCCTCCATTGATGCAGCTACTCTTTTCCTAAGAAAATTTTAATTCACCCTTGTGCAAATCATTGTGGTTAATGCTATGACAGATGCAGTACAATGAGTAATATTCGAACAGGTGGCCAAAAAGAGTGCAAGATAAAGTACCACAAGCTTTTTTCACTTGCTGTTAGAGCCACCTTGAATTTTGCTGCTAGTGAAGAAATCAAATTCATGAAACCAGCCCTTAACACCACACTAGGTTATCATATTAACAGAATAATAACTCCTTGGTGTGATGCACTATTTAAGGACTGAAAGCAGACAATGAGTCATCTTTTGGAAACAGTAGTGTCTGTATTAAGTTCCTTTACATAATTCGAAGGACAGTCCATGGGGACTCTCAGTGCTATACTGGACACATAGTATAAGGCCAGTGCAATAGCCAGAGGTTGAGAGAGTAAGGCAATAATAATACAAGGGGTCTCTTCTCAAATGAATCCTTCAATTTTCTCTTTGGCACTTCAGCAAAGTCTCGCAAGATTAATCATTTATTCAGCTGAAGGGCAGCTAGTTGCTGATTATGGTAATTCATAAACTTGTAAAACTTAGAAGTGACGATCTATAACCTCAGCTTCCACATGTCGTCATAAACAACCACACAATGACGATGGCCTAGCAGAGAATGAATTTCCTAATAATGCAAAGGCTTACTTCTTTACGGCCATTGATCCTGTAGTTAACTGTAAGTTAACTGTATCTAGAATAGATTCCAGCATCCAGGGTACAAAGTGGATAGTGACTGGGAACCATTACTCTTGAAAGCATCTGAAGGTAAAGGTGCAACGGAAGAATTTCACTTTATTGTCAGTGTGACCAGCATCCATAAATTCTTCAGGCTCAATTGCAATAGAATTCCAGCAGACTTGAGTTGACCAAACCAAGCCAGACATTTTTTCCCATTCTATAAAAAGTATTCTAACCATGACTGCTTATTCAGAGAGGTCCTATTGGATTTTGTGGAGTTGAATATACCTGCAAAACACAATGAGTCAACGGTATTAAAAATATCTAAAGACATCACAGATTCCATTGACTTGGAAAAAATTTACTGATGATTTTATTGGTAAATCTGAGCATATACTCAAAGGGCGGTTATCAATACTAGGGTTCCAATGTAACAAATATCTTGTGGAATGCATGGAAAGAAAAGGAATTGACACCAGCACAGAAAGATTTAGGGAAGAAGACGATAATGTAGAACTTGAAAGGATGGTAGTCAGATGAATTAGGGGAAGCATTAAGTAAGAGGAAAGAGGTTTGTAGGAAATTGAAGACAACAAGAATGGAGGACACAATGTTGAAGTGAGAAATGATTATAAAAAGCTAAGGAAACACATGAAGCTACTGATAAAGAAAGAGAAGAAAGTATGCCATTAACTAAACCTTGAAGATTGTCTTTGCAATCTAGAAGCTTCAAATGACACTAAAACATGACATACTACATACAATGCAGCATTTGAGATAGCTGTGTGAGAGTTATATCATCTGTAGCTATGACTACTGCATTCTACTAGGCAAGAACCAAATAGAAATCATCACTTAAATACTACATTTGTACGTGTCCACAGATTAGTTTAGCTTGAGCTATGCGACTTACTTTGTTCTGGTTTTCAATAAAGCTCTCGACTCAATTGTGCTGCAAGAAAGCTATAGCTACAAACCAAGTTGTATTAGCAGCAGCATTGGTCTGGCATGACCAAAAGAAGGAAATGTACTGATGGGAAATTATGACGCTAGCTGCTACAATACTACCCAATGTCCACAGATTTAGCGTTGTCTAGCTATGGACGTGAGTAATTTGAAAATAGTTATGTGTATATGAGCAGATTCTTGCCCACATAATTATGGTTATCTACATTTCTCATATAATTGTCATTATACAGATTATCTTAAACACGATGATAATATTAATAAATTCTTCCAACAAAATTCAGTTTCTAATTAAAGACAGAGTCTGACAAATAGTGAACTATGTTCTATAAACATTATTAACTTCTGTGTGAATCTTACTAGTAATTATGTAGCTAACTTAGCCAATTATTTAGCAGTTTCTAATAATTATACTGCAGTTAAATGTCACTCAGATATAACGAGTTAATAATACAGCCTCCACCCATTGCCTGCCCATAAGATAATTTTAATTGTTAAGGGTGTTTTATTTTTATTTTTGGCTTACATCAGATAAAATATTAATTTAGTTTGGAGGAAAACGTATATAATGTGTGTATGTGGCAGGTGGTAATGAAGAAACATAGAGTAATTGTTGCAGGATGATTATTGTACATACTTACAATAAATAGGAAGCCATCATGAATGGTCATTGCCTGCACTACAGAACCTGCCATTTACCAAGTGTGTTTGCTTGCCAATTATTGTTAATTCTTTATGTTTGCACAGAGGAAATACATAAAACACAAATCTACTATATCTGCAATAGTAAAACAAGTTTTTAATATTAGTCCCAGAGCACATTTAATCTGCATGGCCTGTTACTTTTATTCTACTTAATTAACACCAATAGCCAATCTGTTAAAGATGTCTGAATACTAGGACTCCAACTCTCATGGTTACCATGCCATCTAACTCATTCACAGTATGCAGTGCATTGATGAATCCAGTAACAGCATCTGTTACAATTATTAACTATTAGTTAGCGTATACTTAATCATCTAAGCTCCAGTATTGCAGGTATCTCAGAGTATGTACTTCAATGCAATTGTGATTACTGCCTTCATATTCTAGACTAAGCAATCGTCTTTTTGGGCCAAATATGATGAAGACTGTGCTCTGTGCTCTCTGCTATAAAATACAGCATTTATGAAAAAGCAGTTGTATGTAGACAGCTGAATAAGTAGCCACTCCGGCTGCAAGCATTATGGCTATCTATAAGCACTAATTGGCGACACAGAGAGAAAGGGCCATAAGAAGTATTACAGTGTTAATCCATTATTGCCATTATAGCTGCTATGCAGCTCCTGCTCATGCTATTTCCATGATCGAGTTACACCTACACCCTCCCTTCTTCCACGAGATACACCTACCCTCCCTGTCTTCCATAAGTTACACCTACCCCCTTCCTGTCTTCCATGAGTTACACCTCCCCCCTCCCTGTCTTCCATGAGTTACATCTACCCCCTCCCTGTCTTCTATGAGTTACACCTACCCCCTTCCTGAGTTACACCTACCCCCTCCCTGTCTTCCATGAGTTACACATATCCCCTCCCTGTCTTCCATGAGTTACACCTATCCCTTCCCTGTCCTCCATGAGTCTACCCCCTCGCTGTCTTCCATGAGTTACACCTACCCCCTCCCTGTCTTCCATGAGTTACACCTACCCCTTCCCTGTCTTCCGTGAGTTACACCTAACCCACTCCCTGTCTTCCATGAGTTACACCTACCCCCTCCCTGTCTTGCATGAGTTACACCTTCCCCCTCCCTGTCTTCCATGTGTTACACCTACCCCCTCCCCGTCTTCCATGTGAGAGAAATTGAAGACCATGAGTTAGATACCTTGAGTTAGCTACCATGAGTTAGACACCTTCAGTGAGTTGGAAACCATGAGTTAGAGACCTTCAGTTAGACATAGATCATGATTTAGATCTGGAGTTAGAGACCTTCAGTTAGAAACCTTAAGTTAATTACCTTGAGGTAAGCACCTTGAGTTAGAGACCTAGAGTTAGATGTCACTGAATACCTTAGCATAGTAACTAATTTGCATTCTTTGTATGGATATGTCAAGTATGCCCAGTATTGTTGGTAACATGAAACCTGCATGTATAAAGGATTAAAACCCTACATAGGTTGGAGTCTTATTAAAAAAAATATCAGTCAGCAAATATACATACATACACACACACATAAACACAGAACCAAACTCATACAAAACACACACACACACATGCACGCAAAAAGTGCAGTTGATTTTAATTATCCATCCTGCTGCTATGTTCCAAGTCACTGTAGCAAGTTTAGGAAGGTATTTTCTAACACATAAAGCTATGTAATACTTTTACACACAAAGACAGTTTTACAAAGTGTTAAAAAACAATATTGTTGTTACCACATTGGAGTTCCATAGATTCTCTATACTTTAGTTTATGAACTTAATATATAGTTCAAAAGATTACCCTACCAGTGTGCTCTCTTTTGTATTTTTAATATTGCATAGGTATAACGATGCCATAGTTACAATCAGTCCTACTTGGTAAGTGCTAGATATGATTTTCAAACTGCGGACTACACCACATACTAGATATTTTAGTGAAAATACTCTTTTGTAGAGTAGTGCTTCTTCTTGCCAGGGGAGCCAGAACTATAGGGAATTCAGGCATGCAAGTCTTTAGGTCCTCAACTTTGACTCCATATGATATGGAGAGGCTACATAATGAGTTCTGTACTTGTGACAGCATAATCAATCTCTCAGACTTATGAATTGCTATTTGAACATACTGGAATACATGGGAAGAATTGGCAAATGATAGAATTGTTGCAGAGCTGAACCTAAGAATCTAGTATGTGGCTATTACATGCACTAGTTTGGTCACCAGAATAGCTGGTTTTTGAGCAGAAAAATACACAGTAATGTCGATGCTTCCTAAATAGAGACCAAACCAAAAGTAAAGTACAAGAGATAAATGCTCAAAAAAGTAGGAGCTTAATATGGGTGTATGCTTAACAGTCAGTTTTCATGTGATAATATGCTCTTTCTTTGGCTTTGTGTCAGGCTATCGTTTGATGGTATTCAGTGTCTCTATTATAGAAAAGTAAAGGTTTGGCAGTTTTGCCTTAGTGCTTTATATTTCAAGTACCCAAAACTTCTTCCTCACACCTCCCATGCAAGAGATATTAAAGCCAAAGGAAAGGCACCTCATTGTTAAAATAAAGTTTTAAATGTTGCACTTATAGCTACTCAAGATACACAAATATGTCTTAATATTGCACACCTTTTCTATTTTTTCCATTATTTTTATCTTGTGAATATCATCCTGTCAATACAAGGGTTGTTCTCTATTTATGGTACACATATTACACTGGATGGATGTTTGAACTTACATAGAAAAAGGTGGCTCATTAAATTGAAATTCGTACTGCAGCTATTCATAGTTTAGTATGCGATTTCAACAAGGACTGAATAATAATTACATTTGTTTCTCGAAAATGTTTTGCTCTATTCCTGGCAAGAGTAATGAATCAATCAATGGATCCCCACTATCTAACTTCAGCCTTAGTCTGACTGTAGTTGGTGAATCCAAGCCAGTTGAAATAAATTATCAACGACATAAACCACGAAGAAATGCATACATATAGTCTTCAAATAACTAATTCATTTTTTATAATTTAAGTTCTGTTAGTAGCTTACATTCTAGATCTTCCTTGTCCAACTTGTAATCCCCTACATTATTGCCTTCTATGTTCACTTTCTCCAACACCATAACTCAAAACCTGCAATTCTCATTTGATCATATTTCTTCACTTTACGATCCATCTCCCACTTCCACAAAGAAAGACTGGAGAGACTGATGTCTACACCAGTCTGTAGCTTTATGCCCTTTAAAAGTCCTCTATCTTCACCATCTTGTCTAGCTGTGGTTGCTGAACACATTATTGCAGGAAACCACTCCACTAATAAAGAATTTCTATAAGTAGCACTCATAATGCCATTCTAGAAACACCCCTGGTCATTATATGGTTGGAAATCTTGGATAAATAATGGTTATCTATAGCTAATTCTCCAGATACAGGATTTGAAAAATGGTTTGCAAGTGAATGAAGCTTAGTCTCATGAACCACACCCACATGTCACTGCTTGGTAAGGCTTTTGTATAAAAAATAGGCACAATTTCACAACAACAAGTACAGAAATAGTCATGTTGGCCAGAAAAGCTAGATGTTAGCTAGGCCAGGTGTTGGATTGCACATGAAAGCAAGTCTATAACAATTTTTTACTCCTAAAAATGCTTTTGTGGAACCCCAAATGTTCCATTGATCCGCCACTGCAGCAAGGAGTTAGGACATATTTAACAGGAAGTTAACTTTTCATTTGGCACAGCAGCCTGCCTAGAAGTCTAAACTTTAGGAGTCAACATGCATGGCTAGCTGCTTAACTCTTCAGAGACTATCCCAGACTTTTTACTCTGCCCCAGTCATGCTGTAACAATCACATGCCTAGAATCTGGAGGGTGGTCAGTATGATTATCATGCCAAATCCTCTGAACTTCACTGCTACCTATCTAGCTAATCTGGCCTGTGATGTTTGATATAGATGGCAGCTTATGCAGCAACCTAATAATTGGAGCATGCATATACTGCTGTGCATTAGCAAACAGGAAAATTTAACTCTTGAACAGATGAACTTATCTTATTGTTGAGATTCATTAACATATTTAACTTATGGTAGTGAGTTAAGTTAATGGGTGCAGTTGTCCTTTTCATCAAGGTTAACACCTATGAATGTGTGGCTGCAAATAATATGAATGCATTCACATTCTGTTCTGGATACTCTGTGCTTATCATACTTGATGTACCTAATCCCATTCATTTGCAACAACACGTCAACTTAAAATCATGCTGCATTGCAGCGGCACATATTCATTTTATCAACCACGACATCCTTGTTCAATAATGATATTAGGATGTACTAGTATTTGACTTTTAATTAATTTAGTAGAAAATAGAAGTGTTTCTACATTTTATTATCAAGTTACCAAGTAGTGGTCAGGTACAAGCATGTATTAAGTCAGGCTCTAATATTAAAGCATTCATCAAAGCACCAATTTTGAAACCGTATAGACTCTAATATGGTTTATGCCTTTCTCTAGAATAAAAGACTAACATGCTATATATATATATATATAAGTATAATTATATAAAAATATTCTCAACTACCAACTTAAATTTCCACCTTGATGTTTGGCTAAATGCACTGGTCTTCATCAGGAATAATTATTCATGCTGAAGGCTAGAGGATTTAGCTGGAAATCTAAGAGCAAATTCAACATCATTGTTCAGAAAAAGTTGTATTATGTCAAGTGAAAGTTCTTTGAGAAACACATACTATAATTATTTGCGTATTGTTACACTTCAGAAAGTGTGTATTGTTGAAACTTATCAATATAGCTACAGGATATGATAAAGCCAGTCAGTTATATTATGATGAACTCAAATTTGTATTTTTCACTTCCAGGATGAAGTGATAAAGAATGTGCAGTAAATAGAGTGTTAGCTACAAAATAATACTATTCTAGAACTACACTATCTATTATGTTACTCCATATTTGGATGGTCATGTAGTCGGGGTAAAACGTTTACGAGACTAACTTTATTCTTTTTCATAGACACGACAAAAGAGACAACTTTAATATCGCACAAGACGGACTTAATTAATCACATGACTTTGTTCTATATATAGTTCGTTCTCCTGATGTCACTTCCACCTAGTACGTGGTCGTCAGAAGGGCTGCCAACAGATTCGCCACAGGACTCCCTCCCAGTGGTGGACACCACGTTAGAAGGTAGCGTCAGTGGTGGCTGAATATGGTAGACCGGATGTGTAGATTGGATCTTTATTGGTAGCCGTGTAGGGGAATGTAACATTGTTGCTGGTTGAAATATTGGAGCCTCAGGGCGAAGGTTCGAGGGTTCCCGAGACACACCAAGGTTCTCCTGATGTGCAGGTTTAAGGCGATCAAGGGAGACATTCTCAATCTTGTTTCCCAATGCGAGGGTAAAGAACTTGTCAAATTTGTTTAACACCCGGAAGGGCCCAGTATATGGTCGCTGTAACGGCTTCCGGTGGGAATCCCTGCAGACCCAGACAAACTCACACGAGGTCAGAGCTTGTGGAATGTCAGAGGCTCGAGTGCCATGTCGAGTTCCTGGGAGAGAATGTAGGTTATCCATTGCCGCTCTCAGGATGGGAAGAAATGCCTGTGGGCGGTAGTCAGTGTCATCTGACTACTCGAAGAACTCTCCTGGGAGACGAAGGGTCGTCTCGTAGACCAGTTCTGCAGCTGAGCTGTTACTGTCTTCCTTGACTGCCGTTCGAATACCAAGGAGAACCACTGGTAACTCGTCTATCCATGCTGGGGAATTTCCAAGTCTCGACATCAGAGATGCCTTCAGCTGACGGTGGAATCTCTCCACCATTCCATTAGACTGGGGGTGGTATGCAGTAGTGGTCACATGGTTGGTCCCCATTAACTGATTAAGTTGTGCCCACAAGGTGGATGTAAACTGAGGTCCTCGGTCCGACGTGATGTTCGATGGTACTCCAAAACGTGAGATCCAGGTGTTGAAAAGTGCACGTGCACATGACGGTGTAGTTGAATCGGTCATTGGAATAGCTTCCACCCATCTAGTGAATCGATCGATCACTGTGAAAAGGTAAGAGAATCCACCCGACGTAGGAAGGGGTCCAACAATGTCGACATGAAGGGCATCAAAGCGGTGGTCAGGTTCTGTCATGTCTTGAAGTGGTGTGTGGACATGACGATGGACCTTAGACGATTGGCAGTCAAGGCACTCCTTGCACCACATGGTAATGTCCTTACTCATCTTTGGCCATACAAATCTTGCTGCTACGAGTTTACGTGTGGTTGTTCCAGAGGGGTGTGAGAGACCATGGATAGCGTCAAAGATTCTGTGTCTCCATGTTGTAGGTACGAATGGTCTTGGTCTACCCTGGCTGATATCACAGAGTAAGGTCGTCCCTTCAAGTTGAATATCTGATAGGTGCAAACCGGTGTCTTGCTTGTGGCGGTATGCTGTCGCCTCGCTATCTGTGTTCTGATCAGAGGCCATTTCTGGGAAGTTGATAGTGGATGAAATCACAGCATTGATCTCTGTGCAAATCCGTGACAGGGCGTCTGCTACTACATTGTCTTTTCCTGCACGGTGTCGGATGTCTGTAGAGAACTCGGCAATGAAGGAGAGGTGACGAGACTGCCTGGGGGACCTGTCAGCTGCTGTTGCCATTGCTGAGACAACGGGTTTGTGGTCAGTAAAAATTGTGAAAGAACGACCCTTAATGAAATACCGAAAATGTTTCACTGCAAGATATATAGCCAGTAATTCGCGATCAAAGGCAGAGTATTTGCGCTCAGCTGTGGATAATTTCCGCGAGAAGAATGCCAGTGGCTTCCAGTGACCATTGATCCACTGTTCAAGGCTGGCTCCAACAGCAGTGTCAGATGCATCCGTGGCTACAGAGGTGAAGGCAGTTGCTTGTGGATGAACAAGGATAGTAGCATTGGCAAGCATCTCTTTTGCCTCGGAAAAGGCTCTTGCTTGTTCTTTTCCCCACTGAAGCTTCTTTGGTCGACCATGAAGCGCTTCATGGAGTGGGCGTAGGACTGATGCTGCTTCTGGCAAAAACCGATGGTAATAGTTGATTGCTCCCAGGAATTCCTGTAACTGCTTGACTGTAGATGGCATGGGTAATTCTCGGATGGTATCGACTCTTGTTGAGGGGGGTGTAATTCCATCGGCAGTAATGGTGTGTCCTAGAAAGGTGAGCGATGGTTGGCCGAATTCACATTTGTGCGGGTTAATCACTAGGCCGTTATCTTTTAATATACGGAAGACTTGACGTAAGTGGTCCTGGTGCTGTGAAGTTGTTTTTGCTGGCTACTAACATGTCATCCAGGTAGACAAAGGCACATGGTACGTCACGTAACATGTGGTCCATGAGCCTCTGGAAGGATTGCCCAGCGTTGGACAGACCGAAAGGCATGCGGAGAAATTCGTAGAGTCCGAATGGAGTGATTACAGCTGTTTTGCAGACGTCCTTTGGTGTTACTGGGATCTGGTGATATCCTTTGACCAGGTCAATCTTGCTGAAGATAGAACATCCCTCAAGATTAGAGTTAAAGTCCTGGACATGAGGAACAGGATAGCTGTCATCTCTAGTGCAGCCGTTAAGTCTACGGAAATCCCCACAGGGCCGCCAACCACCGTTTGGTTTTGGTGTGAGATGTAGAGGGGAAGCCCATGGGCTGGATGAGCGTTGAACGATACCCGCTTCTTCCATTGCTGTGAACTCCGCCTTGGCGATTGCCAATTTATCAGGGGAGAGGCGGCATGCACGTGAGCATACCGGTGGTCCTGAGGTGATAATATGGTGTTCCACCCCATGGGGGACAGTTGGAGAATGAAAATTTGGTGTAAGGATGGAGGGAAATTCTGCTAGGATGTTTCTCCACTCGTTGGCTGCGTCAACCTGGAGGATAGCACCACAGGTTTTGGTTTGGCTGGCTATCATTCCAGTACGGCATGTGATGTCGAAGAGTCGACGGGTATGAAAATCGATAGCCAGAAATTTGTTTGCAAGGAAATCCAGTCCCAGAATGGGATTAGTCACATCAGCCAATCTGAAGGTCCATGAGGTTTTTCGGAAGCCCAAGTCGAGGGGAATCTCTCGCATGCCAAA
Organism: Cladorhizidae sp. MBARI D1340-BT2; assembly: GCA_028752905.1. Lineage (NCBI taxonomy): Eukaryota > Metazoa > Porifera > Demospongiae > Poecilosclerida > Cladorhizidae > Cladorhizidae sp. MBARI D1340-BT2. The sequence goes on from JAQNBH010000010.1 coordinate 6,638,576, forward strand.
TGTTGCAATGTTTGAGCCATTGGCTGCGATGAGAGGTGTTGTTGGTGTGCGCGTGCGTTGGTCCAACGAAGATGCAGGAAACACACCGACTGTGGCACCACAATCTACTAGGAACCTCCTACCAGAATGATTATCGGTAATATAGAGGAGAGGTGCGGTGTTAGTTGATGTAGAGAGAGCATAGACAGAGCCCTTTGATAATTGTTTGGGGTTGGTATGGGGTGCATGAGTGTTGGCGCAATGGAAAAATTTGCTAGCTGTGGGCGCTACTGACGGCCAGCTTGATCGTTTCCCTGTCGGTTGAACGAACAGCCTGGTTTGCATTTCCGGGCTTTGAGTCCAAATTTGGCATGAAAGAAACAGATGTCTGTCGGAGGTTCCTCCTTCTCATGGTAACGATGGCTAGCTTTGTGAAGGGACGGCTTTGATGAGACTGTGGATATGTCAGGTGGGGGGCGAATATCGAGTACTTTGTCAACTGCCAGGGCATATTCCAGTACCGTTGGATATGTCCCTGCAACTAAAGCTTGTTGTACGTGTGTGGGCAGAATGGAACGGAATTTCTCCCAGAAAAGCTGTGAGGCGGCATCCTCAGATAATGTGCGCATCTCACGTAGTACTGTGGAGGCCTTCTTACCTGGGTCAAGAGTTGTGTAAGCAGCTAGTTTCCTTGCCTTTTGTGCACTGGTTAGGGAAAACTCTTGAGTCAGGGCAGCTTTGAGCTGTTCAAACTTAATCCCACTTGTAGTCCGTTTATCTCATACTCCATTAGGCATGCTGTCTATTCATCAAGGGCTGCCAGGACATAAGAAAACTTTGTTTCGTCGGCTGTTATAGGCGTCGCCCGTGCCGCGAATTGTGCTTCTACCTGGCGGAACCACATGGTGGGGTTGTTGATGTAGAACGGTGGGATTCTCAGGGATACAGCGCTGATGTCTCCCAAAGGGTGTGCCATGGCAGTTCTCGAGAGTCGGACGTCGGGGTCACCACTGTAGTCGGGGTAAAACATTTACGAGACTAACTTTATTCTTTTTCATAGACACGACAAAAGAGACAACTTTAATATCGCACAAGACGGACTTAATTAATCACATGACTTTGTTCTATATAATATATAGACGTCAGGAGAACGAACTATATTATAGTTCGTTCTCCTGACGTCACTTCCACCTAGTACGTGGTCGTCAGAAGGACTGCCAACAGATTCACCACAGTCACAACATTCTTCCCTCATACTCATTTCAAAGAGATCTCCACTGTGTTATAGCAAATCACTTCAATCTGGGACATCACAAGCACTGGAAATAATAATGGTATACATAATACTGTACACTAATACTCGATTATGTCCTTGAAGAGTGGAAGTTAAACAATCTGTGAGATAGTACACTAGCCAATGTTGTACACATAATACTGTTAATAAACAACCATATTTTATGAAATACTTTGGAAAAGAATTCAGTTAACCAAGTCAGGCAAGGACCGATTGGACAGAACCGGAGAGTATACTTCAATATTTTGCTTTGGACAATGCTTGTTCCTTTAACTAGCCGCCACACACTGCTACACACCCTCTTCCCTGCCATTGTTTAACTCATGTTCAACCAAGAACAAGAGTTTATGAACAAAGTGATATCAATACAACTTGCTAATCTCCTCATCTACTAGTAGTTTGTTACTTTCCAGTTCTCTGTGGTTACATCATTGAGGTCAGAGAAAGAACTTTCGATTGGAAAAATATGTGCAATTTCTAATGCTGCTTCACTTGTCACTTGTCAAATACATATAGAGCATATCTTTTAAAATGCAATTATCTAGCATTAATTAGTATGGAAATAAGTATTAGTTATCAGCATCTTTCAATATATTGGCCAAATGGAGATGTTCCCCCTTTACAGCTCTGACTTACCTATTAGCTACTAACTAACTAGCTGCAGCTATAGCTACTATCTCCATTATAAGCTTGGCCTAACTAAGTCAGGCCAGGGTGGAAATTAGTGCAGTGGATTGTCCACGGGTAACCACTCTTATTACCCTGGCACTACTCAAACACTAGTTGGTATGCTGCCACCAGGTAGCTAATGCTAGCTACCAAGAATCACTGTTCCATGAAGTATGGTTATAATTAAAGTCTTATGCTCAACAACAAAAGTCAACTATATACTCAACTATATTCGCAATGAACTCCAATGATTAGGCTTTGGTACTGGTTTATATGACCACCACTCTGCCTTTACATGTAGTGGGTTTGTAATGAATATCATTTACACATGATAAGTATTAACTACAGTTATTGTTTAATGAGTTTGGAGGTCACCCTGTGACACCCCTCTCTGGTTCTCCGAGGACAGTGTTGGTAGGGTCTTTCTCTGTCACAAGACTGGACTCTGTCATAGGCCAAGACTGGCGAGACATCCCGTCGGCAGTATAAGTACGATTGGAGTGCCATGGACCACCGGGGGAGCCTCCCATTCTCATCTTTCATCCTGTCAAGGTATTTGAGGCTGCTGTGGTCAGTACATATCGTGAAGCGAGCTCCTGATAGGTAAACACGAAAATGTTTGACAGCTTCAATCACTGCCAGGCACTCTTGTTCGGTGACTGTATAGCGGTGTTCAGCCCCTCTCAGTTTTCTCGAGTAGTATCCCATTGGATGTTCCGTCTGCTTGTCATCCACTTGGCTTAACACTGCCCCAATCCCAACACCTGACGAGTCTGTGTGCAGCAGGAACGTCTTGTTGATGTCAGGACTTCTGAGTACTGAGTGTTCTGTTAGGTTTCTTTTTATGTCCTCGAATGCAGTTAACCGGCTCTCCGTCCATTCTACTGGATCTGGTGCTTGCTTGCGAGTTGCCTCTGTGAGCGGGATTGCCATAGACCCGAAACCAGGCATGAATCGTCTATAATAATTTGCCAAACCGAGAAAAGACCTCATATCCTTTTTTTAAATCGGGTGTGGGTAATTCAGTAGGGCCTCCACCTTGTCTTGTTGTGGACGAACGAGTCCTGCACCCACTCTGTGTCCTAGGAAGAGGCAATCTGGTGCTGCTAACGTACACTTTGTTGGTTTAGCCAGTCTCCTCTAGTCGTGAGAAGACTGTATCCAGGTGAGTACAGTGGTCGCTAAAACTCTGGCTATAAATGACGATGTCGTCGATATAGGCGGCTGAAAATTCGGAAAGGTCAGCCAGTATCGAGTTCATCAGTCGTTGGAATACTGATGGTCCGTTCTTCAGACCGAATGGCATTCTGATATATTCCCACTTGCCGTTGGGAGTTATGAATGCTGTCTTTGGTATGGACTCACTATGTACCGGCACTTGATGGTAGCCTCTTTCGAGATCTAGTGTCAAAATATGAGTAGCTCTGCCTAATTTATCCAGCAACTCGTCTATGCGAGGTAGAGGGAATGGGTCGGCTTTGCTAACTTTGTTGAGTCGTCGATAGTCTATGCACAGGCGCACTCCACCATCCTTCTTTTTCACCAGTAATGCCGGTGCTGCCCACGGACTCTTGGACGGTCATATTATCTCGAGCTCTAACAACTTTTTGACCTCCTTGTTAGGATCTATCCTGTAGGGCGGCCTACTGATTGGATAAGCATCTCCTGTCTCCAGCCTGATGTCAGTGTCCTTTGTGTAGCCTTTACCACCTGTTAACTTCTCATGTTTCCTTACTAGTTCACTCAACGTCTGTTCTTCTGCTGCTGTTATGGTCATAGGTCATACTGATGGTCACCCCCTCCTCCTCCTCTAGATTGACAGTGACATCGTCCATCAACTCTGTCATCTCAAGGCACGCTGCTACAGGTGAGTGAAATTCTTTCAAGAGGTTGATGTGTCGTTGCACCTTCTTTCTTGGATGTTCAGGCATGTGAATCTGGTATGTCGTCTCATCGACTTTCTTTAGGACGGTGTAGGGCACTTCCCATTCATCGAGTAATTTTGGGCCTAGTGGTGGTGTTCGAAGTAGAACCAGATCACCCTGCTGAAATGAACGTTGTTGTGCCTTCCTGTCATAACACTCTTTCTGTTCCACTTTCTTTTCTTCTTCATTTTCTCTGGCTACTTCTCTCATTTGTTCCAATCGGTCTTGGATCGTTGTGACATAAGTAACTACGTCCACAGGTGTTGAAGCTGTGCCCGTCCACCATGTCTTCATCATTTGTAGAGGGCCCGCAATTTGTCTGCCATACAGCAACTCAGATGGGGTGAATCCGGTGCTGTCGTTTGGTGCTCTCCTATACTCCCTGAGCAAGTGAGGTATTGCAAGGTCCCACTGACCGTGCCATACTTTTAATGTCTTTCTCATCATAGATTTAAGGGTGGAGTTGAATCTTTCTACCAGACCGTCACACTGGGGATGGTAGGGAGTTGTCTGGATACCTTTTACTCCGAGTAGATTGTTCAGCTCTTTCATGAGGCGACTGGTGAAATTAGACCCACAATCTGTTTTCGTGTGGTACACCAGTCCTAGCAAACATTACCATGAGTTGGTCGGCCACGGTTCGACTATCTGTAACGCTGAGTGGGAAAGCTTCAGGCCAATGGGTGGCATAGTCCATTAGTACCAGCATAAACCGGTTGCCTGCATTTGTCCTGGGGAGTGGGCCAATCATATCCATGCCTATCCTCTGGAATGGAACATCTATCACTGGAAGAGGATGCAGTGGTGCCGGTTGTTGTGACTGTCAGCCTGCTCTTTGACAATCTGGGCAAACTTGACATAGTTTACGAACGTCAGCATAGACTCCTGGCCAGAAGTAGTCGTCGAGCTCTCTCTGAGTGTTTCGGTCTCGTCCTAGGTGCCCTGGCCGATGTGCCAGTGACAACACCAGGGAACTGTATTTCTTAAGTACACAGAGCTGAGTTGTCTCCTCTCTCAGTCGTTCTGTAGTGAGTCTCCATAACAGATCGTCCTGTTTGACAAATTCGCTGTCATCATTCTCTGTCTTCTCACAACATGTCTGTAGCGTTTCATCTCGTTCTTGATCTTTTCTGAATACTGTCATGTCTACATCCAACGGGTGACTTGCCTTGCTACTGACATACTTTGCTCGTGCCTTTCTTTTCATGGCTCGGCTGTCCTTCTGTGATTGCTCATTTTCAGACGATGCTGAGTCAGAGTTGTAGGCCTCGATGCAAGCACCTTCCCGAATGTCTTCCTTGAGTTGCACTTGGCCTGCTGGTACATCATCTTCTTCCTCCTCTCCTGATGAATCTGTCACATCAGAGTCAGCTTCCTTGTAATTGACAGGTGAGATGGGGTGCTCCACGTCTGCATTTTGTGACTGTGTGGTGACGACATTGATGAGGTTGTCATCCAGCATCTTCTTCCCAATGTTCCAGATCTCTGGAAAGTCCATGCCTACACATGTGTCAAAACCCAATTGTTCTTGCACTGCTACTGTTAGCTGTTCGTCGACTCCATCCACTTCTATTGGGATTTGAGTGAGAGGCAAGGTTGAGATGGTGCCATTGAAAGCTCGTACCTGAACTTTCTCTCCAGTGTAGTCAGTCTGTTTGATGAGACGGTTATCCACGACTGATCTCTCAGCTCCAGTGTCGAGTAACAGTCTACTGCAGCTGGATCCATTGATCATTCCATCCACCATTCGGTGTCTGTTAATTTCTGCTTGCACCAAGGCCACTTCCTCTCTGGTCGTCAGTGGCGAAGCTAAGTTGACAAACTCTAACTTCGGTGTATCTGGGATATTTCTGCTGTCGTGATACTCGGCTGCAATGTGTCCATAATTCTGGCATTTAAAACATCTTGGTTGGTTGTGTTTATCATAATTATTTTGGCAGAAGTTTCTTAACAGGCTGGTCCACAGGTTTGTCCGATGCCTGTCTGTGCGGAGATCCCCTCTTTCGGTCTCCTCTCTCATCGTGTTGCTGGGGTTTGTCGATTTGTGGGAGATTTCGGTCATCCCGCCTATGTATATTGCGAGGGAGTGATCTGTCTCGTTCTGTGACAGCATCATAGCTCCAACCCCTATTGTTGATGAAATCATTGGCCCACCTGGCTGCTTCCTCTCCGGTGTCCGGTTCCTTGTCCCTGACGTGATGTACTATCTGTCGAGGTAATAGCCTGATCACAGCGTCCATAGATACCAAATCAGAGGCATCCTCCACAGTCTCACAGTTAACCATCCATTTGTTGGTCAGATTCCTGTGACGTTTTTAACATGTCATCCAAGTTTCTCCTTTCTTTCGTCTTAGCTGGTCCATCTTGGTTCTGTACGTCATTGTGGAAACTCGATAGTGGGTAAAAAGGGCTTTCTTCAGTGTGTTGTAGTCTTTACTGTCTGCAGGTGTTAGTGCTACGTACACTCCAGTTGCTTCTGCACTCAGTATGGGAGCCAGGTGTTTAGTCCACTGTGTCGGGTTCACCTCGTAACACCCCATGTGTGCTTCAAACGCAGTGAAGTAGTCTTCCACATCTTTTCCTGGATCAAGTTGTCTGAACTTAGCGATCTTCTCCTTGTGGGTTACCTCATGGCTGTATGGCGACCTGGGGCTGTCTTCCATCTCTCCAGACCTTTCTCTTCTGGTGTGGTTGGACAGAAGTAATTCCCAGCATTTTTCTCTCTCCTCTTCTGCCTTTTCTCATCTCTCGTCCATCCTCAACATCATTGCCATCAAATCGCTGATGGTACTGCTGTATCTTTCTCGTCTATCTCTTCTTCATGCTCATTTCTTTGCTTCCTCTTGGCCATGTCAACTCCTTTAACTCAGACACTTGTACACGATGGTTCAACTTCTTTATTAGCTCAATTCACCAGAAAAATTCAGCAAGTTCAAATCGACAAGGTTCTAGATAGCAAGGCTTCTTCTAGTAGAACTGACTCTATCAGAATTCTAAAGCTAACAGGTCTTGTAGCAAATCCAAAGGCAAACTGACTCTATCAGGATCCTAAGGCTAACTGTTTGTAACAAATCCAAAGGCAAACTGACTCTATCAGAATCCTAAGGCTAACTGTTTGTAACAAATCCAAAGGCAAACTGACTCTATCAGAATCCTAAGGCTAACTGTTTGTAACAAATCCGAAGGCAAACTGACTCTATCAGAATCCTAAGGCTAACTGGTTTTGTAGCAGTATCCCACTCTTATTACCCTGGCACTACTCAAACACTAGTTGGTATGCTGCCACCAGGTAGCTAATGCTTAGCTACCAAGAATCACTGTTCCATGAAGTATGGTTATAATTAAAGTCTTATGCTCAACAACAAAAGTCAACTATATACTCAACTATATTCGCAATGAACTCCAATGATTAGGCTTTGGTACTGGTTTATATGACCACCACTCTGCCTTTACATGTAGTGGGTTTGTAATGAATATCATTTTACACATGATAAGTGTTAACTACAGTCATTGTTTAATGAGTTTGGAGGTCACCCTGTGACAGGTTTGGTTACCAATTCTGTTTACAATATATTATGATAGCAGACAACAAACCAAGTATTTTAAAGGGCATATAAAATTATTTCCCCCTTAAATGTTATTTGTAATTTTTACTCCAACTCGTTTTGTGATAATTTTTTTATTTTATAGTCTTTCAATTCTTTAATACAAAATTACTCTGCAACGAACATGGAGAAACTCATTCTGTGCTTGTTGCAACTATATCTGGACCCACTCCAAGTTCACTTAATGTAACTGTGGCACTGAATAGGATCACAGCTGGTAGGACAGTAACTATAATACACATTACTCAAATATGCAGTATAATTTTACACTGATATGATAAACCTAAATGGTGTGATGTGTATAGGATTAACATAGTTATTTATTTGTACCTCACCTAATGTTGTTAATTTGCTATTGCCCTGAAGAGAACCTGAGCATGTTGGCTGAAATGTTACCCTTTTTAAGTTGTTATAAAGAGAGGAGATTTAACTCTTCAATATAAATATTTTAACACAACTATAAGGTTATTTACTAAGTTTTTGTTTGCAGGTGAGGGTGACATAGCTCGGTGTACCAATTAGACCTTCTCTGCCAGTCGAGATCCATTGCCTGTGACATTATGGTTTAAATTTCACACAAGAAGAAATGAAAGATTCTCTCTTACTCTTACACTTGCTGGAAACATTGAAGGATATGAATTACACCATGTTCTAAATATATTATTGGATGATAACAGTGAGTTAGCATTTTTGGTATTGACAAAAGTATTTTTCTCCATAATAATAGTTCAATTCATACTTTATTGACGAGATACCAACAAATATTTTTAAGTTTGGTAGAACATTAAACTTTGTTTCCAAAAACGAATCTGGATTTAAACATTATTACCACAGTATTCCCACTATCCACATCTCTCAATCTCAAAACCATTCTTAGGTATGAACTTAGTAAATACTACCAGAGGTCTCCAATAGTGAGTGAGTAGAGCTAAATGTGCCCACTTGTTCTATGGTTAGGTATGTTCTACTAGCATGCTTTAAACTGGAACAATTTTTCTCTACAGTTGAACCACCCTTAACTGGCCCACAACCATGTACTCCCTCTAAGTTGCTGCCATGAAATAAGTGTGAGCTGAATTAAACATTGCTCAGGAAAATTATTAGTACTCAATATGATTTGTACACCTACTTTTACCCTTGTAATGAGGTTACATCTATAACAAGGATTATAAGTACGATTTGCAAAATTATAAGCTTTGGCAGCTTTAAACGTCTAGATTTGCAGATACTTGCATATACATGGGAGGCATTATATATAGAGGTTAATTTCTTTTAGCAATGTGTGTACTTACAAATAGTGTAATGAGTAGAGGATAGCCACCAACAGCTAGACGTAGATGTGGGCTGATTGCTACCTGCCCTTGTTCTGATCATATTAGGGTCATCAATGTCGTGGAAATGTTTTGAGGACATTAAAATGATATTAAATATAACTATTCCAACTTTAATATGTTGGCGGAATGAAAACACAGAGAACAAACTAAAAGTTATCAACTGCCAGAATTAGGCACCGTGTGGGCTAGGGCTAGGGCTAGGGCTAGGGCTAGGGCTAGTATGATTAACGGGGCACTGTAATGCTTAGGTACAACAGGATCATCAAAGTTACAAATACATTTCACTGGGTTTTAAAATGCTGTAATGAGAGTTTTAAGCTCTATACCGGTTGTAATACATAGAATTGCTCACTGGTACATCCATGCATGTCGGCTTGCAAGGCCAGGTTACTTGGAGGGTGTGAGTTCCGTGAAAACTAGGACAGAAGGTTGATTCCATGCTGTTTTACGATTAAAGCTAGTTCAAAACTAATGTTAGGCAGTCTGAAAGGTGTGTTCTGTGGGACAATTGCAGCACTTAACCCAGGGTAAGAGTTGCCCATTTCAAACAAAGGACCTGGAATTTGTAAACATCATACCATTTTATTTATTTATTCATTCCAGTAGCAAAATGATTAATTTATGCTAGTAATTCTTTAAAGTGAAGATCCATACACTCTCTTTCAAAAATGACCCCCAACACCTGAAAATCCTCAGAAATCACAGAATTCCTGTAACCACTTCCCATTCTCAGGTTGTGTAAAAGCGCAACATGAGCACAATCTCAGAGGGGAAATCAGAGTTCAATAATGAAGCAAAGGCAAAAAAATAATTATTCATACGTGATGTGCTTTTGTAGCTCCCTTAGACTACCAGTGAATGGGAAGTTGTTTACAGGATTTATGTGATTTTAGAGGTGATCAGGGGAAAGTGTGTATGCATCTTGACTAAAATAGTTGGTAGCTTTCATAAAGTACATCATTGAGAAGCTCTTGAAATTTTTGTTAAGGAATGAACGAACTGAATACAATAAAATACCAAATATGTTATATAAATATTTCACATTATAAGCAGAGAGATTTCTTTAGAATTATTGGGGGGGAGAGAGTGCGGGAGAGAGGAAGAAAGGTGTATAGTACAGCACAGTGTGAGACCTAACAGTATATATATTATCAACTGCTTATTAATAATAATATCCATAATACTAATAGTTAAGAGTGTCCTGCTGCCAACGAGTGAGGAGGGGACCAAAGATCATTCATCAGTTCACCATACAAACAGTTCTTTTCAGCTTTGCTACCATTTCCGTGCCCACTACATAATACACTGGCCCACCTCCTCCATCACTATGTCACTTGATCCCTCCACACCTTTCTCCAACAACAACGCCATCTTTCCATCCTTACCCACTTTTCTATATTCATCCAGCCCCTACAATTTTGCGCACCTCATCTACCAGTACCAGCTGATCGCTCTCAAATTCCTCATACATAACCAAGAAAGTCTCCTGCTCCACTATGACACATGATGCGCCTCTCATTCCTAATAATCCCACATCGGTTATTATCCTCTAAGAACCCAGCTGACACAGTCCTCAATCTAAATTGAGAATAGAGCTTAGGGTGCCAATTTATAAAACTTCAGTGCACTCTTGCTGTTTACTTACTCTTCCTAATCCTTCTCATTTCTCACCTTCATTTTTCCCTTCCACTTACTACTGACTCAACCTCCTTGTTTAGCTCATATTTCCTCCACAATATCTAATGTTCTTCCCACCATCCCGATAAACTATTATTGTCGACTGGGTCTGTGTTTAGTCTTCCCTCTATTACTGCTGGTTGCTCTGTTTTGAGTCCTCTTAGCCTCAGCTATAAGAGGAACTATACTATCTGAAAGTTATAAACTATGCAAAGGAGCACACATTAACAGCAGCACAGCAGTTAAAAATTAAAAATTAATTAAAAAAATTGTGGCGAAGTGCCAGAGGCATGAAGATTAACTGCAATAGGCATCAATAGCAATTTAGTGAAAACCAGTGAATAGCTAGCTAGTTGGTTTTAAGCTTGTTTATATGGCAGTATTGCACTTCTAGAAAATATGATGCTGCTTTCAAAAATCCATTACTAGCATGCATATGCCCTATTGCTCTATTCTAAGCTAGCTAGCTACACATTGAAATAGTATTTGCATATCCTCCTTCCAAGATAGGTGATGGTCAGATCCAAACAATGCCAGTGCGTTCATGGCTCTGCACTCAGTCTGATAGTGTCCAGGTTCTCATACTTGATTTTCCTCACCTCTTTCAGTGCAGTAACTCTCTCTGCTTGACTAGTGCCCTCGATAAGTAGGAGAAGGCAAATGTCTCCATCTTGTGTGTGGCCCTCCCTTAGACCAAAATGAAGCCATCATATTTCCAAACATCAGTTTTGCAACTGCCAGAGAGTTGAAGCCAAGATTGGATTTAAGAACATACAGGGTTTATAATGGAACATCGGGAAATATATTGAGCTGTTCATTAAGTAAATATATCTACATGTACCACAGAGAGCCCACTCAATTCAGTTTTAGTTCTTTTTGGCCAGTTCTTCATCATTTCATCAACATTTCTCAATCTGCGAGTAATTTCAAATTTTGATTAATGAGAAAGTCACTATATCGACTTATCTTATTTACCATTGAGCGTCTCTTTAGAATTTCCAATTTACCTTAACTTAACACTATAATTATGTTACCATTAACATGCAGTAGATCAAGGCTACTTGGATGAAGAATGCAGAGGTCAAATTAGATTTACTAAACAGAATCAATTTTTCATAAAATACAAATGTGCAATGTTCAACTCTCTTACAAGAGGAGAAGCTACATAATACTGGAAATTAGTAATATAAATTAATAGGCAGTGTTGAACCAATATAAAGAATCAGTTCTGGTGGTGGAACTGCTTTAGCTGCTCTCAGAGATCACCCTTCTGCTAGTGCCATGGTAACAATATCACAATTATTACAAACTCACTGAAAGATAATCCAGTGCAATCAAAAATCAACAGCAAAATTCACATGGGAAATACAATTTTTTTATAGGTAGATCGAAGTCCATACAGCTATAACTAAACTAACAAAAAGACAAACATTCTAGCTCTGTTTTAGGTGTTTTATATAATTTTCAAAACACTATTACGAGCTAAATCTGTTAATACCAGCTCTATACATACTAAAACTTTGTAGTCACATATTTAATTTCCTTGTCGATAGCTGTAGTTTCCATACAATGTATGGCGTTGTTATCTTCAGAGTCTACAGCTGTCGACTCCATCGGTCCTGCATCGGTAGTTGCAGTAATCTGGTCCTGAATAGTGCAGTTACTGAAAGTCGTGTATCCAGCATTAGCCTCCAGGAGCAATGAAATAAGTGGAACCAATTCACTGAAATTAGGCCTGTTCTCTGGTTTCAACTCCCAACACTTTTGTACAACTTCACTATACCTGAATTTATGGGAACAATGTTGTGTATATGATAATTCTTATGAAAATATAAAGAAATGATCCAAGAAAAATTGTCTGCTATATAGCCATACTTGTGTTGTAATAGTATTTTCTAACAGACTTGGTTGGTAGTTACACTCAAGCTATATTGGTCTTGATGCTAACATATTTAATAAAACATTAATTTTGAATATTAACTAGTCGATTTGCATATTGCTTTGGAGGAATGTTTGAGAATATACCTTTGCTTACACTCTATATAATGGAGGTATTGCAGAGCATCTAGTATACTAGTTGTTATGAGATTCTTAAAGTAATAAATTCAAAACAAAATGTAAAATGGTTGTATCATAATTATGTTCTAGTTTGCCTATTGCTTTAGAGTGTGACACCACTAGGTGTGCTGTACGTACCTGATTCAGCATATGTGATGATTATGACTAAAGTTGAGTAATTTAAATAACAAGTGTCTAGATTTTCATCAAGTACCACTATATCGACAACAGGGTGAGAGATTAATTTTGGCTAAATTTTGATGAGCTTTCAGGAAACATTTATTCAAATCCATATTGGTATGTTGTCATACATTTTAACTGCACTTTGTTGTGATCCAGAGCATCATAATGAAGTTTACTCATAGACATAGGAAGAGATAAACTGAACACAACAGGAAAGAACAAGTGTTAATGTGTAGCTAAACTGATGTTACCAATTGAGAAGCAAAGAGAGAGCATGAATATAGCTAACTAGACCATGACCTTAGGCTTTTAAAGGCTACTCCTTTTAGATCAAACAATGACCTTGTTATGCAGAGGTTTGCCATAGTCTTAAGTAGTACTCACAATTTAGGAGAGAGATTTTATTTTAAACTGCAATATTATTAGGCTTAATAACATAGTATGTTCAGAGTGCCAATATTAAAAATAACAAAGCAAATCAAAGATTTTTCTTCTAATGAGCTCTTTATACGAACATTTCAACTGAACTACTTCAGTCTTCAAGTGAGTGCACTGGCAACACATTTCAAACATCAGCTAAAAATCAGCGTTACAGTTTGTACTACTTGCGATAGCAAATGTACTTCCTCACATTATATCCGAGCATGCTGCATTATTGGGTTTATCCATTCTATATCCACTCTCCAGCATAGGACACAGATCTGTTGCATTCATTCCAGCATGGGGACTCTTTCCAGCACTGAACACCTCCCAGCATGTCACACCATAGGACCACTACATTTTCACATAAACATATTTCATAACTGCCCAGTGCAATCATATAATGCTGTTAGGTAATAATTAAGCCAAATATATGCACCTCATGTGTAATGGAAAATACTACTATTATCTTTTACAGATTTACCGCATCAGTTTTCTCGGAGAATATCCCGTCTCCTAAGCTTTCTGGAGCCATCCACTTAAAAGGTAATTTCACACCCTTTTCCTGCTGTCTGAAGTAGTCCTTGGATGGGTTGATTGATTCGGAAAGACCAAAATCAGCTACTTTAACCACAAAGTGTAAGTCAATCCTAGAATATACCATGGTGATCAGATAACAATAAATAACATAATTCTTTATACACACACAACAAAAAGGAAAGAAACTGTTTAGGATCAGATCTAGTTAGATGGATGAGATGGAAATACATAGCATTTTTGGTCAGAATACTTAACAATGATACAGCAAAAAATGATCACATATGCAAGTGAGAAGTTCACCTTGATAAATCTTCTGGGAATTTTCTCGTAATGGTGAATGATTCTCCCAAATAATAAATGGTTCTTTAATTTTAACACAAGATATTAGCAATATAGAAAGTTTCAGTTGATGAATGTAAATAATTTGGATGGTTCCTAGCATCAGTCTTACTGCCAAAAGATAGGTCCTCCTATGTGCACTAATGGGTTAGACAGCTACTATTTGATTTCAGACTCAATAGAACTACACTCTAAACTTGTTGCAAACACACCTTTTAGATGATGACACACATTGCTCCCATCCATGAGCTTAACTGCATCGGATGTTCAGTCACCCTTTTTACAGTTCATGGTATTTTTGATATGAAATCCTCCGATTAACTGCATCACTATTATAATGCAGTGGGGCCAAGTTATTTTCAAGTGAGGGAAGTACAGAGAGTGAAAAGATGCCACAAGATAGGACTAGAGTTTGAAGAGCCTCACTATTGTCTCCCATAAAGTAAAGTTTGTCTTGCCAGTAGTACGACTAAGAAAACAACCTAGTCTATCAGGCTTTAGTGATCATTTGGAGTTTGTGCTTCTTAAACTCAAAGGATATCTTTGATGTTGAGGTAATGTTTAGCTAACAATCGACTTTTGTGATGCTTCTTATCGTATAGAAACATGCAGAGTTGGAGTGTACAATCTTTACTGGAGTTTAAGGATGCTCCTAGATGGTCGCTAGCAATATAGGTAGGAAAAAGCCGACTATAATTCTGTGCGCAAATAGTTTTCAATGTGTACCTAGTTAGCATATCTTGTTACATAGAGCTATAAGGCTCAGGCATGCTAGTTATTAGAAGTGTGCTCTTTTCTAGAAGTGCAATACTGCCATATAAACACCTTAAAAACCAAGTAGCTATTCCTTTAGAGCATTGGTTCTGAACCTGGGAGTAAATTATCCCTGAGGCAATATTTATGGGTTAATGTAGCAATGCTGATGGATTTTTTTGCTATTTGTGTTTTGTTCTTGACTAACAAAACATTTAATGACTGATATGATATTATTTAGAGAGTATTGTGATTTAGAACTTTTTAGATTAGATTTAAGATAACTGCTTAACCTTTACTGTGATATATGAGCAGGTGATGTCATTCTGTATGTATAAACTAGGTGTATTTATTTCTTTACCTTATCAGGAATTACTTAGATCATTACGTTTTTGTTTATAAATAATGTGATTTGCATACTGAATTCAGACAAGAACTTTTCTACACTTAAAATTATCATAGTCAGTCAGTGTTAGTTTTTCTGGTTAAAACTTTATATTGACCGAATCGCTTGAGTGTGTTCTATATTGATAGCTGACTGTGAGTGTGAGAGCAAGCTTCTTAAAGTTTTTTTTTTCCATTACAAAACTTGCTATGGGCGAAAACCGACTATCTGTGGCAAGGTTCTGATCAACCAAAGCCTGAAACCATCAAAACTTGTAAACTATCTGTTGCAAATGTCATCCTGACCTCCATAACAAAGACCTAGACTACTTGGAACAGAAGGTGAAGCAGTGGAGGGTATTCATTTTGGAAACCAAAAATCTGATCATTCTGCCTTGTGCACGAGTGCCAAAGCATGTGATGATGAGCAGGCTAAGAATCTCAGTTCTATATCAGTTTGAAACAACATTAGATTGACCAGATAACTGTGAATATACTGGCTCTAGTGGTGAAATATGTTAAGACCAGTGCATATGACTGCAATTTGATGAGTCCATGGATGTCAGCAGCTGCACTATTTTATTCAGCTTCATTCGGTATATTCACTACTCAGATGTGAAGAAAGGGTTTTTCTTACGTGAGAGTCGTGTTATGATGACTAAAGTAGAGGATATGTTCAGTATAGTCAGTGTCTTCCTCAAGAAAAATGCACTGGCTAGGAACAGTGTTCAACAGGTGTCTTTTGATGGTGCATCTGCTATTATGGGAGGTAATTGAAAGTAATGGGAGGTAATCACAAACTCAGCAAAGGAAAAATGCAGATATTACTGTTGACCATTGCAGCATTCACCGATATACACTTTTGTCCAAGATGTTCCCAGATGCCTTGAAAGCAGTATTTGGCCAACTTGTTAATGTTGTTAACTTCATAAAAGCCAAGACTTTAACAGCCGTGTGTTTAAAAAATTATGCAAAGAGATGGGCGAGAAGTATGAAGGGCTACTCTACCACATCGGACTAATGTGGCTGTCTCGAGGCCAGGAATCCTTTGATTGAAGTTGGAAGGCAGTACAACTATTTTTGCTGCATAAAGAATCAGACTTGGCACACCATTTTTCTGACCATGAATGGTTTTCCATCTGTGCTATTTGGATGACATCTTCAATCAACTCAACAGAGGAAACTTGGCACTTCAAGGAAGTAGTGTAACAATCATTGATGCAAAAAAAGCCATTTCTGCATTTATTATAAAACTAAAGTTGTGGAGCAAGAGAGTTGCAAAGGGCATGTGGCAAGTTTCCCCTTGACAAATTTGTTGATGAGAGCAGGAATGGTAAAGATATCCTAGAAATTTTGAAAGCAGACATCCAAGGATGGATTAGTTTGAAAGGTGAAGAAATACTTCCCTGATCTGGACACCTCTTGCCTTCAGGTCAAAGAAGATAACTTTCCAGCAAAATAGAAGTGGATAACTCTGAGATTTGGAAGCTGGAATTTCAGAACAAGAACCTGGAAACCCTCTTGATATCGCTGCTAAATGACACACCAACCTTGGCGAAATGGCATCTAAAGATCCTGACTTTCTTTTCAACCACTTACCGATGTGAGCAAGGCTT
This sequence comes from Cladorhizidae sp. MBARI D1340-BT2, assembly GCA_028752905.1. Taxonomy (NCBI): domain Eukaryota; kingdom Metazoa; phylum Porifera; class Demospongiae; order Poecilosclerida; family Cladorhizidae; species Cladorhizidae sp. MBARI D1340-BT2. The sequence continues at coordinate 6,655,352 of JAQNBH010000010.1, forward strand.
TTCCATCATCACGGGAATGAAATCCAAGAAACAGAACAAGTTGGAGGTATCAGATATGCAAGAATTGCTCTTAGTTCTACAAAGCCAAGCATTGAATACTTGCCTAACAACATGCAAGCACAATCATCCCATTGATGTGATTTGTTTTGCAATGTCCTACTAAATTACTAACTAACTACTAATAGTTACTAACACACTTATTTATATAAGGTTTTATTTTTTATTACACAGATATTGCTAATGGCACATTGAGGATAGGTAATGGTTCCAAAATGGTTGGGAATTACTGCTTTAAAGGACCAATTTTCCTCAAAATTGCCAATTGGCTGTACATACCTGACACCATTTGGCAATTAATCTGCTAGCTTTGGTGGAGGATGCACCATTTTTTCGTAATGCAGAAGCAAACCTAGTAAGGCATTTAAACTTACTACCACTCTCCTATGAGGAGAGATAACTGGCTACAATAGAACAGGAAGGATAATTGAGAATAGAGATATGTACTGAAGTCACTAGACAGTATTAAGACTGCAAACTCCACTTATAACAATTTCTTACCAGTTTCAAAATGTACCCTTAAATTCTGCAGAAGGCACTTTCTGATACCATCCAACATAATTATAATTATAAAAAGGAAATTTGCATGTGAATTTTTGTTATGAATCGAGTTTTTATAAATGAGTGCTTGCAAGTAGTTCCCATTGATGATGAGACACTAAGAGTGAGATCCAAGCATTATAAAATCATCAATAATGTAATCTATTAGACCTTCAGCTTGGCTAGAGCAATGCAATCCACTATTCTATCTATGTTTTCATCCTTTATTCCTTCACCGACCACTGAATAGTATATACAAAAAAGCCATTGCAGATCTTCTTGACTTAAAACCTATTGCTAATCATTGTATTGTAGACTAACAGAGGCACAGGCTGGCAGATATAAAAACATGCGAGCTTTATATAGAGATTCTAGACATATGCCAAATTCTTGTGCATTATGCTGTATCCATTAAGTAAGAAATATATACGTATGTCAAGTGTGAGGGCATATCTAAACATTCCTCTTGTAAGGTGTGGTCTGAATGTCCTGACCAGCATATTATTTTCCTAACTGTGATGTTTATATGCACATATCGTAATATTGCAAATTTGGTCACGGTATTATTCTAACCATTCTTTGTTGCTGGTGTAGAAAAAGTTCAGTGCACAGAAATAATTACTTGCTATGTGGTTTAGCGAGATAAACAATATAACACCTGTATGTAGTTTGTAACTTTGTAACTCACATGCAGTTTCTAGCAGCCAAGTCTCTGTGAATGATCATCTTGCTTGCCAAATATTCCATACCTTTAGCTATTTGAAGACAGAAACCGATAAGCTTACAGGAAGCCTGCATCTATTATTATAGGGCAAAGTTTTAAGCATCAATATAACATGTCACACTGGTTGGTATGGTTCATCACATCTTACAATTTTTTCATCCATGTCAGAGTTTATTGGAAAATATAATTCATCCCTAACATTTCTCAGGTAAGAAATAAGGCTGCCATTGAACATGAAAGGCATCACAATATAGGGAGCAGGACCTCCATCCACGCAAACACCAATGAGAGTGAGAACATTAGGGTGGTCAAATGTCGACATTTTATAACACTCTTCCAGCAGACCTCTCACCAGTGATTTATCAAGAAAACCTATTTGGGAAATAATGTTAAGTCAAGCAAGAATGTCTAAAAGCTACATACCTTTTAGTGTCTTCACTGCTACTACTTCCCTGAAACCCTTGGTGAATCCTTTAGATAGTTTCCCTCTGTAAACAATTCCATACTGACCTGAGACAGGTAATAGGAGTAAGGAATGGAAATTTGAATGTGAAGTGACTGTCATAAAAAGATGGTGAATAAATATAATTACAAAACATAATAGATATCAGTCGGTCAAAATCTTCAATAACTGTCTTTAGCAACCTTAGTTCATTTGATAGCAGTTGCATAGAAAAATCTATTTGGTAAAGATTGGTTTCTAAGACACAACTCACTGTAAATCAACTAACATGTATTAAGTTATGAATTCTTCATAGGACAAACTCTAGGCTAATTAGTAAGGGTGACCATTTGTATGCTTATATTGAGTCAGAACCTACCTTGTCCAACAGTTTCACTCATCTCCAAGTTGCAGGAGTTAATCATAAGCTGCTTAGAAATGTTTAACTTAAATGAACTCTGCACAGTATATGTCTTTAATTCTGCTGCCTCATCTATACAATTGAAAAATGCAGACATTATTATTTTTAATGTGATATCTACATTTATTGAATATTTATACCTGATTCCTTGAATGATGACCTAAGACAAATAAAAACAGTAATTCAATGTGATATTGTTAATTAATTTTTTATAGTTAAGACAATTTTGACATGAATTATATTTATGTTATAACGCACGAGCACTGCTTATAAAATTCCCGATAAAAGCTGGAGCAACTGGAGCAACTAGCCAAAATGTTGAGGGAGTAAATTCAAGTTGATTTTTGAGAAACAAAAACCATTATTTATAAAGTAGGGAAACAAAGACCGAAAACCCAGTTCTTCTACAAATAAATGCTAGTACCTCTTACTTCAACAAGCTCCAATTTTCAGAGTCTGAGACAAACTAAATATATATTACAGTATTATGAATAAACAGTAGAACTAACCACTTGTAACCACACCCACTTCTTTGTCGGACCGCTTTTAATGAGCTTGCTCAGCATTAGATATTAACCATTACCCCAGGAGAGTGAAGTATATTAGTTAAGAAGGTAAACAACTGAAACACCAGTGTGTAAACCTGCACATGTTCACTGATTGACGCAACAAGTATCAATTCAACTACATGCCTTTATAGTATTATAAATTAAGCCCATTTTCCATTAGATACCTATTGTTATCTTTCAGAGTCTGATTGGCTGAGAGTTTCCTCTTTCTCCTCCAAACACGCACCGATGCAAATATAAGATATATTATAGCACCAAGGATTATGAATGCCACTGAACCTAAGATTGTTCCAATGATAGCTGAGATAGGGAGAGGAGGGCGTATGGTCACTTGAGCAGAACCTCCAAGATGAATTCTTTCCTTATCTTGAGATGCCATGGCTTGTCCTTTAGTGTACTTAATAAATGACAATTCAACGTCAAAATCCATTGGTCTCCCTCCCATGGCATCTGACAATATGGGAAGTTCCACCAACTCCAACGTATCCTTTCCTTCAAAAGTAACCTCTGTAAAATGAAACATCATGATAATAAATATTTTGAGGTGAAATATTTTGTTTATGTATCCCCTATTGCTCTCATCACTACAGGATTGATAATCATAAAACCAACTATATTAATTCTGAATCAGTAAAATATTCATGTAGAATAGTCATGCAGAGTTGTTTTTATATTGGAAATATTGCTTATTTATGTTGTGGTACTTGCTTACCATGAAAAATGGCTGTTTTAGAAATGCTTGCCCTTAATATGACTCCAATATCTCCAAGATTGCCACTGACCAAGTGCAAACTCAGAGTGATATTTGCATCATCTTCGCTGACAGAGTACATATCTGGGTCAAATCTAAAATCCAAAACTGGGAAATAGAATTCCCATTACAAGGGGGGAAATACATGTAGCCAATATACCTCAACACTGTATTTTATATATATGTTAATACAGAACAAAAAATGTATCTTGCTGATGTGCTACAATTTGTGGCATGCTTTGATTCTTCTTCCTAAAGTCACCAATGTTTTCATGACTACAATATTAATATACTACATGAGGATACACATTTCATCTTAGTCATCCTATATGCACAAAATATATTGAATACCTTCATCATCTAAGATATAGATGTGTGCACTGTCTGGAGCAATAGTCAAGCGAGCAGGTTGATCGCCTATGAAACTTAAACTTGCCACCACAAATTTGGTACGTTCATATATGTTGTCATTGACTACATTGAAGGAGATACTGATGGACGGCTGGTCAGCATTTAAGATGTAGAGTTCACCTCCCTCATCTTCCATCAAAACTGATAAAAAATAATATTAGTCAAATGATCCTAATTGCTATGAAAGAAATATGAACATATGGTATGCATTGATCTGGTTATCATCGATCTTTTTTGTGGGGTCAACTGTAGCAACAAAATTGAAACACACAATGTATCACACTTACATTTTGCAGTAGATTTGAAATTAATATTATAGTCAATCACATCTTTTGATAACAAGTGAACCATTACCTGACCTAATTAATTGGGAATCAATAAATTCTAATTGATTTCTGGCAAATATTTTGGTGAATAGTTCATACGATTACCAAAAATAAACAACAACAAAATAACAATACATTAATGATTAGGGTATAGTTTTATTAGCTAACTTGACCTTTATCTGCAAAATATGTACAACTCAACTATCATTAAAAACTTAATAATCCTAAATATTTTTAATATCCAAGTCTAAACTTCAATTTGATTACCAAATATACCATCATTTAGGCAAGAGCATTAGAGGTACGGGATAATTTTGGTTATGAAAATTAAACAATTTTTATATACGTGTGAGGCTAACTCCTCAATGCATAATGCATTTGTGAAACACTGACTATACCTACTGCTAAATAAACAGTAACAACAATAATTTGTTTCTTACCCAATGTTGATTCCTGTGATATGTTAAATTGAACTGAAACATTTATCTGCAAGCCTCCGGAGAGCACTCCAAATTGCAAGAATGCTGTTGAATCATTCTCGCCAAAGGAATATGTTGCATCAAAGAAACCAATGGTAGCAACTATATAGGAAACAAATTGTAGTTCACCAATGACGCCAAAGGAATATAATGCATCAAAGAAGGAACTACATAGACAAAACATAATAGTTCATCAATTAGACTCAACTAAAGCTAATCTGCCTACTATGCATCTTACCATCATCATCCAAAATGGAGATCACTGTGACATTAGGCCTGGCTATTATTCCAGAATTTGGTGGAGCAAATATTTCAAGAGTGAATGATTCAATATCTTCAAGAATTTCATCTTCAATAATTGTAATATTCAAACATATTCTAAGGTTATTAATTTCAGCACGATCTAAATTGAGTGTTGTCGAATTGAAAGGTGGTTCCATGAAGTCATTATCATCTGCAATAATGTGATATAAATTAATATTTTAAGCTGATATTGACTATAAAGTATTAGATATAACACATATAATTGCATGTTCATGGCTTTGTACTGCACATACATGGACTAGGTAACCCGTCCAGGAAGGGGAGATTTTTCCCTTTTTTCTAAGGGAACTTGCCATTATTGATAACATTAATATTTAAAGACACTTATGCAATAGGTTCGAAAAGGAGATTGGACTAATTCGTTATCTGACAATATTCTCTCCAGGGAAATTTTGAAGCTCAGTTCCTTTTCTTCTCTAGGGAAAATGAGTGTTCACTAAGTGAATTCACCAAGTCTGATCAAATGGAGGTTAGGAAAATGAGAATAAACTCTGAATGTTATACATGTAAAAGCTGCCGAGGTAGATAAGTTATAGATTTAGATGCATATAGGGCATTTCAAATTTATAGCCTGTTTTGTAAGCATCTCATTCCCTAATTTCAGCTAACAAACCTCAACTAGGATTGGTGGCCTTTAAGACTAGGATGTTTTGGAGGAAAGCACATCACTTACATGAATGCACAAAATCAGAGATTACTTAGGCAGTGAAGTTTCAGTATATAAGTGATTGGTGACATAATGGCACCTTGTAAACCACATATTCTGCCCATTAGGGATAGGTCACATACATTTTGTCATGTTACCGCAGGATACAAAGAATCACTAACAGAAGATCCCATCAATTTGCAATGTATTTCAAATCTGTTTACATTGGTTTCTGATTTCTTTTATCAGAAACCCATACTCCATTTAGCTTATACCAATCGACAAAAAATTCATAAGAAATGGTTGCCATTTTATAGGCCAGTTTCCATCTTTGCACATTCTTTATGCCCTTTTAACTTTACCAAGCTGATCTCAAAGATTACTTGCTATACATAGTGGAATTTTCTGCCACACTTCAAACTGGATGCAAAATCAGTAGCAGATATTATAATACAACCCAGCCTAGCAACTCAGGATATAGCAAGGCATTCAAACACACACCTTGTTGGATAGTGTAAATGCATGACTAATTTATGACAAAGGGTCGTCTATGTGGGTAAGGATATATTCTTGTTTCCATCCTTTTTGACCAATATAATTTGTTTGATTTTGAATAAACCATTTATTGTACTTTTATACATTTGTAATAAACATGGTAGAGACTGATTGATTTACTCTTAGTATCTTCTTGTAAAAAGGTGACTGGATAGATAAATAAATGAATAAAGGAATGAGTGAATTAGTTAAGGGTTGAATGAATAGATATTGAGCTTCGGTACTGATATACCATTAATGAATAATTAACTGTAAGAACAGATCCAGCTGGAGTAACATTATGGCAGTTGTGGACAAGCTAGCTAGCTACATCATACTCAGTTAGAGCCAGAACTGTCTACCAAAGTGTTATAATTAGATGAGGTAGCAAAACCACTGGCAGGCTATTATCAATTGTAAAAAAAATGTTTAGTTATGTAATATCATTAACCTGACTTACTACTTGTTCTTTGCTGTAGCTAATACCTGCGCCAAGAAGTACATAGCATTTGCATGAAGCTAACAACTTTGAGTGTAGTTCACCACATGCCAGAAGCTGATTAGACGATAAAAGAGAAGTTGATTTTAAGCCACCATAACATTGTTTGATCTGTCATATTTTTGTGTTGTATTGCACCACAGGTGGTTTACAATATGATGATGTGATATGATGATACAATACAATATGCTCGGTGAGTATCATTTTGTAAACTAGACTTTAAATGTGTATGCTGTATTTCCACTTCCGTTCGACCATTTCACTTTTCAGCCAATAATATATCAGCTTATCCAATGCATTCTAGAGTTACTCTTGTTCCCATTGCTTTAGCTAATCATTACCTGCACTTCCTGTCACTGCTTGAACAGTGATCTTTGCAGTGATTAAAACAATGATGTGTATACCATCCTGTAAATTGGTTATGCCACTGCAGACTTCCAGGATGCCTGCAGATTCATTTACCGAATACTCTGTCTCATCAAATCCAATTGCAATATCTGAGTGGATTATAATTACCAATGCAAGTAAATAGACAGATTCCTCCATTATTTGTCAACATTGTAAGTACATGCCAAACTCAGACATTTTACCCACCAATCACACTTCCCCTACAGCATATCACATACAAGTGCAAGAAATCTCCTTGACTTATTAAGTATTAATGCCATTGCAGTAGTATATCTATGCACATGTATGCATTGTGAGTCTAATGTGATTCAGTGCTTAGTGTATTTAAATTTGACCTCAAAAACAAGTATTGACTGGAAATTCTCTCATGCAGGACTTGCAAAAATTGATCATCCCCAATCTAATTAAAGTTTGAGGTAAAAAATGGTGGTTTTAACATGGTATGTCCCTCTATTGGAGCTCCAAAACTTACACATGCATCAAACTTCCATTTTGGTGCAAAAAATGTAGGATTAGTACATATGGCATGCACCATGCATTAGATCAGCCACAAACTACAGGAGGAAAGTCTACTGATGAGGTAGAGCAGCCATAAACTCCAGGAGGAAGTCTACTGATGAGGTAGAAATTTATTATTGAAGTTTCAATTAAGCAATATTGCACACACATAAGCTAATTGAACTAATTAAAAAAATGTACATGCACTTCATCCATCAGGGAACATCCTTCCCCCGTCCCCCTTACCACTACATGCCCAAATGTACACCCACACCCACATGTACACATGAATTACAATCATAGACAAACTTTGCTAGAGATCAAATATCGTTAAGTAAATTTAAGTTGATTGCTGATAAGGACATTTTTGGTGTTAAACATAGAAAAATGGCCTGTTAGTTTGAAGTCAATAAAGACATCATGTTAAATGTTGGCATAGATTTGTAGCTTAGTATACCATAAAAGTAAGGCTGATATTGCTAATTTTTTGTTAGCCACATTATATGTGCAGATGTGAATCCCTCCTACTTGAACCAGTGAACGTGCAAGCACAAATCTTTGCTGATAGACAGAGGGATATATTTCTGTGCTAGGTGGCAAAAATTTTCTCAAACAACAATGCTGTCTTTCTCTAGTGAGATCCCAACATCATATCCATTCCTTTATCTTATGCTTTTGTCTTGAAGGCCTTCTACACTGTCTTACCAATGTGATTATCTCGAACAAAACTTTCCAGAAAAAAAAGCTGCTCTAGCCCATTGCAAGTACTACATATATCTCTAACCTCGCTAAACCAAGCATGGTAAGTTTTGCATGGATTGCTCATGTGTTTATGAATGTGACTATTTATTAGCTATAGGCACATGCTTCTCATCCAGCAGTGGTTTTGTTACTCATTTGTGCTACAGCTAATTGCCTAACAACCAGCTTTTAAGGAATGATACAACCACTTTCAGACTGCATGCTGCTTATTATGAAATATTTTATATGTATTTACCATCATTATCCTGAATATAAATGAGTGCTGAAGCACGACCTAATACCACATGTTGGTCTGCATCATCTGAAAATGTTAGTTTTGCAGATAAAGTCTCAAGACGTTCAACAACAGAATCATCCACGAGTGAGAAGGAGATGTTCACTGCAGGATTCCTGGCATTCAGGACTATGAATCCACCATTACTGAGGTCATCCAGATAGTCAGAGGAAACTGAAATGAAAATAGCAAGAACTTTTATGCACCGGCTTGTATGCCCTAATATCATGTGATTCTATTTCTAGAACATGCACTGGAAAAATGGAAGTGTGCAGGACACACCAAAAGCATGGCCCACTCATGATGTCATAACCATTGTGGCTTGCTATACACACCTGTTGACGATATGGTGTGTCATACACACCCAACTTTAAGTATGTTATTCATGTGGTGTGCACTCCACACCATCACTATGTCACTTGGTTAGGTGTAGTTCTAAATAAATTAAACAGAAGGACTAAAATGAATGCAATATGTTTTTTAGCTGGCTGACTGGATTTTAAGAGGTAATCATCTAATCATCGAGTATGTAGAAATAAGTGAATGAAAAATCTCAAACAGGACCATGCAGGAAAGCTTGATTTTGATGGGCTAAAGGTTAGTTTATCCAATTATTCTATCAATACAGCGTGTTATAAAATAATTCAGTTAGAGTCTTCTAAAATCAAAATAAACTATGAAGGTTTTATTTTCATGAACTAAAGGTAAGTTTGACAGCTGATAGTGTTTAGTTATAATGTCAATAGTGGTTGGTCATTAGGACAAAAAGCTTGATTTTGATGGATTAAGAATGTGCTAACTGTATTTTTTTATCTTGAGTTATAAATATTAGCTATATTCATATGAATGATGTAGAACTACTAGGCATGAGCTGATGCCATTCCGGGTATCATATAATTATGTGAAGGAACCCATAATACTGTTGGGTCATTACATGTATGTAAGTTGTGTATTTAATAATTATGCTGCTCTCTTTTCCCCCCTTTTTTGTCTGTGTGTGTGTGAATTAGGTGGGGGGTGGGGGGGAGGGGATAAACTTAAACCTTAACCCTTTCACTGGCAGATTTACGGAGGACATTTTACAAAAATTGACACAATTTCACAAATATTTTTTATAGAGGACCTTATGAAGACAAGTACCCAACAACTATATATCAGGTGATAGCTGATGCATGAAGGGACGTTATGTTAATTTTTTGTTGCTTAGCAACAAACCACAGAAATGTGAATATTGTTATAAGAGACAGGAAGTAAAATAAAAGGGTTTATATCGGGTTTATATCATCTCAATTTCATATTACACATGAAACCAGCAATGTTAGCTGGTCAACTTTTGGTCAACAACAACAACTGTTTGTAAAATAACCTCTCCTCCAACCCTGTCTTCTCCTCTGCTGCTTCCTCATCCTCCTCCTGCAGCTCCATGAGTGAAACTACCTTCCCAGGAGAAATAGTTCTTATTATTATGCTAGTTACTAGGCTTTACTATACAACTCTTATCTATTCTTACCTTGGGGGAAGTCTTCATGACCATCGCTATCGTCTGAAGCTTCGCTTGGCAGAGTAGGGCGATCTATACTTTGAAAACTTGCTTTGTGGTCGGTGCCAACAGCTTCTGTTATAGCTACCATAGCATCACTGTCAACTACGCCACTTCCCAGGTAAGCACAGGCACTTTCTTCCTCTCCTTCACTAACGTCAATCTCGGACAGGCCGAAGTCATCCTCAAATAGGAAGTCTAACGCTTTGTCTCTACTCTAAAGCAAGTCGCCATTTCTTCTTCGAGACCGGGAATTAACCGGAAGTGATGTTTGCTGGCATGTTTACTTCCCTTTCCTCATTCCGTATTTTCCTGATATTCAGGGGTATATTAGAGGCATGCTTTGGGCATATTCGTACAATTTTTGAAGTTAATACCGCGAACGGTTAATTTTTTATGAATTGTTTCGTCGCGGTTAATCCGTTTTCGCGACTTAAGTCGCTTATGCCAGTGAGAGGGTTAATAATAGATCTTTAGGTCACAAACCTACCATTACCCTTGCCACTAAATACCATAACTATAGTCACCCATCTCCCTGACCATAACTCTAACAACTGACTACATACCATAACATTCCATTTAGTAATGTGGGTCCACTACCAATGATTATATTGCTTGGAATGTTATGTGGTTCCTCTGGTTCACTGAATTTGGTGAAGAGAATATCTTCATTATCACCATCAGGCCATGGGGATTACACGACTAGACTTAACCCTTTCTCTCTGTCTCTGAATCTTTGTCCTCAATACCATTGGATTTTGGAACCATATAGGATAGGGAAAATGCCTGCATGGCCTTATACCTACTCCGTGTTTAAAATACCACCACATGTGCTAGATAAAAACTGGCTCAAAATGCTTCTTTTTGGCTAGTCCTATTTAAGAGATTAAAATTATGTATTTTAGTTTATAAGGTTGATTCATCAATGTGAGAAATAAAATCATAATTTAATACCCGAGTGTTTAAAAAAAAATTTAAATTAAGATAGTTGGGCCATACCATTAAGTTCGAAATGGAACTCCCATAGGGCTGGTTTCTGAGTATGAAGGGGGTATAATCTGTCCTAGGGGGGGGTATGAAATAGCCTAGCCTGTTTTATATCCTGGATATAGTCTGGGATAGTCCAGTTTATAACCTGGAGTATAAAACAGGCTAACCCACTTTAACCCTGGATATAATCTGGGGAAGGGTTGTTCAGTATGCTGCCAATGCTCCCTCCCCTCCATCAGGGGCAGAGGTGCATGGTCTTGCTGTGTGTCGAGTGATTCCATATGTTCCTCGAAAATGGTTAAGAAATCTTTGACATCTTTGTCATCGGTCATGGACACACAATGTGAGGTTTAACCTTTGACTTGCTTGCATCATGGTTGTATCATCTGTTTGTCCTTTTCTCTTATGTCGCATTCTCTGCCAATAGTTGTCTGGTGCTGTTGTTTGTCCATATGTGCTTCATTAAGTCGTGCAGCATTTGGAATGTTGCTGAAATCTTGGGAATGTCAACATAGTACTTTGCCTTATCTTTGCAGAACATGGCCCCCTCCTCTACCATGTGGTTCATAAGTGTCATCCAAATCATGCCTCTGACTCTTTCCTTTCTTCTCTTTCTGTGATACCACCTTCTATGATGTGTCTGGGTAGCAAACGATGTCATTACGGTATCCTGATCAACTGATGTGTTGACCATGTCATTCTCCTTATGCTTCATATTTATTTAAAATTTGATCACCGCTGCCACCAAATGGGTTTCAATAAAGGTTCTGTCCTGAATCTACTCTTCTGCTGTACTCTCAAATTGAGTCCAGATGGGACAAGATTAAAGTACATTACAAAAACAGACACTTAGAGAGCTGCCATGATTGTGATAAGCAATACCTATTACAATTAAGCACAATTCATCAACACCAATCACATGGCTATCTAACAAGAAACAACTACACAGTCATTAAATTCTCTATCTACGTATTCTACAGTCCAACTTGGTTGCTTTAAGGCTGTCACAGTCGCCAAGGCTAATCTTCACAGTTAAGGCGATCTATCCTAATATTTATCCTCATCAGCACTTGAGTCTCACCACCCTGGACAAAACTGTGTAGCTAAGCTAGCTACCTGGACAGAAATGACAACTCTGCTAAGAACATCCATCTCCTCAGTCCGAATCACTTTTTGTTTCCCATTGGAATGGACCTCTTGTCCTTTGCCTCAGCTGGAATAACCATCTTTTGAGAGACAGAGAGACAAAAATCGCACATCTCCAGCACACAAGCAATGGTAAACATTTCGTACTCATCATGATAAGTAATGTGGAGTGGAATATCCACTAATGCTACAATATTATATTTATAACTACTATTGCAACTCTCTGGGTGCATGCTAACAGAATTGCAGATGCAATATTTTTGTATAGTGTGTATCACTCTTGTGAATATGTCGCGCGTCGATCCATAAAAGAGTTAAGCTTCTCTTTTAAATCAACATATTTTTTAAACATGCCTTAATGAAGACTGAAGTATTTATAACAATAGCTGGAAAACATAAAGAATTTGATGTCAGTTGAAAATAGTAAGTGTGCATTTTTGGTCTTTAAGATGGCCCAGTTATGCATGGTTGCAGAACCAGGTGCGCTGTTACAAAATGTTGCTGCTTCATCTACACCTCAACACAAAATAGAAGGTTGCAACGCACCCTAAATAGCACACTCCATATCGTTGCACCTCTTAAAATCAATAGGAAAAGTATAAACTTTGGAAGATTGGTTCGGGATTATTACTTTATGAATTTCATTACAGAACCTTTTGTAGTATATTAAACACCCAAGACAGAGCTCTTTTAATCTGCTTAGATTCTTACATGAAATTTGACTTACCTATAGCAGATCCATCAAAAAGTGATACTGAAATAGGTACATCAATCTGTGAACTGCTGCCACTTAGGAATCCAATTGTCATGGTTGCCATGCCATCACGTTCATTCACGGTATAAGGTGCATTGATGAAACCAATTACAACATCTGTAACAATTAAAGAGTACATCATTATCATATATAGTGCTGTTGGTGTGTTGCACTACATGCTAGATCAACTTTTTGCAAACATAATAATTTCTGTCAACTCTTCAGAGTGAGGTAATGCAACATCACACAAGAGGTACTCATTATCTCTTTATCTCCTCTCTTCCATATGTACATGTCCCAAAATACTCTTAACTACCGAATATTGACGAAGTAAAATAACTGTAAAATTTTGTGAGTGCCCATGGAAATGTGAACATTTTCCATGCACATATACATCAGCATCAGTTCATGTGGCTATGACACAATATTTGGCTACACTAGAAAGTCATTGTCTATCATTAAGAGGGGACTGGACGTCAAAAACTAGATTTTTTTCCCCTTCTTTTTTTCTTCTTCTTTCAAACCAAACTTTGAGAGGCGTTCGATGCTAGTTGTGCTGGTTTTTGTCCATGTAACAGATCAAGAAACTACTTCATTGTAAACTCAAATATTTCATTGCTCTAATTAAAAAAAAAATCTTGTTTTTTTTGCTGTAAAGCTCATAACTTTCCTACATTTTACACACCAAAAACAATTATACCACTGGATAGCTCTTTTAATTATCTGTGCAATGCACGTGACAAATTTTTAATTATCATAAGTATTGGGAAGTTATGGTGATATGAAGTGGTGAGGTTTGGAATTTTCCCTAGTGTTTTCCAGTTGCAAAAAGCGGTAGTGGTCTGCCACTAAAAAACAACCACGACGTTTATTGATAATATGGTCTGCGTTGCACAGATTAAAGCCTCCTCTGACCAAATCTGGGACTTTGATCTTGAAAATTAGGGCAGTTATGAACTTTTCTGCAAGTTAGGTAAACCTTTTTAGGGATCTTAATGTATCGCCTGAGAAAATATGTCTGCAGAGACATTCAACATATCATTAGAACGCACAAAGCATAAGGAACACAAAGGGGGAAAAATTACTGCATAGAGTGTATACATGGCGATTTATAATACATTGGTGGTGGTGACGTCCAGTCCCCCCTGGAGTACTTAGGAAAGTGAAATAGTGTTCTCCCTCCACAGGGCAGGATCCTGGAATTTTATATTAAGTGGATTTTGCTATCCACACACATAATATAAGGCATGACTTTTTAACTTTAAGGAACATGATGACTTTGAAATTAGATGACATAGCATTTAGTACAAATGAACAGTTAAATGAACGTGGACCTTAGAATGCTTAGTTAATCTGTAGCTGAAGAAGCTGACTCATGCTTACTTCTGCATGCAAAACTTGCTGCAAATGGAGATCATGAAAACATCTTAATCAGGACTGTAGATTCGGATGTTGTGATAATAGCTATATTTGCCTTCCTTCAAATAAATGTGAGTGAAATGTGGATAGCATTGGGAGCTGGATAGACCAACATTACATCCCAGGCTATCAATGTGCAAAGAGTTCAGGACCTCAAAACTGCAGAGCCATACACCATTCTCACATGTATTCACTGGATATGATACAATTTCAGCTTGCAGGACATTGGAAGTATTTCCTGATGTGATGGTCACGTTTATCAGTCTATCACTGACTCCTAAGGATGCTAAATGGCTCACCTGGAAATATACACTGTCCTCCTATATAACTGGATAAGTTCACATGAGGTCAAACAGTGCCATCAATAGCTCTTAAGCAAGAAGAATCGTCGTATAGAGACCATATCCCTCATAGAAGCAGTCATTAGAGGAAGATACTTAGAAGGGTTGTTTAGGATGACATATGGGAACAGTTTTTAATAACTATGCTAGAAATACCCAACTTCAATGAGTGGGGCTGGAAGAAAGACATCGATGGATTTTACCTAACTGGACAAGCCTCACTAAAGCCTCATCTGCTCGGAAGTATAACAGCAAAGGGGAGGAGTTTCTTTTCTCTTGTTTGTTTTGTTATGCGGTCTCTTATTTTACAAGCATAAATGTGAATAATTTCCTGTATAGCCTATCTAGTATAATTATAGTGAATTTCGCCTACCAAATAAGAGGTGATCTTTGAAGACAGCTGCTCAGCTTCCCAACAACTGAAAAAGAGCTATAAACTTTCCTTTCAATTGAGACTTTCGTTGGCAAACGTGACTTTATCTTTATTATTACTTCTGAATGGTAGGCTCTTCTTTGCTATGAACTCAACCACAGGAACAATTTCATGTAAAATATTTTCCCCCCTTTTTGTTGAGCTTGCTGTTTTAGAAGCTGGTTATTAAGCCTAGTATCCAGATTACCAAAACACAGGACAAAACAATCTGCATTTTCTTGCATGATGGTACAGTAGAACCTCAGTATAACGAACACTTCGGGACCAGAAGGTGTTCATTATAGTGAAATGTTCGTTATACTGAAAGTAATGATGACATAATTTCGTATTGTGTTGAATACACTGTTTTCCCGCCTATAGGCACCAGATGCTGTTCAGTGGCTTGATGGTTTCCTGTCAAGTATGGTACATATTACCCTTACAGACCATTTGGTCATTGCTATGTCCAATGTAAATAACAACTGCTACAATTTACACATGCAATCATTATTGAGAGTACATGTTTAATGGTGGGGGTTGAAATAATCGGTTATGCAAGTTTGCTTCTTGGCGTTTAAACATGCTAACACAGCAGAGGATCGTAGCTTGTTCAGTAACATTAACTGGACATGTTACTGGACACTGCTAGTGTTTCGCTGTTGCTCAAGGTAACGGATGCACACATCAAAGGCATCTGCGGCTTCTTTGTGACTGGGTCCTTGTTCTTCAGATTCATCATCGGAAGACTCATTCTGGTTGGATTCTGAAGCAAGATGAACAATTTCTTCATCTGTACGTTCTTCACCCAAATTCTTGTCACTATCTAGCCATTCCTGAACTTCACTAGATGACACTGATAATTCAGTGCCTATTTCAAAAATAGCACATGCATCGTCAGCGTCATCGGGAGCCCTTGAATTGTCAGTGCCTGCTGAAGCTCCAGGATTATCAGTGCCTGCTGAAGCCCCTGAATTGTCAGTGCCAGCTAGGTTGGTAGATGTACTGCAATTAGTGCTGCTAGCACCAAGAAGCTTATTCCAAGCACGTGAAAGTGACTCAGCCCTAATGTCATCCCAAGCCTCTGCACACATGTAAATGCATTTCTTTATATTTAAATCTTTGACAAATTGCTGTGGTGTACCCTCTTCAAGAGATAGCAGCAACTTTTGTAGGAGAGCACGCTTGTATCGTCTCTTGAGGTTTTCTAACACACCTTGATCCATAGGCTGAATAAGGCTTGTAGTGTTGGGCGGAAGAAAAAAACATGTAATGGCACCATCAGGAGTCTGCAAAATGCTGGACTTAGGATGGCTAGAAGCGTTGTCTAAAACTAAAACTGCTTTTCTAGCCAAGCCTTGATCCCTTAGATACCTAGAAACACTGGGAACAAAATGATCAAAAAACCAGGATTTAAAAATCATAGAATCCATCCATGCCTTCTTTTGGCTAGCATAGATAACAGGCAAAGCACTTTTATTTATATTCTTTAAAGCTCTTGGATTCTTTGCTGTACCAATTAAAAGAAGGGGTAGCCTAAAATTTCCTGATGCATTAGCTGTAGCTAAAACACTAACTCTATCTTTAGGTTTTTTAAAACTCTTAGCTGTTTTTTCATGGCTTCCGGCAAAAGTTTTCCGGGGCAAAAGACGCCAGTACAACCCTGTTTCATCACAGTTAAACACCTGATTTAGGGTTAGCTGCTGCTCTTCAATTAGCTCAAGCAATTTCTCTCTACAGGGGCCAACAGCAATGCTATCAGCTGACAAAGACTCACCTTGAAGTCGTAACTCCCTTATGCCATGCCTTTGCTTGAATCTGTGGAGCCAGCCATGGCTAGCCTTAAAAGACTCTTCACTATCATCAGGGTGGATTACTGAATGCAGCATCCTTGCCTTCTCCATTATAAGAGGTCCACTTATTGGAGAGCCTTTAGCTCTTTCTTGTGTGAACCATAGATACACAGATCTATCTAGATGGTCGTCATCAGCTACTCTCATCTTCTTCCTTGCAGAACCATCGTCAGTCTCTCGCTCCGCGATGTAAGTTTGAAGCTTGTCCTTCTGCTTCACTATATCAAAAACTGTAGACTTACCAATACCAAATTCGGTAGCTACTCTAGCAAAAGAATATCCCTTTCCACGCATTTCCACCACCTTTTCCTTCTGCTTCAACGTCAAGTTTTTCCGCTTGGCAGACATCTCAAAGAAGTTAGCTGCTACAATCCTAGGCTACGGGACAAATGGAGTCACGTATATGCGAGCGATTACTGCACGCGCGTGACTCGTGCGAGTAATTACCGGTCCGCGGTTGCGTTCGCTATACCGAGACATCCGGATAAGTGAGTTCCGTTATACTGAGGTTCTACTGTACATAGAACTCTTCTCATGAGGGTTAAGAATATCATCTTCACCAAGTGCCTTTGTATATGTTTTTCAAGTATGGAAGTGATAAACACTTGGATTAACATAAGTGCCTACCCACAGAGACAAACTTAAGCATAATTCACAAAAGGTTTTCTAAAAACTGAACTATGTGTTAAATCTACACTGCCAAGTGCAATTATGTCAATTATGTTAATGATATAAAATAATCATAAACTTTGCTAGGTCCAGTTTGATGGGTGAACAAGATAAAAATGATAAGTGCTTAAAAATGGTTGACATTTACAACTGCTAACATGAAAAGTCTATGTCTGGTATTGACTGCCATTTCTGGAAGCTCATCTTTGCACCTCCAGGATGGATATCTAATGCTGTAAATTTGTTATATACAAAGTATGACCTACTAATATTTTTGTTTGCTTATCTCAATGGAGCCGATTCTTCTTGTACCAAACTGCAGCTTATTGTACTTGTATTCTCAACAGTTAAAAAAAATAACCAATAAAGTTTGTAGTAAATTGGTTAATCAATAATCTGAAGGAAGAACACAATCTGCGCTAATTAATTATTCAACAAGAGTTTGCAGATAACATTTTCCTCTATACATCAACATCCTTAGATGTTCCGTTCTACGGTTGATGCCCGGTAGTCTAAATATCTTAAATGAGACCACAGTTATTAAATACAATTGTATACAGATGATTAGTGCTTCAATGTGACAAAACACATCATCAAGAAATTACATTAGCATTTTCTATTGGACATTCTTTGTAAAATGGCAGAGGCTACAATAATAACACATTATAGTGTTCATATTTTAGCATTTTCAGATATCAAAATGGTGGATTAGCCATTAATATAGTAACAAACCACCAGCATTACCTAAAAAACAACCGAGGATCTATCATCCGTGTATATTATCTCCCCAAATACTGTTTTAAATAATATTTTTTACTCGCTTAACTCGCATACAATAGGTCAAATTATAACAATATTAGTACTGGAAAGATCCAAATATTCCAGTGCATTTCCACATTCAATCTTTTAATGATTTTAGAGAAATGTGGAGATAATAAGAAAAACATAAGGACCAACTGATCTTATCCTAAACATAGCAATAGATTTTCTTCCTATTAGATATGCACATTTTATCTAATGCACATGCTATACTATAAGCAGAACAAGTAATTTCTGAGTTGATTTATTGAGAAACATGTCATCATCTGCTGCTTGGTTTATAGAGCTCTCCTGTGTGCAACTATTACTAAGTCATCGATGGAGGCTTTGGCTGGTTATCTACAGAGGACCAAAAAACAGTAAACACAATAGGGTATGATATGTGCTGACTTGTGTGGTATATATACCCAAAAAATCATGTTCCAAAAAAGGCTACTTCTTTTTCACTACTAAAATTAATAACAAGTCAAATAGTAGTTCTTTTGCCTTGAGGAATCTCGTCATCCTTAATAACAAGTCAAATAGTAGTTCTTTTGCCTTGAGGAATCTCGTCATCCTTGGAAAGAAATCCGACAAAATACTTTTCATCTGGAAGATAGTCACATTTATGTTTGCCTAGTTATCTCTGGATAAATAACTGGCAATGGATCTTAGTAGCTAACCAACATATTTATTCAAGGTATGTAATGTCACTGTGCATTATCTTAAGAAAGCTGTATAAATATTTGTCGCATTGTGAGGAAAGCAAACGTCTTCATGTAAAACATAAACCAAATTATTTTCCCCCTTTCTAATCACTTCCTGTGCATGCCGTCATCCAGTTTGCAGGACATGCTTGACAAGTCACATACAAAACAACAGGGAACACAAGTGCAATGTGGATTACACTGGAGTCAGGTCCTATTGAAGGACTTAGTTCAAAGAATAGATATAAGTGATGTGATTGTTGGCCTACCATCGTGATTCCATGGTAACCTGAGCAATCTCCGAAAATTGAGATGGGAGTAAGTTATTTGTACAGTTTGGTTAGATGAGCATGAGGCCAGCAAGTTCTGTATTTATATCCATATTTCACTAGCAGAAGATGCTTGGAAATATACATATAGCAGTAAAGTAAGTTTTGGCCATTTTGTACTTAAGATTATATATCTACAGTGGTTTCCCACGTACATATATTCTCATGCTAAAATACCTTAAAAGAGATACCTATCCTCTTCTTCCATGATTGTGGTCACTATATAATTGGTAAGAATGGTTAAGTGGCTCTAATCTAAACTATAGTTTAGACTTTGCTTTGTTCCATACATGTTATGATGTCAATTCAAACACACCCTAACTGGAGAATATATGAAGTACAAATTAAGCAGGAAAAAAGTTTTATACCTTATCAATTTACAAAAATATATTTTATGTTATGGTTCCATTCATGAAATAAAATAAACAATATTTAGACTCTCTTACGATTGTGTACTTGTTAAAATAGCACCATGTAATATGCTGTTTACACAAAATCCATAGGAGCTCTAAAAGAGTTGTTAATGTAACACGTTAAAAATATAATAATTGGATAACTTACAAGCTTGACATATCACTCCAGTATCTTCACAATGATTACAATCGTTGTCCCCATTGGAGTCAGCAAGACAACTGAAAAGACTGGTCTCACTCCCAACACACTCGACATTGTCTAACCATATCCTCCCAGTACCACTAGGTACATCAGATCCAGAAAGTACAGCAGCTCCAATAGCAGAATATCCAAGCTGTCTGCATGCAACTTGTGCATCAGCAGCTCCCCATTCATCATTACACACTGTGCCCCAGACATTGTTGTTGCAGACTTCCACACGTCCACTAGTAGCTGTGCCTCCTTGCAGTCTGATCGCTCCTTGTGGCGAGCACAATTTTCCTCCTTTAAATGAATACCATATATTGAAACTAAATCTGATAATATATTTAAGAAGTGCATCTTCATAGCACAAGCTGTTAGAAAATAGCCCAAAATGTAGTAAATTCATTTATATATGGCTTTGAAAAAATTAAAAATTTAGGCACAATATTTAAAGGCTAGAATTTAAAAATTCTATTCTGTGTTGGCACCGATACGAAAGATAATTGTAGCTGCTAGAAATACTTTCAAATTTCTAAACTTTGGAAATATAGTTAGTAATAGCAGTCAAATGTTAAATCACAGATTAAACACCTGCAAATAATGCCACAGGTAGATATATGCATGTGTTAAAACAGATTTTAATATTAACTAACTTGCACAGTATTTTGAAAACATACTATATACAATCTAGAATAGGCACTGTTCTATTCATGTTATTATGTTAAGTCGGTCACACCCGATTTGAAAAAATTTGGCAGAAAGATTTTAAAGTTGTATTATATTCACATGGAATAAAATAAGGCAACAGGTACAGAAATTCGCTATTATCGTAACCCTATATATACTCACATGTGGTTTACAGAAATTGTTCCACACAGTGCATGTTATCTGCTATGTCTGTACACAATCTACAAATATGGAAACTAAGTTGTTAAAACACTTGCATAATTAGCATGCCCTGGACTGCCGTGTATACTTATATATGTGCTCTTGAGTTCCCTTAGAAAACTATAGTCTATTCACATTCACTTTGCCATTACAAGTAAGATGCGTAACACAAGGTGACTGGAACCTTCCGGAGGTCTCTGCAAATTCTCTACAAATTGAATATTTGCAGTCGCGGTTGCTCCTCCAAACTTAGTAACCTGTGGACTTCCTTCTTTGGAGCAAGCCTACACCAGTCCATCGGCTATAACTACAGCTTTAGTTTGTAGCTACAGCTTTCTCATGAAAATACATTACAGATTACCCAGTAAATAGCCATGGATGGTAACCAAACAGCAAGTTCTTTTCTGTAGACTTCCTTCATCAAAGCCTGGACCAGTGCATCATTTAGAGGTATATCATGGATAATAGCTATAGACTTGTTATAGTCATCCTAGTGCAGTATGAATAGACAGGCAAGGTAGTAGCTAATCAATGTTTTTGTGCTTTGCTTGTTATTGTCATGGCTATACAGCTTGTATAGAATCCAGTAGCAAACCTTTCCCAGATATATCAAAGGCTCTCAAGGGTAGCTATTTAGATCAATAAGCAAATAGGTAACTATATATACAGATAAGCATATAGAAACGAGTGATTCTTAACTTAGTCTTACAAGAGTTAGGTAGGACTAATATTCCAGTTGAAGTTTTGAAACCATTCCTCATTACAGTTGTACATTTTGGGTGGATAGCTAATGCCTAGCAACATATTTGTACTTTAAATTGAATTGTACAAGTTTTTATTTTTATTTTTGATTACAAAAAAACATGTTGCCAGTAGATGGAATTTATTGGAGTTAATAAGCATGAATTACACATTAAAAACATCCTATTATGATTATTATTACTTACTAGCTCCACAGCTCACTCCAGTATCTTCAGAATGATCACAATCGTTATCCCCAAGGGAGTTAGCATTACAGCTAATGAGACTGGTCTCATTTCCAATACAGTTTACTTCATCCAACCATATTTTCCCAGTGCCATCAGGAACAGCAAATTGACCGAGTACAGAAACTCCAACAGCAGAATATCCTAGTTGTGTGCATACTACTTGTGCTTCAGCAGCTCCCCATTCATCATCACACACTGTGCCCCAGACATTGTTGTTGCATACTTCCACACGGCCACTAGTAGCTGTGCCTCCTTGCAGTCTGATTGCTCCTTGTGATGAGCAAACTGTTTCCCCTTTAAAGAAGAAAGATTTAGTACAGCATTTAACAAGTGCATACACATAATTATACATGTATTAATCATGATGTTTAAAAGCTGCTAAATACTTTTTTTAACTTTTTAAATATTGTAAAAGCATATTTTTTGCATCATTCCAATTTTCCAATTATGCATTAAAATTCCAATATAACTGTGAAATTTATAACTTCTTGTAACTTCTTGGTGCCATGATCGCTGTGTAACTACTAGAATTCTTTCTCCTTTTCATTAACTATTAGAAGCTAACAAGTAGCTATATAGGAATGTATGGACTCCACAAATTGATAGAGTAGCTACAACATATTCAGATTACAACAATCACCCTGACAGGTTTAATAGAGCCTATACTCTCACAGTGCCTGCAAAACCTCACCAACCTATCATTTCAAAGTGTGCATTTGGTAAGCAAGACCGTGTGTTCTCGCCATCATGGTATACATGGTTGCATTAACAAGAAGGAAATGATACTGTTTTGTGTTATTATTGCTTCGTAGCTGAGCAACGAAACCTTCCAGCAAAAAATCGCAAGGACAGTGTATTCTCTAAGATAGGCTTTTCTAGTGGAAAAATGCGTTATCATAGTTTGAAAAACACCAATGTTCTGCTGCACATCAGGAAGCAGTAGACGTTATTGAATTAATCCCCAAAATCCACAGAAATGTGTGTGAAATGCTTAGTACTACCCATGCTAAACAGAAGTTTGAGAATAGGGAAATGGTGTACTACATCATGAGTACCATTCCCTACCTTGGTCGGCACGGTCTGGCAATACGTGGAAAGTACAAGAGTGGCTCTTTAAAGGAAGTAAGTGGAGAGTTGGATTCTATCTTCGTTCAGCTTCTAAAGGTTCGTGCTGAAGAGAAACCCAACTTGACCAAGTGGATGGAAAAGAATCAGGTCAAGTTTATGAGTCCAAGTATTCAAAATGAAATTCTCAGTATTATGGCTCAAAAATAGTTCGTGAAATTACTCAAGGTATATCTGGAAAAAATTTCAATATAATGAACCACAGACGTAAGTAATACCATAAAAAATGGTATTCGGTTTGCGTTATGTGGATGATGATTTACAAGTTCATGAGCAGGTAATAGGGCTATATAGCACGGATTCAACTTTGGCAGAAAGAATCTTCATGACTATCAAGGATATTCTTCTACACATGGATCTCAGAATTTAAAATTGCCGTGGCCAGTGCTATGATGTGCAGCTAATATGTCCCGAGTATGATCAGGAGTTGCAACAAGGTTGTCTTCAATTGATCCATATGCACCGTACGCACTGTTACGGCCATGCATTGAATTTGGCTGCACAAGATGCATTAAAAGGTATCAAGTTAATGGAATCCACTCTTCACACTGTGTACAAGATTATGAAGCTTATTAAAAAATCTCCAAAGCGAGATGTGATATTTAAAATTGTCAAGACAGACTTTGCTGTGGAATATCC
Organism: Cladorhizidae sp. MBARI D1340-BT2; assembly: GCA_028752905.1. Taxonomy (NCBI): domain Eukaryota; kingdom Metazoa; phylum Porifera; class Demospongiae; order Poecilosclerida; family Cladorhizidae; species Cladorhizidae sp. MBARI D1340-BT2. The sequence goes on from JAQNBH010000010.1 coordinate 6,679,210, forward strand.
TGGTATCAGAGTTTAATGTCCAACTCAGTGGACTCTTTTGGCAGAATCAGTGGCATCGATTTCAAAAAGTTATGAAGCTCTACATTCAACATGGGAAGTTGCAAGAGATGCAAAAAGAGACACAGAAGCAAGAGCAAGAATAACTAGAGTTGCTGCACAGATGGAATAATTTGACTGGCATTGAATTGTGTGGAAAGCTTCTGAGTATAATTTGTCACGGTCTTTACAAGCCGAAAAGATCTCAGCTTACAAAGGTTAAAAACTTGTGGATCTCTCACCCTTCAGGCAATTGAATTAATTCACTCAAATGACTGTTTTGACCTACTTTGGAAGTGTGCTGAAAAGCGAAATTCTTCATTTGAAGTGTCTGAACCTTTGTTGCCATGTAGATGGAAAGTGCCATGCCATTTTGATGTAGGAGAAGCTGCATCTTAATTTCCTATTACACCACAAGAGCACTACAGAAGAATATATTTTGAGGCCATTGACTTTGTTATATTTTCTATTCAGGACTGATTTGAACAAAGAGGATTTATAATGCTCAGTAAATTGGAAACTTTGATTAGTACAGTTGATCATTAAGATCAAAGGTCTTAGATGAAGTTGTTATATTTTATCACTTTGACTTCAGCAATCCAAGCATATTACAAACTCAGTTGACCGTCCTTCATGCTAGTTCTACTGAAGAGTCACCACTGGAAGATTTTCGATCAATAATTGTCTTCATAAAGTCTCTGACTAGTTCACGACAGGGACTTATGTTGGTTTCACCAGCAATCAGTGAAAGAAGTTTTAGTGCACTATGCCGGCTGAAGACATGGCTATGTACCACAATATCTCAAAGCAGATTAAACTTGTGTATGGTTTTACATACATAAAGAAAAAACAGATTTATTATCATCAGATGATATTGGCAATGAGGTTGTTTCACACAATAACAGTAGAATGCACATTTTTGGACAGTTCAAATAATTATTGATCTCTAATATTTTTTGGGTTTGTGATCTCATCATTAACTTAAAAAATTCTGTCTGGGTTGAAATCGACCCCCCATTGCCTACACCTTTGCAATAGGCTAGCATCAAAGTGTGAGCAAGATTGTGGAATGGACTTACCTGGATGCTAGGTGGCCACTCTCAAGGACCTGAACTTGAAACCACGACCACCATAATATTTCTGTGTTCAGTCATTAATCATTCTTTGTTAATGATTTAATATCAAGCATGTGTTTTTAATTATTATTATTAATTTTTATATTGTTTTTGTGTTTACTCTATTATGCTATTATTATTATTATTATTATAATCGTTATTGTATTTTTTGCCCCATCCAGTTCATGTGTAGGACACATGTGGCAGGGTGCAGTTTGTATCACATGGAGCTACTGGTATAGAACAAGCTCACATTAAACTATTCTGATGAAGGCTAGAACATCTTGTCGAAACGTCACAAGATTGAATTTCAACTTGCTTACTTAGAAAGCCATTGCATTTATTCACATAGTTATTGCAAGTTCTACTTATTAAATATACTTCTTTCTTGCATATTCATGATCTGCATGCTATCTTCTAGTTTCCAGGGCATGGTTAACAAGACACAAACAAAAATTACAGTGATACAAGTGCAATGTGGATAACACCTGAATTCTCTTAAATGCCATTGAAGGACTACAGTTCAAAGAGTTGTACTACATATAAGTGATATGTTTGGCCTACCACCACGAGTGTATCATCACTCGAGGAATCTCCAATAATTTAGATGACAGTAGATAATTTCATTTATTTGTAGAGCTTGGTTAGTTCAGCATTACCCTAGCAAGCTCTTTACTAGCGGAAGATTTCAGCTTAGCATTGGAAATATCCATAGCTATAGCTGTAGAGTAAGTGTTGACCAGTTTATTACACTACTGATCATGTTTCTGCAGCTGGTTACGCACATAAATACATTCTCATACTATATTAGCTAAAAGGGATCCCATTCTCTTGTTTGTGGTCACTGTAAAATTTGTAAAAATGTACGAGTTGTAATCTGAACTATCTTGTACTGAAGTTCTATACTGTAGTCCAGACTTCACTTTGTTTCTTTCATGCTAAATGTTAAGTCAAACACATCCAAACTGCACAAATTGAACAGGAAATAATCCTTTTTATATTCCCGTAAAAAATGTATAATATCAAAAAATTATATTTTCCTTAATTAAGCAAACCAAAAGAAATTAGAGATATGTCATATTATAAATTCAGTCACATATTTTAATCAAATAGTTAACATAATGCCATGTAATCTATAAATAAATATTCCCAGCTCTAAACATTCTGTTATTAATAATCTTGAATATTAAACACACACCCAAAAATACCCTAAAAGGATTACTTACCAGTTTGACAGCCCACTCGAACATCTTCACAGTGGTTACAATCGTTCTTCCCAATGGGATTAGCACTACAGTTAAAGAGACTGGTCTCATTCCCAACACATTGGACATTGTCCAACCATATCCGCCCAGTGCCATCAGGTACATCAGATCCAAAAAGTGTATCTGCTGCAATAGCAGAGTATCCAAGCTGTCTGCATGCCACTTGTGCTTCAGAAGCTGCCCATCTATCATTACACACTGTGCCCCAGACATTGTTGTTGCAGACTTCCACCCGACCACTAGTAGCTGTGCCTCCTTGCAGTCTGATCGCTCCTTGCGGGGAGCACATTTCTCCTTTAATAAAAAGTCAATGCCAAATATTTGTAAGCAAGAAACTAGACTTTATATGGCTTTTTACAAGTGCATATTTATATAAGATAGCTGTTTGAAAACTATTGTTGGAACTTTAGTACTATAAAAGCTCCCAATTCATCATTCAACCTGGATGAAAAAAGCTTTAATGATGCTTTATTGCTGACTTCTGTAATTTGTAATTTCTGTTCTGATTTGGTACCATGATACCCAAAGATAACATTTTGTAGAATTAGTTCTTCAGACTCATCAGGATTTCCTGATAACAAAATATTCTAAATATGCATGACTTGCATTTTTGAATCACAGATTTATTACAATAATATTCAATAATATTCAATAATATTCTATTTATGGGTTACAAACTATTTTTTCCATAATGCATAAATTTTTCCATGATGCATAAATGAAACAATAATATTGACTGCAACTTTAAATCTCTACGATTAATATCATGGTATCAACAGCACACTATCAACAGCACAGCAACAAAAATTACAAGCTAAGAATTTAATAAGCCAAAAATAAGCACGTTTTATTTAACACTGGAAAACTAATTGTTTTATGCTAAAAAGGCGAATATTATCGATCTGCTCTTTTTATGGTCTTGAGGATATCAAATTATAAATTAGTCATATACCCTGCCATGCCATCATCCAGTTTGAAGGGTATGCTTGACAAGACACATGCGAAAGAAGAGTGACAATATGCATTACTTCTATAGGGACTTAAGAGCCAGAGAAGTCCTACAGGAACTTGAGGGCCGATGCTAGGGACAGAAATATTGTCATGACAAGGGCCTGGGAAGATGCTTAGAAACAAGTGCAGACGAAATAAATATTTAGCATTGTGTTTGGCTAGCTATATATAATATATAATTATTGCTTCATCATCATTACCAGAAAGATGCTCAATTTTGAATAATTGTAGTGCTAATGCTAATGTCAGTAAATTAAGGGGTGGAATTCATAATTCGAGGTGAAAGTTCAAATTCAATACATTCTGAATGCGAGCCTTTGCAGAATATTGTGAACATCTTGAAGTGATGCAATGCAATGCGATGTGACAAAGCAAATAGCCACAAATGTGAAGCAATGCAATGCATTGTAAAGTGACATGTGGACTGAAATTTGATCTACTTTCCTATTACGCTATAATCAGATAAGCTATCTAATTTATTAATAGCTTCCTCCTTCCTTCATTTAGGTATAGAGTGTTCTTGAAGGTTACTTTTTAAAATATCAATACAATTTGTATGGTTTCTAGAAACCACGGAAAACACTCTAGAATGACACATTATGAATAAATACATTCACTTATTTAGTTTACAGAAGTTGCCCACACCATAGTGCCATGTAATGAGTAGCTAATGCATTATAGAATTCCGAAAGGGCCACCTTGTGTGGCGCCTTCTTGTGAGAGGATTGTTTCCCCTCCATTAAACAGGTCAATGTAACTGGGATAAGTATTAACTAGTACTGTAGCAAGTGAAGTGCAGTATGTTTTAAGGCATCTTAGAGATTTAGGAATTAGGATGCATCAACCAATATGAGACCATCTGATGCATTTTAATGAAACATGTCATGCATGGCACGTACTTCTGTCTCACATCCACTTTATAACTGTAATGAACCAGTGGCATCCATGATGTATATTTATCAGACTTCGAGTGTTTGCAAAATCTCCCTTCAATTGCACCTCCTTCCAGGACAAAATCATTAATAAAACTCCTCTATTTGAATAGATCTAATCAGGGGGGACGCAGTCATAAAATAGTAGGGTCTAAAAAAACTTGTAGTCACCACTTTATAGCTCCATAGATTCTGCACACTTCATGGTATGGACTTGATATATATCTCTGTGCTCTCTTTTAATACTAAAACATTTTGATAGGTATAACTATACCCAAGTTAGTTAAAGTAATGCTACCTCAAAACCTGAGTGCCTGATTTTCCAACTCCAGTTTGTCAAGTGCAAGACGCTGAAATTAGCACCAGTGGCTAGTAGAAGCCTTACTGCATACAATGAGTGGTTTCCCTAGGCCTAAAACTTGAGTATGTGGTCAAGCTCAGTTGAAAATAAATTTCCTTAAAATTGATTTTCAATCGACATGCACCATGCACACAGGGATTCACCGGACATGCACACAGGGATTCACTGGACATATATACACACATGCACAAACACACACAAACATGCACAGACACACACAAACACCCACACATACACACAAACGCCCACACACAAACACCCACACACACACATGCACAAACACCCACGCACAAACACCCACACACACACAGACACACACAAACACCCCCACACACACAAGCACAGATATTGATCAAACCAAAGAAAATCAAAATATCCACCAATATCTATATTGCCAGTGTGTATATACATTCACATAAAGTATTAGTTTGGCCGCAGCAGTAGATCGTAAGACATCATCTATAGTGCCCTAGCCTAGCCACAGGATGATGGTAAAGATCATTATTATTTCCTCAGGGATTGATGTACTACTTGTGGTAGATAACATCTCATGACACAAATATGTTGCTGGATATAATACATTCACAATGCCAGTTCAAGAAATGCTACCATAAAAATAGTGTATCAAGAGAGAGAGAACCAACTACAGTAAAGCCAAACTTGTTATACAGATATAGTTAACAAAATACAAAACAACCACAATTTCCTTGTAGCTAGTCGAATTTGTTTTACATGCAATAACTTTATCAATGATCATCCACTCACTCTATTCCAGCTAGCCTTAATCAGGAAGCTGCACATACATATTACCTATATAAAACTAAAAACATGGTATACACCTCTTTTGAAAGACCACCTTCAAGTCAACCCTGTCCAGACTATGCTAAATAAAAGACCATTGAAGTGTATCTGATTTTGAACAAACCCCATTTGAACATTTATCATGTACACACATTGAATTCCACATTGAATTCCACTAACCAATACACAATTTTTATCCTTTAACGTGTAAAAACTGAAAATCATTTGACACACGAGTTAAAATTGACGGAAATAGCTAATGACTTAAAATTATGTGCAAAGAACCACTGCTTAATGGCCTTTGCTTAATGGCCTTTGGTGGTAAGGAACCTTCAAAATATGACTAAAGAGGTCATGTACACTATCATGAAGGTAATCGGATGGTAATTTTGATTAACTTACCAAAGGAGGGAAGAAGAATACAGATGACTAGTGAAATATGAGCCATATTTTCAAACGTCTTCATGTTGATTGGGGAAGTGACAGCACACTGGGAGTAGTTGCAAACAGTGCAATTTTTTTAAATAATACGATAAAAATAATTTTTTTAATAGCTAGCAAACTTTTTCAACCTCTAATCCGAGTTAACACCCGCTCCTAAAAGACTGCCAAATCATTAATGGTCTCACGTAGCCATCCCCTCAGCAACTCTATTACAAAAAAACAAGAAAGCTAGTCTGGACCACTAGGCCAATGAGATAGAGCTGCTAAATAACACAAGAGAAAGGTTGTTTCCAGGATTGAAGTTTAGTGTCAAGGTACTTACCCTCAGCAATACGCATGACGTCAGATGCTAGTTACCTCTGCATTTATCGATCTTTAAGTAGTGCGCTTGCGCAGCGCAAGCCAGTCTTGCGCTGACGCAATTTTTGTGCGTCATTGTGGTTGCGATCGTTTCATTTCAAACATTTGAGCTAGGTGGTAGTTGGCTGGCAAGTGTTCCTAATCGCTATCGTTATCTACAATGAGTTCGTTATGTTCGATCTGTTCTTCGTCCAAGGAAGCAAATGGACCTTCTCCACCGCTGTCACTTCCTTCAGCTGGCGAGTAGCTTGAGTAATGGCTGGGATAGCTAGAACTGCTACTTTATCGACTTTGAGGCAGTGAATTTCTCCATCTTCAGACCAGTCCGCCTTAGTGATGCCACAAGCACGGAATGCTTTCTTGATCTCGGCAGACAAGCTATCTTAGAAACGACTGCGCCTGTGCAAGTGTTAATTAACTAGGTGTGCAACATTTGGAGTACGGCTTTCAGAGTCTGTGTGGGCGACTTATATTCGAGTGCATACGGTATCTGGCAGTTATTTGGCCGCTCCTAGCGCTGACCATAGCCCTATAAAGCTAGCCATGGCTCTATAGCACTGGCTCTATAGCACTAACCGTAGTTTCCCTAAGCATGGCCATAGACCATCCAGCCTAGCTGGGCAGGATCTGTTAACGCACGGCGACGCCAATTGGCGTTACGCATGCGTGCCGTTGACGCCAATTGACGTCATACCAAGCAGCCTCTTTGATCTGCTATATAGCTGTTCACGAAGGCATTGCAGCAATACTGCTCTATAACACAAGTCCATGATAGTGCCTTTATTATAAGTGCTACATGTATAAGACTTTTTTTTATAGAAAACTTGCAAACATGTGACTTAAAAATAGGATAACTATCTAATGGCAAAAACACAATGTTTCTCTATGGAGGAGGTCCTCAAGGCATTGGATGCAGATGGGGACTTTTATGAGCCATTTGCAGATGGAAGTGATGAGGAATTTGAAGGCCTGCATGAAGGTGAGGAAATTTTAGTGAACAAATGTTGAATAATACAATAAAATATATATATGTAATATACTGTATAATTATATATATATATAACATATTTAGATATATTTAGACATAAGAGGAAGATACTGTGATACCTGCCGCATTACACAGCACACCTTTCCCCAACCCATCGACCCAAGTACATTTGAATGCCACTTTTACCCCACCATCTCGGTAAAAGACTCCGTGGTTGCTTCCACATCAGAGCCAACAAACACTACTGCTACCTTTTACCACCATCACTATCGACAACACCAGCTTCCATATCCCAGCCTACTTCAGTATCGACCACACCCCAGCCTCAAACCACATCATAGTCGACCACATCCCAGCCCCAAACGCATCAGTGTCGACCACATCCCAGCCCCAAACCACATCAATGTCGACCACATCCCACATCAGTATTGACCACACTGGCCTCTACCTACATCAGAATCGACCACACCCATGCCTCAACCAACATCAGTATCAACCACACCTACTTACACACCCCAGCCCAAACTCAACATTATACTGACTCAACAACAAATCCAACCATCACCCTCTTTCATTCCTTCCACTGCACCTCTTCAGCCTTGCCATCCACTGTCTCTTCACAGACATTGTCTCCAGTTTGGTCCACAAACCTAGTGACCCCTACAATTTATCCATTTGCATACTCCGTAGGACATACTCCGTAGGACCTACAGTTCCTATTCCGGAATCACCACTGAAGGAGGTATTTGAACCTTTTTTTAAAAACACCTAACATAGTGGAAGAGATAGTAGATCAGACAAACAAGTATGTTGAAGAAGTCATGGGTGCTGAAGCCTATGTTTCTTGGAAAGAAATTACCGAGGATGACATTGGAGCATTCATAGGCTTCAGCATTCTAATGGGAATTAACCACCAGCCATCCAACAGACGACTATTGGAAGAGGGACCCCATCCACAACTATAAACCTATATCCCAAAGGATATCCAGGGATAGGTACAAGACTATTACATGATTGTAGTAGATAAGTGTACACTTTCCCCAAGGGGCAGTGAAAATTATGACAGGCTGGGGAAAATCCGACCTCTTGTCAGCCATTTCCAACAGAAATTTTCATCAATATATAGGCCGAACTGCGAGATTGCAATCGATGAGGCTATATATGATCAACTTTCAAGGACATTCATCCTTGAGACATTCATCTTTGAAGCAATACATGCCCATGAAACCCATCAAAAGAGGAATCAAGGTGTGGGTTCGGGCTGATGGCCAAAACATTTTTTTCCACACAGTTCGAGATATACACAGGGAAAAAGAGAGGTGCAGTTGAGCACCACTTGGGGGCAAGAGTGGTCAAGGAATTAACTGAGGACCTACAGGACAAGTGGCACCATGTCTATTTTGACAACTTTTGACAACTTTTTTACCTCCCATAGTCTGTTGGTTGACTTGGAGAGGAGAGGGATCTATGGATGTGGGACTGCCAGGAAAGACAGGCGTGGTTTCCCTGAGGAGCTGAAGAAAGCAAATTCAAGAAAAGGTAAAATGTGCACTAGATAAACTCAAGTTAGTATAATGCCACAAATGTTTTGCACTGTATATCAGTTCATGCATGTTATTTACCACAACTATGTAATATATGAACTTATAAACATTTTTAGGGGCCAGTCACTAACCACGCAATGTGGAAAAGTGTGTGCAAATGCATGGCAGGACCGAAAGATCGTCATGCTTATGTACACCAACAGCGACCCCAAGAGTGTCCTCTCAAGCCTTAGGCATACGAGCAATGGCAACAGAGAGGAAATAAGCTGCCCCGTAGCTATACAGTCCTGCAATAAATACATGGGACGTGGACAGATAATAGTGTATTATAGGTGTCGGGTGAAAAGTAGAAAGTCTCCAAAACATCTTTTACTTTCTGATGGATGTGGCTATCACAAACACCTTCATTCTGCACAAAGGATGGTCAGGAAGCGGAAGTGAACTTACGATCAAGAAGTTCAGGATTCAGCTGGCCAAGGAGATAATCAGAAGTTATTGTAGCCGACATAGAGATGGGTGTGGCTCCATTAAAGAGTCTTCCTTTCCTCCACTTCCCAATAAAGAACCCTGCAACATCTCTGGGAAGCGTAGTCGAGGACGTTGCACTTATTGCTACCAGCAACAGAAGCAATCTGACAGCCAATGGTACTGCCAGGAATGTGGCATATGGCTATGCCACACTGGAATCACGAGCACCGGACTACCTATTGCGGCACAAAAACAAATTATAGTCCTGTTATTGGAATATGACCTTCTCTATCCTATGCAGCAATGTACTACCACTATAAAAATATAAAATGATATGAAATACTGTGAGAGAAAGTGGGAAATTCAAGTTGCCTCATAGTACAGGGGGTTAGGGTTTATTGTTTCAACTCCACTGCTCTCTCCTTTTCATGCCCACCCATGGGGGTGATGGAAGGTTAGTAGGACATTGTATTGAGAGTTGATAGACAAAAAACCTATGGATGGAGTATCATACCTAGAGTTCAACTTAGCTGCAGCTACGCGTTCCAAATATAAAAATTATTTATAGCGTACCTTTCTTTCTCCATTGCTAGCGCGTGGCGTCATCTTCTGTCCAGGAGCTTCCAAGGCTCAGGCAAGTGTAGCAGGCCACGCCGTCGAAAGTTTCTGAAGAATCAGATCCTTTAATAGCTGAACGCTCGATTATCTTTGGTACTCGAAATTTGTTACCCACAGGGAGCTCTAAAGCTTGCAAGACTAAATTATTTTGTAAACGGGTAGCCAAGGCTCCGCTTTCTCTTCAGGCAATACACCGAAAAGCCCTCAAGTCAAAGATCAAACATGTTTTATTTAGTACACACCACACCCTTAGGTCACATGAAAAGGGTTCCCCCTCACGCGGTACAATTGTTGAAGAATTGGACGTGAGAGCATAAACAGAAAAGAAGAAGTCTTGGGGAGGAAGGTGATGGGGGAAGAAGGAGGGAACAGGAAGCAGGTTATGGGGTTGGTAGAGGAAGTGGTAAGGAAGATAAAACTGAGAAGGTGTTAGGACAAGCAAAGTTGGTGAAGGATGGACGCAATATATATGAGGATATTACGAAGAGGGATGAAAAATTTTTTAAGGAGGTCTTGAGCAAACTGGTGGGGAGGCCAATTATCATGACAACACAATCTTGGCTCCGCTCTCTAGATAGTAATAAATCCATATGTGCTAGATGTAAAAAAAGCATTTGATGTTCCACACAATCTTCTTCTTAGTACATTATCATCTCTTAACATTCCCTCCCACCTTCTTTGTTGGCTCCGCTCTTACCTCACCGCTCACACACAAAGTGTTATCATCTCTGGTTCCTTTTCTTCTCCATGTCACAGGTGTGGCTCCGCCAATTTTGAGGTGGTCAGGTCAGGATGTGGGTGCAGTTGGGTGTGGTCAAAATGTGACAGATTTTTCATTTTCACATTTAAATTAAATTGCACACTTAAATTTCACAGTTAATAATAGAGATTCATTAAATAAAGGTACCAAATACATGTTGTCTGCGTTCACTTTTAATGACAAATTCATTGGCAACTTAGTTTAGAACAATTTTGTCAATAAGATCTTTGTGGACGTGCAATGTCATTAAACTGTTCAATCTCTCCTGAGACATTGTTTAACGCAAATAGGACTTCACACGACGCATTGCACTAAATAACCGTTCACTGGTACTATTCGTAGCAGGCATAACTAGTAAAAGTTTAGCCAAAAGCTAGTTAATTCCTTCTCAGCAGGTGACAATTCTTTGAAATATAACATTATGTCTGAAATATTTGGTGTTGTTACTTGGTGTACAATTGCAATGTAACTATGGTTATATAGCAATGTCAGTGTAAAGTAGTTGTGGTCTATTAGCAGTTGAGCTAGTTGCTAAGCATGCATGACATGCATAATAATAATTGTTAGTGACCTCACAAGCATTAGTGCACATTCATAGACTATTAGTGCATGCAAGCTGCTATTTAAAAAAAATAGGGGTGTGGCTGGGCTGAAAAAGTGGTCAGGTTAAAACCTTAGAACCTGACCCCTAACTCCACCCCTGTAGCATGGAGTCCCCCAGGGATCCATTCTCGGTCCTCTTCTCTTTATCTTATACATTAATGGCATCAGCAAGCTTCCACATTCACCCTCTCTACACTAATCCTCTATGCAGACGATATCCTTCTATCGCACCCAACTTCCTCTTTTGACTTAGTACAATCTCTAATTTCATCATGGCTATCTTCCCGCCTTCTAAAGTTTAACTCTAATAAAAGCAAATATATGATAATTTCACGCAAATCTTCTGCATCACTCACATCACTGCCTGCACTCGTCCTCAACAACACTCCACTTCAATTCGTCCCCTCGTTTAAATACCACTCACATCCAATCTCTCCTGGTCACTTCACTAAACAATGTACATTCTAAGTCAAGAAAAATTTACCGCAGCCTCTACCAACACCTTTCTACCCGCACGCCTCTCACACTTTACACTGCTCTCTGGTCCTCCTTCATCTTGCCTACTGCTCCACTGTTTGGGTGCCCTCTCCTTCTTCATGCAACTCCAAGTCTTTGGAACGTGTTCAACACTTCGCTCTCGACTCTGCACACAAAACTGGTCTTCCGACTATTCCTGCCTTCTCTCCACCCTTAATCTTCCTCAAACATGCGTGACCAAGCCAAGCTCATCCTACTCTACAAGATTACATACAACCTTGTGGAATAATGACTATCATCATTATGATTAGCTATTATACACATAACTATAATATTCATTCTAGTTTGTGAGCATGCTCAGTATATTGTGGACGGGAAACCCTTTACCTCTTTACCTCGTGCTATCTTGATTTGCTAAATGTTAAACTACTGGTGAATCTCTTTGAATCCTGTTGCATCTCATTACATGGTGTCAGAAGTATGGCAAGTGTAAGGTTACAGCCACCTACACCCTTTTCTTTCAAAAACCCTGATGACTGGCCACGATGGAAACGTAGGTTTCAGCAGTAGAGGCAGGCATCTGGCCTAGCCACAGAAGGGGAAGAAAAGCAAACAGGAACCCTACTATATTGTATGGGGGAAGAGGCTAAAGATGTCCTGTTATCAACAGATATCTCTGAGGAGGACAGAAAGAAGTTTGATACTGTCATCGACAAGTTTGACTCTTTCTTTAAAGTTCGAAAGAATACAGTCTTCGAACGTGCCCGATTTAATCGCCGTATCCAGGGAGAAGAGGAGACCGTTGAACAATTCATTACCATCCTCTATCAGCTGGCAGAAAATTGCGCTTACGGAGACCTCAGAGAAGAATTGATACGAGACAGGATAATAGTGGGAATACGAGACAGTACTCTCTCAGAACGCTTGCAAATGGACCCCGACCTGACTCTGGAAAAAACTAAACGAATAGTTAGACAGAAGGCAGCAGTCCATGACCAACAGAGGATTCTCCAGAATGGGCTTAAGCAAGAGAAGCTCCTGGAAGTGATCAAACACAGAGATCACATAAGGCAATCGAAAGGTCGAGAGATTGGGAGGTCATATTCCAAGGGAAAGGCATACTCCTCCAAAGAAAGGAAGTCTCACCCTAGACATGAAAGCAAGTGCAACAGATGTGGTAAAGGACAGCACTCCAGGCAAAACTGCCCAGCTCGAGAAGCAGAGTGTCACTCATGCAAAAAGAAGGGTCATTACAGTTCTCAATGTTTCTCAAAGTCAGTAAATAACATCACAGCATCAGCAGAAGAGGTGCACCAAGACGATGCATTTTTAGACACAGTCAGCTTCCAAGAAATAGGAAGTGCATGGACAGTTACACTTCTGTTAGACAACCAAGAAGTCCTTTTCAAGGTTGATACAGGAGCAGAAGTTTCTGTGATTTCAGAGAAAATGATGAAGTATCTGAAGGTGAACCCAAGTAGGCTAAAGGAACCTACAAGGAGATTGTATGGAGCCTCCAGAAAGGCACTGGATGTTGTTGGTGAGCTAATAATGCACCTTACATTCAAAAGGAGATCTAGCACACAGACTGTTTATGTGATCAGGGGAGTTCAAAATAACCTCCTGGGCCTACCTGCGATTAAGGCACTCAATCTTGTCACTCAAGTCAACTCAGTTGAGGAAAACATCCCAGAGAAATATCCAGCGCTCTTTACAGGACTGGGAACGTTTCAAGGTGAATATGGAATTCAGTTGAAACCTGATGCACAACCATTTGCACTGTTTACACCAAGAAACGTCCCATTGCCTTTGCGAGAGAAGGTTCATCAAGAGTTGAGTAGAATGGAATCATTGGGAGTGATATATAGAGTGGAGAAGCCGTCGTCATGGTGTGCAGGCATGGTAATTGTTCCCAAGAAATCAGGATCTATTCGTATCTGTGTGGATTTCCGAGCCCTCAACACGAATGTGTTACGAGAAGTTCATCTCTTACCAAAAGTGGATGATACCCTAGCCCAAATTGCTGGAGCCACGGTATTTAGTAAGTTGGATGCCAACTGCGGGTTTTGGCAAATACCACTGAATGAATTTTCAAAGGATCTCACAACTTTCATCACACCCTATGGCAGGTATCGATTTAATAAGTTACCATTTGGGATTACAAGTGCACCGGAGCATTTTCAGCGGCGGATGAATGAAATGCTAGTTGATCTGGATGGGGTTCTCTGTCACATGGATGACATCCTTGTCGTTGGAAGAAACCAACAGGAACACGATGTCAGGCTACAGAAGGTCCTCCAGAGAATTCAGCAAGCAGGTGGTACTCTAAACCGAGAGAAGTGTGAGTTTGGAAAGGACAGTCTTACCTTTCTGGGTCATGTGCTTGACAAAGAGGGAGTGAGGCCAGATCCACGGAAGACTTAAGCTGTTCGAGAGATGGAAAAGCCAGGAACGATAACTGATCTTCGGAGATTTCTTGGCATGGTGAACCAGCTGGGAAAGTTTAGTCCAAATATATCGAAGTATTCACAGCCTCTGCGTGAATTGCTGTCCACTAAGAAAGCATGGCTATGGGGACCACCTCAAGATGATGCATTTGAGAAGGTGAAGAAGGAACTAACTCAGCCAGTTATTTTAGCACTGTATGATCCAAATTTAAAAACCAAGATTTGTGCAGATGCCTCAGCTTTTGGACTGGGAGGCGTGCTACTTCAGTATCACTCAGTCACTGAATGGAAACCTGTTGCATATGGGTCAAGGTCCCTTACAGAAACGGAACAGCGATACTCACAAATAGAGAAGGAAGCATTGGCACTAGTGTGGTCATGTGAGAAGTTTTCAGATTATATCATTGGGAAGCAGATCGAAATCGAAACTGACCATAAGCCTCTGGTCCCATTGCTAGGGAAAACAAATCTTGACAGTTTACCTCCTAGAGTGTTAAGGTTCCGACTTCGACTTACACGATTTGATTACAGTATACATCATGTACCAGGAAAGTTACTGTATACAGCTGACACATTATCCAGAGCTCCTTTAGTCTCAGAAGAATCATCCCAGGAGGACAAGGAAACGAAATCCTTCGTTCAAGCTGTTGTCTCTTATTTGCCTGCAAGCAAAGATCGACTGGACAAATACAGGGAGGCTCAGAGAAGCGATCCTATTTGTTCTCAGCTGATAAACTTCTGTACAAACAAATGGCCAAACAGACACAGCATCAAGGGAGATCTGTCGAAATACTGGGTGGCGAGACGGGACCTAAATGTCAGCGACAGTCTTTTACTGTATGGAAGGAGAATTGTGGTATGCAAGGCTCTACAAGGAGAAACTCTCGACAAAATACATCATGGTCATCAAGGCATCCAGAAGTGTCGCTTGCGAGTCGCAACTGCAGTGTGGTGGCCAGGAGTTTCTAAGGATGTTGAGGCTCACATAAAGAGATGTGCAACGTGTGTGAAAAATGCTCCGCCAACAGTAGAACCTCTACTTCAGTCACCACTTCCAAGTTTCCCATGGGAACGAGTAGCATCAGATCTGTTCCACCTGAAAGACTCTACATATTTACTTGTGGTCGACTATTACTCGAGGTTTATAGAAATCACAAAGCTTACCTGTACAACCTCTACTAGTGTCGTAACAGCATTGAAGGAGATATTTTCGAGACATGGTATACCGTCTGTGTTTGTGAGTGACAATGGGCCACAGTTTGCGTTGGGAGAAATGAAAGTGTTTGCTGATAGCTACAACTTCACACATATTACGAGCAGTCCTCATTATCCTCAGTCGAACGGATTAGCGGAGAGAACAGTGAAGACTGTAAAGAATTTAATTCAATACTCTCCAGATCCCCACATCGCTTTGATGAGCTACAGGTCGACACCATTGTCCTGGTGTGGATTGAGTCCTGCAGAGCTGTTGATGGGTCGAAGAATTAGGACTGACATTCCTCAAGCAAAGAGAGAATTCATTCCTAACTGGACACACATCAAAGATTTCAAGGAAATGGATGCAAAGCACAAGGGCGAGCAGAAGAGATGTTACGACCAACGTCATCGAGTCAGAGATGCTCTACCTTTTCCAGTTGACTCACCTGTGTGGGTTACTACGCAAGGGAGACAAGATCCAGGGAGAATTACAGAGTCTGCTCATGCTCCAAGGTCTTACCTGATAGAGACACCGTCTGGTCAGGTTAGAGGAATCGGAGACATCTCCACGCAAGATCTGAAATGGAAGAATTCGCAAGATCTGAAATGGAAGAATTCGATGAAACAACAATGACTGTAGAAAATGATGAAACTTCTACATCTCAACAACCACCACCTACAAGGAGTATTCAGACACGATCTCGTACAGGAACAGCTATCATGCCTCCAGTCCGATACTCCTAACTGGGAAGGGGAGATGTGGAATAATGACTATCATCATTATGATTAGCTATTATACACATAACTATATTCATTCTAGTTTGTGAGCATGCTCAGTATATTGTGGACGGGAAACCCTTTACCTCTTTACCTCATGCTATCTTGATTTGCTAAATGTTAAACTACTGGTGAATCTCTTTGAATCCCGTTGCATCTCATTACAAACCTCATCTATCTTCCTCCAGAATTCATCCAACCAGCCTTAATTCCTCTCAGAACATCTCACCGTTACAACCCATTAGATGTCTTAATTCCGTTTTCTTGCACCTCTGCCATGCAATTTTCGTTTGTTCCACTGCCACAGCACTATAGAACTCTCTTTCAACATACATCAGATCCTCTTCCTCTCTTTTGTCAGTTAAACGCTTAGTTAAGAAATTGTACCTAACCAAAACCTCACATGGTACTATACACACTTGAACTATCTTACAATTCATATATCTGCTACATGCACATTCACTTACTCATTTGTAAAACTCAGGATTAGCTTTTGCTATTGAGATTGTATTTTTTCCCTCTTGTGTCATAAAAAATAAAATAAAATAAATAAATAAATAAATAAATAATAAAAATAATAAAAAAGAGAGGAAGATACAAGAGGAGGAAAGAGAGTCTGGGGGGAAATTGAGTAGATATGGCGCAGGGGGTGGATCAGCAGCAGCAAATGAAGTCGCCAGCAAGTGAAACAACAGGAGAAGGTACACTGGGAAAGAAGTCGGAATGCAAAAGGGTGGTGGGGAGAGGGGGGAGAGTGGATGGAGGCCAGTGGGAAAAGTCAAGGGGAACGTCGTATCTACTGCGATTTGGTACATGTGGGCTGTCAGGGGAGACTCGCTGGCAGACAACAACACAGAGGGGGATGGAGAGAGGCAAGAACCGGCAGGTGGGGGAGCACCGGGAGGGGATTCATCCAGGGAAGGAGCACCTGCTGGCCAAAGAAAAGATGTCCATGGTCACGAACAAATCCAAGCTGTGAGTGCCAAAAGTATGTTGAGGAGGATTGGGGTTGGGAGAGGGACCAAAGATAGGGAAACTGGGTGGTTGGGAGTGGCATTTGTTAATTGTAGAGGATGGTGGTCAAGGGAGGTGGATTTGAAGGTAGTGTTGGGAACAAAGAAGTTTGATATGCTGGGATTAGCGGCGACATTTTTGCAGAAGAAGGATGAGGTGAGTGTGGCAGGATATGAGTGGTACGGCAGGAATAGAGAGAGTGGTAGGCGGGCAAGTGGAGGTGTGGGAGTTTTGGTGCATGAGAGTTTGGATTCTAGGGTGAGGAAGTCAAGAGAAGGTTTGCTGTGGGTGGAGTTAAGCGTAGTGGGGAGAAGAAAAACTATGGTAGGGGTAGTTTATGTGAACCCAGAAGGAGTGAGAGTGAGAGAGACGGGGGGGATTGTTTGATGTATTGCAGGAGGACGTGGTAAAGTATGAAGAGAAAGGTTTCGATGTTGTTAAGATGGGGGACTTCAATGCAAAGATTGGACTAGGAGTGGAGAACAACCCAAACAGTAATGGAAGGGGGTTGTTGGAGTTGGTTAGGGCTGGAGGTCTGGTTGTGCGGAACGAGTTGTAGTGCTGTGAGGGCAGGTGGATGTGGGAATGTGGGGAGAGAAAGTCGGTCATAGACTATATGTTGTTTAGTTAGGACATGGATGTAGCTAGGGTAGTAGTTGAGGACTCAGGCAAGCTGGATGTGGGTTCGGACCATAACATTATTTGGGGAGAAATTACGTGGGGTAAAAAAGAAGATGCCACAGTACAAGAATTAGAGATAGGAGAAGTGGATGGGCATGAGCTGGGTATGTGTGAAGAAGTAAGTTGGAAAGAAGTAGTAGAGGTAATGAAGTGTTTGAAGAGAGGAAAGGCTCCAGGCCCTGATGGAGTGTTGAATGGGATGCTGATGTATGTAGGTAGAAGGTGGGTGGAAGTGATGGTGCAGGTGATGAATGTGGTGATGAATGTGGTGATGAGGATTGAGTGCTGCCCAGTGGACTGGAAGAGGAGTTTCTAGTACCTCTCCAAAAGGATGGTGATGAGGACGAAGTAGGGAATTAGAGGGGAATTTCATTGTGTTATATTGTGGTGAAGGTAGTTGCGAGAGTGTTGGCAAGGAGGTTGGGAGTGTTCGCTGAGGATAGGATTTTGACGGAAGCACAAGGAGGATTTAGGAGATGGAAGAGATGTTTAGACCAGTGGTTAGTGTTAAGAGGAGTTTGTTAAGTGAGGAAGAGCGAGAAAAAAAGCTTCATATCTGGCTTTCCTGGACATAAGTAAGGCATATGACAGTGTGTGGAGGGAGGGACTGTGGTAGATGTTGAGGCAGTATGGAGTAGAAGATAAACTTGTGAGGACATGTGTAGGATTGTGTAGTGCGGTGGAGACGACAGTGTATTGAACGGAAGGAGGTCAAGGTGGTTCACTGTGGAGAATGGACTTAGGCAGGGATGTCCTTTGTCTCCACTTCTTTTCAATATTTATTTGATGGGAATGGCTGAGGAATTGGAGAGAGCTGAGCTAGGAGTCAAAGTGGAAGGCTGCTGGTGTGGGGCACTTATGTATGCAGATGATGTTGTTTGTCAGGGAGCATCCTGATAACTGCCTCTGACACCTCTGGGAAAGGAGTAACAACTGTGGGAATCACTCACCTGATTACTCACCAACATCAGAATATGTAAAACCACAGAGATCAGAGAAGACAGACTACCCACAAACCACTACGTAAACTGTTATAGAATCTATAAAAGAGAAGAACAGCAAAGAGAAAGAGAGAGAGAGAAGAGAAAAGACAAGAGGACTAAAGGAACTGTATAAGACAGTTGGTGTAACAATTGGTGTATGAGACAGTTGTGATCCTATGCTATTATTATTCTTTACCTTTATGACTTATCAGAAGGGTGGAGATTGAATTGGTCAAGCTAAGTTCATTGATAAGAGTTGCTGAGCAACTAAGTCAGTAAACAATAGGTTGGCGTCGCAGGAGCTGCAACAGAGTGAGCTTCTCCTGACATTGGTGGCAGCGGTGGGATCCAAAACAGTGTAGGATCCGAGTGAAAGACAACCTGGAGAGGAATTCCTGGTCGGTCGGAGCATTACGTTGCAGATAAATTCATTTTGCTTTTTGGTTTGCTGTATTAGCAGGGAAACAGCTCGGGTATAGTACCTAGGAGCCTGTGAAACAAAACTCTACTCTAGGATATTTTGAAGTGTTGGTCCCTAGGGACAGTGCATATTTCAGTTTTATCCTTTTGTTGTTGTCATTTATATATAGCGACAGTATCTTAGTGAATTTCGATTCAGTATATGCAACCCGCGAACATGTCCTACGAACGATCGCGGCCAGGAGAAGACCATCAGTTATGGAGTGGGAGTCTTTTAGGGAAGGTATGGCAGACGAAGTAACGATTGATGAATAACCTATTATGTCTGGAATGCTGCTGATGACGCGATTCATTCACGCAGAAGAAAGACAGGCACAGAGGGAGGAAGAAAGACTTCAGCGAGAGGAAGAACGAAGGGCTCGCGAGCAGGCACGTCAAGAAAGTCAAGAAGAACGTTGGACTCAGTTCCTATCATCACGATTTCCTCCACCCTCAGCAGCAGAAGTACCTCCCAAGATAAACTTACAGAAGTTTAGTGAAGGCACCGAAGACATGGGTGCCTACCTAAAAATGTTCGAGGTGACAGCCAGCGTGAATGGTTGGCCACCCCTACATTGGGCGAACTACTTGAGGAGTTCGTTGTCTGGGCAAGGGTTGACAGCAGTGGCAGCTCTCCCAGCACATGATCAGACTGACTATGGGCTAGTCAAAGAAGCCCTCCTAAACATCTACAAGGTGACCTCTGAAAACTACAGAGCCAGGGTATTCAACCAAACGTTCGACCTAACCAACCCGACAGATGGTTCAGAACGTACAAGCACTCCTTCCATCAGTGATTGGACTTCTCCAGCGAGATACCATGCTTTATGAGCTCACACTAAAAGGTCTTCCAGGATGGCTGGAGGGGCAGATGCGACGGCTGAAACCCGACACCTACGAGGATCTGGGTGAGTCTGTTGGATGTTATTTGTCCAGCCAGCACCAAGGAGGAGGAATGCCTAAGAAACCCGAACAGAGATAGGGTTTTCGACCGAAGCCAAGGGACACTCAGAACCGCCCAAGACCACTGGAACCCAGACATCCAGAGGTAGAGAGAAACAAAGGTGTCTACTCTCCACCTGTTAGGGACCTGAAACAGATCGAATGCTTCCGCAGAAAAATGGGACACTTTCGAAAAGATTGTCGGGTAAAGATGGAAAACGTCAACTTTGGTCACAGTACGTACATCCGAACCAATTTACCGACTTGGACAAGAATGGCCAAGGTCAATGGTAAGTCTGTAGTAGCATTGCTTGACACGGGCTGTTCGAAGTCAATGGTGCATCCAAGGTGTATTGACAGCAAAAACTGACTAGGGTGGAAGATCCCCTACACCACAGCTAGTTCTCGAAAGATTTTTGTTTCCCTCCGCGAGAATTGAGCTACAAATAAACGGGAGAACACACGAGCTGGCAGTAGGTGTATCACCTCACATCAATGTGGACATGCACTTAGGAAAAGATGTACCACACTTCAGGAAGCTACTACGAGTGCTGAAGCTCTCCAACAAGAGCTGGAGGAAGCTGTCGTGCGTCCAGTGGCACTCAGTGACAGTGAATGTGAGGTGGAGGAGGAAGAGGAGGAACAGGAGCTAGATCCAGTCAGAGTGGACAGGGCGAGGGATGAATTCAGCCCAGCTGACTCTCTCTCTTTGGAAATGCCTAGGACTGATGATCACCCTACACCAGAGGAGGAGATTCAAACTGATAGCATCTCTTCAGAACAGCTGAAACAAGAACAGTGTACTGACCCAACTCTAGAGCGAATGCGGTAGAAGACAAACAAAGGAGGAAGTCCCAATTTCTGGAAAAACGGTATGCTAATGAGACAACCCAGGGAAAGGATCTCCTGGTACTACCGGAGAAGGCCAGGGAGAAGGTTCTCCGGCTGGCACATCACTCCCCAGTGGCAGGTCACTTTGGACAACAGCGAGTGGTGGAGACCATCAGACGAAGGGTTGATTGGCCTGGTCTGGCAAAGGATGTAAGAGCTATCTGTTTGTCTTGTCCAGTGTGTCAGAGGGCAAAGCCAGCTATCTTAGCTAAGGCCCCTCTTCATCCTCTGCCAATAATGAGTCAACCTTTTGCCAGAATGGCGATGGATATTTTCGGTCCCCTCCCTAGAACTAAAGCTGGGAACAAATTAGTGTTGGTTATGATGGACTACCATACCAAATGGCCCGAAGCTTATCCTTTGAAAAACAGTACCACAGAGACAGTTGTAGAATGCTTTATTGACTTAACAGCTCGGACTAGTGAGATATTAACTGATAATGGGATCAATTTTGTGTCCAAGCTTATGAAGAAGTATTATCAACTCACTGACACTATGAAAATCAGAACCTCCCCATACCACCCGGAGACGGATGGTATGGTGGAGAGGTTTAACTCTACTCTTAAAAGGCTAATAAAAAAACTATCCCAGGAAGGAAAGGTTGATTGGGATAAGTACTTACCCTTCATATTGTGGGCATATCGTGGCACTGTGCATGCCACCACAGGTTTTTCCGCTTTAAAAATGTTATTTGGGAAAGAAATGAAGATGCCCCTCGACCAATTAGTTAGATTCTGGGAAGGCAAAGATGAAGCTGAAGAAACCAGTACACAAGAGTACTTAGCAATCATGAAAGCTAACACGGACATTGTGCATGATTTAGCCAGAGAGAACGAGGAGAGAGCAAGGACAGTGCAAAAGGCCCAGCATGATCGAAAGGC
Organism: Cladorhizidae sp. MBARI D1340-BT2; assembly: GCA_028752905.1. Lineage (NCBI taxonomy): Eukaryota > Metazoa > Porifera > Demospongiae > Poecilosclerida > Cladorhizidae > Cladorhizidae sp. MBARI D1340-BT2. The sequence goes on from JAQNBH010000010.1 coordinate 6,701,265, forward strand.
GACAGCCTGGACATTCGAGGTGGGAGATTTTGTTTTAGTCTTCAGACCCACTGTAAAGAATAAGATCCTTAATGAATGGCAAGGTCCCTTTATGATTAGTGAAAAGGTCACTGAAGTTAGTTATAGAGTGGACACAGGTGCATGTGGGAAGATAGTTAAGACTTACCACATCAATGCCATAAAGAGGTGGTCTTCCCCAGCCCCCGCAGTGTTTGTGGCAGATGAGCAAGAGACGGACAGCATGCCTAACCCTGAGCTAGACCCAAAACCCAAATTACTCTCACAAGAGCAGAGTACACAGTTAGCTCAGCTGAAGGAGAAGTTTTGTGAGGTTATACATGATGTGCCAGGTCTCACCTCATTAGTGGAGCATGAGATCAGAACGGGGAATGCACCACCTGTTAGGTTACCTCCTTACCGATTAGCACACAAGGCTCAAGAGTTTTTAAGGGATGAAATACAAACCCTACTCTTCCAGTCAATCATAGAGCCTTCGAAGAGCCCTTGGGCAGCCCCCATAATGTTGGTACCCAAAAAGGATGGAGGTACCCGGATGTGCGTGGACTACCGTAAGCTAAATGCGGTAATGACAGGAGACCCCTACCCCATACCTCATATAGATAAATGAAATTGGCAAAGCTAAGTTCATCACAACATTGGATCTTACCAAAGGCTACCATCAAGTACCTATAAGCAAAAGTAGTCAAGAAAAGACGGCGTTATCACACCATATGGTTAAATACCAGTTTAGAACCATGCACTTTGGGTTATTGTCTGCCCCTAGTACCTTCCAAAGGCTGATGGATCACATACTACATACCTTTGCCACAGCTTACCTGGATGATATCTTGAAGTGATACCTGGCCAGAACATCTCGGCCACTTGGACGAGGTATTCAGAAGACTTCAGAAGGCAGGTTTACATGTAAAGGAGGTCAGGGTACAACAAAAAACATTGATTTCTGATAATTGACTCCATGCAGAGCATTTTCCATTGCATTACAGACAGAGCTTTGTCTGGCTAAATATTGAATGTTTCTGCAGAAATACATCTAGCTTTGGAAAGCTAAAAGCCAAACCTGTCATTAAGGATGTATCGAGAGTGCTAAGTCTTTCCTACATCATAGGTACAGCTGAATGACACATGGATTTGATTGCCTTATAATGTTCTTGAAGAATTTTTTAGGATAGTACCGTGATTACTTTATCTGCCACAGCCAAAATGTCCTATTGGTCATTCTTCTAACAGTCCTGGTGTGTGGTACATGTGGCTTGTGATGCGAGGCTCTATGACTCAAATTGTGAGTCACCATTTATGCTAGACTTGTAATGTGAACAGCTATGGCTTAACTTGTGAGCAACTATGGCTCTTTGATTGAATTAATTGGGTACTCATCTTGTGAGTGAGTAACTATTGTTCTTGTAAGTGAGGAAACAGGGCTCTTTAAGTGAGCAACTATGGCTATTATGAGTGTGCAAAGAGAGTACATTGAAGGAGCAAAAATATCCTTTTCCCAGAGCAAAATGGGTTCTTTGAGTGTGCCAAAATAGCTCTTTTGTATGAGCAAAAGTTAGTAACTAATGCTCTTTGACAAACTAGGGATATCTGTTGATGAATAAAACATTATTCCTGAGGAAGGCCAGAGCATCAGCAAAAACAAAATGCAATAAAATTTTGAGTTACTTATTGAGAAAGTTATTATATAACTTGAATAAACACACACAATAGCAGATCTTCCATTAACCTATGACCTTGTCTTATTCCTTTGTGCATACTTAATTTTTGTAGCAAGTTTGTTAAAATCTGTTAAGCCATTTTGGAGTAATTTTTTTTTTACTGAATATATATTATTTCAGTCAGATAATCAGTCAGATAATCAGACGTTATTAAAAATAATACCTTGACATACATCGGTGCAGGCAGAGTAAATTTAGCCAGCTACCACAATATACTATTAGTTTTCTATTCTCTGCAGGATACATGAGCATCTAATTATTCTGACAAGCTATTTTGAAATTAACTGCATTTTTGTTGATTTTGTTGATACATTCTGCACACTAAAAATTACAAATTCTGCTATTTTGCATGCTAACTTTAAATACTTTTAATATTTTAAATATTCTGAATGCACACCGGCTGATTTATTTTTGGCACTACGATGATTGCATTCAATAATGGGACTCTGAGAAAAAACATTAAATATACCCGGTCAACTGTAGCTAATCCCAAACAGTTTGTTTCCTTTGGTTGTGTAGCTATATATTACTGGCATATTCTAGGGTTGACTTGCACTTGATGGTTAAAGTTGTCTTTCTGAACCTTCGAATGACTACTTCAGACAGCAGGAAAAGGTTGTGAAGCTACCTTTTAAATGGATGGCTCCAGTATGCTTAGGGAATGGAATATTCACCGTGAAAACTGACGTGGTTCGTATGTCAATGAAATAAGAGTATTTTTGCAATACAGTTATACTAGTTTCATATTAAAAAAAATTATGTTAAACTGTGATGTCATATGTATTGTGATAATGTAGTGGGCGTATGATGTGACACGCTGAGAGGTGTTTAGTGCTGGAAAGAGCCCCCATGCTGGAGTCAATGCAACAGATCTATGTACTATGCTGGAGAATGGATATAGTGTGGCGGTTGATGTTTCATTTTTCCCCTGCCTTTATTTTGGGTGTGTCAAAACCAGACTTGATCCGGTGTGATTATGATTATTGAAAAATGTCTACTTTTGTCTCTTGTGAAATACTACGCTAAGACAAACAATTTTCTTCATAGTTGCTAAAGTGGTGACCCCAACTAGTCACATCGTTTCTTGTGATTATGGACCCTCCAGCACCTGCGATAGCAGTCAAGCTTCCAACATTTGACCCCAATAACCCCGAATTATTGTTCGTGGCCCAGTTTGGGATTAAGAATGTTACAGTAGACCAAACGAAGTACTACTATGTGGTAGCAGCTTTGGATGCAGTCGTCCAGCGGCCAATTAAGTCGACATTTATGGCCCCACCCATGGCTGAGAAATTGGAAAACTGGAAGCAAGTCGCCACCTATGGGCTACACAAAATTTTGGACGCTGGTTCTCTGGGTGACATGAAAATTTCCGACATGTTGGCTTTCATGCATGGTCTGGAAGGAACAGCCCTTTTTAAGCAGGTGTGGTTTCGTACATTCCCCATTGAGCTACGGAAACAAGTGGCAAGTACAGGTCTAACTGCCCTTGATGCTATTGCGAAGAGAGCAGACCACATTCAATAGCGTCTCAAGCTTGAGCAACTAGCTGCTGTAGGTACGTCCCTGAAAAGTTCAGCTACTTCTCATAGTCATCAACAGGGAACCCAACCTCGAGTGCATGGAGCCAACAGAGGAAAGCGACAAGTGGTCTTTGCGAAGTTGTGTGCTTACCATGCAGAATTTGGAGCTAAAGCATACAAGTGTGTACCACCCTGCTCCTGGAACGATTCCGTTGCAGCCGTCAATGTTGATGTATCGGGAGACGAGGAGGAGAACGAAGTAGCCTCGGTAGTAAGTCCTTCTAGAAACTATGTATTACATGTTTGGGACCATGCTTCCAGTTGTAAATTTTTGGTAGACTCAGGGGCACAAGTCAGTGTTATCCCAGCTTCTGGCAATGATAAACATACTCCCCCTAAGGTTCCTGCCCTTCAGGCTGTGAATGGATCATCTATCCGTACTTTTGGAACGCGTGCTGTACCCATTTTAATCAGTGACAAGCCCTTCACTTGGGATTTTGTCATTGCAGAGGTTAGCCAACCATTACTTGGAGCTGATTTCTTGTGCACCAATGGTCTTATGGTTGACCTTGGCAGTCATAGGCTAGTTGACATGGCCATCACTCCCCTCTCTAGAGCTGCCCAGATTGGCCCTCGCACCAGCACTGTGGCGGTAAACGCGCATAATGCATTTGCTCATTTACTGGCAGAATTTTCTTCAATTACTACGCCAAATTTTTCCTCAAAGAGGGTGAAACACAGAGTTGAACATTTTGTGCAAACACAAGGACCTCTAATCTGTGCCAGGGCAAGGCGTTTACCCCCAGATAAACTCAGACTAGCTAAGGAAGAATTTGCCAAGTTGGAAGCTCTGGGTATAATTCATCATTCCAATAGCCCATGGTCCTCGCCGCTCCATATGGTGCCAAAGGGCACAGGTTGGAGGCCTTGTTGTGATTATCGGCGTCTTAACAATGTGACCACTCCTGACAAGTACCCTGTTCCTCACATTCAGGATTTTGCAGCCAATTTGGCAGGAGCAAAGTTTTTCTCTAAGATCGATTTGGTCATGGGATATCATCAGGTTCCCATTAACAAAGATGATATTCCAAAAACAGCAATCATCACCCCATTTGGACTTTTTGAATATACCAGAATGCCATTAATGCAGCCCAATCCTTTCAACACCTCATGCATACAGTCTATCAAGGCCTGGACTTCATTTTTGTTTATTTGGATGATATTTTGGTGGCCAGTCGCACCAAGGCAGAGCATGCTGAGCATCGATGTTTGAGTTTTACAAGACTACAGGCTCACGGTTTGGTAATTAATCGCTCCAAATACATTTTTGGAGTAACTGCAATTAATTTTCTGGGCCACCATGTCGTGCGTCCCCATTGCCAGAGAAGGTGAAGGCCATTTTGGATTTTCCGCAACCCAAGACAGTTAAAGGCATGCAGGAGTTTTTGGGAATGATATATTTTTATCACCGTTTTGTTCCCAAGGCAGCAGAAATCATGCAACCTCTTTTTGTTAGTACAAAAGGAAAGGCGAAGATGATCGAATGGTCCAAGGACATGGAGGCTGCTTTTTCAGGGTGCAAACAGACTTTGGCAGCTGCCACACTGCTAGTCCATCCTCGTACGACAGTTCCAACTTCTATTACCGTGGATGCCTGAAACATAGCAGTGGGGGGAGTTTTGAAACAGCTATTAGATGGTCTGCGCCCTCCAGAAACTAGGTACAGTATCTTTGATTGGGAACTGCTGGCTCTATACATCACCATTCGCCATTTCCACTACTTTTTGGAAGGCCGTGATTTTGTAGCATATTCAGACCACAACCCCCTTACATTTGCTTTTGCTAAGGTATCAGACCCATGGTCGCCATGCCAACAACGTCACTTAGCCTGAGTTCATAACCAATGTGCGGCACATTGCTGGCAAAGATAATCATGTGGTGGATGCTCTTTCTCGTGTTGTCATCAATGCCATTAGTTCCACTGAGTTTGGGATTGATTTCTTAGCGTTGGCAGCTGTGCAACGAGTGGGTAGTGAGATGAATGCCTACCGAACAGCTATCACCGGACTCTAGTTGTAAGATGTGTGTTATGGACACCACCAGGATTTCATGCTGTGTGACACATCTTCGGGTCAACCCCGTCCAGTGGTACCAACATCCTGGAGACGTAAAGTTTTTCAAGCCATACATGATCTCTCACACCCTTCCATATGTGCAACTTGCAAGCTTGTGGCAGCCAGATTTGTTTGGCATGGGATGTTTAAGCAAGTTGGGGAGTGGGCCAAGGCTTGTGTTGCCTGCCAACTTGCCAAGGTCCAAAGGCATGTGAAGCCCCCCTTGCAAACCTTTAAGGTCCCTCACAGACGGTATGACCACATTCACGTCGGACGTCTCCCCCGCTATCTCAAGGTTTCACATACCTGTTCACCATTGTGGATCGTTTTACGCGGTGGCCCGAAGCAATTCCTCTTGCTGACATGACAGCTCTTTCCTTGCTCATGCTATTTCTCAGTGGATTGCAAGGTTCAGTGTGCCAGCACATATCTCCTCAGATCGAGCTGCACAATTCACCTCTGAGTTATGGACAGCTGTTGGTAAACTGCTTGGGTTTCAACATCTTCACACTACTGCATACCACCCTCAAGCCAACTGATTGGTGGAACATTTTCATCGCCATCTGTAATCAGCTTTGTGTGCAAGGCTGCAAGGCTCTAACTGGTTAGATGAGTTACCGTGGGTTTTGTTAGGCATACGTACTGCTCCCAAGGAAGATTTGGACTCATCCTCAGCAGAACTTGTTTATGGTTCTCCTCTCACAGTACCTGGTAATTTTGTGATCTCACTATCTGCAGCACCAAGTGCACATACCTTCCTTCCAGCACTTCGGGAGAAGGTCCAGGGTTTAGCACCAGTCCCTACCTCTCGACACGTTTTTCACTCGTTTTCCATTCACCCAGATCTTATAACAAGTGCTTTTGTTTTTGTGCATCAAGATGCACATCGTACACCATGCAAAAACCATATGTGGACCTTTCAAGGTTTTGGAGACTGGGAATAAAACCTTCAAGTTGGACATGGGTGGAAAGCAAGAAATCATCTCCATTGATCGGCATAAATCAGCCCATCTGGACATCGACTGCCCAGTGCAAGTGGCAGTCACTCTTCGACTTGGTCGCCCACCTACCCGCGATCAACCTGATAAAGCCTCGACCTACCATGCTACACCAACTCCAGTTCAACCAATTGCACCGACAGTTGCTGCCCCAACAGTGTGTACTCGGCTTGGCCGCGAAGTTGTGCGACCACAACGTTACTCCTAATGAACGAACAGTCTCTTCCCACATGAACTTTTGTGTTGTATTTTATTCAAGTCAGTTTCTGGGGGGGGGGGGGGGGTTGTGTGGCGGTTAATGTTTCATTTTCCCCTCACCTTTATTTTGGGTGTGTCAAAACCAGACTAGATCCGGTGTGATTAAGATTATTGAAAAATGTCTACTTTTGTCTCTTGTGAAATACTATGCTAAGACAAATGATTTCCTTCATTTAGCAACTGCTAAAATAGAATGGATAAACCTAATAACAAAGCATTATCATGATATAATGTGAGGAAGTACATTCACTATTCAAACTACAATGGTGATTTTTAGATGATGTGTCAAAACATTATATATGTTTCTACATTTGCCCTGCTTGGCTCCTCCCTAGACTTGCAGCAAGATTAGCATTTGCTGCTTGATCACCAAAGGCTTCCGGAACTCTAACCTCAGCAGTGTGCACCATGATATTCCATCTCTAAAGTCTCTAAAGCAATAAGCATAATAATATGATTAGTTTTGAATTTGGTATGATATATATTTTTGTGTAGTATAATGGATGCCATTGCAAAACCTTAATTAAATATCCAAATTATCTAAGCTTTATTTTGAAGCATGTTTTACTTTACACTAAAGCGATATTAATCTTAGAAGTTAATAAACCCATTCATGTCCCTTGTAATTAAGTTGTGTTAGCATCAAGACCATTGGTGCTGAATGGAAATCAAACATAAAATCTCGTAACATATATATTGGATTATAATTTCATCAGAAGTATAACAATTTTTTTTTTGGCATCAATTTTCCATATTTCTTAAATTCTCTTACCATATTATATATTATATCAACATTGTATTCCTTTGTATTCAAGTTATAATGGAGTGTTGGGAAATGAAACCAGAGAACAGACCTAAGTTCAGTGAGTTGATTTTTCTTGTCGTCGCTGTTGGAGGCTAATGCCAGATACATGTGTTTCGATGAGAGCACTATTCCAGAGCTGATTACTGCAACTGCTGATGCAGAAACCAAGAAGATGATAAATGCTGTGGAAGGTGGAGACAGTGTACAGATGATGGATGCTACAACTGTGCTAGATATGTGACTACTAAGCTCTAGCCATACACAGCTAGTTCAATATTCAAACAGATACTGCTTATAACATATTTCACAAAATACCAAGAATAGAGCTATATAGAGTTTTGGTCTTGTTATTAGTTTTTAATCATAGTCACAAAATGTCTGTCCAAATTTGTATATGCTAGAGCTAGACTTGTACCTAAATAATGCTGTTGTCAATTCATGCCATTTTATGGTAACAGTATCGACATGATGATCTACGAGAGCAGCTAAAGCAGATTTACCACCGGAACTGATCAGTAATAAATGTCCTATACTGCCATAATAATTCCACTTTGCAGCATTACTTAACTTCTTAACATAGAAAAAGAGCTAAATAATTGTTGGAGTTTTATGGATAAATACATTCTGTTTAGCAAATCCTATCATTTTTTTATCCATCTATGCTGGCATAGATCCAATCTGCTGCACATTAATTGTTAGACATTGTGTCATGTCTGGCAAGATGGAAATTGTACAGTGACACCCTATGATAAACAAGATGAGCTAGGTGTGCTAAATGTAAAAATGATCCTTGATTCAGTTATGATGATAAACTGAATCTTGACAAGCTAATCAATGTTTGATGCAGAATTATTAATTGAAGATGGATGAAGATAATTGTTCACTTAATCGACAGCCGAGGTGGGCTTTGAAAAATTTTCTTGTGAAATTTGGGGCTCCACCCTGGAGTTTTTGCTTTATAGCTAAAACTGTTAGATAACTCTTTCACTGCCAATCTGCAGTTAGCATTGCAGCAAAAACAGGATTATATTGACGTGACCAATATTAACAGTGCCTATATATAGCAGTGCACTAATTACCATGTAGATACAAAGATGCTGCTCTAGAACACATTTATTTTTATAACTCAGTGGTTAAGCCACTAAATAGCTTGAGTCAGCTGGACACTTCTGCTAGAACTACAATTTCATGTGAGTTAAATGTAAGTTTACAGCGATACCCCATGTTCAGCACCAGAAGATGTTATCGACCCCACTGGGCTTAGCTTCGGGTTCTAGCATTTACTATCTGCTGTCTCCCCTACCTCCCCAGTCTAAACACCCTTCAGTTAGGATATTCTATGTAGACAGGGTAAAATTATAAATATAAGTTGCTCATATGGTTTATAGGGCATACGCTAGAATGGCTGGCATTAAAATCGATCAATTCAATATATTGGCCTAGCTGGTACATGTACGGATGCTACTGATTTCTGATAGTTAGATGTTAGCCACACTAGCCTTTCAGAGAGACTAGTGCTGACTGAAATAACTGACTTAACTTCTTGTCTGCAAGAAGTTCTTCCTCAAGTTTTTCTACTCCTTCCTTCTAGTAAATACTACCAGTGTGATACCTTCCGGCTGTTAAGGCTTGGTGAGTATCTTTTCAGTCTCGTCCTAGCAACACACTGAAGGATAAGTGTTCTTTTGCTCTGACTTTCAGTAGAGTTTTTTGACTATCTACTTCAATCTGGACTTAGGCTAGGTGAGGTTTTTTAATCTTACCATTGTAGCCTTTGTTCTTTCTCTTCAGTCCTGTTTAAGCATCTTCCTGGATCAGGCTTCTGTGCACTAGTATGCTGTTCTACTATTGTATCTAGTGTATTCCCACCTATAATCATCACACTTGATTACCTTATTGACTTCCCTTTCTGGGTCTTCATCTCTATCCTTCTCTCCTTAGATAGGTAGTTGTTGCAACTAAAGCATCTTGTTCTTGAGTGTTTGTATATAAGTGCGCACTCCACTTAAATGGACCACTGGATGAATGAACATTCCTGATAACTGAGCCATTTTGGCCCAGGACATAACATTTGTATACATACACATACAAAAAATCTGGCTGACTAAATTCCACTTGGGCCACTTTTGATGAGTTGTTACATGTATTCATTTACACATTAATTTACACTCTCTACACAACCTCTACACTTGGCTAATGATGCATTTACACATTCATTTACACATTCTCCTGGCTAATGATGCAGCTGCTTAGATTTAAATAGAAACTGCTTAGCTCATGGCCAAGATACAGGAACTTTCACTACAAGAGAAGATTGAAATGTTGGACAAAGTCAAAACAACAACCTCCCAATTCAAGTCAGAGGGTGCTTTAAAATCCCAAGAAGCACTCTTACTAGACTAATCAACAAGCAAGAAGAACTTAGGTGTGAGGTCTCCTGTCATGGTCACAAGCCAGCAAAGAAGTTCAAATGCCTTCGTAAAGGTAAAGCACCAGAGGTAGACACTGCTCTTAATCAGTGGTTTGGTACTGTGACAAGTAAGGGACAGAAATTGAGTCCTATTCTTAAGGAGAAGGCAGAGGATTTAGCCAAAAAGTTAGGACATCCTAATTTTATTGCCCTAACAGCTGGCTTTCACACTGGAAGGCACGACATCAACAAACGGGCACATGGAGAGAAGGGAAGTGCAGACATTAAAAGTGCTGAAGAGTGGACAAGCACTATTCTACCAGGGTTACTGGAAGAATATAGACCTAATGATGTCTATAATGCAGATAAAACTGGGCTGTATTACCGAGCCACTCCTGATGGCTCACTTTTGCTATTGTCATGAAAAATTAAGTGGTTCTAAGGAAGCAATGGAAAGGATCACAGTTCTTTGCTTTTCAAATATGACAGGAACTGATAAATGTAAACTCCTTGTCATAGGTAAGAGTCTTATGGTTGCATTATGTTTGTTTATGCGATTTGGGTGCTCTTCCTGTGCAGTGAATGGTGCTGGACTAGCCATGGCCACTAAAGCATCGAATTCTATTGCTTTGACTGCTTTTCCTAGTTGTTATTCTAGGGCTTTCCTTCATTCCCTGAAACTGAGTCCTTCCTTAGTGCACTGACATTTGTTGGCGTGCTCTCTCTCCTGAAGCTTCCAACTCCTTGGTTCATTTTGGTGTAATATTGCTTGCCATTATTTTGAAAATTACTTAATGCTGTGTTTTCCGAGGTAGGTATTCCCATTGCTCCCTGCCGTGGGGGTAGGTATATATTATTTGGCTGCCTCTTTCACTGACCCAATGGTGGTGGAGTGGTGTATTTGGTTGATGACCTTGTCAAAATGAGTTTCACACTAGTTGTGAAAGTTGCTGGCAGAGCATACTAACAGATATGCACCACACACCCAAGTTTTATGCATCAACCACTACTTTGTTCTATATATTTTCTAAGTTGACACATTCCATGTAACCTCAGAGAACATAAACTCATTTATGCTCTTTCATGGACAGTTGTCCCGTCATTTCTTCATAACATTACTTTTCGTCCCCCTTCCACCCACTAACTTATTCAAATTTAACAAGCTGAAAAATATCCAATGTCAACGTTGATATTGGCAAAATATCTGACCATGATAGATACTATAAATTCTAGCTAGTTCACTAACTTGCACATGGATCAGGCAACAAGAACACTGGAACTTTGCACCTGTTGAGCAAGCAGCTACAAATACTCTTCGATAGCTAGCACAGCAAATGTGTAGCCATGCCGACATTCACCTTGATAAATTAACTATATTCTTTTCTCAGAAACTGATAATTTCATCACATCTCAGACGAATATAACCGTCTATCTGCTTTTTTTGTTTCAGTAGAAGACCCTTACATTAGCCTTGACTGTTTATTTCTTGATACTTGTCATGGATTCTAGGCTGGCTTCTGAGAGCCTTAAAAGGAGCACATCCCATGGAGCCTGTTTAGCCAAATCAGACTGTTGGATTTGGGAGATTTTTTAACCTCGAGTTGTTGATCCCCTCCGAACACTACTGCCCCAACCACCCACCCCACACCTCCACCCCACCTCACACACAGCATAGGCTGGTAGACCAACCCAAGTTAACAGGCAGGAATATTAACTAGAAAATTCTCTTCATAAAAGAGCAAATTGAGTTTTTCAACATAATAATTATTATGATAATGCTGAGCAAATAACCTGGTAGATATCTATATTACAAAACTTATTTAACTTACTCTCTATAGCCGAGAAGATAAGCTCCCACCCAAAAAATATCTAGAATATTAGGATATTTATTAGGCCAAAGATCTAACTACTGTTCAGATGGATTGTGAAGTGAAGGATTTTGTGAGAAAACAACTGTCATCGTTAGAGATTTTGTCCAAAATTTGACAAACTGAAATTACTCCACAGGTCAATGCATGCTACAGTCAATGGAATTGTGGAACTAGTCCAAAACGTATGTGATCAGATGGTTACAATTGCCATTATCTGCAGGAGAGTACCCTGTTGAATTCTATGGTAGCTATATACACAACATCTTCCAGACATCCTTAATAGTCAGCTATGGCAGTGGCTACAATCTGGATGACATGTAGACAACATTCTTATGTTGCTAAGAATTTATCTTATGTGGTATGTTCATATAGCTAATCATTATTTTGTTTCAGGATAATTTTTACTTAACCTCAAAAAATAAAAATACGTAGCTACATACTTTAGGAAAGGAACCAGTTAGTCATGAGGTTCAAACACATATTGGAACCACTGGGCAATACACAACCCAAACAAATCCATCTGGTGGCTTCTACAATTTCCGTTTACTTCATTCATCATGGGAATCACTGTTAAATAATAAGTCCGTATTTCACCAGGTAGTGTTGAAAAAAATTGGGTATATTTACGAAGTTGTTATATTTACGATGCTGTAATATACAGATTATATCTGACTACCACTGATACCCTGGTGAATTGTGGTTGATCTTCTATTCACTGTTAGCACATGTGACTGCAAATGTAAACAGTTTTATTATTGTTATATTTCTTATAGCTACATAGTGTATATAAATAACTATTTGTGGAATGTTAAACTAAACATGTCAGGCCCAAAAATCTGTTTTTAAGCTCTCATATAAAATTGTGATAGAGTGTTTACAAGGCTGCATAACTTTTACATAGCTACCTAACTTTGTTCCTGTGTACTTGACATAGAGAGCTCTCACCAAATTTGGACAACAAGTTATTTATATGGCTTCAAAGTAAATGCAGACATAATATGATCAACAGTTATAACCTCCAATGAGTGTAGCTAATAAGTCCGAGTATGTACTGGTAAATCACTACTTGATCTCGCCTTTCTAGATTCAGGCGGCTCATTTTATTTTCTCCTTAATTTCTAAAATGAGTCATATCTTGAAGCTGAACTTAAGTTCCTATCAAGTAGTTGTACATTAGAGTAACTAGTCTGTGCTCTAGATTTGCTGCTTAATTTAAAATAAACCTTCTCGTTTCTCCTTTATTAGTGCTTCGGTGCATTAGTATAATAATGGATAAGTATTAGTGCACTAGTGTTACGAAGAATGTCTATTAGTAAATTGCATTTTATAGATTAACAGATTTTTTATTGAAATAAGTGGCAAGATGAAACAAGTGGCAAGATCTAAAACTACGTGAATTAATCTCGAAATTTGTACTCCAATTTTTACAGTACTTGCTTTTCATTAGAATTCAGTTAGGTATAAAGAAATATTTGGCTTTATCAACTGCCTAATAGACTCACTATGTGGATAAAAATCAGGGAGGAAACCAGCAGCTACCAGTGTGGTCGCAATTATCATCGCTATGTTATTACATCAACAACTAATGGCTAAACTTAGAAATACTGTTTGTTATTTCAAGAACAGCATGATATTATTATAAACCTAACCCATAGGAATAACCTTACCAATAGGAATAGCATGGTACAGAGGTTAAACAAACAACACCTCATCACAGAGAACACATACACACACTACACTATCAAGCGCATCAAAGTAGCTAGCATCATACCAACTATGTCCAATGGTACTACAGAAAGCTTCGTTCAGACCTTTGAAACTGCAATGAGGAAGATGTCTAGCAAGCAAGGAGATAACTGTTTAAGAGTTTGAAAATATATACCTGTACAAAGTAAGACTGAACAATGTATACTTTATGCTATTCATTTACTAGCTGGAAGTGTCACAAGACATAACAGACTATATGATTCACCACAAGGCCATTAGCTAATGTTAAAAACAAGTTAGCTATTTCTTTTGTCAAAGTTGTTTACAAGCTGGTTTATACTTTGCTCTGTTCGATGGAGTATCTAACATTATTTTACTTGTGCTATTTCAGTTTACAAGTTCTAACTAGCTTTCCTGGGCCGAGTGTTGACAGGAATATTTGGTGGTAGTACTAGGATTCTCAGGAAGTAGCTGTGTGTCACAGCCTGAAGGTTCAACTTCACTGTTTCTGTTATTTCATGTGGCCACCAGAAGAGTTACTGCCGACTGGAAATGATTAATTTGTTGACTGGAAAATGAATGTGGTCTGGAATATAGAAGGGGTTAATGAGGAGGCAACAGAAAGTAGCGAAGCAAATGAAAGAAAGGTAACAATTGGACAACAAAATAGATGTAGGAAGAGCAACTTTCTGAGGAGAGATAGTGATGTGATGAGGAGTGAGTGTATGGAAGATCTGACCAGGAGAGAGATTGAGTTGCTGCAAAGGCCAGTAAAATAAGTGCATTTGCAAAGTAAGGCAGCAAATAGAAGCAAAATAGTAATAATTTTTTTAAAGAAAGGTGTAATGCTGCCAAAAGTTATGGAGAAGAGTTATATTTTGCTCCTATTTGAGAGACTGATGATACCATTATGGTAAAGAGAAAGGAGATTGGGTTTTGAAGTCGGCAGCTCATTTGAAAGGTATGGTGCAAGATCTATTGAGTATCCACCAATATTTTACTAAAGCTATTTCACTTTAAAAATTCTAACTAGCTGCTTCTTGCTATGGTCCCTAACAGGAATATTTATAGCTTTATCAGCAGAGGAGGCAAGGAGCTATGAAAATGTGAAGTAAATCATTTTTTGATGCTCACAAAAGAGCAGTTATTCTGGGCAATGAAGAAGGGAAGAGAGAAAATAGATAGAAAGTTAGTGATAGCAATAAATGATAAAGGATGCATCAGAGAACTGAGTAAAGGAAGACAAAATTCAAGTGAAGCGGCTCGATCAAGTGTTGTAGAAGCACTTCCTGACAACATTGCTTATAATTGTGTTTGTCTGTGGAGGCAGCAGATTATTTTGTTCTTGCCATCCAAGTTACCCTCAGGATGGAAAACAAGTCATAGAGATGGTGTTATCGATGTGACAAAGCCAGGTCACTGGAATCCGGAATGATCTCTTTTATGAGGATATCGATTGTTTCAACCAACATAAGGATCACTACTTTACAGTTATCGTCATGATGCAATGTTGTGCACAGAAAGATGGGTGAGTGGAAGAGTAGTCCTGTGTAATAAACAAGCAGTGTCCATTTGTTACACCTCCAGGAATTCTGAAAAATGTGTTGTGGTAGAAGGAAAATTGGTTGGTGATATCCTTCTTTACAGCTACAGGATGCACAAAGATAATGATAGCGATCAAAGGTTATACCAAGCAGTGAGGCAAATGAAAGATGAGGCTGTGCTAATGTGATATGGTCATGGAGATACTCTATTGCGTCCACTGGCTAACATTTCACTAAAGTTGAAATGAAAGTCCCTCACTGTTGAAGTAGCCATGTAAAAGACTTTGCTAATGAATTGTTCCTGGGTGGATAATAATTCTGAACTGGCTGCCTTACTGAGGAATGTGGTGATTCAAAAAGAGAATGCTTTTGTTTTACCAAAGCTGAGGCTAGCAAGCGATTTATTTACATCATAAGAGGAGAATTGCAGAAAAGAAGATGAGTAAGGAGTTTAACCACACTAGTAGGTATCACGCATGAATGGTATAATTATAGTCAAGCACTCTCGATGAGTGAATTAGATGATGACTTATTCAAGGGAAGTCATGAGAAGACTGGAAGAGAATCGAGAAGGAGATGTGCTGGCTATATTACGATGTAGAAATCAGATCCGAAGAAGTGGAATTGCAAGAAGTGAGTTGGAGCTTGAACACGATGGCAGATCTTGAGATGTATATTTTTTACATATCTTCATGTATCACTGCAGGAGTAAACACTGGGGCGTGGTACGGTGTTGTTGTTATTCTCTTTAGCCAAACATTATGCATTTCATGATTGAATAGGTTGCAAAATTCACTTCTCAATCAGACACAACCGGTAAGTCCGCTATTATATATAATAAAACTACAAATAGACTTTCGTCGATTAATTTGCCCTTCTTGCCAGAGCAAGACACAGGTAATATATACCAAGGAATCAGTTAGTTTAGGAATCAGTTATAACAACATGATAATTATACGAGACAATAAAGCTGGCTAGCATGGAGCAAAATTCTTGGTTTTGGTGGGATCACAGAGTGACAGATAGAAATTCGGTGGATATGGTAAGCTTCGAAGGTGTGGAGGCATTGATTTGTTCTCACTAGGAGCAAATCAATGTTAATTATCCGAACAGGAAATTAGTGGTCGAGCATATCACCCAGCCCAACGAAGAACAACTTCACATATATGTCCGTGGTAATAGCAATTTGAAATTAATTACCTGAACATAGTACATAGTACAAGATATAGATATAGTTAGCGTGTTAGTTGAGTATACATGGCACATACATGGCAAACCACAAGCCCGAGCATAGTTTAGAAAGTGAAGCATTATTGCCTGGACTTATGACTTATTTCCAGCCATTTAAATCTGCAGAGTACAAGGAGGTCCATATGCTTAGTCAAATCTTGAAAAATAGATCAGATGACATCTTTATTGGCACTCACAAGGTTTCTTACTTGGCTTCTCCTTCTCTACCCAATTTACTTAGAAGAAAATAGCCATTAGTATGACCCATGTGCCAACTGACACCCATATTACACACCCTGCTGGCAGAACTGTCATTGAAACTCTCCTGAAAAGAATGATGACAAGCAATGAGTTGGGGGGGCAGTGTAGATAGCTAAAACTATACTAGTTACCTACGTATCTGTACAACTCAACCTAGAATGTTGCTGGGAGTGCAACAGCTCAATCCAAAAGAATAGTTCCAACTATACAACCTCACCAAATTGATCTATATTGTTGGTGTCGCTTGATGCACTTCTCTTGAAGCTGCAGACCTTGGAAAAGTTCAGAAGGGTTGGCATTTTCCAGTGCTTATTGCATTCTAGTCTCTCTATATCAAAGCATCATTCCTTGTACACGATATCTTCAACTTCCCCTTACTACTGCGGGCTGATACTAGTAAAGCACATAATGCAAGCTGAAGATCTTTTTCGAATGTCTGCACATTATTTGAACAGCTGTATCTCACTGGAAAAAAATCTGGAAATTGTAATGGAATCCAGTAGCTGTCACAATTTAATATGAACCACAAAAGCTAATTTTATGTCCCAATCCAGCAGGCCAGGCCTGTAAAAAAACGGTCGCTCTTACTTTAATTATAGCAGGTAACCTTACTCATCATACTTTTCAGTTTGTGCTAATTCTTACTCTACCAAGGTGGTGACAAGTGAACAGTATCAGTCTAGGTTGTTATAAATAGCATGATATGCAAACTGATTCCATGTCTTTTATAACGCTGAATTTCTTGCCTCTTACTGTATTTCCTCACCTCTTACTGTATTTCCTCATCGCTTAGCACTATCAATTGCTTGGGAGTCCCAAGTTACTGTGTCTTCCATGATAAATCATGGTCACAAGCCAGGTACATGGCTAGCACTAGTAGATGGCTAGCTATTACTTATACTCTAGCTAACTGCTCTTGGTGTCTGTCATTCAACCTGCATAATTATTTATATCACCCTCAGCAGGGGCGGATCTAGGAATTCTTAGGGGGGGAGCCTCTTTTATTAAAATGTAAATATAGATATATAGATATATTATATCAAATACAGCATATACAAAGTGTAGAGAGAAAATTTTTAAGACTAAATTACATTGAATAAACGAACAACAAATCAAAGTTGGTTATCACAATGACATTGTGAATCTGAATCAGTCCAAGGGTCAATAATTGAAGGGAAAAAAGAATTGGAAGAGAAATGCATTATGTAGCTACATACTTAAAAAGCTATTCTCCTATTACATTTAAGTTTAAATCTATCAACAACAACATCAAGATCAACAGGAAAACTGTAATGAATATGCACCAATGCCAATGCGGATGATCTGCCCTGCCCCATACTACTACGTAAGAAAGTTTTAAGGTTTTTTAAGGTACTATTGGCCCTCTCGTTCTCACATGATATGACTGGAATAGTACATGCGATCTGCAGCAGTACGTAAAGGTTAGGTTCAACAAATGAATGGTAAGACTCAAAGTGTAGCAGCCAATTTAATCAATCTTATACCTTCTATAATCAATACTCGGGATGATATATCTTTTGAGGACTTGATTTCTTTATATAATGATGACTTGCTAAGTACTGCACTTGTGTCTACTGAGGTGTGGAAGTGGAGGGCAAAGTTGCAGAGTCAAGATGCTGACAAGCGGCCATCCACCCTTCTTAAAGAATGTGACAAGGATTACTTTCCAAGTGGTCCAATAAAGGAAGCACAGCAGTTCTTCGATAGCATTCTTCCACAGAACTGTATTCAACATTATTTCTGTACGTTTGTCGAGCAGATACACGTGGGACATCAGGAACCACACCAACATCATGAGCTATAACTTCAGCTTGCACATACCATGAATGTAACATTTCCTCACTTTGACGAACGGCACAAAGTTCATTCAGTACGTCTTTAATTCAGTACGTCTTTAACATCCATATAAGCTTTAACTATATCACTACATTTCTTTTGTAATTTTATACTTACAGGTTTTATAATAGACATAGAATTCATATGAAAGATATTATAAAAGGAAAGGAAAGGTACATCTTGAGCAAGCCATTGGCTGCGACAATTGTTTTCATATCCCAGTTCATATCCCCATATGTAGGATCACGTTCTGTAATTGCTTCCATTGCAGTTACAAGGAATTGATACAAAACATTAAAAAATTCATAAGCTTCGTTCCGATAAATCCATCTACAAAGATCTTTAACTTTAACAATGCTAGTTTTCTTCTCAAGAAATAGTTGCCGTTTAGCACTATAATGGAAGAAGTATGCTGTCTCAGTAACAGTAGAATTCATGTTACGAATAGGAGGTAAACTACAAGCTTCAACAATACACAAATTAAGCACGTGACTATTACAGTGGATATATGCGGCTTTAGGATTTTCTGCCAAGAGACGATCCTGCACACCCCTTGCACTAGACATATTGCTAGCACAATCATAGCTTTGCCCCCTACAATCTTCAACATCTAAGTCAAACTTATTCAGTGCTTCTTTTATTGCACGAGACAAAACATCTCCAGTGATCCTTTCTGTACTTATGAAATCTAAGAATTCTTCTCTTATATTACAATTACTATCTACAAATCTTAACACTACTGACACCTGCTCCTTACTGGATATATCAACGACTTCGTCACTAAGAATAGTTAGCTTGTTTAATTTCCTTATTATACTATCTCTAATATGATCACCTATGCATTAAATGAGTTGATTTTGGGTAGTTTTGCTAGTATAAGTTGCATTTTTGAAGCATCTTTCAAATGCTTGGCTAATGCAACATTTCTAGACCACGCAGAGTATTCAAGAAGTGCTAAAAAATTCCCTCTGTTGACCTCAGAATCAGCCGTGCTCTGTAACCTCGAATAGCTATACATTGCTTGCCACAAAGAAGTATTGCATCAGCCATACATCTTATAATGTACCTATTTGTTGCTATGTTACTCTCATCTATATGTAGCCTATGATTCTTAATAGAAGACTCTGGACACACATGAGAAGACTGTGAAGCTTCTACCCGAGCTAAAGCCATCTGATGGTACTGCGTACAGTTGTAACTGGCTTTTTTTAAAGTTTTCCGAGACCATGCATTAAATCCATTACATACAAAATGACCCGAAGTCTTTGTGGCAAAGAGAATACATGACAAACAAAATATTCCATCTTCTACTTTACTATAAACAAACCAAGGGTTTTCAGCCAAGTATTTATGTTGACAAGACCTATTACAGCCATCTAAATAAGTACTTGGAAATGTAAATGAACTATCAGGATTAACTAAAAGTGAATACTTGCACTCTGGAGCAAAAATTCAGGATATCTGTTTTGGGCATTGAGCGCATAAGCAAGCCAATATCGTTAAAATTAATTGAATCACTTGACGAAGAAGCAGCAGAAAAAGTGGACAAGGATTGCAGGGCAGATGAGACGCGGAATGAGAGGGCAGGACAGAAGCGGAACATGAAGGCAGTAATAGCACCGACTCAGTAGGCTCAGGAGGAGACACAGACACAGAGCCTAAGCGCTGGGTGGGAGACACACACAGAGATGGCTGGGTGGGAGACACAGATATAGAGAGTTATCTGTGACAGACACAGAGGGCTGGGTAAGAATCATAGACACAGTGGGCTCGGAGTAGACACAATGGACTGAAGCAGGAGACCATCGAAGAGTGACAACAGGTACCATAGCTGGAGATGGAAAAGTGGTGTTCTTGTTGGTCCTTTTTTGTTTCCTATCATTAAATGTGGAAATTTCTATGTAAATTAAATCTACTAGATAGCAGTAGTTGGCAATCTATTCAATAGCATAATATTCTCAATCACTGCTCAGTTTAGATCAACTTACTTAGCTTTAGGGGGGCCTGGGGTGGCTTTGAAAAAAGCCTTTAACTTTGACTGAGCCATGAGTAAGATATTTGGTGAGTGACAGGAGTCGACAGTAAATCTCGCTGGGAGGTAATGAACCAGGTGCTGAAGATTTGGAACGACGATAAAGGTAAGGTTTAGTCCGGTGCAGCCACACCCCTACATTTCCCCCACTTGGAGGTGTGGCTTCGCAGGTCAGCCAGCTAGCAGAGTCAACTTTGCTACGTAGCTAAAAGAAAAAGAAAAAAGCAAGAAAAGGCAAAAAGCATTGCAGGTTTTTGTTTAGTTTTAGTTTTAGTTTGGGAAATTAGAGAAAAGGGGGCCTCCAACGAGACCAGTCGATCCCTTCTGGATCCGCCATAGAGTCCCATTACTATTCCACATTATCATAATATGGGGATGGAAAGTTTACAGCAATGTAATAGTATATTACGCCAGACAGAGATTAAGCTATAGTATATTCCAGGAGATAACCAGCAGCCTAAGCATTTGTACACACCAAAAGCATGTCGGTAGCCATTAGAACTAGGTAAGTTTGTCACGGAAACAGTTTAGCTGTGGAGGAAAGAAATTGCTAGCTAGGTAGTGACTGAATGGAAATGCAGTTGCTTATGAAAAGAAGCTACAATGCATAATGTGTTACCACCAAATAGTGGGAGGTTAGCGCGCATGCTCGAATGCGTTACTGACCAATCACTGATTTGTAGGTTAGTGCCTTCTTTATGTTCCCTTTACCACATACATTAACTAATGTTCTCTGCCCTTTGTTTTGGGAGCCCTGCCCGAAAGAGTTCACCCACCAGTAGGTAGCTGCATGTAGTGTAGTGGTAAGTGGCTGCATGTAGTGTAGTAGTAGGTGGCTGCATTTAGTGTAATAGTAGGTGGCTGCATGTAGTATGTAGTGTAGTAGGTGGCTGCATGTAGTGTATATAGTAGTAGGTGGCTGCATGTAGTGTAGTAGTAGGTGGCTGCATGTAGTGTATATACTAGTAGTAGGTAGCTGCATGTAGTGTAGTACACTGGCGTAGGAACAGGGGGGGCCAGGGGGGGCCAGGGCCCCACCTAAATTTCTACATTAGATGTATCATTTTACATGACCTTCTGTGTATAAAGCACTTGACTTTACCATAATAATTATGCTTGGCATTCATTTCCAGTCAAGACATGATGAGGTCATTTTATGATGGTTATGGCTTTCATTTACAGCTGGTCAGGTGCTCACAGATCTCAATCTTCAAAAGATCAATGAATTTCTCACTTGCATGACATGATCTCATGCATGAGTGACCTTGCAATGACTCATGCTTGACCTCGTGTTCTAGACAGTGTATGCCACTGGTCAAGTCAAGTCATAGTGTTTCAAGATGTCACAGAAGAAACTTGGAAGTTATTTTAAATTAGCTTCCCAATCTCAATCTCCTAACTTGGAATCTCAGGGAGACAAAGGTACAGTTTGAACACAGCCAGCTAATTCTTTTGATAACAATCTGTCAAAATCTAGGTGCCACCTGTGAAGCTCGGAAGAAACTTGAAAGATCAGCTTCTCAATCTGAATGTCAAGATGACAGAGGTATTCTACTAGGGTTATGAATAAAGACAGCTTGCTAAATATTTTAATAAAATCAAATCTAGGTGGCACTTGTGACTCTGGTACTGAAGATGTAATGGTGAACCAGGCCCACATGACTGTGTTGTATTGACTTGACCACTGCTAATCAACCATCTGATGTTACAGAGTCAGTTACCTTCTACACTGATAAGAAAAGCGGCCATAAAATATCACATTTAAGGTGAATACAATCATGTTGGTTTAAACTGTACCCTGGATCACAGTTTGTACATCCAAACACAGAGTTTTCTGCGTACATTGTCGTAATGCCAATTATTGACCTTTCCTAACTATCAAAAATCATTACTGAAGGGTTTGCAAATTGGAAGAAAGCCCTTCAAAAGTTTAGGGATCATGAGAGCAGCTGCATGCACAGAGAAGTGTTGCTAAAATTGGCTGCTTCCAATACTCAGACCCTAGGGTACAAAGTTAGCTACTCAGCATGCTACCAACCAAAAGCATCACAGATTTATGTTGATGATACTTCTTACTAGCATTCAATATCTAGTACGACAGGGGCTTCCTCTTCGAGGGCATAAATAAGATAATGACAATTTTGAAGGTAATTTATACAACTTTTACTGCTCTTAACTAAAGATTGTGAGGATATGAAAACATGGATTCAAAAAAGGGAGTATATTTCTCCTGATATAATTATAAATATTATGGGCCAAAATGTTTTGAGAACAATACTGGCAGAAATTAAGACTGCTTTGTGGTTTGCTATTATAGCTGATGAGGGTACCGATGTTTCACGATCATGAACAGATGTCTCTCTCAATTCGATGGGTGGATGATATTTATCACATCCATGAAGACACTATAGCTCTTATTCAATTGCCAAATACTAAGGCAGAAACCATATTTAGTGCTATTAAAGATATCTTAAGGCCAGCGTTGCCCATTATTTTGAATTTTTTGACAATATATTTTTGGGGGGGGGGGGGGGGGGGGGGGGGCTTATATCCTTTCTAAACATCTGTACAAACTGTCTTTCAAATTTGAAAACATTTGGATGCACAAGTCTCTAGTTATGGTGGATTTTATCCAGGTTCTCACTTACATTCAAAGTACTTACAAAGTAGTCTAGTGGTGGCCCAATATAGTAGTAGCAATAGCGATTTCTCAGAAACATGTTTTTTTGAAGGTCAAGACAGATATCTCAAGGAAAAATTTATGTATACCTGCTTCATTATATATCATTTTGTAGCTCTATCTTTGCTCTACGATTGTAGCGCGGAGTTTTTCAATTTGGAAGTGCTAGTCCAATTATATAGTCATGTGTATATACCCTAATATGCCCATATTATTGTTGATCTTGTCATGAAAACTCCGTTAGTGTTGAGGTTAAAAATTTTCACTGGAATCAAGCTTTAGTGGTTCCTCTACTACATCCATAAAAGGGAAGTGTGTATAGGGCATATCTTAGGAGAGGGACATTTTATTGTGACTCTGGTCAGAATTTTTCCAAACCTCTATACTTTACTGAAACTTCTTATAAAGCACATCATTAGAAAGCTCTTGCAGAGAGCTGTATTCTGGTACCAAAATAAAATGTAGGGGAAGAAGGACAACCAGGTTATGGACGTTTACATAAACTATGATAAAATGGGCAACGCTGCAGATGTTCATTGTCTATTTTGCAGTGCTGTGAACAGGCTTTTGATGGTGCATCAAATATGAGTGGCATACGAAAATTAATGGTGTACAAGCATTGGTTAAAAAGGCGACAAATCAAGCGTTTTATCTTCACTGCTTGGCCCACAGTTTGAATTTGTGCTTAAAATGCCACCAAAAATTGCAAATTTATGAGAGATATCATGGGTTTTATTCATGATTTAGTTCAGTTAATAAGATTTTCTCTAAAGGGGCTATCTTTGTTTGATACTTTAAGAAATGCTGTAAGCATTAACACTGGAGAAATGTTGCCTTCATTAAGATTGTTTTGCCCAACTCGATGGATCATAAGACATACATCAATAGATAGTATTATGAGATCTTACAATCTGCTTTAGGAAAGTGGCAATGATGAGTATGCAGCAAAGGGTAGTTGACTTTTGACATCCATGCAGAAGTTTGATACTTTATTTGCTTTAAAACTTGCTTACGTGATTTTTTCGGCAGCAGAACAGCTTTCATGCAATCTCCAAGCAAAGGATACAACAGTTCAGGAAGTATTGCATTGGGCTGATCTTCTTTGTTCACATTTAAACTCTATGAGAACTGAGGAAAAGATCAAGTTCAATACATTTTATGATCAAGTTCTCCAGGAGTCTGCCACTTTGATTGATGAGCCAGATCTTCCACAGGGAAGGAAACGTCCACGAAGATTTGATGATGGAGCAAGCCCTCATATGTATCAATCCCCCAGAGATATGCATAGACTTACATATTTTGAAGTTCTTTCAGTAGGTGTTGGCGAGGTAAAAAGAAGGTTTGATCAGGCTGATCTCTATGTCATGAAGGATATAGAAACCATTTTACTAAAAGCTGCTAATGGTGAAAACTTCATAGTACCAGATGATGTTAAGAAGTTTTTGAACAAAGATGTTGATCAAGACCAGTTGATGATTCACCTTTCAATGCCTCCTGATGCCATCAAAACTGCATGTTCGACTTGTGTACGAACTATTACAGATGCTATGAATCAATCAGAAATCTATAAAGACATGTTGAGTGAAGTTGAACAATTTATATCTGTGAACACAAGGAGAAGGAACTATTTTGGATTTTTTTTGGTAATAATTATATTGTATTCTTATATTGCAAAACATAGTCATTGCTAATTATATAATCACTAAAAAATCATCCACATCTCTAATAATTATGTGGGCCACTCTAACCAAATGATCTTCCTACGCCACTGAGGTGGCTGCAAGGTGGCTGCATGTAGTGTAGTAGTAGGTGGCTGCATGTAGTGTAGTAGTAGGTGGCTGCATGTAGTGTAGTAGTAGGTGGCTACATGTAGTGTGGTAGTAGGTGTCTGCTTGTCGTTTAGTAGTAGGTGGCTGCATTTATTGTAGGAGTAGGTGGCTGCATGTAGTGTACTAGGTGGCTGCATGTAGTGTAGTAGGTGGCTGCATGTAGTGCAGTAGTAGGTGGCAGCATGTAGTTTAGTAGTATGTGGCTGCATGTAGTGTAGTAGGTGGCTGCATGTAGTGTAGTAGTAGATGCAGCATGTAGTTTAGTAGTAAGTTGCTGCATGTAGTATAGTAGAAGGTGGCTGCAAGTAGTGTAGTAGGTGGCTGCATGTAGTGTAGTAGGTGGCTGCATGTAGTGTAGTAGGTGGCTGCATGTAGTGCAGTAGTAGGTGGCAGCATGTACAGCATGTAGTGTAGTAGTATGTGGCTGCATGTAGTGTAGTAGGTGGCTGCATGTAGTGTAGTAGTAGATGGCAACATGTAGTGTGGTAGTAAGTGGCTGCATGTAGTGTAGTAGTAGGTGGCCGCATGTAGTGTAGTAGTAGGTGGCTGCATGAAGTATAGTAGTAAGTGGCTGCATGTAGTGTAGTAGTAGGTGGCTGCATGTAGTGTAGAAGGTGGCTGCGCATGTAGTGTAGTAGTAGGTGGCTGGCTGCATGCAGTGTAGTAAGTGGCTGTATGTAGCGTAGTAGTAGATGGCTGCTTGTAATCAGGGTTTCATACAGAATTTTTCTATAGTGGGGGGGGGGGGAAACCACAACTAGACTGGGACACGCCCTTTTCATGACCACATCCACTTTCATGACATGTGCTGTCTTTGAAGTGAATTACAATTGTAATGACTTCTGTAGCTAAAGATAATGTAGTATTGCATATTCTTAAAATATTTAATTTTGGATTCTCTAGAAGTTGTACTATAATTATATGACCTTAAAAATAACATTTGGAACATTTCCCTCTTCTGAATAGGTTATCTATTGATGTCATTCGTGTTGGTTTAAGACAGATTTATGTACTTATTTTTTTTTCGTTGTTAGGAAATCTTAAGCTCTGTTAGATCATTGCATTTTGGTGATTATAAGTACATGTATGTGAATTGTGTGTACAAATCAGAATAAAAATTTGCTATTTCTCTAACTATACTACTAACTATACTACACATCATGGATGTCAGAAAGATTTTATCTAGGAAGAGACCAAGTGAGGATTTAGATGAATCTAATGATACCCTTACTAGTACCGTAGATACTCCTAAGTCTGATTACAACTCTAGCTCAGGCTCACTTACAGATCTCAATGGGAGTCTAAATAGCCCTGGATATATTGTGATGCGGTAGAGAAAGGTATGTTTTGCCGAATTATTTGTCAAAACTATGGAAAACCACCAGCAAATGCCCATGGAGCTTGGACATCTTGAGGAGTACTGGACTCGAATCATGCCACTTAGTTACTCCTCAAGTTACACAATTATTCCAAATGGCACAAGGATGCAGATCAAGATGACCTACCTTCTAGCATCATGATGGCCAACCTTCCAACACAATAATCTTCATGGCTTTCAAGTCTCAATTACTGTAGAGGACATAGTCATGGCTCCCACATTGCCATGGTTATGACAATCTACTGGTTGACGTACTGAGCATCTACTCTGCTGCCTTTCGCTTTTGACATACCAAGCATCCACTCTGCTGTTTTTCATTGTTGACGTACCAAGCATCCGCTCAGCAACTTTTCACTATTGACTTACCGAGCATCCACTCTGTTACTTTTCACTGTTGACGTACCAAGCATCCACTCTGCTGCATTTCACTATTGACATACCAAGCATCCACTCTGATGCTTTTCACTGTTGATGTACCAAGCATCCACTTTGTTGCTTTTCACTGTAGTAGGATTAGGCTGGGCATGTGCAGATAGAACTAATAGAAGTATTGATCTTTAATTAGCTGCACTGAGTATAATAGACATATTTGATTTTGTTTTCCATTTAATTAAAGTTTTGATCTAAGGTAGGGGGGATATCCCCTCTTTCCCGCTACCATGTATGAAACCATGGTAGTGTACTAGTTAGCTGCATGCAGTGTTATAGGTAGCGGCATGTAGTTTAGTAGTAGGTGGCTGCATGTAGTGTAGTAGTAAGTGGCTGCATGTAGTTTAGTAGTAGGTGGCTGCATGTAGTGTAGTAGTATATGGCTGCATATAGTGTGGTAGTAAGTGGCTGCATGTAGTGTAGTAGTAGGTGGCTGCATGTAGTGTGTAGTAGTAGGTGGCTGTATGTAGTGTGTAGTAGTAGGTGGCTGCATGTAGTGTAGTAGTAAGTGGCTGCATGTAGTTTAGTAGTAGGTGGCTGCATTTAGTGTAGTAGTAGGTGGCTGCATGTAGTATAGTATATGGCTGCATGTAGTATAGTATATGGCTGCATGTAGTGTAGTAATAAGTGGCTGCATGTGTGGAAGTAAGTGGCTGCATGTAGTGTAGTAGTAGGTGGCTGCATGTAGGATATTAGTAGCTGGCTGTATGTAGTGTAGTATATGGCTGCATGTAGTGTAGTATATGTCTGCATGTAGTGTAGTAATAAGTGGCTGCATGTAGTGTAGTAGTAGGTGGCTGCATGTAGTGTAGTAGTAGGTGGCTGTATGTAGTGTAGTATATGGCTGCATGTAGTGTAGTAATAAGTGGCTGCAAGTGTGGTAGTAAATGGCTGCATGTAGTGTAGTAGTAGGTAGCTGCATGTAGGATATTAGTAGCTGGCTGCATGTAGTGTAGTAGTAGGTGGCTGCATGTAGTGTAGTAGTTAGTGGTTATATGTAGTTTAGTAGTAGTTGGCTGCATGTAGTGTAGTCGTAGGTGGCTGCATGTAGTGTAGTAGTAGGTGGCTACATGTAGTGTATTAGTAAGTGGCTGCACATGGTGTAGTAGTAAGTGGCTGCATGTAGTGTAGTAATAGGTGGCTGCATGTAGTATAGTGGTAAGTGGCTGCATGTAGTGTAGTAATAGGTGGCTGCATGTAGGATATTAGTAGGTGGCTGCATGTAGTGTACTAGTAGGTGGCTGCATGTAGTGTAGTGGTAAGTGGCTGCATGTAGTGTAGTAATAGGTGGCTGCATGTAGGATATTAGTAGGTGGCTGCATGTAGTGTACTAGTAGGTGGCTGCATGTAGTGTAGTGGTAAGTGGCTGCATGTAGTGTAGTAGTAGGTGGCTGCATATAGTGTAGTATATGGCTGCATGTAGTATAGTAATAAGTGACTGCATATGTGGTAGTAAGTGGCTGCATGTAGTGTAGTAGTAGGTGGCTGCATGTAGGATATTAGTAGGTGGCTGCATGTAGTGTAGTAGTTAGTGGCCACATGTAATTTAGTAGTAAGCGGCTGAATGTGGTGTAGTCGTAGGTGGCTGCATGTAGTGTAGTAGTAGGTGGCTACATGTATTGTATTAGTAAGTGGCTGCATGTGGTGTAGTAATAAGTGGCTGCATGTAGTGTAGTAGTAGGTGGCTGCATGTAATGTAGTGGTAAGTGGCTGCATGAAGTGTAGTCGTAGGTGGCTGCTTGTAGTGTAGTAGTAGGTGGCTGTATGTAGTGTAGTATATGGCTGCATGTAGTGTAGTATATGGCTGCATGTAGTGTAGTAATAAGTGGCTGCATGTAGTATAGTAGTAGGTGGCTGCATGTCGTGTAGTAGTAGGTGGGTGCATGTAATGTAGTAGTGTATAGCATACCCTCCAACTGTCCCGGAAGCTCCGGGACGGTCCTGGATTTGCACTTGATGAAATGTGTCCCGCACGGATTTGGTGTTTGTCCCGGAAATGCTGGATTAGCAATTGTTTGTACAATTTACAACTGGCTACAGCACTGTGAAACTAAAGGCTCCTCCATAGCAGCTGCCAATTTACAACTGGCTACAGCACTGTGAAACTAAAGGCTCCTCCATAACAGCTGCCAATTTACAACTGGCTACAGCACTGTGAAACTAAAGGCTCCTCCATAGCAGCTGAACTGGCTATACAGCACTGTGAGACTAAATGCTCCTCCTTAGCAGGGTACACCTGGCCCCTACACAAGTCAGCGCTTAACTTCACAACTGACGAGCAGAGGAAAATCCAGCTGCTGCCTGACAGTCAGAGTTAATAATAATAATATATATATGATTTTATAGCATACGTGAGAATTGCATTACATGAAAGGATGAGACAATGACAATATGTGATTGTCCAAAGGTATACCTATAGGCAACCACAAAATTATTTAGGTATTTGGAGGTGTGAGGGATATGGAGCATGGACAGGAGAAATGAAATGTGCATGGCGAGTCTGATAGAAAGTGAGTAGTCAAGTGTTACCTTGGCCTCTCTCTCTCTCTGTTATGGCTGAGCCTGTGGAATCGGTAACACCCCCATGCAAGAAGCCAAAGAGGCAGTGTCACTTTACCTCTACATGGGTAAAAGAATTTCAAGGAATAGTAAAAAGTTATAGAGGTAATAGCCTGAACATTAGAACTTATATTGACTGTAATAATGTGGATCAATTATATTTGTTATGACTTTATAGGTGACATATTTGCACACTGCTCCTTGTGCTCTTCCGATTTTAGTGTTTCCCATGGGGGGGAGAAATGATGTGACTACCCATATTACAGGGAAACATCACAAGGAAATGGCAATGGCTGCTACTAGCTACATCCCAATCAGTTTCATCATTTTTTAGACCACAAGCACGAAAGAATGTTACTGAGGCTGAGACGAGGTGGGCATTGTTTGTGGCTAAATACAACATATCTTTCCAAACTAGTGATCATGCCACTAAGCTGTTCAAAGTTATGTTTCCGGATTCGGATATTGCCAAAATTTTTGCATATGGGCATACAGCCATTGTATATAGCCATTGTAACAGAGGCTCTTGCACCTCACTATAAAAAGTCTAGAACAGAGAATATGACCAATAAACTGTTTTCCATCATGGTGAACGAATCAAATGATCACACTGATAAGTCTTGTATCATTCTCATAAGAATCTTTGACACTGAAGAGAAGAACGTGTGTACGAGGTTCCTGGATATGCCAGTGGTCAACATTGGTATACTGCAAGAAACATTTTCCAGGCTCTTACAGAATCTTTGAAAAAGAATGGTTTGGATATCGACAAGGCCCTAGCTTTCATGTCTGACACTGTCAATGTCATGAAAGGTGCGAGATCTGGAGTACAAAAGTTCATAAAAAATGAGGTGCCTCATCTCTATCATGTTGGTTGCATTTGCCACTTGGCTGATCTCACTATCAAAGCTGGCTTACAGACATTACCAGTGAATATAGACCAGCTATTTGTTGATGTTTTTTATTATTTTTATCATAGCAGCAAGATAGGTCGGCTTTTTGTTGACCATTGGTGCTCCCTTTTTGATTAGGCTATCTTAAGCATTGTCCCACATGATGGCTAAGTCTGCTTCGATGTGTGCATAGATATCTCAATCAGCTTGAAGGTTTGATATCTTACTTCCTATCCTGTGATGAACAGACTGAGAAAGTAATTAGCATCACTCTTAGGCTACAGAATCCTCTCACCAAGCTTATTCTTCAATTCTTAGCTTTCATTTTGTCTTCAATGATAGTTTTAATAAACAATTGCAGAAGTCAACAGAAAATACTACCTGCGAACTTTATGAAGAGCTAAGTCGACTTGTAAAGCTGTATGCAAAAATTTTGTTGATGGCTGAAACTATTCTTGCTGCTGGTAACAACCTTAGACTTCTCAAGTTTGATGAAGAGTGTCAGGTTTCAGATGAGAGTCTAGGAATAGGTACTGAAACTTGGGGTTGTCTTGCAGCATTTGAAGAAGAGAGAGATCCAAAGCCATTCTTTACAGCAGTACGCAACTTCTACTTGGCAACCATTGCAAAAATGGGGTTTCCTTTTGGGGATCCTCTCCTAAAGAATTTAGGTGTTCTTCAGCCAGACAAAACATCCACTTATTCAACAGCTACCGTCTTGAATTTGGCGAG
Organism: Cladorhizidae sp. MBARI D1340-BT2; assembly: GCA_028752905.1. Lineage (NCBI taxonomy): Eukaryota > Metazoa > Porifera > Demospongiae > Poecilosclerida > Cladorhizidae > Cladorhizidae sp. MBARI D1340-BT2. The sequence continues at coordinate 6,732,111 of JAQNBH010000010.1, forward strand.
ACGATTTCCGCAGATTGGTTTATCTGATTCTGAATCACTTGACCGCATTGAAGAGGAATTTAATGACTTTCTTCTTTCCCCAGCTGACATTCCCAAACCAGATACATACCACATCACCAAAACTGTAGAAAAGTCTTGTGCTGGCTCTTTTTGGTGGAAAGTGGGCCAGATCAAAACTTTGGCTGGGGAGTTAAGGTTTAGTTACTTGTTCCGTCTCATGGCTGGTCTGTTGACCACACCCTGCTCCAATGCTGATGCAAAGAGGGGCTTTTCTATAATCAGAAAAGTCCACACGGACCAGAGATCCTGTCTAAACCAGGATACCATTGTTTACTTATGTCAGTCAAGTTTAACAGCAATTCTCATTCTTATTGTTTTGATGCTAAACTTTCAGATGAATTCCTTACAAAATATTCCTTACAAAATGTAAACAAGCCACAACCATTTCCATTTCTATGCAAAAATGATTTTCTATGCAAAAATGATACTCATAACAATTTAATTATATTCATGGTGGGTGTGGTCAATGCCCCGGATTTCAATTTTGAAAAGTTGGAGGGTGTGATATAGCTGCATGTAGTGTAGTGTTAAGTGGCAGTGTGTAGTGTAGTAGTAGGTGGCTGCATGTAGTGTAGTATTAGGTGGCTGCATGTAGTGTAGTACAGTAGGAAGTCAGTTATCCGAACACCTTGGGACCGAGGGTGTTCGGATAACTGAAATGTTCGGATAACTGGTCACACAAAATAAATTTAGCGATACGGGATATTATGACATTTTACTACACATAATCAATAAAAGTGGATGCATATTGTATGTAATCTAACATTTAGAATATCTAGTCTGCAGCTTGAGTAAAGTAACCTGTAACTTTTGTTTGTTTCTTATTTACAAATCTTTTTTTTTGCAGTTTCAATTAGGAGATTATTTAGCACTACAGTTGTGCTCAGTGGGATTCCAGGCTTCTCCTGGACATATGCTAGAACTGTCTCTAGTGCAGTGCAAGCTTGGGAATGGGACACAGCTGGAAGACTCTCCTCTTCCTCTTCCTCTTCTCTATCACTTTTGTCACCTTCTGTAGCAAGTGCCACAATCTCCTCTTCTGTCAGTTCATGGTAGCCTGCATCGTTGTAGTCAGCCAAATGCCAACCGATTCTCTCTTCTGGTGGAATGGCCAAGTTATTGAGAAGAGTGTCAATTTCTGGTGTTTCCACCTCCTCTTCCTCCCGAAATGATTTGGGCATCAACAGCTAGCAGCCTACGTTTATGCGCATGAGCACGAGTGCACACTATTGAAGGAACGTTTAAAAAAAAATAAAAAAATATAAAAAAATTAAAAAAATTAAATTAAATGGGTGGTAGGTGTGGCTTCATTTAGCGTTCGGTTGACCGACGTGTGCGGATAACTGACGTTCGGATAACTGACTTCCTACTGTAGTAGGTGGCTGCAGGTAGTGTAGTAGTAGGTGGCTGCATGTAGGGTAGTAGTAGGTGGCTGCATGTTGTGTAGTAGTAGGTGGCTGCATGTAGTGTAGGAGTAGTTGGCTGCATGTAGTGTAGCAGTAGGTGGCTGCATGTAGTGTAGTACTAGGTGGCTGCATGTAGTATAGTAGTAGGTGGCTGCATGTAGTGTAGTAGTAGGTGTCTGCTTGTAGTTTAGTAGTAGGTGGCTGCATGTAGTCTAGTAGTAGGTGTCTGCTTGACGTTTAGTAGTAGTTGGCTGCATGTAGTGTAGCAGTAGGTGGCTGCATGTAGTGTAGTAGTAGGTGTCTGCTTGTCGTTTAGTAGTAGGTGGCTGCATGTAGTGTAGTAGTAAGTGGCTGCATGTAGTGTAGTAGTAAGTGACTAAGAGATGGGAAGGAGTGAGAGGTTCGTAGAAATCTGTGGAGGAAATGTACGATAGAGGTCGGGAATTGATAACAGCTTCTACATCAACTATGGGAGTGAGTAGCTCGTCGTGGGAAAAGTTCGCTCGTCCTACCATCTTTCGTAAACAGTATTTGGTGGATTTAATCATCCGTTCAAAGACACCACCCTACCAGGGTGCACATTCGATGTTGAAAATCCATTGACTTCCTTGATTAGTCCAGTGCTCATGAAAGTCTCGTCCTTGAAGACAACACTAAGGAATCTGGCAGCGGCTTTGAAGGTCTTCCCATTGTCAGAGAGAAACTTGCGCAGTAGGCCTCATCTGGATGCAAATTGCTCCAAACAGCATATGAATGTCTCGGTGGATAGATCGGACACGATATCCAAGTATATGGCTCGAGTAACAAGACAAGTGAACATACAAATCCATACCTTACTGCTGCCGTTGGGAGGTCCACGAGGAATAAACAAAGGACCCGCAAAATTCACACCTGTGTATGTGAAGGGGTCTTCCTTGACCCTAAACTCTGGCAGAGGTGGGGTGGAGGTGGTGGGCCATGGAATGGTGCTCCTTCATACTTCTTGCAAATAGTGCACCTGTGTATTGTAGATCTCATCAGACTTCGACCCTTTATGATCCAGTATCTTCTTCGGACTTCAGTTAACCTCTCCTTGACTCCATTGTGATGCACACGTTGGTGAGCATCACAAACTATTAGGGTGGTGAATGGATGACTTTGGGGCAGAAGAACTGGGTGCTTAGCTGAATATGGGATCTCTGCATTCTGTAATCGGTCATAATCGGCCGCCACATCTCCATAAGCTCCTGTCATCACGGAACAAGCCTAATTGGTTCTTCAGAATATTGAAATCTTTCTGGAGGACCAACTGCCTTTGTGCATGGGGGATCCATAGTACTTCAGCTGCTGTGATCTCTTGAGGCATCAATACAATCAGATGATTGGAGTAAGATTTCTTCTTGGTCTCACAACATATGCAGTGACCCTAATGAGCCTCTTCAGGGTACTGACGTTTTTGCAAGGCATTAGGTCTCCGATGGTGGGCTTTTACTCAATGGCCAACAGATTGTGGGAAAACTTACCAGTACATTTCAACTCTTGCGAGCATGGCTCTGGCATGGGGTTTGACTCGACATCAGCATGAGAAAGTGAGTGTAAACCAAGCCACTCGGGTCCAATGTGCCACAACTGACTGACTGATAACTCTACCATAGTGATTCCTCTCGAGGACAGATCCGCAGGGTTAGTAATGCCTGGGCTATGGTGTGAAAGATCGGGATGAACCTTGCGTCGTATCTCCTTTACTCTATTTTGGACAAAAGGTTTCCGCTCTTTATCTGTTCCAAGAATCCAATAAAGTGCGACCTTGAATCAGTGTAACAGCTTACATCAATAGGGGCCATCTGGTGTAAACTGTCGTGCACAGAGACCACAAGTTTAGAGAGAAGAAAAGCAGACAACAGTTCCAATCGAGGGATCGTTAGAGCTTGTAGGGGCGCAACTCTCGTCTTAGCAGCAACAAATCTGACCACTCTGTGGGACTCGGTTTTCAGGACGAGATAGACCACCGCCGCATAGGCCTTCGTGGATATCGCAGAACCCACAGAGTGGTTGAGCGTAAGGAGTCTGTGTCATCACATAGGTAGCTTCTTGGGAGAGAGATTGGCAGCGTTTTGTTAAGATCTGATGTCAGTTCCTTCCATTCTGCTATCAGCCGTTCTGAAACAACATCATCCCAGTCGGACTTGCACTGGCAAGCTTCTGAAAAAGTATCTTGAATCTGATGATCACTGGAGAGAGGAATCCAAGAGGGTCATAGAACTTGCCGATGAGGCTGATAATGTTTCTCTTTGTTGGATTCATATCCAGAGCAAGTCTAGCAAGGTTAGTGATGTCAAAAATGAGTTGGTCAGACTCAGGATTCTTGGTCGGACTCAGGATTCCATGGTATTCCAAGACCTTGTGTTCTTCAGGTTTTTTAACTTGAGAGACTCCAAGAGTGATTTCAGAGTAAGTCGGATCATGCTGCTGGGGTGGATTGTCGGCCTTTGAACTCTCTTGGAAGTAGATGCGTTATTGTAGCCGCCTAGAGTTAGTCAGGAACTTTCTCAGGTTAAACACACAAAAAATCTTCTTCGATTCAGTGTACCAGTTGAAAGTTTCATCTTCAGTGTGTCCACCAGTTATAATGTCGTCGACATACGTGGAACAGAGCAGGTGACGAACAAGGCTCTCATGTGTCTCCAGGTGCCTCTCCAAGTGATACCGTATGGTAGCATTAAGGAGAAATGGGCTAAAGGAAACCCTGAAAACGACCCTAGTAAATCGATGGTCCTTCAGGTCAGGAGAATCCTTAGAGACATCATACACCCAGATGAATCGCAAAACATCTCGGTCCGCCTTTTCCACAGACACCAATAGAAATGCCTTTTCCATATCTGCTATGAGAGCCATCCGGTATGATGATCGGAATCGCACCAAAAGGTCAAAAATGAGTTGGTTAAATTTCGGTCCCTTGAGACAGTCATTGAGGGAAGGAAGTTGGCAGTCTTAGCAGAAGCATCATATACCAATGGCATCTTCGATGTGGACTTGTCTCGATGCACAACAGCGTGATTCGGCAAGTAGTGAGTAGTCCTCGGAGGAGCTTCATCTCCTGGGATGGCTTCAATGATTCCCTTTCTCAGCTGATCTTGGATTATGTCGTCGTACTCCTTAAGTTGGTTGGATCTTGTTTGAGTCGGCGAAGCAAGCCTCAGAGTTTGTTGACACTCAGCTGATAGTTGTTTGGCAATGGATCATGGAACTCCCTCCATGGTAAAGTGACCTCGTACCTCCCGTCCTAAAACTTGACTGCTTCTGTGAAGTCCTCATATAGCATTTTCTCTTCACTCTGGATTCCCAGGGCTTTTAGCTCCCAGAATGCTCAGAATTGGTCATCCAATGTTTGAGGCTCCTTAGAATGAGACTCGGCATGAAGTGTATGAGTGACATTCAGGATTAACCATACATCGGCTAAGCACATTATGGTAAGAGGGTCCCGACAACACCCATCCCAGTTTAGTGTATTGGCTCCCCTACAAACACTACCAACTCCCAATAGTAATCAGATCCAATCAAAACATCTATTGGCATGCTTGATTCAGCTCTCGAGAAATCAGCTAGTTGCAATCCCTTGAGGTGGCGTTGACTCTCAACACATGCGGCTACAGACTGTCCAACCAAAGGCTCACAAATGTGAGGAATCACGTATAGAGAAATGAACATCGAGGGATAGCCCCTTAGACACATGTGTGCAATTACAATTGGACTTACCCTTGTATTGCCTTTGTCAGACCCAAAGGTGGCGATGGAAAGAGACAGTTCTCCTGTAGCTTCCGAGTTGAGCAGGTCTCGGGTACGTTCGCTGAGGTACGACTTTTGGCTGCCACCATCGAGTAGGAGACGTACTTCAATCAATTTACGAGTCATTCAGATGGTGAATCACTGCATGTGCAGTCTGGAGGAATAGGGTGCTAGTCATTTGATTCAAATGGAATGGAGGTGCTGCTGAGTTTAGCCCAGATTCAATAGCATGGGCCAAGCTTGGATGATTGCTCATACCGGCATCGCATATGGATGTGTGGTGTTTCTTCCTGCACTTCTGACATCTAGAGGTGGACTTGCAATTGCGGGAGAGATGATTCTTGCATAGACAATTGAAACATCTGCCCCTGTTTTGAGAGCCTGCTTGCGAACCGTAACATCAGTCACGGATGTGCAGCATGTGGACGAGTGAGATTGGCACATTGAGGGTCACTCCTTGAATCTCGAGAGAACAGAGTAGAGGCAGTGTGATGTAATCTCTCTTGACCTCGTCGGCCAGGTGCAGGTGGTGATCTAACTTGACCTTGTCTTGAAGTTGTGAGATTGGCTATTTCTCGGGCAGTTAATTCCTCTTCCAAGGTGACTAGTAGTGAATCCATGTCCAAGTTGGTTTTGGATACCTTCCTGCTCACGATGAACTTCAGGTCGGGGGGCAGCTTGGCTAGTAGGACAGGTGCGATATGGGCACAGTAAGAGGCTGCTTCAATTCAAAGTGATTTCGGACTGCGCACCAGTGATTCAGTACTGTCGTAGAGCCGACGCAAATCTCTGAGGTTGCGATCAAGGGTTATGGTTTCCATATTCAGTAGAGTGAGCGATAAAGATGGAAGAGAAGTCAAAAGAGGAGATGGCAATGTGGTACGACCAGAAGGCCAGAAACAGAGTTTTTACTGTCGGAGATTTAGTGTTGGTCAGAAGGCCAGAAACAGAGTTTTTACTGTCGGAGATTTAGTGTTGGTCCTCCTACCATCGTCGTCCAACCGACGTCCATATGTTTTGAGATGATACTTGTTTGTTGCCAAATCGCCTATGAAGAATCTCTATAGCTTGTTGGTAGTTGGCAGATGAGAGAGTGAGTCCAGCAATAGCATCAGAGGCTGAATGGTCAAGGAGGGATCATAAATAGTTGAATTTAGCGACTTCAGAGAGGTCAGAGTTTAGATGAGTGGCAGACTGAGTCCCAGAAGGAGGTCCACCTAATAGGGTCCACATTGAATTGAGGCAGGGAGATTTTCGGGAGATTTACTTTGGATCCCATAAGGGTGGTTCTAGGAGCATTAATGCTCAGGTGGATCAACAGTAGGTAGTTCTATAGCTGGTGGATCCTCTGTAGGCAGGTCCAAAGCATGTGGGTCCCTGCGGGACACTTCGAGTAGTATTATCTAACCTTCAGTGTATATTCGCTCCTCCCTCATCTGCTCGGTCTCTATGGACTCTTCTGAGGCGCACGCGAGTGACCTCCTGACTGAAGATTGCTTCGAGGCTTCGTTTCAACTGATTTATCTTGGAGACCTCAAGGTGTTCACTAATAATATAATGTTGGACTTGTCCCAAGATACGAGTAGTGGAAGCTCGATGTCCCGCACGGAGTCTCTTTTTCCTGGTTAACTCATATTCACCAGTCAAATCATACAACCACCACACACACACAGAGAGAGAAATATTCACCAGTCAAATCATACCACCACCATCTGGTCATATTGCAGTGTAGGTGCGCTTTTATTGGAACACTCACTTGTCGTCTTAAATCGTACAATTCTTCTTCCAGCGGTTTAAGATCCGGCTGGAAGGACCATGTAAGATATCAGAATCTGTCCCAATTGTCCTCGTCTTCGTCAGCGCTAACTACTCACACTCACACGGTGCAATAATATAATTTTCGCGACACCCAATTCCTTTTTATGCAGACAAACATTCGTGAGGTAACGTGACCAATAAATGTTTTCACAGTAAGACCTGAGAACTTATCCGTCCTGGCCCCGCCCATATGCCATTTGAACACGCCCTCTCAACAGTTCCTCCCGTTATTTAGAGCGTATCGGAAATGATCCACTTTTAGTTGGGACTGTTGGTTCTTCAGTCCCGCAGTGATCACGCAAGAATGAAAGCTTTAAGCTGCAGTAAGCTGTTGTCGTTGGTCGTTTATTTCGCTAGCAGTTTTGTTGAAATCGCACCTACTGAGCTCGTATTAAAAGTCACGATACCTCACGACGATAACCTGTTTGAACTGAATTGTGAATCTAGAAATTCCGAAATGACAGCAGATTGTATGTATAATTTTTCTAGTTTCACAGAGTTGATCCCGTTCGAGGCCGCACCTAACAACAAACTGAAGTTCTATGTTAGCCCGGAGAACGAGTCGGTTATTACGTGCCTCTGTAATGTTAATGGTCAACGTGTAATGTCAACTTCCAAGAAGGTAGCTGGTAAGTAACTTCTTGGTTTTCTAGCTTATCAGATTTTATAAACGTGAATAAGTTCGGTGAAGGAGTAAAAAAGACTGGGAAATTCTGTGCTATGTAGGACTACAGTAGTGCTTATTCACGTCCAAATATCATTAAAAAAACACATTGTTGACACTAGAATTTCTACAGTAAGCAACACTCAGCCAATTTTACTTTAAGTATTGATTTTCTAAGGATGTGCATGAACTACACTACCCAGGATAATTAAGGTGAATGTACCAAGGTTTTTGTGAGTCTCCTGCCAAGATTCTTTAGAATATGTCAAAAAGATAGAACATGATTCTCTAAAAATGAGTAGGTACAGCCAGGGAACTCAATTAACTGGCTCTATAGCTAGTAATATGCATTCAAATTCGCTCTGCATATGAAATCTTGGCCATTTTCATCTTATGCAATTTCTCTATACCTCTACCGTGAATGTATGTATGGCTTTCAAGGCTTTACTGTTCTCCTGTAAGAGCTACCTACAGCCTCAAGGAAACCCAAGGTGCAGAACACGAATAGGAGAGAGCTCGGGAAAAGGAAGTATCTGCAGACAAGTGCTCCACGAAGTCCAGGAAAAAAATCAAGGAGATACTTATTATCTATACCAGAACTGCATGCCTGAGTCTAGCTAACTTACACCTACAAATACCCTATATCATTAGCAATGGAGTTTCCCCCAAGCTCCAACCGGCAGTTGCAGTAAATACAATGTCAATTTAATGCTCATTCACATAATGTTTTTACGCCTGTATTCATTGCTGCGTAGATTCAGAGTATCTATTGAGGTGCGCTGTGGCCAGCCGATGTGCATTGGGACACATTTCACAGTATAGAAGCAGGCGTATTTATTACTGATGTAAATTGAGTATGCAGTGTAGATTGGACTGAGGTGTAGTTTTTTTCTGGACTAGCAATCTTAGTCTCACATATTGCAACACTGGCCCATGGAACACCGTTCTGTTAGTCCAGCTAATTAACATAAGAATAATAATAATATTGGTCAAATCAAATAAGAGTTTCTTCTTATTTGGATGCACATGCACTAATTAATATTAGGCATATGCACCACATGCACGTACATGCACACAAACATGAACATGATTGGTGGTCATTAACATGATTTCACCACACAATGAGAGTTGTACATACGTGCAACTTACCAACCAAAAATAATTAACCATTTAAACACACAGACACACACACACACACACATGTGTGTACACAGACATTTCACCTGTAAAGTATGTGTTAAAAGTAATTTTTCTATTATTTCCAAATTTCAGCTATCCAGTTTGCTTCAAATATATCGACTTTGAATATATTTCAAGATGGAAGACCAAATGTGACTCTGCACTGTCCGCTGGTGATAGGTAACCTTCATCAAGAGCTGGATCCTTATAAAATATTGTGGGAAGAAAAGGATGGTGATGTATATAAACCCATCTTCAGTAGACGTTATAACTTATCTAACTTCAATAGAAACCTCACGATAACCAAGTCTGGCATCACACCAACAACATTTCGGTGCGCTCTGCAGTTGAAAAGATGTGACTCATGCCAAACGAAGACCTATGGAGGAACTTATTTTCTACTTAATCTGATAGGTAGGTGGTTGCTACAAAATTAGTCAATAAGTTTCAAGTGTTTTGGATTAGGCACATGTTTAAAGTCACTCCTTTTAATATGCATGTGTGTGGGGGAGCTGACACACAAGAATAAATTGTTCCATTAATGTTATGATGCTCAATTGAGCACATCCCAAATGGAGATGTAAGGTGGATATTAAGCAGAAGAAACATTTTAAACACTGTAAAATGCAGTAGATTAAAAATTCGTGCTTATCAATATCAGAAATATCACCACTAGCTAAATCATCAATATTACTTGCTCCATCTCTGCACTGTAATGTCTCAGATTCCACTCTGTTTAGATCTAGGATCATGAAGCTGATCACTGTCACAAGCACCTGATATTATCCAGTTTCAGTTTAAACTTGGCATTGTTCCAATCAGTTGTGTATCAAAATATCTACTTTTCAAAACTCTGTTGTTAACGCTGATATTTGTGAAAACTCTGATTATGTATCTGCAAAAATGGAAGATCTTCTGCAATTCCAGTAAAAAGTTAATATTTAAAGCCTTGATAAACATAGCCTTACGCTTACTAAAGCCTTGCTAATATGATAATTATTTGGCGACGAGGACTAACTGTCGAGCAAGAAGAGAGAATTGCTAACATCTACGGATCCATCTAAGAGTTCTGCCTCAAAAAAGATAACTGGACCTTATACATCGAGAGGTTGCATCATTATGTTTGTTGCAACCAATGTCGTAACAGAACATAAGAAGTGAGCTATCCTTCTTACAGTGTGTGGAGCAGCAACTTTCAAGCTGGTTAGGACACTGGTGGACAGCACTGAATTGGAAAGCACCAGTTATGCTCAGCTGGTCCAATGTTGCCCACTGTGATCCTATTCCATCTAGCATCATGCAGAGCTTCAAATTTAATAGTTGTATGAAAGCATCAGGAGATTCTCTGTCCAACTATGTAGCAGCATCGCAGAGCACTTTCAGTACAAGGATGCTCTGAAGAAGATTCCACATGATCATTTGTTTTGCGAAGTCAACCATGATGGAATACAGCAGCGGTTGTTGGCCAAAAAAGAATTTAGCATAGAAATTGCATTCGAGTTAGCCTTGGCTATTGAGTCAGAAGAAAAAGACACTCAAACAACCAGGATAGCCAATAGAAAACACTCTTCAGCCACGGAGATATCAGTTCCATACTCCACCAAGGGTCTGAAAAGAATTACACACACCTCAAAACAAACCAGTATGTTATAGGAGGTGTGGAGGAGAACATATCGCTCCAGATTGCAAGTTTTGAAATGCTGAATGTCGTAATTGCTTGCCCAAAAAATGGGTCATATTGCAAAGGTATGCAGGAAAAAGCCAACATAGACAGGACATAAAAGCAAGCAAGTGAAAGGTCACCATTATTTGGTTGAAGTCAAAATACAAGGGAGTCCTTTCTGGACTGCGACCTACACAGGAAGGAAGATGGAAGGCTAACTGCAACCGTCTAGAGAAAACCCACGCATACCAACCGGTCCCTTGATTATAGATCACATCATCCCATCTATGCAGTGATGAAGAGCTTGTATAATAGAGCCAGAAGAGTAGTGACTGAGAAGGAGGATCTTTGGAAGGAAGAACATTATTTGAATAGGGTCTTCATAGAGAACAAGCCTTAATCAACTTTTCATCTGCAGAAACATCTAAACACAGAAAGGAAGATGAGTACACTAGTACAGGCAATGAGGTGTCTATCCTATGATAGTGATTCCTTATGCAGCAGGGATGAGTGAAGACATCAGGATGGTCTGAAGGAAGTTCAACATCAAAGTTGTCTTCAGATCAAGAAGAACTCTGAGGGGACAACTGATCAGAGTGAAAGATGTTTTACCAGCTAATATGCACTTGTGTGCTGTGTACCGCATCCCTTGTAGCTGTAGGAAATACTACATAGGGGAGACCATCAGAAGACTGGAGACCAGAGTGAGAGAACATCAAGTTGCCTGTAGAAAGTGTAATAAAGTAAACTCTGCACTTGCTGAGCATGCATGTGATAATGGACATCCTATTTTGTGGGAGGAAGCTACCATCTTGGACCAGGCCAGAAGACAGAAGGAACTGCGAGTAAAGGAAGCATTTCATATCGGCTTAGCACCAAAGTGTGAGCAGTTCAATAAAGACTGTGGAATGGACTTGCCTGGCTGCTGGGGAACTACTCTGAAGAGCCTTAACTTGAAGCCACAACCACTATAATTAATATTTATTACTATTATTATCGTTATCTTTATTTTATTTTATTATTTATTTATTTATTTATTATCTGATTATTATTTAATTTTTTTATGATGATGATGGTGATGGTGATGGTGATTATGGTGGTGGTGATGATGATGATGAGGATGAGGATGAGGATGAGGATGAGGATGATGAGGACGAGGATGATGATGAAGGATGAGGATGAAGATGATAATGATGATGATGAGGAGGAGGATGAGGATCATGAGGATGAGGATGGTAATTGAGGATGAGGATGATGATGATGATGATGATGAGGATAATGATTGACGATGATGATGATGATGATGATAGTATGATGAGGATGATGATGAGGATGATGATGAGGATGAGGATTATGATGATGATGATGATCATGAGGATGAGGATGATGATGATGATGATGATCAGGATGAGGATAATGATAATGATGATGATGGGGATGATGATGATGATGATAATTATGATGATGATGATGATGATGATTACTATTACTATTATGTACTATTATTATTCGTAGTAGGACTAGTAGTAGTAGTAGTAGTATATAGAGTAGTAGAGGTAGTACATAGAATACGGATGCCACTGTTGTTGGCGGCTTGCATCCTCTGGGTGACAGGGATCAAGTCAGCTTTGGAGATTCCCAGTTTCTGGAGGATGTGAGTCCCGACCAGACAGCTCTGGCATCCAGTGTCAGCCCAGGGGTGGATCCAGGGGGGTTTCTGGGGTTGCAACCCCCCCCATAACGTTCTAAACACTAGCTCCACCTCAAGTTTCTTTGTTAGATATAGACACTTTGTTAGGATATAGACACTTTGGTTAAACTACAAACTGTTAAATATGAATGAAATTCTAGTAAACCCACACTCCTGGAATGTGGCTGTGCATGATTATAGCTGGCTATATAGTTCATTTTGTATCTGCCATCAATATTGCCATGTCTGGAAGTAGAAAGAGGTCATCACCCAGGGATTGCACCCAGCTGACAACCTTTTTTAAAAGGTAAGATACAATATACAGCTAGTATATGAACAATAAGGGTTAAGAGTTGAATGCTCAATTTATAATAGCCTTCTAATTAATGTAGAATCGAGTCTGGGTCCCACATCCCTGTGTCAACGACTGGTAACTCTAGTGCATCAACTGATATAGATTTATTTGTTCAATCACCATCAATGACAGTCACAACCACTACATCGAGCTCTTCCTTGTCAATGCCAACTACTGTTTCTCAGTTATGCTCAGCAACAATTGATACGATGACTACATCACTCAGTGTAGTTCTATCAACTAGTGGACAGGTGGACTTAGGGACAATAGTTGAAGCCGCTCAAGGTAACTGGGATAAGCTTAGGTCATTAGCAAATAATATCCCAGATGATCGTAAGAAGCGATATCTTTCTCATCATTCCAAACCTTCTTCTTCTGATCATCTTCATTCACATCAGGTTACCAAAGTAGGAAAAACCTGGAGTGTATCCTTCCAGCTTGGATGGTTAGTACAATTTCCTTGGCTTTCATACAGCACTGTTCTTGCAGGTGGTCTTTGCAGATATTGTATAGTTTTTCCAGAGCAGCCAGGTAGAGGCAGTGTTTCTGGAGTTGGCAAGCATTCTGGTTTGTTAGTTTTGTCCCCATACCAGAAACCATACTCAAAAGCACTTGGCAAGGATGGTGTTGCCACTCAGAGGTAATAATAAAGATAAAATCATGTTTGCCTACAATAGAAAGGAAAGTTTAGATCACTTTTTCAGTTGTTGGGAAGCTGAGCAGCTGTCCTCAAACATCACCCCTTATTTGGTAGGCGAAATGCACTGTATACTACCAAGGTTATAAACACATTTATGCTTTTTATGCTTGTAAAATAAGAAACTGCCAAAAAAAAAAAAAGAGAAAAGAAACTCTTCCCCTTTACTGTTATTGCTGAGGAGGTGACTGATCCTCATGAATCATTGTCCTATGCTACGTAGACTTAATTTCTCTAAAAGAGCAAATGTCTAATTAATCTAAAGAGAGAAAATGCTCCTGAGAGAAAATGCTCCTGCAATTTTTTCTTATATTATCGTCTTTCTCATCCTTCAATATCTTTAGATCCAACAAAACTCCTGGACCAGGTGTATGATAGAACTGCTGTGATATCATCTGAGATATTATTTATTGCATAAAGATATGCGGCAGTTAAACAGTATTTTTTTATAGATTGGTGGTTATATTTATGATTTTCTAGGAATAATCATCGAAGTGAGTAAATTCAAGTTTATTATGGAGAAATGAATATTAATATACAGCTCGTATATTCAATAAATGGATGAAGTCATGTGATTTTCCTTAGTAAACTTATTTCATTCTGTAAAAACCATTTCAAATGAAACAGATCCAGCACGAAATCATGAGGATAACTAGTTAAGATAACCATAGATGTTCGTAGTGATTCTACATACTTAATTAACCCCATGTGTATACCCACATCTGTCCATTTTATATGCCTTGACATGGTCATCTTGAAATAAGTAATCCCCAGAAGCAAGGATCACATTTGACATCACAGGCACAGAGATGTGTGCAGGAAAGATATGTCTAACAGCACATCAAGGGCGTGGGAAACATATTTTGACTGGCCAGGCTGGGATTGGAACTGTCCCCACTGAAGCCAATCTACCTGGAATGCTATAATCACATGTATTACATCCTGACAGATGTATTATCACTCTTCTACAGTTCCAAGCTTCTAGGTTACCGAAACAGCTATGAGAGATGACAATAAGCATGTGAGGTTACAAATATACTGATAATATTAAAAAATTACTTGAACTGTCTAAAAATATTACTATGGTGTTCATTATTACTGGTGAATTCATTAGCAACTTCATGTGCATATAATTCACTATCCACCCACCTGAAGACCACCACCATCTGAAAGGAAGAAACAATGAGTGTTAGTAGAACTGTGCTTAATTATAGAACTAACCTGTTCGCTATTAGATACATCAGTGGTTTCGTCTACCATAATAGTGAAGAACTATGAATCTTGCAGTTGAGAAGTGACTATTCGGAGATTCATCAAAGACATAACCTTCAATATCTCATTTTGGATGACATTAGATGTGTAATTCTCTCTCTTTCTCTTGAGCCACTCAAGAATCTGAACCAAAAGTAATCTTACATCTCAACTTGTTTTTACTAAGCTATAACTTTGGGTCATCTTCTCCACGAAACACTAGTAATTGCCATCAGTTTCATCACCATGTCCTCATATAGCAGATCCCTGATGAGCAAGAAATCGTAAGTTAGATATTATCTTCAACAAACACTGTCTATTTTAAGCTTTCCCATGAGCATGTTCTGAAGACAGTGATTCGCCAACATCACTGGCTGTTGCTGGTATAGTTAACAACACTTGAACAGCATCTTTGAGAGACAAGCATCTTTCATGCTTTCGAAAGGATTTTGTTGCTGCATCTTTCCAATTACTGAAGCCTCTGGAAACCTTTCAGATTAACAGTAATAAAACTAAGACAGAGTACAAGTTAAATTAACTTACGAAAGATTGTTCTGCTTTTCCTGTTCTCATTTTTCCTTTCTTAATTGCTTTTTTTTAAGACTAAATCTCTATCTACATCATAATGTAACCAGTCCAATGTCCTAAACCAAGAAGCTTGGCAAGACCTCTCTTTGTTCTGCTTTCTGCGCTTTGGAAAGGCAAATGAGAGAGATGTGTGATGAGGCTCAGCTATATCATAGACACTAACACACTCCACTTCTACACTTGTAGAAGCAGCCATTTCAGAAGATCTAAAAAGAATCAGCTGCTTAAGACTAGAGCACATGTGCACATAGACTTACTGAGCATGCCCAGTTTTATCCAAGGTATTTGACCTATGACCTCACTTTTTCTTTAAATATTGGTCAGGCCCGGGTCTGACCAGCCTGACCAGCTCCAACGCCTATGCAAGTCATGGTGGTATCGTACTTTGAGTGGCACTTCACTACAATAAGATGAGGCTTTAATGATTGTCCAGTTATGTGAAATCCATCGATGTCTTTCTTCCAGCACAACTCATTGAAGTTGGGTATCTCTAGCATAGTTGTCCCCATACATGTCCTTGTAAAACAACCCTTCTAAGTGTCTTCCTTTAATGGATGCTTCTATGAGGGTTATGGTCTCTATTGCACGATTCTTCTTGCTGAAGAGCTATGGCACTGTTTGAACTCATATGAACTTTATAGGAGGACAGTGTATATTTCCAGATGAGCCATTTAGCATCCTTAGGAGTCGTTGACAGACTGATAAATGTGACCATCACATCAGGAAATACTTCCAATGTCCTGCAAACTGAAATTGTATCATATCCAGTAAGTACATGTGAGAATGGTGTGTGGCTCTGCAGTTTTGAGGTCCTGAACTCTTTGCACATTGATAGCCTGGGATGTAATGTTGGTCTATCCAGCTAACCACAGTTTACTCACATTTATTTGAAGGAAGGCAAAAAGAGCTATTATCACAACATCAGAATCTACAGTCCTGATTAAGATGTTTTCGTGATCTCCATTTTCAGCATGTTTTGCAAGCACAAGTAAGCATGAGTCAGCTTCTTCAGCTACTGACTAACTAAACATTCTATGGTCCACGTTCAATAATATTTTATCTGTTTCATTTGTTACTAAATGCTGTCATCTAATTTCAATGTCATCATGTTCTAAAGTTAAAAAGTCATGCATTATATTATGGGGGTGATAACAAAACCCACTTAATAGATAATTCCAGATTCATGCCCTGTGGAGGAAGAATACAATTTTACTTTCCTAAGTACTTAAAGGTAGTCTAGTGTAGCCAAATATTGGGTCATAGCCACATGAGCAACTGATGATGATGTAATAAATATTATACGTGCCATAGAAAATGTTCACATTTCCATGAGCGCTCACAAAATTTCACAGTTATTTTACCTCGTCAATATTCGGTAGTTAAGAGTATTTTGGGACATGTACATACCAGAGGAGAGGAGGTAAGGGTACCTCTTGTGTAATTTTTAATTATATTGCATTGGGAAGAATTACCTCACACTGAAGAGTTGTTATGTTTGTAAAAGTTGATCTAGCATGTAGTGCAATACACCAACAGCACTAAGTATGATAATGATATCATCTTTAATTGCTGCAGATGTTATTGGCTTCATCAATGCACCTTATACCGTGAATGAACGTGATGGCATGGCAACCATGACAATTGGATTCCTAAGTGGCAACAGTTCACAGGTTGATGTAACTATTTCAGTATCTTTTTTTAATGGATCTGCTATAGGTAAGTCAAATTTTATGTAAGAGTCTAAGCAGATTAAAAGAGCTCTGTCTTGGGTGTTGAATATACTACAAAAGGTTCTGTAATGAAGTAATAATCCCGAACCAATCATCTAACGTTTACACTTACTATTTTCGGCTGACATCGAATACTTTATGTTTTCCAGCTTTTTTATTTTAAATGAAATACTTCAGTCTTCATTAAGGAATGTTTAAAAAAAGCTGATTTAAAAGAGAATCTAACTCTTCTATGGATTGACGCGTGACATACTCACAAGAGTGATACACTATACCGGAAGAAATGAACTTAACATCTGTAATTCTGTTAGCATGCACCCCGAAAGTTGCACTAGTTGTGAAAAATATATTGTACCAGTAACTAACTTAGTGGATATTCCACTCCACATTACTTATCATGATGGGTACGAAATGTTTACCATTGCTGGTGTGCTGGGGATGTGGTATAATTGTAATAGGTAATGCATATCACAATGCACTGCAGCTCTCTGTTTTTGTAAAGTACTTTAATCTTGTCCCATCTTGCAGTTTGTTGAAGAAGTCCGATAATGTCAATCCCCACCAGACTCCAGATCTTGGCAGGTACAGGTTGAGTGATGGAGCTTCTTTGCTGAGTTTGGCATTACTGATAACTTCGCACATATTCTTGTACATCGTTCTTCATGACTTTCCAGTAATATCACTCAGATATTTTAAGGAAGGTTTTATCTCTGCCAAAGTGCCCTCTCTCTAGATGGATTATCATGACATGCCTTCAGAATACTGGGCACACAGGTTTTGACAAGAACCTCCTTGTATCCATGGAAGCGAGTTCCATTGTCAGCACAAAATGGCTTTGCTGTTTGACGAAACTGAGATTTTGCATTCACATGCTAGGCAGGATCCAGATCATAGATATGCTCAGAGCTGGTGTAGAAGTTTAAAATCAGGTTATTCATGATAGATTTCTTTGTGAAAGTTGAAAAAATTATGAAAAAACTGAATAATATGCCCACTAATTAGAGGATACACAGAACAACACCACTCACAAGCTTCAGGCACAATGACAGACAAAAGCAAGAGCAACATATACATGACCTCAGTTTACCCTCTGACAACCTCATACATCACCTGACCTGACATTACACCTCACAGAGAGATAGTGATTTCTTTATTCTGTCCTGTTTGAACATAGAATTTTTAATTAACACATTGTGAAATTTATAAATTCATAGTTGTATTACAAACTTTGCATTCAAAAACTTAAATATTCAGTAATTTTCGGATTTACTTTCGATTTCTTAGCAATTTTTATTTCATAATTTCTTTTAGATTTGTAAATTTATTTTTTAACCTCTCTGTTTAACCTCTCTGTTTAAACTCAATTATTGCCATCTCATATTCTCCTCCCCTCTTTATAATCTCCTTTCTTAATCTTGAACCTACCTTACCCATTTTGGGTTATTATTTTGTATCTGAATTGCCTTCTTGGAATAAAATCATTTTGAATAGCTTCTGCAAAATGTTTATATTCGTTATCCAAATCATTAATTATAATTTGAAGGCTGATGACCTGACTTTTCCTTCTTGGTCATTCTGAAATAATCCTAACCCTCCCATGGGGAACTCAACTCACTTGTTCTGGCCCATGTGGGGTAATGCCACTCCACACCTCATTCTTAAGCCTATTTCTTAAACCTAGCTTTTCTGAAGCCTGTTACAATTCTATTATTTTCTTTCTTCTCAAGTTAAGGTCAAATTTGATTATTTTGTGATCGCTATTTCCTAATGTTACTCCAATTTCTAAATTTGTAATTGTATTTATCTATTACTTAAAGTAAGTCCAGTATATTTTTACCCCGAGTTACCTTATTTATGAGGTATAATCTGGACAAGAGAGATACAGTCTGGTCTACCCCAATATATATAAATTAAGATGGGGGAAAAATCTTGACATTGAAATACAGACTTAATTATGAAAAACACAAGGCAGGTGTGATCTGGACTTGAGAGGTATATACTGAGCTAGTATAAAACAGGCCATTCCACTTTAACCCCATGTATAGTTTGGTGGTGGTTAATGTGGGCTGCTACACCGGGCTCTACCACAAGAGGACAAAGAGTTCGGTAGGGTAAAACAGCTATCCTAGACCATTTCGGTTTAGAAATGAACACATCTAGATAGAAATGGTGGCAAGCCTAGAAGAAAGAGTCCAAGTTTTTCATTGTCTTCAGCAATTATATCCAGGACCTGACAAACCCCTATATCAAGAGTTGCAGGGTCTGTCCATTATTGATAGATCTATGTTCTTGTCTCTGATGGCTTCCCTCATGATGTTTGGCTTCATGCTCCTGACCCAGAATGCGACTTCATCTGAGATCAACATAGTGATATCCATTCAGGTGGTGCAGCCGATGGATGTAGGGTGTAGAGCACAAAACTATACTGTGGGTTGACCTACCAATCCTGAGCAAGTTATTAATGAGATGGAAAGAGAAGAACAACTCGTAAAAGTCCAGGCAGTCTCAACCAGGGATGCAGAACAGAGGAAACATGCAATGGAGGAGGGAAATAACGAGGCTTCCCGTGACTCAGGAGTTATGCCCACAAACCTAGCAGAGAAGTTTGACTTTGACAACTGTATCTTCCTGTTGGCCAAGACCAGTTCGAAACTAACCAAGAGGAGAGGGCGCAGGATGCAGTCAGGAAGCACTGAAGGCAGCAGATTTGAAGATCTACAGATCAGAAATGGAATCGACAACAGATGACCAACAACTGTTAGATAGCCAGATATTGGTGAAGGAGCAGCTGATGTCAGAGCAGGTAGATGACCAGACATAATCAGAGGCTTGAAGTCTGGCAAGGGAGAATAAAGTAAATTACTTCATCGAAGAGGGAGTGCTCTATCATCACAGCAGAGAAGACATAAAGTGATCTGTGGACCATACATCATCATGCACTTGGTTTTTGCAGCACCCTGTGGGTTAAACATGGCAGACCAAATGATGCGATATCAGCGGTTCCACATAAATATGATAAAGGAGTGGAGGATAGCCTCTGCAACAGTGTCGGATGTCTTGGTAGTGTAGCAGGAAGCAGAGGATATCTAGATTGGCATGATGGAAGTGAAGGAAAGGTGACAATGAGCTGTATGACA
The DNA here is from genome assembly GCA_028752905.1 of Cladorhizidae sp. MBARI D1340-BT2. Taxonomy (NCBI): domain Eukaryota; kingdom Metazoa; phylum Porifera; class Demospongiae; order Poecilosclerida; family Cladorhizidae; species Cladorhizidae sp. MBARI D1340-BT2. Next base: position 6,752,114 of record JAQNBH010000010.1, read on the forward strand.
CACAACATGAAGAGCTAAATAAGGTGCTGGAGCTAGATTCAAAATGTAGAGCATTTAGCGACTAGGGAAGGAGGGCCACGGTAGGGTTATCGCAAGTCATTTACACAGGGAAATCCACACCATTACATCTCCCACTTACCACATTCTCAAGGTGTGGGAGGAATAGGATCAAGAGAAATCAAGGCAATGTTAGAGGCCAACATCATTGAGCCATCCAGGAGCCCTTGGTCGTTCTCCATAGTGACCATAAAGAAGTAAGACAGCGGACTGTGATTTGCTTGGACAATACGAGTCTAAATAGCATCACCGTGATGAACAGTATCCCTTGCCACAGATTAACTATCTGATAGACCATCTTAGATAAGCCAAGTATATTATGACACTCAACCTGACCAATGATCATGTTCCTATAGTACCCAATGACAGAGCTTTCATCAGACCATTACACAAACCAACATGTCTTATCTGGCTGGTATTATTGACTGTACCTTTATTCATGCATTTCATAAATCAATAGATACCATATGTTCTTGCTGTTGTTGAATGTTGTACAAGAGAGCTCTACAAACCAAAAGTAGATATTTTGTTAGTGAACATACCTTACCTTTAAGGACTTGGTAGCAGTTGCCAAATAGCGAGAACTTCACGAATCAAATAGACCTGTAATTTATATCAACTAGCTTGATAATGTCATCGATGAACTTACACCCTTTTATTTATTTTTTCCTCCTTAACCCTTTAAATACGCCGGGGGGTCAAAATGACCCGGAAAAATGGTCACGCTTCTAAGCATGCGCAGCCAAAGTCGGGTAAGTTCAATCATTGCGCACTAAGCATTATTGGATAGTGTGCTTTTAAAGGAATCGAATGAACTATAGAAGTGTATAGGTTTCGATCGGGTTTTTAAAAAGCTATGGCTACTCGGAAGTTCGCCGCTGCTGAAGTCTTAGCTATGTTAGAAGATGTTCAGGATGACGGTTTAGATAACTATGACGAAGAACTAGAGCAAGAAAGTGATGGCGAAACACTCGAGACTGGTGACTACACTGATGAAGATGGTAAACAGGTGCTGGTAGACTCTGATTTACTTCACACTAGTGTCATGACAGCTTTGAGAAGAATCGATGAAGATGTTTTGCCATGTGAAGTGGACTCATTACTGCTATTTGATGCTGAACTGATGGAGGAAGATGATGTTGGTGAAAGTGACACTAGTTCTTCTGTTGCTGGCTTGGATGTAAGTGAGCAGATAACCATGCCAGATGATAGTGCAAGCAGTGGGTGTGAGAGTCCAGAACATGAAATTGAGAGGGGTGTTCATGGGAGAGGGAGGGGACGGGGAAGGGGTCATGGACAGAGGGGTCGTGGATGGAGTAGGGGTCGAGGACGGGGTCGTGGATGGAGAAGGGGTCGAGGACGGGGTCGAGCTAGTGGAAAAGAGGGAGAGATTGAGAGCCAGGGTGAAGACGAAAGTGATGGTCAGTCAGAGTCGGGAGATAGCGAAAGGAGGAATGATAAAGAATCATCAGCATGGACATGGAGACGTAACAAATCGCATGTTGCTAATAATAAAGTTCTCTATACTGATCTTCGTGGCCCAAAGGGTGACTGCCTAAATTGCAGCACACCCTTGGATTTTTTTCAGTTGTTCATAGACAAGAACATGGTTGACCGTATTGTCGAAGAGACTAATAGGTATGCATGTCAGGAACGTTCAACACATAATCATCTTTCTCCCTGGTCGGATGTTACTTATGAAGAAATTCTAGCCTTTATAGGCCTCAATATAGCCATGGGCATAATTTCCCTCCCATCTATAAGAGATTACTGGTCTAAGGACCCACTATTTGCCCATCCATGGTTTGGTACTGTCATGACAAGGAGTAGATTCCAGCAAATTCTTCGTTATTTTCACATAGTGGACAATTCCACAGCCTTGGACAGTACATCACCTGCTTATGACAAACTATGGAAAATTAGGCCCTTGATAGACCAGGTCAATCGAATTTCACAAGCTAATTTTACCCTTGGTAAGGAAGTGTCTATTGACGAAAGCATGATTGGAACAAAAGCCAGAATTTCTTTTCTTCAATACATGCCTAAGAAGCCTACGAAGTGGGGAGTAAAGGTGTGGATACTCAGTGATTCTAAAACAGGCTATATTTACAATTTCAAAATTTACACTGGTAAGGATGGAAATACTGTTTCTAAAGGCCTGGCTTATAATGTGGTATATGGACTTATGGCTGGTTGTTTGAATAAGAGCCACTTCCTCTATGTGGACAATTTTTACACAAGTCCACAGTTGTTCCATGATCTTCTCAAAGATGAAACATACTGTTCTGGAACTGCACGTACTAACCGCCGAAATTTCCCTAAGGAGTTGAAGCGTCAAAGACGAGAAAAGGCAGCTAGGGGTGACATAAAAACATTATATTATGATTCAATTACTGCAGTACGTTGGTTTGACAAAAGAGATGTTATGATGCTATCTTCTATCTTTCAAGATGAAACAGTTATAGTCGATCGTCGTTCTGGCCATTCAGTCTTGTCTGTTACCTGCCCTAAAATAGTGCAAGATTACAATGCATTCATGGGTGGGGTGGATCTGGCTGACCAGCATATGATGTATTACAGCTGTGGCCGCAGGGGCATGAAGTATTGGAGGCGTATTACTTGGAGAATACTGGATCAAGTTGTCTTGAACTCCCATGTGCTTTACAATCTAATGCAAGATAAAAGGTGTAAAACTCGTCTTTCACAAAAGGAATATCGTGTTACCTTTAGCTTATGCTTTATCTGCTCCAATGCATCTACTGGTACAGGGTCATGGACGTCGTTCTCCTAGCATGAAAAGCTTGGACCGTCTTAAGGGGAAGCATTTTGCTACCAATCAGCAACCAAGGAAACGTTGTGCTGTATGTGCAAAGAAAAAAACACCTGCAGGCAAAGTGAAGGACACAAAAACTGGTAATTACTGTGTGAAATGTGATACTTATTTATGTAGAGGTCGATGCTTTCAACGTTTTCATACTTTGGTCAAGTATTAGCATGTTATTTTCATTATTATATCATCAAATGTGATGTATGCTTACACAGTGTCAAAATAAAGCATAAGTTTAATTGAAAATTTTGGAGAAATAAATGAATTTTTGTATACGGGTCATTTTGACCCAAAATGCTCGAATTTATAACGGGATTTAGAGGGTTAACTGAGAAACAGATTAGTGTTAGACACCTTTTGGAAAGTTTGGTGTCTTCTGGAACTAAAACTGTTATGTGTAAAACTGTTATGTGTTCTGGACAAGTTTTGCAAGTGTGGAAATGAGAGAGATAAATCCTCCAAAATATAATCCAAGCTTTTATACACATTATTTACAGTTTTTAGGTCAGCAGGTTTGCTAGGTTAACAAGATATGCTCGAAGTATTTTTAGCAGCACCAACATTTTGGCTGCTAAAAAGCTGCCTTAACGAGTTTTTAGCTGATATTTGAGCATTATTTTTGTGTCTTTTAGCTTCCATTAACTGAAAAAGGTAGGTCAAACCAATACAGACAGAGTGCTAGTGCATTCTCTGATTTATATAAATAATATAGTTTATGCCTTCCTATTTACTATAATATTGGCAAAGAATTTAAGGAATATTGGAAGTCTTCTGAGCTCGGTCAAAGATAAATTGGATACTATCATGAAATCATCACCTGTGTATAGGATTCTCTTCAGCTACAGAAAAGTTTACATTGTTGAAACAAGAAGGAGTTTGGAGAACCAAATCAAGGAGCATAAAGATGCATGAGAAATGGAGAACTTGAGAAGTCAGCTATCAAATAGCATGCGTAGTACCAAAGCAACAAATCTTGTAGAAAATGACCTCTGTGATTGACAGAAACTGTGGACAGAATTGCTCTTGAAGGAGGCACTGCACATCTACAGAGATCACTGCTTCAATTGAGATGTAGGGCTGGCACTATCCGATTTACTCCCATACTGAAACCATGCCCATCTTCATTTGTGTGATGTGTTGCTGTGCATATACACTTCCATTCAGATGGATCAAGAATCACGTGCATTTGTTATGTGAAATGTGTTGCCAGCAAGTGCAGATGCATTGTGTTGTTTTCATTTTTAAATTTTCTCTTATGAAGACTGAAGTATTTTGCTTGAAAGTTTGGCACTAAAAACCAAAAAAGCTGATTGAAAGAGAAACTTCAAGTTTCATGTTCTGTATGCAATTATAAGTGATTAGACCAGTGGAATATCTTATTGCTATAGCACAGTAGGCACTATTACATGGTGACAATGTTAGCATTACCTTGCAACTATTTGAGACATTTGTATTCAAGAAACTTTATATGGCTAAAGTGGCAATGCATAATCTCTAGACTATATCCCCGGGAAGTAGTTTGCTAATAGTTATTTTAATAATCTTCATATTATTATCTTGTTAAAAAAAATTACTCTTTTGTGAAAGCAACAAGCAATATTTTAATAAGCTTCAATAGATGCCAACATTAAAACCCAATTTGTTGGTCTTCTACAAGGCAAATCTCCCTGATGAAGATTGAAGCATTTATTTGAAAGCACTTGGTTGAAAGATTGACATAAATAACAATGTGAGCTGATTAAAAGAAAGATAAATATTTGGTTTGCATTTTATTAAGTCAACAACATACATTTGCATATACCAACAAAACATACTTACACATAACCACAAGACATTTCCACACTTGAAATTGCTACTTTACTTGCAGTTAATGGGATAATTGGAAAGAGGGGTTTTACAATAGCAACTGTTATCATGGGGATTCCCCTTCCACGCTTTTTCTGATGTTTATGAAAGCCTTTTTGCTGAGCAGAGATGCACAGGCAACTATGCCTAGCATGTGCAACTCTGAATTTCATCACCTTAAAAATGTGGTGCCTCTAAATTGGTTCTACATATAACATGACATAGCATTGCATAGCTTTTGTTTGCTTCACTGCAACTGCATTCTAATGCATTCTTATGGACAATGACTTTTTCAATAATGATTTACTCAACTTTGGCAAGATGCTCTAATCTTCATCAGCAATAATGTGATGCTACCTGGTAGGTATCTATCCACCAGGTGATGTAAACCACAATCTTGCACACATGTCCCACATGTGAGTGGGATATAAAAACATGAATCTAGCAATTAAAACTGTCTGATAGATGCACTATTTTTGTGTTTGGAGTGATTAATGTGAAGGGTACTTGTAAAATTATTTATTTTTCTTATAAAATGTGTGCTGTTAATAGTGCTTAATTTCCCACTAACCTGGCTTTAGTGCTGCACTACAGTGCTTAATTTCCCACTAACCTGGCTTTAGTTCTGCACTATTAGCTTAAATTTCCCAATAAGCTTGCTACTATTATCAGCAACTACAGGACTTGGTTAGCTAATGTTGCCAATTGCAATTCATAAGATTTGATCTTCATGCTAACATTTTATGGTGGCTAGTCGAAAGACATCTCCAACATCAACAACTATGATAACATATCATCTATTTCAACTAGATGCTCTAACCTTTATCCTGATGAAGGCTAAAGCATCTAGCCATGAGAGTGTAAATATCAAGTTGGTTATTGAGAAAGTCATTGTAATTCGTAATGTCATTGTAATTTGGTTTGTCAACTAAAAATTCATTAAAATATTATCTTACCATTTATAGTGGACAGCAGTGCCTAGAGATACTGTTAATATAACCACAAATGTGTGAATAGCATTATAAGAGTAATATAAATTTAAATTTATGCTAACAGTTTACCTCCCACCACCACCATTTTTTTAAGGATCCATGTTAATTTATATCTTGGGACACCTATTTTTGTCTTCGTAAATTATCAATTTATGACCAATATTATTTTTGTCAGCTTTGCAGGATCATGGAGATGAGTTCTACATCTTGAATGCTGACAACCCGTCCGCTATTGTCTACTTTATTATAGAAAATGACAACATATATGAAGTCACCAAATTGGTGGAGGCACAATTAAGTTTCGTAGGTGATCAGCCTGCTCATGTCACTATTGCTCCAGAAAATGCACGGATCTATATCTTGGATGATGAGGGTAATAAATATCATTTTATGTAACACCACATATGGAAGAATGAAATGCATGCTTGTGTTGTATTTTAATATTAATCACTCCAATATATTTATGTAGTCGTGAAAACTGATGTCTAAATAATTCTTGGAAAGACAAATAAAAGCATGTCCCAATTTGTGATATATTATCATGTTATAGTATATAGTTTTGTGTAGTTTTAATAATAATCTATTTCAAATATAGTGATGAGATCATTTATGTAGCTATATATGTTTATTATCAAAATGTTATCTTCCAGTTTTGGATTTTAGATTTGATCCACAACTATACTCTATCAGTAAAGATATTGTAAATGTCAGTCTGAAGTTGCATTTGTTCAGTGGAAACATTGGAGATATTGGGATCATATTAGGGGCAAGCATTGCTTCTAGTTATAATCTACGTGGTAAGCATGTTACTATTACACAAGTAAACGACCAATTTAAATTGGTTGATTTGTCAACTACTCTAGTATTTCAATTTGACATGGATATAACACTGATCGGTTACTACAATGTCTAGTTAGTGGTTAGTCTCATCACATTTTTTCTGTATATAGTATAGAGAACGGATAACTATCCTCATAATAATTATTATTGTGATCATGATGTGATTTTGTTTTGTTTTTTGGTAGACGTTACTTTTGAACGAAATGATATATTGAAATTTGTGGAACTTACCATACTCTCCGATGGCATGACAAAGAGACCAATGGATTTTAAAGTTAAATTGTCAGTTATTACCTATACCAATGGACAAGCTGTTCCAGATGAAGATAAGAAAAGAATTTATCTAGGAGATGCTGAAGTGATCATAGATCCTTCTTCTTCAATCACAATCGTGGCACCTCTCTCTATCCCAATTATTGTTGGGGCAACATTAGGACCAGTGGCATTGTTAATCATTGGTGGTATAATATGCTTTACTTTTGCATTGCTGTATGCTGTGAGGAGAAGAAGAAAATTCTCACCTAATCAGGCTCAGGAACATGAAAATATAAGGTATTTGGGTATGTGTTGGAGTATGCATAAAGTTGGTTGTTGAATGACACTTACATCAGTCAGCAACAATTTGGAGGTTAGTACACTAAGTCAGTTCTTAAACCTTATATATTACTCTCATAAGTGGGGGTTATGTATATCAAATGCAGATTAAACAAATTCATAATGGTCAGGCCAAGAAGTTGTAAGTGGCAATTTTTTTAATTGTTTCTTTTGCTACTCTCAGACTCGGTCCTTATTTTTAAATTGTGCATTGTGTAAGAATTTTTCTAGTAGTTTAAAATGCTATGGTGAAGTGAGTTGCTTTCACAACAAAGTTAATCACAACACTAGAGAGAAGAGACTAAAAACATGGAACATGACAGTGGTTTATAGCCTAGCCATGCATACACACATCCATTAAAGTGTTCTACAACTTTCTAGTTCTCTAGCCGAGTCAGCACCATGCATGTGACTTATGTAGGTATTGAATGAGTTCCATTCATGTAGAGAGTCAGAATGACTCAACAGTTTGAGTAAAGTGGTTCATTCCACAGGACCACCCCAGAACTATTGGTGACTGGTAGGGTTTTTGTAGATGGTGGATGTCCTTGGCACCACGGCTTAGCTACCTGAACATGTGGGGCGATATCAAGGTGCCCTGGCTTAAAATGGGGGTCTATTGAATTGGTGTCCAGTTTGCCTCTGAAATCAATTGTGCATAACTCTGTACTCCTCTCCAAAATGTGGAATGGGCTTCAAATGGATGCTGAAGAGGTGTGGGATGTGTGTCTAAATGGATGCAGACATGTTCACTGTTCTAAAGGTCCGGTGGGATGGAGGTCCTAGGATCCCCATGGCAGGTTGTGGGAATGGGCACAAACTTGGCAGATAGTGCCACAGATTGTGCCTGTGTCTTGCCATTGTGGTTTTGTAATGAAATCGCCTGGAAACTGTGAGCGGGGCACCATATAGAAGTTCAGCAGAGGAACAGTTTAACTGTTGTTTGGGGGATGTTCGGATACCCAATAAAACCCATGGTAGTTCATCCACCCAGTTGTGACTGGTGAGTGATGCTCTTAAGACCGACTTCAGGTGTTGGTGGAAATGCTCTACCAAGTCAATTGCCTTTGTGTGGTATGCTGTTGTGTGATGTAGTTTGGTCCCAGGAATTTAGCGATTGCTTCCATAATTTATTAGATGTGAACTATCTGTCCCAAATCATGTCTGAAGGCAAGACAAAGCAAACAATCCAATGGGAGACTAATGCTCTTGCACATGTATCTGTTTCTGTGCCCTTGAGCAGATTTGCTTCCAGCCATCTGGTAAATCAGTTGACCATTGTGAGAAGCGTGAGTATAGCCCTATAATGGTTATAGTGGGCCCACGACATCGATATCGATGTGCCGGTGTACCACATTGAAAGTTTGCATTGGAGCCCTGACATGTCTGTTAACCTTGGCTCTTGACAAAGTTTGCAAGTTTCTGCCGAGCTGCCAGCTTGTTCACCATGCCAAATGTATTTATCAGTCAGTAGCTTTTGAGTGGCTCAAATGGAGGGATTAGAGAAGCCATTAAAAATCATCCAGCTGAAGGTGGTCGGGACAATAGGTCTTAGTTGCTCCCATGGAGACATAGCAGAGGAGGTGTCCACTGGGTCAAACTGAAGGTTTGAAGTATCACCACTGATGCAGCTGTGTGATATGCTACAATTTCTTTGTCATTTTTCTGAGCTGCACCCATTGCTGTGAAGTTCATCTCAAGCTCTAACTTGTGCAAAGTACCTATAGTGGTATGAGAGAGTGCAAACGTAAGTGGCTTGTGGTCTGTGAAAGCTGTAAAGTCCTGTCCCTCCAAGAAGTAATCGAAGTGTCACACTGAAAAAATACAGTGTCTGCCACAAGCCATAGATGAGCTGTTCAAGTGAAGCACCTAAAGCTACTCCTGAAGTATCAATAGTGATGGCTGTGGGAACATCCATACAGGGGAAGGTGAGCATAGTTGTGCTGACTAATGCCACCTTTCTGAGATTGAAACTGAAATCATCTTATAATCCCAACATAGTTCCTTGGGCTTTGTTGCAAAGGAGCAAAGAAGAGGTTACATGTTGGCCTCTGCTGGCACAAGGTGATGGTAGAAATTTACCATAATGACAAATTCCTGTACTGTGGAAGGCCTGGTGTACTCCCTGATAGCAGCTACCATGCAGGGCAGAGATAATGTGATGACCAAGAAAGTCGATTTCTTGTCAGCTGAATTGGCACTTCGCTAAATTGATGATGAGGCCCTGCTGCTGTAGGCATTCTAGCACATGACATGTCATACTGTTACATGTGCTATGTATTCGTATTTGGAGTGGCTGACAACTCAGATATGATCAAGATAGACAAAAGTGAAATTCAGTTGGAGCACACAGTCCATGAGCCTTTGAAATGCTTGAGCTGAATTCATATGATCCAAAAGCATGCAGAGAAACTCTCACAGACAGAATGGGATCATGGCATCCATCTTTGAGATTTCTTTTCTGTGCTGGTGGTAGCCTCTAACCAGATCAATCATTGAGAAGTGCCTTGCGACCACTAGGCTAGCTGTAAAATCCTGTATATTTGTGACTGGTAGCACTCAGGTGCCGAGGCATTGCTTAGGCATCAGAAGTCTCCACAGGTTATCCAGCCACTTCATAGTTTGGGTACCATGTGAAGATGTCAGGACCACTGACAATCAGAGTGATGTATAATGCCCCAGAGATCAATGATCTAAGGAAACAATTCTGAATCAATTTACACTTGAGAAAGGAAGCAGAAGAAAGGATGTTTTCCTTGCTATGAATATTGTAGTAGACATAGATAAACTCGTGTTATTTCATGCCCTGCTCGAACCCAAACGTGCAAACACAGGGGCTTAAAAGTGAATCAATGCTTCACAACATCTGCACCTACGCTATGCCACTAGTATTCAACAAATGTAATTTCGAGTGGACCTTCACAATCGCACATATCTCCTAGCTTTTGCTTGGGTGTGACCTTCTCCAGACACAGTCACTTCTTGTTGATATCAAAGGTATGCACCTCATCAACCTGTCTAATTTTATGCCCAACACTATTCTTCTCCAACCCATCCCCAAAGCATGGCGTTTTACTTTTCATTCCGACAAATGCCCCAGCCTTCCATTCACATGCACTTCAGCTATCACCAGAGAAGCTGCAACTGGCTAGGAATGAGTTATGAAAATTCTTAATTGGCTCTTCTGTCTTCTACTAAAACTTTATCCTGAAGAGTAGATGATAGAAGCACTTCAAAGTGTTTTCATCGTCCACTTTGTATGTGGTTAGACTAAAGCTGCATGCTTACTCAAACTTCTTCCTCAGAATATGAATATTATTTCAATGTGGAAATATATAAAAGTATCACCAAATTAAGAAATAATACTGTAGCATTTCTACATGTAATTATAATTTCATGTCCAAATTGTTTTAATTGTAGAAACGGTCAATGTTACATTTCATTATGTTTTTACTTACCCCCAGAGCATCATTCAACGAGGATCTAAGTAAGTTACAGATTTTTCATGGAGGTAGATTATCACAAAACTATGTCTAAATTATTTTCCTATTAGATGAGGTTGCAGAATTAAGGCTACATGGAGAACAAAATTCATTTAAGCTGAACATTTCTAAACATCTTATGATTAACTGCTGCAATTTGAAGATGAATGAAATAGTGGGACAAGGTAGGTTCGGCTCTGCATAATTATGCAAACAATCGCCCCTATTAATATCGCACAAGTTATCTCATGAATAATTCATGACATATGAGTGTTGATTAACTCTCAGTGGTGTTTGTTTTATAGTAGAGCAAGATTTTTGACCAATCAATGCAATTACTATCCAATGACCTATGATTGCTTGAGTTTATGTGCACCTGCATTACATAGAAAGAAGTATTTCAAGTAATTTTTTTAAATGATTTTGTCTTTGATTTATTTTTTATTTAAACTTAGGCTAACATAGAAAGGGGACCCACTTTGATGGGTATAAAATATATATTACACATAGCTTTATGCCTGCTGTGTGTGCATTTATTTGGAGTGGTCGAGGTGACTATTGATATGAGGAATATGTGTAAAGTCCTATTGAATTAGTTGTTTAATATTTAGTGAACTGCTAAAAGCTGATATTGAGATTGATCCATGATACAAGATATATTTAGATATAGGATACCAGTTCTATAAACCAGAACAAGAATAAACAAAGATTATAATACATCAGGATTATTCATGCTTCTTTCCCTCCTACTGGACATCTTTTTCATCATACCCTTGAGTTCTTGGATAGTTGAAGTAATAGGTGGAGGTAGAATTGAACATGGTTGGGTTCAAGAATAAGTGCAGGGGCATCTATTTTAAGTTGAGATGACCCTTTAAATCGACTAGTGTGGAGGATAGCAGACAGGGTGGTGGTTATGCAAACTGTTGATCTTGTGCATACTGAGCAGACATCTGCAATAATATTTTGGTGCTGGTGATATAAGCAATGAATATCTAATGGTCCATCAGTCATTAGGTGGATGTTGCAAGTATTGGACTATTGGAATCAGTATATGCAATCACCGGAATGGAGAAATATTGAATTACAAATATATAATATATAACATGAAGTGTCCAAACATGGAATGTGCTTAGAGTTCATGTCCATTTTCTTAGCTTTCAAGTCTGAGCATCTGTAATACATATTTTTTTAGCATCTGATGAGTGTCATTTTCAATGTATACTGTCACTATTCAAAATTTCACTAGCTACTATAATGTTGAGATCTTTCACTCATTAAGAGACTGTACTCTGTAATCTAAACATCAGACAAATGTTCTGGCAATGCATATACAACTGCCATGTCAGTAATGATCTTATAGGATTGAGCTATACATGAATGAATAATTGGTACTGTTAAACTATTAGGCAGTTATGACTATAAGGGAGTTGAACTGTTGGGAAGAATGTGCAATGGAGAATTGCTGCAGATTCAGACAAAAGTGAGTATTGGTTATGCAGGTCGTAGTATAATCAATGCGGTTGATAATCAGACAGACAAAGCTAGAAGCTGTCAGACTATTTGGGCTTCTTAGAGAAGAGAGCTTTTCACACATTATGCTGATTGTTTCAGTTGGTATTAATTGTTGGCTTGAGCTCTAAGACCTAACAGGCCAATGAATAATGTCTTGTGATAGTCAACCTCTCCTTCCTTTATCTTCAATCTTCACATAGATGTGATTGGAGCATTGCAGCTTGATGTGGTGGAGAACTGGTGATCCTTGACCTAAGTAATGATAATGTTTGCTTACCAATCACCAGCAAGACTTACCACTTTACAAGAAATTTCATGTGTCAGGGGGGTATACATTCATCTTTCACCTAAAATCATCTCATAAGAGCTCGGCAGTAGCAGACATGATTGATTGGTCATAATGTTGTGCATATTTTATGGTTGAAAATTTATTTGTTTAAATCTTGTAATGATTCCGTGTTGTTCACCATGTAATGGCCTTGCAGGCCCATCAGGCTGCTGTTAAGAACTCATTGTATGAGCTAGGGAGCTAACACCCTAATGTTAGTATTGTTTATGAGTGCATTAAGGTGTGTAATTGGATATGGGACTTGGTAATGACACCACACAATCATGGTGTCAGACTCACACCTTTCTTATATATCTGATGCATCCAAGAAGCTGGGCAGAACTATGCCAGCACTAGGGAATGACATTGTCTGTCATTCCCGGATGCATGGTCTGCAGACATTGCATTCCTATCATTAATGAATGATATTTATTTACAGACCTTTGGGATATGAAGATTTGTTTCATTACTTTCTTTTTTTTTAGCAACCAACACACAAATGAGGTGAGAATAGCATTTTCTTTATCTCAACTAATATTGAAATATCGCAGCATCCCAGTGGAAGAATATTATATAATTCAAGACCCATCGCCTTAACTATAGTTTGTTAGAAAATGATAGTAAAGTACCTTTGAACTTAAACCACTCCCAGTTTAGAATTCTTTGTTTTTGGTAGATGATTCAGTTGAGAATCCCATGGTAAGAGTGTCAGCTGCACTAGTGCCGCGTAGCTTAAACATTAATGAACATTAAAGTTCCTGAAAGTATTTATAGATAGTGCAATCAATTACATGCTGCCAGGGTTTTTGTTTATTTATCTAAGCCATAACATAAGTCCTGGCAGATTATATTTTAAAAAACACATAAGAGGCAAGCTAGAAGTTGTTTAAATCAGCATGAGATAGATAGTGATGATATTTAAAGGCATAAAGTAAGAAATTAAGTATTATGGATTGGTGAGTGTGGTGTGGTGCATTGCTGGTGGCATTGCTGATGCATTGTGCCTTTGGAGGATGTCTAGCTGACATATACCACCACTATAGCCATGGGACACCAGACCAATCTGTCGGGATATGCATGGGTATGTTAATTTTAGTACATTCGGTTGTACACAGATAACTGGATTTGATTGTGCCCATTGGTAGGCCATGGGATTATTAATTTGGTGTCTATGTGTATGTGGTTTCCATTATTGGTGCCCTGATATGTCAATTTGGTTGTGCATGCACTAAATAATTGGCCTGGCAGGGATTCATGGGCAGGATTCATGGGCTGCAGCCATGATATCTAAGAAGGGTGGCCCTTGCACATTACCAAGCTTTTTTCAGAATCTTGTATCAAATTACAAAGAATGTAATAAGCAATACTGCATAATGTTAAACGTAATGTTATTCTTGTATATGTTTGGTCACATTTTCATGACATCACTTCATATTTAAATTATCGTTCTTGACTCTGATTTTCTCTGTCACAGGTCAGTATGGAGTTGTTTACAGAGGTCAGCTATGCAAAGGATTCTCCAAAGGTTGCACTGAAGTAGTAGCCGTGAAAACACTAAAAGGTATATTGAAGTTGTTCTTGATGATATTAAGACTATCCCCAAAATAGGTTTTCTTGATAAATCCCTGCTGAGAGGTCTGTTAGAAGAGTCTTCTAGAATGTCTACGTTTGACCATCCTAATGTTCTCACTCTCACTGGAGTCTGCATGGATGGAGGTCAGGTTCCATACATTGTCATGCCCTTCATGTTCAATGGCAGCCTTATTTCTTACTTAACCAAAGCGAAGAGTGAATTGTATTTTTCTCCAAACTATGAGATGGATGAAAAAATTGTAAGTTCTGATGAAACAAATCATAGTGGTATAATGTATTGGCAATTTTCTCTTATAATAATAGACGCACGCTTCCTGTAAGCTTATGGATTTCTCTCTTCAAATAGCTAAGGGAATGGAATATTTGACGAGTAAAATGATCATTCACAGAGACTTGGCTGCTAGAAACTGCATGTGAGTTGCAAACTATTATTATAAGGTATATTGTTGATGTGTTTTATCAAGCTAAACCATATAGCAAATATTTTTGTGGCATGAGATTTTCTACAAAAGCCTCAAAGAATGGTACTAGTAACACTTATCCTATAGCTGAGTTATGATATTTGTATAGTACATGCATATGCAACACATGGACAGTTATGCCCATCATAGTATAGGAGAGAAACATGCTCAATTCCATCTGTCAGGGTATTGCAACCACATCCATATATTAGGGATATGCTCCCACTAAACACTTAAAAAATTCTTGATAAATTAACTACTATAACGCACTAAATGTTAAGATTTTCTGTAAAGTCTTGGGTATATAATATGTAATAAATATGTAATAAATAGTCTAAGGCTCTGTTGACTCATCACTTTTGTATAGATGGGGGTGGGCTCCACCTGGGGTATCTCTTCTGGTTTCTCCTTCTCCAGGATTTTTTTAATTTAATTGCTGATTTTTAATTTACACTAATAATTTCCAGAAACTTTTTAAAGAATATATATATATATATATAATACTTCCTAGGAAAGCACTCCCAGAAATCTCTCCCTATTCTGTTCTTCTTCTTTTCAGCATGGAATGCTGAAAAGGACCATACATTTTTATCCACCCTTCTCCCTCCGTCCTCTATCTAATAACAAAACATCAAATGTGTAACACCAAGTTATATACCATTTAGGGATGAGAGAGGATGTATACATGCATCCAAGTTTCAGACTACATACAATAATATAAATTTTTGCTATAAAAGTAGTACTTGGTAGGGATTGCCACAAAGCTTAGTTCGAGTATTCATGGTAAAATGAAACTCAAACAAGACTGCACGTTGCCCTACTCTAATAGAAGAATATTGCAGTAATAATAATCTTCACTTGAAATTTTCTCTCTCGATGTTTCGACTAGATACTCTAGCCTATTGCAGTTGCTAAAATGATGAGATTTTGCATCAGCGCCGACCTCCACAAACACAAGGAGGCAAATATGTGAATATTGTACCTTGTGCGAAGGAAGCAAAATAAAATGGAAGACACCTGGGAAAAAATTGCCTAAGTGCTAGCTGTTAAATGATTAGGTCTAGCTAACACTTAAAATGACCACTACTCTCTTAGGTCCAACTAGTGAGCACGAAATTTACAATATGCTTTGCTTACTTTTCAGTAGATGTTCACCTGTCAACAACACTTAATATTATAGAGCCCACAAGCAAACAAAGAAGAGGCATCCTTCACCCTTTCTGTTACTTTGTTGGATGATTTCAAATCTGTAGGGCTGAAAAATAAAATAATGCAATGCACATGCACAATAATTCCTAGTAGACAGTAGGACCCCCAAAACACTAAGTTAAGGTCCTTTCTATGTACCTATCTCTGTTTGATTCACTTGAATTTTAGAACCAGTACACTAGAAGTTGTCCAATAACTTGCCAAGACTAAGTTGTGTATTAATTGTGGGAGTAACTATGGGGAAAATAATCACTTGACATTGTTGGTCCTGATGATAGCGAGGGCATCTGCTGAATGATCAAGTGAGTTAAATTAACTTGATTATTGGGAAAGTAATTGTTAACTATAAGCAGAAGTACTGTTCTGATTTCTTTTGCTGTCTGCACTTGTAGCATGTCAGCCTGGTGTTTGCAGTTGAACTGTAAGTATGCGTAGGGTCTATAATATCACAAATGCCATACTTATAGCCAAACAATTTTGAGTCTCACTGTCTAACAAGACTGCACTATCACAGTCACTTGTTGCTTCCATTGCTGCATGATGAAACTATCACCACTACTGAGATAAAGGTCCTTATCTGCATTGGCAGGTATGTTCTTTGTTCTTATACTGAAGTGCTAAGGGCTGTACATCCTTAGTATAATATGCGCTCACCACAATCCATCTGGATGTACACATGTGTACCTGTCACTGAAACTCCATTAATCTATACTATGATATAAGAGACCATAGTTTTTCCTCTCTCTGGCATGGACATGTTCCCACAGGAGATCATTACTATGTGCATTAATTGTGGCGTCAATCTCAGTTGGAACATTTGGTGTGGCCAAAGCTAAAAGACTGTTCTATGCATATGCAGTGAAAATCCACCATTTTTTCAGTTGCTATATGTGATATTAGGGGTTCTGTACATAAGTGTCAACCAGCTGTGTGTAGGGGGGAAGGGGAGAGTCTTTGAGTATAAACCAAAAGCTGCCTGAAGGTCTGGCACCATTTCACATGGATGTGTGGTGGACTTGATATAAATTGAACCACACACTGGTGTAAGTATTTATGTATAACAAAACTAACTCAATTCTTTCATTCCTTCTGAACATGAAAGCCATGAACTAGAGGGGTAATGTTGAAAAATATTGATAGTTCAGAATTCGAGCAGCTGTTTCAATATGGGGTCAACAACTAATTTTGGAGAATGCTTTCTTGGGTTCTGGACAAATATTTCAGACTCTCTGCAGATGAAGTATATAGTAATGAAGAAGTTTAAGATCTCATCTTATCATGGCCAGACTAGTGTGGACCCTGAAGGTTTGTTATTGCTGGACAGAGTATTCATGCCTGACTTACATTCAGCAAGCCTATAATGTCCAGGTAGGGGGTAATTTTCTCTGACTTTTTAGTAATGGTATAGTAGTTACTGGGACACATTAGGTTTGTGCTACATAGCTGATGCTGATAACTTCTTAAACTTCAGTCTCATTTTCATCATGACATGTTATCAGATAGCCATGTGATATATTTTACATGCGAGGCATGCTCAGTTCAACCACTGCATATGTTCTACTCCGAGATTACAAGTTTTCTGCCTTGCTTCATCTTTTTCTGTAATGCATAGATTCTGTTATGGCAATGAGACCAAGTACTCTACCAGCTTCCAGAAAAGTTCCCATTTTATTAGAGTTTTCCTCCAGCACCAAGCAGGTGTGTAAATTGAGCTGCTGATGAGATAGTAAAAGTTTATAATAGTATCTGACCAAAATTACCAGATAGAATGGTTTCTCCCGATGAGCCACAGGCACTGATTGAAGGTGCCAAGGTGCTCACTTTAGCATTTGATATTAACTGGAATTACCATAGAGGTTGAATTGTCAGAATGTTCGGTGGAATTTGAAGTACCAGCGAGTTGTCATATGGATTGAATATACGATTGTGAAGTTGAAAGCTCAAACAAGTTCAACAGAGTATGAAAAGTACTACTTCATGAAGCATTGTTTTGGTCCTAGTAAGAGCTATAAATATCTGGCAAACCAATATTGTGATCGTTGAGGTGCTTTCAAGATTCATGACTAGATAAATACAACGGTTTTGTGTATTCTGAGAGTGACGATAGTGGATGTTATAAATTCAGTCAGACTTTTACACAATATTGACCATCGGTCTCTGAATTGAGAGTTCTTGTAAACTGTCCTTTTATGAACTTGAAAAAGGTAACAGAAATGCTAAAAAACCATTTTACTTATGAAAATCATTTATCTAATCTAGAGATATGCAAATGCAGTAAACTTATGTGCTTTGTGAAAGTGAATTGGGTATTTCCTATAGAGAAGCAACTCAGTTATATTCCACCTACACTTGTAGCAAAAAATCATTCAAAACCATGACCTATTGGAGCAACAGTAATATTATGTGGTTTGCTCTAAGAAGTCAATAGGTTCATGTACCAGTCTTGGATAGAAGACAACTGAGTCAATTGTGGTAATTTTAAACACTACTTAGGTTTCAAGTTGGTGCCTGGAGATGAAGTTTTAAAGTAGTATTTAAAGAATGCTAGTGTTTATGTGATTTACACTATCAGTATGTGGTGATATTAGAAGAAGTGAACTTTTGGATAGTTATATCAATAAAGCCTAGGATTCTCTCAGCCACATACAGCCTTGCTTTCAAGGACCTTTGCAGCAGGGCTATATACCAATATCAGTAGTGATCAAAGGAATCCCACTCATGCTGCAATTTCTTTTGAGACATTTGTCAGGGTCACGATGCCAGAGATTACATGCTTCGATTGTTATAGAAATTCTGTTGCATGTCATTGCTGCTTAAGCTTAGTCTCGATCTGATGTGCTGTAGTCATCACTCTGAGGTGCTTTCATGCACATTGTAGGATCTTCCACCTTGAGGTTGGTAGGATTATGGTGACAAAGTTTGAGGGATTATCTCATAAGCTATGTGTTTTTCATGCAAATATATAATAATGGGAAATGAAGCCCAACAATTTTGTCCATTCAGCCAACAAGAGGGAGAAGTACGATGACAGGCTTCTTGAAGATTCTCATTATTGGCCCCATGGGAAATGAAAAAACCAATAACATCGTCATGTGTTTGCCGAAACCAAGTAAAAAAAATTATACATGTCAGTATATATGCCATGCCAACTGATTTCTACACAAATTTTGGCATGGAGGACCCTTCAGGATCAAAGTTTCAGTTAAGTTGTATCTGTCATGCTAGTAAGTAGCTGCAGAAGGAAAGAAAGATCATCATATTGTAAGATATTTTACTCCATAGCTAGAGGATTGACCCCATGAATGAGTACTTCTCAGTAGGATTCACACGAATGTCACCGCAATCTACCTTGTCCAGAGTCGTTACAATTTTCCTAAATACATCCAAGGCAATGGTAGTTGAATGATTCTCCTCCAAGGTCTTGACCAGAGTAACTTTAAAAAAATAGAGGCAAAGCATATTGATGGAGTCATTGAAAAATAGGTCAGGGGACAAAAAAATAATATTTTCTGATAATTGACTGCATGCTGAGTATTTTCCATTGCAGTAGAGACAGGGCTTTGTCTGGCTATTGATTACCTCATCTGCCACAGCCAGAATGTCCTATTGGTCAATCTTCCAACAGTCCTTGAGTGTGGTACATGTGGCTTGTGATGCGAGGCTCTATGACTCAACTTGTGAGTCAGCATATACGCTGGACTTGTAAAGTGAGCAGCTAGGTCTTGTGAGCAACTATGGCTCTTTGATTGAGTTAATGGGGTACTCATCTAGTGAGTGAGGAACTGTGGCTCTTGTAAGTGAGGAAATGTGGCTCTTTAAGTGACTGACTATGGCTGTTATGAGTGTGCAAAGAGAGCACATTGAATGAGTCTTTTCAATGAGAAAATCTTTGAGTGAGCAAAAGTAGCTGTTTTGTATGAGCAACTAGTTAGAAATTAGTGCTCTTTGAGGAACTAGGCATATCTGTTGCATGATTCTCCTGATGAAGGCCAGAGCACCCAGACAGAATATGATGTAAAATGTAAAGTTATTTATCGAGAAAGTTATTATATTACATGAATAAAACAGACACACTACGATTCAGATCTTACCATTAACCTATGACCTTGTCTTTTTTTCTTCTTTTCATTATTGTTCCTTTAAGCATACTTTATTTTCATAGTAAGTTTGTTAAAATCTGTCAAGCAATTTTAGAGTAGTTTTTATTTACTAACATAGGGTGATAAACAGAGAGTATTAAAATTATACTTTGACATGCATCTTTGCAAGCAGTGTAAATTTAACCGGCTACCAATCAGTGTTCTATTCTGGCAGGATACATGAACGGCTGACTAGCTATTTTGAAATTGATTGCATTTTTGTTGATTTTGTTCATATACATTCTGGACACCAAATGATTCAAATTCTACTATTTTGCGTGCTACTAATGCAGTATCTAAATATTCTAAATATTATGAAGCACATAGGCCGATTGCATTGGAGGTAAATCAAATGTCTCTGAAAAAAACATTCGGTTAACTATGCCATGATATACATCCTGTTAGGAACAGTTCTCTAACTGATATAATTATGTATGTTAAAATCGAAGAAGCAATAATTAGTCATCACCAAGCAAAGCATATACATAGGAAATCCCTGACAACATAGTACTAGAGTCTCACTTGGATATTCGTAATTAGTATAGTCAGTATTCAGACAAAAAATGAACCCTGCTGATATAACTGCACCACACTAGGTCTGATCCCAAACAGTTTGTTTCCTTGGTTGTGTAGCTATGACTTATTATCTGTTCACTGTGGCATATTCTAGGGTTGACTTGCACTTGGTGGTTAAAGTCTCTGATTTCGGTCTTTCTGAATCAATCAATCCTTCGAAGGATTACTTCAGACATCAGGAAAAGGATGTGAAGCTACCTTTTAAGTGGATGGCTCCAGAAAGCCTAGGAAATGGGATATTCAGCGAGAAAACTGATGTGGTTAGTTTGTAAATGTATTATTTTTATATTTAAAACAAGATTATGATGTCATATTATGTATATGTGATAATGTAGTGGTCGTATGGTGTTACTTGCTGGGAGGTGTTT
Organism: Cladorhizidae sp. MBARI D1340-BT2; assembly: GCA_028752905.1. Lineage (NCBI taxonomy): Eukaryota > Metazoa > Porifera > Demospongiae > Poecilosclerida > Cladorhizidae > Cladorhizidae sp. MBARI D1340-BT2. The sequence continues at coordinate 6,772,940 of JAQNBH010000010.1, forward strand.
AGTGCTGGAAAGAGCCCCCATGCTGGAGTCAATGCAACAGATCTTTATCCTATGCTGGAGAATGGATATAGAATGGATAAACCTAATAACAAAGCATGTCCTGATATAATGTAAGGAAATTCATTCATCTACCATAAATTATTCAAACTAGAAGGGTGATTTTTAGATGATGTGTCAACCTTCATTTGCCCTGCTTGTCTCCTCCCTAAATTTTCAGCAAAATTGACATTTGTTGCTCGATCAATGTAGGTTTCAGGAATTCTAACCTCAGCAGCGTGCTCCATGATATTCCATCCCCAAAGAAATAAGCATATTAGTATGAATTTGGTATATTATAACTTTTTGTGTAGTGTAATGGATGCCGTTGTAAAACCTTAATTAAATATCCAAATAATCAAAGCTTTATTTTGAAGCATGTTTTACTTTATACTAAAGCTATATTAATCTTAGAAGTTAATATAAAATAATAAACACATTCATGTCCCTTGTAATTCAGTTGTGTTAGCATCAAGACCATTGTTGCTGAAGGGTAATCAAACATAAAAACTCGTAGCTTATATTGGAATATAATTTCGTCACTGACCAAAAAAATTCTTTGCATCAATTTTTCATACTTAAATTGTGTTGTTTTGTATTCAGGTATAATGAAGTTTTAATGAAATGTTGGGAAATGAAACCAGAGAACAGACCTAAATTCAGTGAGTTGGCTCCTCTTGTTTCATCGCTGCTGGAGGCCAATGCTGGATACATATGTTTCAATGAGAGCACTATTCCAGAGCTGATTACTGCAACTGCTGATGCAGAAACCAAGGAGATGATGACTACTGTGGAAGGTGGAGACAGTATACAGATTGTGGATGCTACACCTATCGAAAATAATGCTAGATATGTGACTACTTCACTCTAGCCAGTATAGAGCTAGTTCCATATACAAACAGATACTGCTGATAACATATTTCACAAAATATCAAGAATAGAGCTAGAGTTTTGGTCTTGTTATTAGTTTAATGATAGTCACAAAATGTCTGTCCAAATTTGTATATGCTAGAGCTAGACTTGTAACTAAATAATGTTGTTGTCAATTCATGTTATTTTATGGTAACAGTATCGACAAGATGATCTATGAGAGCACTAAAGCAGATTTACCACCAGAACTGATCAGTAATAACTGTTCTATACTGCCATGATAATTCACTTTGCAGCATTACTTCGCTTCTTACCATAGAAAAAGAGTTGTTGGTATTTTATGGAGAGGTACATTAAAAAAATCCAATCCAGCAAGGATCCAATCTGGTGTGAGTTAATGGTTAGACATGGTGTCATGGTTTGACAAAGTGTAAATTGTACAGTACAAGATAAGAATCAGGCTTGGTGTGCTAAATGTAAAAACCATCCTTGATTGATTTTTATGATGATGAAATATCCAAACAATTGATTTAGAACAAAAACTGAATCTTGACATGCTGATCTATATTTAATGCAGAATTATTAATTGAGGGGGGCTGGAGGGTAATTGTTTAATGGCAGCTGAGGTGGGCTTTAAAATTTTCTTGTGAAGTTGGGAGATAGGTTCCGCCCTGCTTTATAGCTACAACTCTTAGATAACTTTTTTCCCCACCAAACTGCAGTTAGCATTGCAGTAAAAACAGACGTGTCCAATATTAACAGTGCCTATACATAGCAGTGCAAGATGCTGCTCTAGAAGATATTTATTTTTATAACTCTGAGGTTAAGCTATTTTCGCCACTAAATAGTTTGAGTCAGCTAGCATGACTGGACTTCTTCTAGAACTACAATTCCATGGGAGTTACATTTAAGTTTACAGCAATATTTCCCAGTGTTCAGCACACGAAGATGTTATCGACCCCACTGGGCTTAGCTTCGGGTTCTAGCATTTACTATCTGTCTGTCTCCCCTACCTCCCCAGTCTAAACACACTTCGGTTAGGATATTCTATGTAGACAGGTTTAAATTATAATTATAAATTGCTCATATGGTTTATACAGCATACACTAGAATGGCTGGCATTAACAATTCAATGTATTGGGCTAGCTGGTACAGCTACTGACTTCTGATAGTTAGTTGTTAGCTACACTGGCCTTTCAGACAGACATGTGCTGACTGACTGAACTGTTCTGAACTACTTGTTCTCTGTCACTTTTCTGTTGTGCCCTTTTTATTCTCGGCCCTCCTTCTTGTCCATTTGATGTATAGTTTTTGTCTGCTGCTGCAGAGTTCTTGTTGTTCTATTCATTGGCTAACAGTGTTAACCAACTAAACCATGTACTAATTATTTGTTCTGTACGTACAGTGATTTTCTTTTACTTGCTGCTTGCTGTTGTTAGGAAGTCTTCACATTGGTGTTAGGTGCGTGTTTCTCCCTAACACTCCACCAACTTCTTCTGCTGTGCAGAATCAACAGTGTCTGTTTATTCCTCGTCCCAGGCCTGTCATAATTGGCCATCCGCATCGAGATCGAATTCTCCAGGCTTGTAGCTTATGGCTGCAATTCCAGAGACCAGCGACCAGTGCATCAGCCTATACTTGTCATTCTTAAATTTGTCCAGGTAGATAAGATGACGGTGATCTGTCTGTACTTCAAATGGTGCTTTGGTCAAATATACTCGGAAATGTCTGATGCTGCTTACAACTGCCAGGCTGTCTCCTAGGTTGAGTAGTTCCTCTCTCTCAGTAGCAGTTTCCTTGAGATGTAGGTAATGAGCCTTTCTTCTCCCTGGATGTCTGATTGGCTCAACACACTCAACCAATCCCTATAGGCCTGAAGTGTCCATTTGCAATGTCATTTTCCTATTATCCGTGGGTGCTGTCAGCATTACTTCATCCACGGGTCTGCTTTTTAGCTTCTTGAATGCGTATCAGTGCCGGCCTTCATTTTACTCTTTCTTTAGTATCTTTCCTATATCAGGTCACTTGGAGGTGTTGCTAATTCCCAAAAAATCTTTCCTCTGTAATAGCCAGCCATGCTGAGTAAGGAACGCACAACTTTTCTTTCCTTTTTGGCATCTAAAAATCCTCTACTGTGTTACTGCTCTGGCTTCACTTGTCCATTGCCAACCACATGGCCCAGGAAGTGGCATTCCATGTTTCTAATATGGCACTAGGCCATGTAACCAGCCCGTCTCATCTAGTCAGAACATTTATCAGGAAATGCTGTAGATCATAATGTCATCCAAATATGCTGCAGCATAACTTCTGGTATCCACTATAAACCCCGTTAATCATTCTCTGAAATACAAAAGGTTCACTAACTAAATCAAAGGGTAAATTGGTACTGCCCCAAAGGAGTTATGAAAGTTGACTTCCTTTTTTTGCTACTGGCATCTGCCATTATACTTTTGTCGGGCCTAGCATGGTGACATTCTCGTCTTACAAGTCAATGATGCGAGGCATTGTGAATGGGTCCAGGGTTGTCAACTTGTTTACCTTCTGGTAATCCACACAGAGTCGGAGCATGTGGTCCTTTTCCCCCGCAACAGGACTATTAGCAGTACCCATGGGTACCTTGTCAGTTCGATCACCACAACTTAAAAAAATTCCCAATGAACTCTCAGTTGACATAATATAATTACATTGACCTTCTCAATAATCAACTTGTATTTTACTCTCTCGAGGTTTCGACTAGATGCACTAACCTTCATCAGGAAATTGCTTCAACTCGGCTTGTACCATAGTATACCAGGCTCTGGGGAGTTAGTATGGCGGGAGTTGTACAGAAGGTGTATCTCCAGTCCATATGGTGATTTTGATCATGTCTGTTCTTCCTGGTTGGGCTGTGAACAAATCACAGAATTCTTTCACAAGTTCTTCAACATCTTGGCATTTACAGCTATGAGAGTTACTAATTATGGACTCTATTTTTTCTGCGCATTTGCAGGTCTGGATCTCTTCATTAGTTTGGCAATTTTCTCCTTCAGTTGTTAGTTCACTGGCCAAACAGATGATGAATGGAGTTTTCATTGGAGCTAAGATGTTGACATGGTTGGCAAGCCTACTCTTCCTCCAGTCTGGCATGACTACTTTGTACATTACATTGGTTATCCATCTGGTTACCAAGTAGGGTCCCTGCCATGCTGCTTACACTTTCATGGGTCCTTCTGATAGTAACACTAATGCCTAGTATCTTACTATGGAAATCTGTTGCCTTACATTTTTGTCTCACGAGACCTTACTTTTTTTCTTTGATACTGCTTCTTGTTCTTCAACAAGCTTGTGTACAGTTCTGTCTGTTTAGTACTCTATGCAGAGAGTGAAGCACACTCTCTTTGATTCTCGTAGGATGTCGAGAGGGCCTCTTACATGTCAATCATACAGAAGCTCAAAATTAAGTATCCCATTGTCTCATTGGGGACCACCGTGTAGGCAAATACAATGCATATGGTAATGCCTAATGCCTTGTATCACTGATTATTGAAGTTGCCATCCTGTCTTCCATAGCATCGCCTTGAGAGTAGCATGAAATCTCTCAGCATGCCATTAGGGGGTGTGAGGTACAGACGTTCTTTATGCCAAGGTATTGTTGCAGGTCAGCCATCAGTTTTCCTGTCAAATTTACTCCACAAGCAACTCCTCGGGAAATCCCATTCTTAAAAAAAACTGGGATGAATGTGTCTATGATTGTCTTACTCATGGGACATCTCAGGGGTTCTGCTTCTGGTTATCTCGCCCCATAATCGGTATGAGAATATAGCGATGTCCAGTCTGACTGAGGCAGCAGTCTATGAGATCGATTGCATTCTTTTGAATAACTCATCCATCACTAGCATTGGAATCAGAAGAGGTGTCTTGCTTTGGCATGAATTGCCGACCCCTTGAATGTTGGACTCTCTGGAACTGCAAATAGCGTGGTAGCTATCTATATTATTACATTAACTTAGTCTCCATAGCTGACAAGAAAAGCCACCACCAAGTTATCTAGAATATTAGAATTTCTCCTATAGTAAATTAGCATGATGGGCAATGGGTTATGAACCGACCTTGCTCCGAATGGTGTGCTTTTTATGAGGTCAAAACCTAACTATGTATTTTGAAGTGAGGATTTTGTGAGAAAACAATTGTCATCTAGAGATTTTGTCCAAAATTTAAACAAACTGAAACTAATCCACAGGTTAAGGCATGCTACAGACAATAATGTTGTGGAACTTGTTGAAAACATATGCTGGATGGCAAATTGTTGAATTCTATTGTAGCTACGTAAACAAAATTTTCCAGACATCCTTAATAGTCTGAGCTATCCATTAGCTACAATCAAGATGACATATAGACAACATTCTTATGTTGCTACGAATTTGCCTCATGTGGTATCTATGTTTCAGGATAATTTTTACTCGACCTCCAAAAATACAGTAGCTACATACGTCAGGAAAGGAACCAGTTAGCCATGAGGTTCAAACACATATTGGAACCACTGGGGCAATACACAACACCAACAAATCTCTTTGGTGGCTTCTATATCCCTTTACTACATTCATCATGGAATCACTGTTAAATAATAAGTCTGTATTTCACCACATAGTGTCAAAATTATTTTGGTATATTCACACTGTTTACGAATCTGTAATATACAGATTGTATCTGACTCACATCGATGCCCTTCATCAGCTATAGCTATCACTAAACTTTGTATCAGAGAACTGGTTAAAGGATGACAATATTCAAGTGGAGTTGCTTGATCAAGTAGTGCAGAAGCACTTCCATACAACATTGCTCATAATTCTAATTGTCTGTGGAGGCGGATGCTAGTGGATTGGCAGATTATTTTGTTCTAGCCAGCCAAGTAACCCTCAGGAGGGAAGACAAGTCTTGGAGATGATGTCTTCGATGTGGCACGCCAGGTCACTGGAATCAGGAATGATATTAATTATGAGGGGTCTTAAGGTTATCGATTGTTTCAACCAACATAAGGATCACTACTTTACAGTTATCCTCATGATGCAATGTTGTGCATGTAAAGATGGGTGAGTGGAAGAGTAGTTCTGTGTACTAAACAAGCAGTGCCCATTTATTGCAACTCCAGGAATCCTGAAAAATGTGTTATAGAAGGATAATTGGTTGGTAATGTCCTTTTTATAGCTACAGGATGCACAAAGACAATGATAGCGATCAAAGGTTTTAGTACCAAGCAGTAAGGCAAATGAAAGATGAGGCTGAACTAATGAGATATGGTAATGGATATACTCTATTGCATTCATTGGCTAACATTTCTCTAGAGGCGAAAGGAAAGTGCGTCACTGTTGAAGCAGCCATGTAAGAGACTTGCTAATGAAGTGTTCCAGTGTGGATAATTCAGAACTGGATGACTTACTGATGACTGTGTTGATTCAAAAAGAGAATGCTTTTGTTGTCACCAAAGCTGAGGCTAGCAAGCGATTTATTTATATCACAAGAGGAGAATTGCAGAAAAGAAGATGAGTAAGGAGTTTAACCACATTAGTAGGTATCAAGCAGAAATGAGTGAATTAGATGATGACTTATTCAAGGGAAGTCGTAAGAAGACGGAAGAGAATCGAGAAGAAGATGTGCTGGCTATATTAACGATGTAGAAATTAGATCTGAAGAAGTGGAATTGTAAGAAGTGAGTTGAAGCTTGAACATGATGGCAGATCATGAGATGTATACTCTTTAAATATCTTCATGTATCACTGATGATTAAACCGAGGGTCTTGGTCTGGTGGTGTTGTTATTCTATAAAATCCTGGTAAATACCTTCCTGCATGAACTAGTAGGCATTAAAAATAAAAATAAATTGTTTCCATTTTATAGCTCAATAGATTCTGCATGCTTCATGGTATGAACTTGATATATAGCTCCAAAGATAGGTCTCTCTGTGTGCTCTCTTTGGATCATAAAACATTTATCATAGCTTAATTTACCCAATTGCTGGAACAAAAGTGGGGATAACTAAAAACCTGAGTGCCTGATTTTGGAACACCAGATTGCCAAGTGCTAGACAGATGAAATTAGCATCAGTGGGTAGAGGAAACTGCATCATTAGGCGCTCAACTTTAAGTATGTGGTCAAGCACGTGGTTGGAAATTCAATTGTAAGGACATTACCGTGTGCTTGACCACTAAGTTTTAGCGCCCAATGAAAAAAGTCGTTAGTAGTCCTCTACCCAGGTGCTAATTTCATCTTTTGGCAATCTGGAGAAAAATGTGTTACAAAATCAGGCACTCGGGTTTTTAGTTACCCTCCAGTCACTTAGGTATAGTTATGCCTATGAAAAATATTTTAGCGTCAAAAGAGAGAACACAGAGAGGCCTATCTTTTTAACTAATAACAAGTCCATACCATGAAATATGCAGAATCTATGGAGCTATAAAGTGGTAGCCACAAGTTTTTAATGCCTCCCTCCCCTCCCTCCCACTTAATGGCTTATGTGTGCATGACCAGTGTTTAGTCACACACAACATGCACTCTATGTTTATGGTGTATGTGTACATTACCAGTGTTTAGCCACACACCATGCATTTCATGATGGAATGGTTTGCAAATTCAAACTTACAGACCTCTTGATCACACATAGTCGGTAAGTCTTAAAGTCCACTATATATATGTGTGTGTGTGTCTGCTATAAGTAGACTTTCCTGGATTACTTTGCCCTTCTTTGGCAAGTCACAGGTTAATATATGCAAGGAATCAGTTAGTTTAGGAATCAGTTATAACAACATGATAATTATACGAGACAATAAAGCTGGCTAGCATAAAACAAAATTTATCGCTTGTTGAACTCATTAATCCCAAAAGGTCACCTCTTCTAATGACCATAACTTGGCAATGCTTAAAAAAAAATTATATCGGTTTGAATATATCACAGAGCACAAAAAGAGCGTTCAAATGACAACAACAAAAAAAATTGGTTTAACTGTGACAAATTTATGATCGCCAACACTTTTTTTATTTTATGATTTGTAGAAATAAGCAGTCAAAGTAGACAATGAAATGTTTGGGTTTGAAATGGCAAAATGTGTTCTTATTCAAGTTGGTGTGATCACAGAGTGACAGATAGAAATTCGACGTGCATGGTAAGGTATAGAGGCATTGATTTGTTCTCACTTGGTGCAAATAATAGTTAATGGTTCAAACAGGAAATTAGTGGTCGAGCATACCACCCAGCCTGGGAAAAGAAGAACTTCACATTATATATGTCCATGAAATTAATTAGCTGGAGTGCAACAACATCATACTTAATACAAGATATAGTTAGCATATTAGTTGAGTATCCCATAGAATTGGCTGAAGTCACTGTTTTGGTACCAAGAAGCTGCCAAACTGATTTTTAGCTTGAGATATCAACATTATTGTCTGCTATTTCAAAATAGGCTGTTATTATAGATAATACCAAAGTATCATCAACTAATCTCACACCTTTTTCTAAGTATAACTAAATTGTTGTTACTTGTGGAGTCATAGGTTCAAATACGAGTGACTCATATCATGTACATGCCACATTGGATCAACATTAGGATATGAGCCTAACAGAAAATGTGTGCCTAATAGTAACAACTGCCTAACAACCAGCTTGTGCCTAGTAGTAACATCTGCCTAACAACCAGCTTGTGCCTAATAGTAACATCTGCCTAACAACCAGCTTGCGCCTAGTAGTAACACCTGCCTAACAACCAGCTTGTGCCTAGTAGTAACATCTGCCTAACAACCAGCTTGTGCCTAATAGTAACATCTGCCTAACAATCAGCTTGTGCCTAGTAGTAACATCGGCCTAACAACCAGCTTGTGCCTAACAGTAGCATCTGCCTAACAACCAGCTTGTGCCTAATAGTAACATCTGCCTAACAACCAGCTTCGCCTAGTAGTAACACCTGCCTAACAACCAGCTTGTGCCTAGTAGTAACATCTGCCTAACAACCAGCTTGTGCCTAATAGTAACATCTGCCTAACAATCAGCTTGTGCCTAGTAGTAACATCGGCCTAACAACCAGCTTGTGCCTAATAGTAGCATCTGCCTAACAACCAGCTTGTGCCTAATAGTAACATGTGCCTAACAACCAGATTGTGCCTAGTAGTAACAACATCAGCCTAACAACCAGCTTGTACCTAATAGTAGCATCTGCCTAACAACCAGCTTGCGCCTAGTAGTAACATCTGCCTAACAACCAGCTTGTGCCTAGTAGTAACATCTGCCTAACAACCACCTTGCGCCTAATAGTAACATCTGCCTAACAACCAGCTTGTGCCTAGTAGTAACATCTTCATAACAACCAGCTTGTGCCTAATAGTAACATCTGCCTAACAACCAGCTTGTGCCTAATAGTAACATCTGCCTAACAACCAGCTTGTGCCTAGTAGTAACATCTGCCTAACAACCAGCTTGTGCCTAATAGTAACATCTGCCTAACAACCAGCTTGTGTCTAGTAGTAACATCTGCCTAACAACCAGCTTGTGCCTAATAGTAACATCTGCCTAACAACCAGCTTGTGTCTAATAGTAACATCTGCCCAACAACCAGCTTGTGCCTAATAGTAGCATCTGCCTAACAACCAGTTTGTGCCTAATAGTAACATCTGCCTAACAACCAGCTTGTGCCTAGTAGTAACATCTGCCTAACAACCAGCTTGTGCCTAATAGTAACATCTGCCTAACAACCAGCTTGTGCCTAGTAGTAACATCTGCCTAACAACAGCTTTTGTGGTAATTTTCATATTGATCGTACTCCTCATACTTCACAATTTGTGCTCATCCTCACTCTGCATATACACTGTATACCAAAGTGACAAGTGCAGGGCATAAGCCTCATACTTATAGTATGTTATGCAAACTGATACCCTGTCTTGAATTCCTTACAACTTAACACATTTCCTGGATCACTTTGCACCTCAAACAGACTGCTCCCTAGCAGTGACATATTTAGAAACGCACTGATATCAGCGATGCATGATACTTATAGATATACACGCAAGAAAATTTATCTGGATTTGACTCCTTGTCAAAAGCAAAAGAATTTAGTGCAGTTCAGGGTGAGCATAAATCTCTATACATATCTCCTCAGCAGAAGGGCTGCATGAAAGATCAATCAAATCCTGGAGGAGACCCATTGCGACCATTAGTCGTTTATGTGAAGCTGCATACACTGGCCTTTGTTACAATATGTGCAAAAATTTATATTTCTAATTACACATGAGTCAAGCACCTACCCATGAGTCAAGCACCTACCCCAAGCATGTACCCATGAGTCAAGCACCTACCTATGAGTCAAGCACCTACTCATGAGTCAAGCACCTACCCATGAGTCAAGCACACACCCATGAGTCAAGCACCTACCCATGAGTCAAGCACCTACCAATGAGTCACGCACCTACCCATGTGCCCATGAGTCAAACACCCACTATGCCCTTTTCACTGATTTGAATATAAGTTTTTAGCACCGATGAGCACATAGACTATAGTAATGGGATTCTGGTAACCAAGGCAGGTCGATGGCTTTAGTGTCTGACATAAGAACTTAAAATTATCTGGAGGAGTATAATATTATCTCTATTATTATTGTTATTATTATTGTTACTTTTTACAGCTCTACAGCTTTATCCTATCCTATATAATGAGTACCTCTCGTTGATAAATTACTCTGGCTCTGCAGTGGTATATAAGATGAAAAGCTACAGCTATATTTACTTATTTCAGTGTGCTGCATGATGTCCACCCTAAAACTTGCCTGGTAATTTATGCCTTCAGACCTTCCACTGCACCAATGCCATTTCATAATGAAGCACTAGACAAAGATACCTAGTAATAATGCCCTGAGTATGAATTTTTCCCAGCTGTGCCACTCAAATCTGAACTGTTGACACATTCATCAGTTAAAAATTTTTTTCTTCCAGACTATAGTGCATCACCAGTAATTTCCTTGATGAAAAGGAGAGTTTTGCCCATTCCAGCTTAAACTCTCTTGTTTAGCTTACTGGCCAGTTGGTCACATATATGAGTGTAAATTTTATATTCCAGCCACTGCATGGAATTGAATTCCTTTGCACTGTGTTACTGGCAAATATATATCTCTATTCCCATTACATTCTGTAGATCTTAACTTTAACATATGAGACATTTATTTAGTTGTTTTATTTTACTTCTGTGTTTCACCGTATCTGTCCTGTAGGTCCACTTTGTTCCAAGCAGAATGATGAAGTACACAGCCAATTGCAAGGTAGCCAATTTACAACTAATGAGAGTAAAGGCCAACAACAATTAAATTCCATCTACACTCGTGTGGTCAGATTGTTCGAGAATGTTTCGATCGTGTGAAGATGGAGAACTTTCGGTTTTTGGTGAATAGTTGGTTGCTCCCTTGTATTATCATTGAAGTCATAACACTACGTAGTCCCAATTTCCTTGGCCCATATATGTTGTGATGACAGTTTATAGCAATTATTACATTTTCAATTCCTCCTTTTCTCATTAGATAAAGTATAATCTGTGTGTTCATCTCACTTGCAATTGGGGAAATAGAGGATGTTGAAAAATAGTGGGTCTTCTGATAGCAGCATAAATGCAAGTGTTGTTGATTTGTGTTTAGGGTGAAAGTTTTTACAAAAATTAATGATTTCAATACTATTTCTTGTATAATACCACTGTACAGATATGATTGGAAAGCACACAGAATGTACTACTTTTTGAGCCAAAAATAATTGCTAATTTTTCACAAATATGCTCTGGGCCATCCTTGAGGCTGATAACACTAAAAAAATATATGGTTAAGACTTTGGAGCTCCATAAATTCTGCACACTTCATTCTATGAGCTTAATATACAGCCCATAAGATTGCTCTCTCTGTGTGCTCTCTTTTGATAATAAAAATTGTTGCATAGATACAAGACAGGCAGTCAAAATTGGTGCAAAACCACGCCGGCGTTTGCTGCAGTTCCATCTCCTAATTGGAAAGTGCTAGATGGTAGCTAAAGGGAAAAGCCTTTTATCTACCATTAAAAGGTGTTAAAACTCGAGTATGTGGTCATGTGCATTGATTGATTTATACCCATGCACTTGACCACGTGCTTATGGTTTAGCACTTAATGAAAACACCCTTTTTTTTGAGCCACTGGTACTAGTCTAGCACTTTTCAATTAGGAGATAGAAATGTGGGCCTGCCGCAAATTTTGTGGACCCCAAATATGACTGCCTGTAACTTGGGCATAATTAAATATATGCAACAATTTTTATTATCAAAAGAGAGCACAGAGTGAGAGCTATCTTTTGAGATATATATATATATAGTTGATATAGTAAATTGTGCAGAATTTATGGAGCCCCAAAATTGCAACCATAGTTGTTGTTTTATTTATAAAAATATGGTATCTTCCCCTTCCCCCAGCCTGTCTAGACTGCACCTAAATTGATGTGCTTTGGGTCCTAGGGAAAATTTTTCCAGTCAATGCACATTTGTCACATCCACACTAGCACTGAAATCAACCTACAAAGAAAAAACAATCAACTATCAAAGTTAGGAGAAGGTCAGTCAAAATTATATACTGTATCTGTATTTGAGATGGAGTTTCTTCTTTGCACCTTTTCTTGCTGACCAGCTACCTACAGATGCAGTCTGCAGATACACAGGAAATATTTTCTGCAGAGTAAAAAGGAGAGAGCTGACGGAAAGGCAGAACCAACAAAGGTTGTGTCTGCACGAACTTCAGAAGTGCAGTTGAAGGATTAATAAATATAGCAAAAGTTATCTAGCTATGTAGCTATTCTAGCTAGCTAATTTGGCTGCAGGCCACAGATATATAGCTCCAAAGTTCCAACCTACCATCGTGAAGATGTGAGTGAAAGAAGTCCTTTTTAATGCACACACGTACTCTTATTTGAATGCTTTAATTGTTGCTCTTTTCAACACAAACTACACCTATTTAGGTGGACCAGATCAATGCACATTGTAATTAGAATTCAATACGGACATGACCAATGCAGCACATTAATGCTTGATGACTTGTGCAGTGTGGACAGGAGAGGTAACCACAAGAATGATACAATAAATAAACAAGTTTCTTTCCCTTTAACACATTTCACAGTTTTTGCAGGAAGTTACTGCTGTAGTGTATACAAGAAAACGTGGTACCGAAATAACGTTTCAATTTATGCCAAAAAAGTGGTTGTCAATACCACATGTGAGCAAATATGGGTAAAATTTGATATGTATGAGAGTAGGAAACAGCAAGTATCAGTCTGACTCGATTTTCTGCACATTTTCTTAATGTATGGATGACAAGGAATTTCCACTCATTTCTTAGTGTAAACTGGTATTCGATTTTTTTTGATTAAAACAGAAACTGAGAATTCCTGCACCAATAAATTTTTATTTCAAGCTGAAGGTCGCAAAACTTCAGGAGGATGGCAGCAAATATTGTGAAATTCACTGCCTAAAGCCGGAAGAGTTCACAGCTGAAGCACCACCACAATTGCTGAGCACACAGCCAAGCTGGGAAGTTTAGAATGTTACCTTGATGATGACAATAAAGAACTGGATACTAATGAAATACTAGTGACTGAGGACTAGAGAGCAAACTTTGTTTCGAACCCTGTTGGGGCCCTACCCCTTTTTTCTATCGATATATTATATTTTTTGTGCTAGTGTTTGTTAGCTTAGGCTCAACATTACTCGGAGAAGCCATTGTATGGGGCTAAATGAGCTTGCACATGCTTAGTCAAAGTTAGCCTTGGTTCTGGATTAATTGTGTATTCCCTCGAATAGAGTTCACTCTTGTATACTGCTAGAACACATGGAAATATTTGAATCCATGGTAACTATTCGAAGAAATATGATGTGCATATAATATGCAGTGTCATGTACCTTGACAGAGTAATGGGGCACTTTACAAGTACCAATTTGGCCAAGCAGAAGTTACCTACTCTGTTTACTTTTAAATATTTCATGAGTTGCATTATGTGTAGGACACAATTAACTGGACATTAATTAATCAGCTATCAGCATTACTTTCACGATTCTATATAGCTCAAATTACTTTCCGAACTCTATGTATTATATATTGTGACGGAAAGTCATCCTTCTGCTGAACAGACACTTTAACTGTTCAGTCAGATCCACACTTTCGACCGACGCCTGGGACCTATTCCTAGCCACCTGCTAGAAATCTTATCCCAAGCCAAACTCAGTATCTCTCCCCGAGATACTGGCTACCCACTTGAAACTATATATTAAATACAGATAGAGAATCACACTTACACAGTGTCAATCAACACTATTAACAATCTCCATCAAAGTTCTTACAATAGTTCTTAAAATTCAACATAATCAGGTATCAGGTCTTTTGGGCATAGGCCGTAGTGTGTTTGTATCTTATCCATAGTCTCCTTTTATATTCTTTCTATCAGTTCAGTTTGAGGTCACTGGTCTCCTTGCCAACCTCTGGATTGGACCAACTTGGGTCAACCATTGTCATAGGCTCCTCAGTCAGGTGAGTGTTCTTGCTTGTTGTCTGTGGTGTGGTTGTGGCTTGTTTGTTCACATGAGTGGCTTGTTCTTTCACATGTATATGTCCCTTTGTTAATCCCACATATAGTGATGTTCTGGTGTCAATACCACCTGCTGGTTCTGCCACTGTCAGGTGAGAGTATTTCCCTGACACTCCCCTTTCCATTCCTCGCGACCCGTCACGACTCAATCCATTCGCATTAGCATTGGCGGTTCCGGCTCGATGCTTAATGGCGAATTCGTACTACTGTTGTAGAGCTAGAAAACCAATCTCTTGCTAATCTCCCGTGCGAGTCTCTTAGGTGTCCAAGTCGGGTGAGTGGGTTGTGGTCCATCTCGACCGTGAACTTCGTACCCTGCAGATAGGTTCTGAAATGGTGAATACCCTGCACTATGGCTAGTGCCTCACACTCTAAAGCAGAGTATTTGATCTCTCTGGGTAACAGTTCCTTTGACCCATAAGCCACCGGATGCTCGGCTCCATTACTATCTATTATGCTTAACATGTAGCCTAGGCCTGAGGCAGAGGCATCAGTTTGCAAAATAAACTCACTAGACTAGTCAAGGGTTAATAATACTGGTTTACTCACTAGGGCTTCCTTTAGGGCTTACTTTAAAAGGGTAAAGGCTTGTTCACATTCCTCTGACCATTTAACTATGTTTTCTTTGTTTTTACTGGTTAAATTAGTCATGGGGTTAGCTATAGTAGAGAATGAGGGTATAAACCTACGGTAATACCCGCAGAGACTCAGGAAAGCATGTACTTGTTTCTTATTACTAGGTATAGCATATTTCTTGACTTCTTGTACTCTCCCTTCTACTGGTTTAAGCTGCTCATTCCCAACCATGTACCCCAGATATTCACATTCATTGAATGTGAAGTCATACTTCGATTCGTTTATATGTAGACCTGCCTACTAAAGTCTTCTGAATACCTCGTCCAAGTGGTCGAGATGTTCTGGCCAGGAATCACTTCTGATCAAGATATCGTCCAGGTGAGCTGTGGGAAAGGTATGGATGTCATGTAATATGTGATCCATCAGCCTTTGGAAGGTACTAGGGGCGGACACTAACCCAAAGGGCTTGGTTCTAAACTGGTATTTACCATATGGTGTGATAAACGCCGTCTTTTCTCGGCTACTTTTGCTTACAGATACTTGATGGTAGCCTTTGGTAAGATCCAATGTTGTGATGAACTTAGCTTTGCCAATTTCATTTATTAGGTCCTCTATATGAGGTATGGGGTAGGGGTCTCCTGTGGTTACCGCATTTAGCTTATGGTAGTCCATGCACATCCGGTTACCTCCATCCTTTTGGGGGACCAACACTATGGTGGCTGACCAAGGGCTCTTCGAAGGCTCTATGATTGACTGGGAGAGTAGGGTTTATATTTCATCCCTTAAAAACTCTTGAGCCTTGTGTGCTAATCGGTAAGGAGGCAACCTAATAGGTGGTGCATTTCCCGTTCTGATCTCATGCTCCACTAATGAAGATAGACCTGGCACATCTTGTATAAAATTAGAAAACTTCTCCTTCAGCTGAGCTAACTGTGTACTCTGCTCTAGTGAGAGTAATTTGGGTTTTGGGTCTAGCTCAGGGTTAGGCATGCTGTCCGTCTCTTGCTCATCTGCCACAAACACTGCGGGGGCTGTGGAAGACCACCTCTTTATGGCATTGATGTGGTAAGTCTTAACTCTCTTTCCACATGAACCTGTGTCCACTCTATAAGTAACTTCAGTAACCTTTTCACTAATCATAAAGGGACCTTGTCATTCATTAAGGATCTTATTCTTTACAGTGGGTCTGAAGACTAAAACAAAATCTCACCTCGAATGTCCGGGCTGTCGCCTTTCGATCATGCTGGGCCTTTTGCACTGTCTTTGTTCTCTCCTCGTTCTCTCTGGCCATCTCAGGTAGTACCAGGAGATACTTTCCCTGTATTGAATAAGGTTGTCTCATTAGCACACCGTTTTTCCAGAAATAGGGACTTCCGCCCATGTTTGCCTTCTCCTGCACTCGCTCTAGAGTTGGGTCGGTACACTGTTCTTGTTTCAGCTGTTCTGAAGAGATGCTATCAGTTTAAATCTCCTCCTCTGGTGTAGGGTGATCATCTCCTAGTGTCGCTTGGCATTTCCAAAGAGAGAGAGTCAGCTGGGCTGAATTCAACCCTCGCCCAATCCACTATGACTGGATCTAGCTCCTGTTCTTCCTCTTCCTCCTCCACCTCACATTCATTGTTACTGTGTGCCACTGGACGCACGACAGCTTTCTCCAGCTCTTGTTGGAGAGCTTCAGCACACTCCTGCTGCTTCTGAGCCTTCTCCTGGGCTCTGGTCGTCACCATGCTCTGCTCAGTGGTCATGAAAGTGGGTGAAGATGGTTGCTCTTCTTTCTGGGTCTCTTCTTTGAGTGCTTGTCTGAGGTAACGGTGAAAAAAGGGAATGTCATGGTCTAAGATCAAGTCAGATGTTAGGTGACTGCTTACTCCCACTGCCATATCTACTTTTTTCCCCCCATCTACTCGTAGGGATACTCGGCTGGAAAGCACGCTATCTGGGAACTGGCTGTATTATATGGGATAGTCAAGGGCAAGTAATCCTCTTGCCTCATACACCTAGGGTGAACTATGGACTTTGAAACCCCCGTGTCCAACAACACAATCACAGGCTTCCCATTTATTTTTAAGGGTCTAGACCATGCAGGTATGTTTTTCTTCGTGGAGATTGCACAATTCCCACTTTCTAATTTGACCCTACAGTATTTTTTTTAATGACCTGGTTTCAAACATTTTAAACATGTCAGTTGTCATAAATCGTTTGCAGGACCAAAAACCTGAGTATTACTACCACCTTTCTCCATTTGTTTATTGTAGGAGGGCCTCCTAGCGTCTCGGGGTGGACTTCGCTGACGCCCTTTTTGTTCAGGTCTGCGCTCGGGGGCCCGATGTGTTGATATGCCTAGCCACTATCTCCTGGAGATCTTTATATGTGGGAGGTATTTTCTGGTGCATTTTCACCTCTAGCCACCGAGGTAATTTCTGCAAGATAAGTTTGAATAAAATAGTGTCATGAATATTTTTCTTAGTCATTTGCAACTAATGGTCAAAAGTCTGGCTGTGGCCACGGAAACGCGCATCTGAGTTAGCGGAGTCGAACGGCGAATCAAACAATTTTTTCCTATATGCTTCCTCAGTCACCTGGTACACAGACAGCAGAGTCTGCTTCACGACCTCATAGGTTGTCTGGTCTTCGGTAGTGAGTGAAGAAATGGCAACCATTCCCTGGCCTGACAATGCACTCCGTAGATAGGTTGCCCAGAGGTTTTCCTACCATCTATTTGTCCTGTTTGTCACTTCAAATGTGTCCAGAAACGCTCCCATTTCATTCCTTGCCACGTCAAAGTTTTATAATGACAATTCGGGTAGGTATGGTGGAGGTGATCTTGCTGCCTCGACAGGTGGCCTTCGCATCATCTCCACCAACGCTGCCCATCGCTCTTCTTGATTGCATTGCCAGTCCCTTTCCTCTCGTTCCCGCTGTTCTTGTCAATCGCGGTCTTCGCGCCGATTCTGTTCATCGTGCTGCATCCTCTCCTTCTCTCTCTGTGCCCTGGCTTCATCCGCTTGAAGCCATGTTGTCATCATTTGCATTCCTGCAAATCCTCCTTTTTCATAGGGAAGCGGCATTACAACAGATAAATTTTCAGGATGGCCTTCTATCTCGCCTTTGTGGATTTTCCTTGGCGTAGAGAAGCTCATTGT
The DNA here is from genome assembly GCA_028752905.1 of Cladorhizidae sp. MBARI D1340-BT2. NCBI lineage: Eukaryota > Metazoa > Porifera > Demospongiae > Poecilosclerida > Cladorhizidae > Cladorhizidae sp. MBARI D1340-BT2. The sequence goes on from JAQNBH010000010.1 coordinate 6,791,159, forward strand.
CATTTGGCTTCTTGTCCGCTGGTCCTCTCCTGGATACGAGATCTTCCAAAGAATTGAGAGAGATGAAAAAACACGTTAGTGGCACAAGAAACACCAAAAATATACACAATATGCATCAAAACTACTAAACTGATAAGCAAAAGAAATATGCACCTGTCCCGAGGGACTAAAACACTCAAAATGTCATTGACAATCAATCCTCCAAAAGATACAACTACTTCAACCTCTCACCTCAGGTTGTAGTAATTAACCCCAAACTCAAGAGAACATCCCCTATGTAATCATTAGTCAGCTTTCTCAACTCTACCTCCGCTATTTGATTCCGGGATATCTTTCTCTAGAAATCCCACCGCTGCCACCAATGTGACGGAAAGTCGTCCTTCTGCTGAAACAGACATATTAACTGTTCAGTCAGATCCACACTTTCGTCCAATGCATGGAACCTATTCCTAACCACCTGCTAGAAACTTATCACAAGTATCTCTCCCCGAGATACTGGCTACCCACTTGAAACAAGTATGTTATTATAATTATATTAAATACAGATAGAGAATCACACATACAGAGTGTCAATCAACACCATCAACAATCTCCATCAAAGTTCTTACAACAGTTCTTAAAGTTCAACATAATCAGGTATCAGTTCATTTGGGCATAGGCTGTAGTGTGTTTGTATCTTATCCATAGTCTCCTTTTATATTCTTTCTATCAGTTCAGTTTGAGGTCACTGATCTCCTTGCCAACCTGTGGATTGGACCAATCATCTTTACTTGAGTCAACCCACATCACAGGCTCCTAAATCAGGTGAGTGTTCTTTCTTGTTGTCTGTGGTGTGGTTGTGGCTTGTTTGTTCACATGAGTGGCTTGTTCTTTCACATGTATATGTCCCTTTGTTAATCCCACAGATAGTGATGTTCTGCTGTCAACACCACCTTCTGGTTCTTCCACCGGCAGGTAAGAGTATTTCCATGACATATATAATGCAGTGGATCCAACCTGTTACAAAAGCAGCAAAGTTTCACTGCAGCAGCAACCTCACTCAAGTGGTGAGTTCCCATAATGAATGGGACCCATTTGAAGAGATCATTGTTGGATGCATGGAAAACCATCATGTTCCTCCACTAAATCTGGAAGTAAAGGGTATTAGACCCAAGAAATATTGGCCCTTCTTTAACAAAATGGTGGGAAACCTTTCCCTTCGGAAATATCTGACAAAGCCAAGGAAGAAGTGGAAAATTTATGTTCCATCCTTGAAGGTGAAGGAGTAAAGGTTCATCAACCTGATAGCATGTCTCCAGAAGTGGACTTCAAAACACCAGATTTCTACTCTCCAATTAGTTACTTCAATGCCATGCCAAGGTAAGCAGAGTGTATTAAGTCTTAACTCATAATGTAGCTGGTATACTGTGGTTCAGGATTTTTTCGTCATTAAATTATTTTTATGGGTGGAACCAAACGCCAAATTATATTTCATGATAAATTTATAAGATAGAACATCGAAATAATTTAAAAAAATATGGAAAGAACACATGCACGTGTCTGTGTATCCTGTGTTAGTTAACAATTTTCTGGTTCTAGATATATATATCATCACACTAAAGCTGCATCCCGTGTTAGTTAACCATTTTCTGGTTCTAGATATATCATCACACTAAAGCTGTATCCCATGTTAGTTTGCTAGTTCTAGATATATCATGTCAGCTCACCATTTATATCAAGCATTCCACATTGGTCAGGCCCGATGATACACATTCCATTAACCCGAAAGAATATATTGATGCCTGCACTGGATGTGACATAGCGTAATCGTCTGGTATAAGTGGAAAGAAGATATTCATGCCTGCACTGGATGTGACATAGTGTCATTGTCTGGTACAAGGGGGCAAGAATATGGCACGAGATACCTGGAAAGTATTTGAACTGAAGGAACTGATGAAGACTTTGCTGTACAGGAGTAGTTTACCATGCTTCTTTATGACCGCACAAGCACTACAAGTGCCCTTCCAATAGTAATCACAGGTTGATTGGATGGAAGTAAATAGTAACAACGGTTCTTTTTGGAGAATATACAATAATCATCTACAAATTCAACATCTGTCACAAAGTAATTCCCTTAAACAAGAGATTTTAGACCAGTACATGCCCAGTACACTGCTCTAGCAATTTATAACACCAGCACACCAGTACACTGTAGCAATAAAAAAATACCAACAACTGCCCAGTACAAAACAAAAGATAAATAATTTTTTGGGGTTTATTTCACTGGATCATAAGTTACACATTTCTTAAAAAGCACCTCTCTACTAGCATGCAGGAGCTGGAATAAGCTTTGACCCCAAATCCATGTGGTCTGGCAGGAGCTGGAGTATGCTCTGATGCCAACTCCATGTGGTCTGAAAGGAACTGGAGTATGCTCCATGTGGTCTCACTGGAGCTGGAGTAAGCTCTGATCTCAACTCCATGTGGTCTGGCTGATCTTGTTAACTTAGTGAACTTTATCTTCTCTCTCCAGTTAGGCACTAGTTGTTTGCTTACTCTACTACTCCCTTTCAGCTCTTCTATTCCCAGACTTCACTGCTAATTCAACCACTGAACTGATTTTAGTTTAAAAATACATAAATTTATAGCTCTAACTAGACTTTTCAAACTCTTCCTGCCATTAGAATGCACATACCATAAGCTGCAGTTAGAATAAAAGCTACACATCGCTACATCGCTCTATGTCCGCCACAAAGCTTACAGCAAAGAAACCCAAGTAAATAGTAACCAGTATTGGAGAATATACATTAATCAGCTGCAAATTCAATATCTGTCACATTTTTTTTAATGAAGCAATTCCCCTAAACAAGAGATTTTAGACCAGTACATACCCAGTATACACGTTTTTTTAAATTTATGATGGCTAAGTTTGAAAAAGCAACATAACCTTAATACAACTAATGCTCGGGCAAGTACGGTGTGTCTGCCAATAATGTGAACTTACAAAACTTCTGCACATCCGTTTCAGGCTTCCACTTTATGCACTTAATCATTAGCACCTTATACTTCTTCAGTAATAATAACTTCAGTAATTAATGATATAGATTGGTGGTGGTGGTGGTGGTGGTGGTGGTGGTGGTGGTGGTGGTGGTGGTGGTGGTGGTGGTGGTGGTGGTGGTGGTGGTGGTGGTGGTGGTGGTGGTGATGATGATGATGGTGGTGGTGGTGGTCGTGATGATGATGATGATGATGATGATGATGATCATGATGATCATGATGATGATGGTGGTGGTGGTGGTCGTGATGATGGTGGTGGTGGTGGTCGTGATGATGATGATGATGATGATGATGATGATGATGATGATGATGATGATGATGATGATGATGATGATGATGATGATGATGATGATGATGATGATGATGATGATGATGATGATCATGATGATGATCATGATGATGATGATGATGATCATGATGATGATCATGATGATGATCATGATGATGATGATGATGATGATCATGATGATGACAGTATGCGAGCTGCTTCTGCTGCTGAACGGCTGCTACAGGGTGGAGAAAATGATGAGGAGCGTGCCGTCTTCTCTCAGTGTCCACCAAGGAGTCGGGTGCCTGGCTGAGGGCATTGCCTTTGACAGCTCTAGGCCTGCGGATGGACGACAACACTGTGAGGGTTGCTGTGGGTCTGCACTTGGGAACAGCAGTCTGTGGGCCCCACTCCTGCCACCTTTGTGGGACTGCTGTTGATGCCCTAGGTAGGCATGCCCTCAGCTGTAGGCAGAGTGTGGGAAGACATCAACGGCATGCGGCAGTGAACGACATCATCAAACGAGGTTTGGCGGCTGCTCATCTTCCCTCCAGACTAGAGCCTTCAGGCCTTTTGAGATCAGATTGCAAGAGACCGGATGGTGTGACACTGGCCCCATGGAAGTCTGGCTGTTTGCTGACTTGGGATGCTATCTGCCCAGATACATTTGCTTTGTCATACAGAGCACATGCCACCCAAGAGCCAGGGAGGGTCGCTGAAGCAGCAGAGTAACGGAAAAGCGATAAGTATCGGGAGCTTCCACCAGGCCACGTGTTCTCGCCCATAGCCATTGAGACCTTGGGGGCAATTGGCCCGAAGTCACTGGCCTTTTTGAAGGAGCTCGGATACCGCATTAAAACAGAGTCGGGCGAGCCCAAATTGACAGAGTACCTGCTCCAGAGACTATCTGTGGCGGTCCAGCGGGGGAACTGCACGTCTGTACTGGGCAGCAGGCATCTGTCACTTTCCCATTAAAAAATATATATATATACAAAAATATGTGGTATTATGTCTTATTATAATTATTATTATATAATAAAATAAAATAAATTATTTAAAATAATAATAATAATAATAATAATAATAATAATAATAATAATAATAATAATAATAATAATAATAAAAATAATAATAATAATAATAATAATAATAATAATAATAATAATAATAATAATAATAATAATAATAATAATAATAATAATAATAATAATAATAATAATAATAATAATAATAATAATAATAATAATAATAATAATAATAATAATAATAATAATAATAATAATAATCATAATAATAATAATATTATTATTAATATTAATATTAATAATAATAATAATTATTATTATTAATATTAATAATAATAATAATAATTATTATAATAATAATAATAATAATAATAATAATAATAATAATAATAATAATAATAATAATAATAATAATAATAATAATAATAATAATAATATTAATAATAATAATAATAATAATTAAAAAATAAATAATAATAATAATAATAATATTAATAATAATAATAATAAAAATAATAATAATAATAATAATAATAATAATAATAATAATAATAATAATAATAATAATAATAATAATAATAATAATAATAATAATAATAATAATAATAATAATAATAATAATAATAATAATAATAATAATAATAATAATAATAATAATAATAATAATAATAATAATAATAATAATAATAATAATAATAATAATAATAATAACAATAATAATAATAATAATAATAATAATATAATAATAAAACCCTTTACCAAAGACTGCATGGTGGTTTGTTTGCCTAGTCCTGCGGTCTATTCATAGCCAGCTAGCAGGTTTGCCAGGAATAGCACAGTATCTTCATCGTTTAGGTTACCTAGTGCCCGAATTGCAGCTCCTGAAAGTTGTCAGGTTTAGGTTACTAGTTGTATAGTGGGCTCTATATGGAAATTCGTCCAGCATTTTGCTTGATTTTGCCTGATTCGTGATGCCCTGTTGCAGTTGTTGTCGTACTGGGACCTGTACGAGATGTTCTTGTGTAAAGGCAGGCAATAGATGTGATCCTGGATGCTTTCCTGGGAGACTTGGGAAATGTTTGAACCAGTTGAGCTGCAAGAGCGCAGATACCTTCACTCAGCGCCCTGTCCTCAGCTCTTCAAGTCTTCCCAGCCATTCTCTCATTCACCTCTCACCTACCGCCTCATCCACTTCACCACTTACTCCAGTGTTGTCATCCTGCCAGCTGCCTATATCACACCCAGGCCTTCCTAATTCCCCAATGGACCTCCCTCCCATGGCTTCCATCTTGGGTGTCAAGGTTGCAACTCTCCAACATGTCCCTAAAGGTGCTAGGGATGCCTGGGCTGACCTGCTGCGTGGTATATTTTTATCCATTTCTTCTCACCCCTTCGACATTGCCCCTTGGAGCAGGTGTTTTATGGTTTCAAAATGCATCCTCTTCAATCCTCCGAAGGGAAACCGTATCTCTTGGCGTGATACCCAGAATATTGTCAATCGTAGGATCAGAAGATGGAGAGAGGGAGATCTATTGGGTCTGTGGGCCGAAGTTTTGGAGGAGGAGGTCAGGCTCAAGCGCAGGAGGAAACAGAAGGTCTCCCAGGATTCTCTGCGGGAGGAAAATGCCCATCGTGCACGTCGGGCTATCGAGGATGGCCAATATAAAAAAGCCATCCAGGCCTTGGCGTCTAATGGCCTGGCTCAAGCAACTGAGTCCGTACGAGCTGAGATTTGCTGAAACATCCCCAGGCCCCACTTCCCAAGACACCTTCCCTCCCCGTACCCCCTTGAAGCAGGATCTCAGAGGCGGTGGTCATCAAGGCTTTGAGATCCTTTCCAGCTGGAACTGCGCCCGGTCCTTCCAATTTAACGGCAAATCACCTCAAGGAGGCGGTGTTCTGTCCTTCCCCTAACCAAGCAAACTCCATCCTTAACTCTCTGACAAGTCTTGTCAATTTACTTAGTTCCGGCAAGGTTCCCCCAGATGTCGCTCCTCTTTTATGTGGTGCCTCTCTGTATGCTTGTAAAAAAAGGGAGGTGGCCTGCGCCCCATTGCTGCAGGAGAAGTTCTCCGCAGACTGACTTCTAAGTGCCTATCCAGGGTGGTTCAGTCTGAGGCTATCAATGTCTTGACACCTCTATAGGTAGGGGTAGGCATCCCCTTGGGATGTGAGGCAATAATACATGCTATGCGCGAACTGCAGGAGGACCACAACATCCATCCAGACGATAAATGGTCTCTCCAACTAGACTTCTCCAATGCGTTCAACAGCATTGATCGTGGGAAATTGTTTGAAGAGGTTCGGGCTAAGATTCCCTCTCTGTCAGCTTGGCTTGAATGCTGCTACGGGACACAACCCATTCTGCGACTTGGTGACCACTCCATTCATAGCTGCTGTGGAGTCCAGCAGGGTGACCCTCTAGGTCCTCTTGGCTTTGCTCTCCCCCTCCAACCGCTTCTGTTGAAGATCCAAAGCGAAGTTCCTGGGGTCTGCATGAATGTTTGGTATCTGGATGACGGTATTCTGTGTGGCTCGGTCAGTGATTTGTGTGCTGCCCTTGAGATCATTGAAGAGGAAGGTCCTGGCAGGGGGCTCCATCTGAACAGAGCCAAGTCTCTCCTGTTTGTCCCAAGTAACTCGCATTTCAGTCACAATCCGCTCCCATTAGATATCCCTATAGCCAGAGAGGGTTTCGATCTGCTCGGCTCTCCAATAGGCTCTGTTTCCTTTTGCAATTCATCCGTTCTCAAAAGAGTGCAGAAGTTGTAGGACATTTTGGACCATCTTCCAGATGTGCAGGATTCTCAGATGGAGACTGCCCTCCTCAAGTCATGTTTGGCCTTCCCCAAAATGTCCTTTGCCTTACTTTCTCAGCCTCCCAGCTACATCAGTGGGGCTACCTCCGCCTTTGATCGTTCCATGATTGACGCAGTCTCTGATTTGGCTGGCGGTCCTCTGTCAGACTCGGCATGGCTGAAAACCTCCCTCCCCTCTTCAATGGGTGGTTTAGGCATTCTCCGTGCTTCATTACATGCTCCCGCTGCCTTCATTGCATCCTCCGTCCAGTCAAGGAAGCTTGTGGCTAGGATTTTGGGTCAGGCACCAGTCTCCAATTGTCATCTTGGTCCAGCCCTTAATGATTTGGGTGTAGCAGCAGGAAGAGCGGATTGGACTAGTCTTGAAGAAGTCGATGTCCCCTTATGTCAGCGAGAACTCTCCAGGGCTATTAATCTAGCCTCCTTTAATACTCTCGTCTCCGAGGCTCCTGACACCCGCTCCAGAGCCCTGGCCCGCCCCTCTGCCATCTGCCATGCAGGGGATTGGCTAAATGTAATTCCTTCGAAGGCCCTTGGCCTGCACTTGCAGGACAGGGATTTTCGTCTCTGTCTACAATACTGGCTTGGGCTTCAGATGACAGAGGAGGGGTCATCCTGCGCGATTTGCCAGAGAGTCTCTGATCCCTTAGGAGACCATCAAGTCGGCTGTAGGGGGAATCGCGATATGATTCAGAGACATGATTCCCTGAGAGATGTTCTTTTTATTGCCGCCCAGTCTGCAGCCCTCGCCCCAAGGAGAGAAGTTCCATCCCTAATTCCTGGCTCGAAGAGTCGCCCGGCCGACCTCTATATACCTCCCGCGATGGAAGCAGGGCAAGCCGGCAGCCCTAGACGTCACAGTTATTTCAACTCTTCAACAGCTTACGGTCGAGGGCGCTGCGGCAGTCCAGAGCTACGCTCTGTCCATAGGAGAAGATCGCAAACGTGCTGCTCACAGCCAAGCCTGTCATGCTGCTGGTATCTCCTTCATTCCCCTAATCGTGGAGTCCCTCGGAGGATGGAGTGATGAGGCCGTGTCAGCCATCAAATCAATTGGCCGACTGCAAGGCCAGAGATTGGGCACCCTCCCAGAAGACTGCATCACACACCTCTTTCAAAGGCTGTCCATCTGCCTCTGGAGGGGGAATGCAACCATGTGGGTTGGTCGGTTGTTAACCAGACCCCCCATGGTTGATGGACTTTTGTAGACTGGACCATAATAATAATAATAATGATGTGATAATTATAATAATAATAATAATAATAATAATAATAATAATAATAATAATAATAATAATAATAATAATAATAATAATAATAATAATAATAATAATAATAATAATAATAATAATAATAATAATAATAATAATAATAATAATAATAATAATAATAATAATAATAATAATAATTTAATATTAACAATAATAATAACAATAATAATAACAATAATAATATCAACAACAACAACACCAAAAACAAAAACAACAACAACAATAATAAAACAACAACAATAATAATAATAACAACAACAACAATAATAACAACAACAATAATAACAACAACAATAACAACAACAATAATAATAATAAAATAATAATATAACAATAATAATAACAACAACAATAACAACAACAATAACAATAATAATAATAATAAATAATAATAATAATAATAATAATTTAATCATCATCATCATAATAATAATAATAATGATAATCAAAATCATAATCATAATAATCCTAATCATCAAAATAATCAACATAATAATGATCATAATAATCATCATAATAATCATCATAATAATCATCATCATAATAATAATAATAGTAGTAATAATAATAATAATAATTATTATTATAATGATAACAACAACAACAATAACAAAATCAACAATATACCGGTAGTAGTAACAACAACAATAACAACAACAATAACAATAATAACAATAATAATAAATAACAACAACAACAGTGCAATGATGATGACGATGATGACAACAACAAAAAGCACAATAAGAATAAAGATAACAATAACAACAACAAAAATAATAAATAAAATAATTGTTAATAATAACAACAACAACAACAACAATTATGTCTTGAATATGGTGATAGAACGGTAACGACTTCGAGTGCAGGAGACAGGGGGATTCCTCTCAGTCACAGCACGAGATGTGCCATCTGTTGTTGCCTAATTATTTCTGGGGTTCTTCGCGTCCATGGTCATCTGGAATGTCCAGGTTCTCGTGCGAGTCCAAGAGTTGAAGATCCTAGTAATGGCAGTCGACCACGTGACCCATGTGATGTGACTGAAGCAGAGTTTCCACCATTCAGAAGGGAAGTTAGAATCCTCTAGCGAATTCCAAGGGCAAGTAGAGACTTGCAGCCAGGAAGTTGATGCAGACTGTTGTCATATCTAATGACATAGGCTCTTGGTCCAAGCTTCTCCACTTTGCAGCGAGATGCCTACGAGTTCCAAAGAGAGGAGGTGACCACAAGAGCCTGGGAAATCTTGTGAATGAGCAGCTTAGGGTGGATATTCCACCACCACTTTCAATCCATACTGCCTGGGAGGAGGATAAGGATCCTATGGAATCATTAGGTAGAATATCATCTAAATTAGGGGAGGGTGATTTCAGAGGAGCTATACGGCTGGCTAGCTCTGGTGACTGTCTGGCTGTGAGATCTGAAGCAACACTTTTGTCCCTCCAGCAGAAGCATCCCACCAACACCTGACACCACCCTTACCAGATATACCTGTGCAGTGTGTGAGGGTGTTTGGGGAAGAAGTGGCTCAGGTAATCCCTTCCTTTGGTGGTTTAGCTGGTGGCCCTGTTCGTTTGCACCTCCAGCACCTGAAGGATATGATTGGTTCATTTTCAGGGGAGGTAAGCGAGCAGTTTCTTAGTGTCCTGTCTGATTTTTTTAACATGATCCTGGAAGGCAGGACACCTATCTTGGTGTGTCCTTTATTCTTTGCAGCTACACTAGTTGTACTAGAGAAGAAAGGTGGGGATGTGAGGCCTATTGCTGTAGGTGGGACATTACTTCATCTAGTTGCCAAGTGTGCTTGGAGGTTTGTGGGAGAGGGGATGGGGAAATTGCTTGTATCTAGGCAGCTGGATTATGGGATAGCAGGTGGTGCAGAGGCAGTTGTGCATGCTGCTAGAATTTATGTTCAGAGTTTGATGGATGATATGGCCATGGTCAAGTTAGATTTTAAGAATGCTTTTAATTCTGTCCGGAGAGATAAGATGCTTGAGATTGTTGGTGAGCTAGTTCCTGTTCTCTCCCAATTTGTTCAGTCAACGTATTTAGAGCCATCCAATTTGTTCTGGGGGAATACCACAATCAGATCAGAAGAAGGAATACAGCAGGGAGATGTGGGTATGCTATTGTTCTGTCTATCTAGCACCACTTTTGTCATATCCTGAAATCAGAACTTTGTGTTCTATACCTGGATGATGGAACTATTGGGGGCTCCGCTGAGGATGTGCTTTAGCCCTTTAGAGACAAAATGTTATCTTCTGCTGCTGGGTTACAGTACACTGGGAAAGGAGGGGGCAGTTGATAGTGCGAGGGTGAATTTTTTTAAGATTACGGGGGAAAGTTTGGAATACCTACGATTCAGGATGCTCTGCTTTTGCTGTCTCATTCCTTCTCCATTTCCAAGTTGCTTTACCTGCTGAGTGTTTTCTGTCAAGCCAGCTACAGGATTTTGATGACACTCTAAGGGAGACAGTCAGTTCCATTATACCAACATGTTTTAGTCTCAGCATGGAACCAAGCTAGCCTCCGTATTAAGTTGGGGTTTTGGGGAACTACGAATGCTGTACAGGTGGCCCCATCTGGTTATTTAATCATCTGCTCTGTTGCACCATAATCTACCACACCGATTTCAAGTCTGCCCCCTTGTTTCTAACTGATGCTCTAGCCCTTTGGAATCAGGGCCATAAATTCCCTCCTCCAGACCCATCAATCCAGGCAGCCTGTCAGCAGAAGATATGGGATGCATGCAAAATGTGTCCTATGGCAGATACTTTGTTGGTTGGTGCCAGGGGTGCCAACATATTTGCTATCTCATCATCCAATTGATTAAAACTCAGACATCAGCCACACATAAAATTAATCGAGTCATACAAATTTATGTCGAGAGAATGGGTGTATGTGTGGAAACATATCACCATGCAACTTGCATACAGTAGTTCGGGATTTTTCATTGTTGCAATAATTGTTGTGGTGGAGTCAACAACAAAAATATAATTAGTACATCCTTGTCCAGGCCCTAACCATAATCATTGTCCTTAATGCTAGTCATTGTTCAAGCCCTAACCCTAGTCATTGTAAACCTTGTCATTGTCCATGCCCTAATCACAGTCATGGTCCAAGCCCTAACTCTAGTCATTGTACAAGCCCTAACTCTAGTCAATCCGAACCCTAGTTATTGTCCGAGTCCTAACCATATTCGTGGTCCAATCCCATATAAATAAAAGAAATAAAAATATAAATAATAATAAAATAATAAATCAATAAATAAAAAATTCAAAATAATTTAACTTAATAATAATCAACAAAATAAAGTATAGATATATATAAAATGTTACTAATTTTTATTATATTATTCTTGCTCTACAATTGTTGGAAGCTAGCTATAGCTTTCACTTATGTGAATATATAATAATTAGATGATCATTGTATGTAGCTAGCTATAGCTTTCACTGTATGTGAATTAATCATAATTAGATGATCATTGTCGTTAGCTTTCACTATATCTGAATTAACTTAAAATTGTTAGGTGATCTACAAATGTAGGAAGCTAGCTATAGCTTTCACTATATCTGAATTAACTTAAAATTATTAGATGATCTACATTGCTTTCACTCTTTATTTTTTTAATTTTTTTAATTCATTTTTTAAAATTTGTTTGTTTGTTTGTTTGTTTGTTTGTATCTGATTATTGATGATTATATGATCTACAATTGTAGGAATTGATTATGGTTTGGGCTTGGACAATGACTAGGTTTAGGGCTTGGACCCATGACTGGGGTTAGGGCACCATAACTAGCATTAGGGCTTTGACAATAACAAAATAACTAGGGTCAGGGCTTGGGTTACTGTATGACTATAGGGTTAGGCTTGGACAATGACTTGGGTTAGGGCTTGGACAAAGACTTGGGTTAGGGCATCTATAATGACTAGAGTTAGGGCTTGGACAACTAGGGTTAGTGCTTGGATTAATCAGCTCTGGAATAGTGCTCTCACTGAAACACATCTATTCAGCATTAGCCTCCAGCAGCGAAGAAACAAGAGGAACCAACTTACAGAACTTAGGTCTGTTCTCTGGTTGAACTTGTTTGAGCTTTTGACTTCACAATCTGACCAAAATTGGAGGCTGGAATGGTTTCTGCTCTTGAGTGGGAGGGTGCCACTGTGTCAGTGATACCCTCTTCAGCCATTGAGAGGGGTTCATATTAACTGGAATTACCACAGGGGTTAAATGGGAACTTTTCTGGAAGCTGGTGTTTGAGTACTATAGCTATTTGTTGTAATAGAATCTATGCATCAGAGAATAAGCTGACACAAGGCAAAAAAATTCTAAACTATATAGGAGCAGAATATATGCAGTAGTTGAGCTGAGCATGTCCCTCATGTAAAACTTATAATATGGCTATTGATAACCTATCTTTCAAGTCATGATGAAAATGAGACTGAAGTTTAAGGTAGTATATAAGCTAATAAGCTATCAGCCTCAGCTATGTAGCATAAAACTAATTCAATAATAATTGTGTTCCAGTAATTTCTATACCATTATTAAGAAGTAAGAGAAAATCACCCACTACCCGGACAGTAGGCTTGCTGAATGTAAGTCCAGCACTTTCCAGCAATAGCAGAGCTTCAGGGTGAAGACTAGAGTCTGGCCAAAAAAGACGAGATGCTTTCAAATTCTTCATTACTGCTTCAGAGAGTCTTCATCCAGAATTCAGCAAAATTAGTTGATTGGATGCCTTTACCACATTGAAACAGTTGCTCGAATTCTATATTTTTCAACATTTCCTGTCTAGTTCAAATCTTTATGGCCTTCATGCATGAAGGGGCTAGTTGAGCTAGCTTTTTGTTATACATATATGCTTAAACCAGTGTGTGAGTTAATATATCAAGTCCACATATCCAGTCATTCAGGCAGCTTTTGGTTTAAACTCAAATACCTCCCCCCCCAGCTGATGTACATGCTTAAGAATATAGGAAATACTAATATCGTATATACCAACTGAAAAAAATGGCGATTTGCATATGCATAGAACAGTCTCTCTGCTCTGGCAACATCAAATGTTCCAAAAGAGATAGACACCACAAATAATCTCTTCCGCTGCATAGTAGAGGTTTTCCTCAAACAAAATGATGAATGGTACTAAATCCAGTGCAATCAGCAGTACTAGAGCATTCGAGCAACCAAGCATATTACACTACAGCAAAGTCATCCAACCACAGCCCATCATCATACTGCTGGAGGCCAGATGAAGCATGGTAAGTAATGACAAAGGCTAATAATGTTGAGAAGTGGGTAGAAATATATCTTTTGATTAACATGTAGAAGGCAGATTACACATAGGAATGGCCTCCTGTGGGAACATGTCCATGCCAGAGAGAGGAAAAACTATAGTCTCTACTATCATGATGTACATTAATGGAGTTTCAATGACAGGCACACATGTGTACATCCGGATAGATTGGTGGGTGCATAATATAATTAAGATATGATACAGCCCTCTGCACTTCAGAATAAGCACAAACATCATACCTGCCAATGCATATAAGGAAATTCATAGACTTTTATCTCAGCAGTGGTGATAGTCACATCATGCAGCAAAGGGAGCAACCACTGTGAATGTGACTGTGATAGATCAGTGTCTTGTTACAGAGTGAGCCTCAAAATTGTTTGGCTTAAGTATGGCATTTGCAATGTTATAGACCCTACACATACTTACAGTTCAACTGCAAACACCAGGCTGACCTGCTTCTCATGCGGACAGCAAAAGAAATCAGAACACTACTTCCGCTTACAGTTAATGCTTGGATTGCATGAAGCTATGATTCAGTCATATGCCAAAGCCCAGAAGTTGGTTATCTAGGCATTATATGTCTGTATCATGAGAGGGGTGCATAGGATTAAAACTAGGCCACAGTCTGTGTCACATATGGTAGTCATGAAGTCATAATGTATCTATGCAAAGAGTAGGTTACATCCCCACAGCTATGATCTATCTGCTTTGACTGGTCGCAGTGCTATCATGTGCCTATGCAAAGTTGGGATGCAATTGAATATGAGAAGGCCATGGCCTATGCTTGACAAATGGCCTTTAAACATCATGCACCTTATGCAGAGAGAGGGGAGCATGGAATTTATACAGGGTGATAGGCCGCCATAGAGATGGTTTGTTTAGTGGGGCATCAGCCAGATGGTATGCATGGCCAGTCTACTTACCACATCAGATGTGATGAAGGGGATAGATCAGCCATGGTGTGGTTTTTTGGTGTCCTGTGGGAGTTCTCAGCATGATATGCTATACATGATATGCTATATATAGTAACATCAAAACCAACATTCTGTATTGTACTATCTATTATACAAAACTCATCACATATCTTGAGGTTCAGCTACAGCTTCCTTCAGGGATTTAGAAACAAGTTAATCGGATAACTTCACATACCAGCGGATGTACTTAAACTTAACTTTTTCATAGAAGAGTAAGATTATACTAGAGACATTTATTTCCAAATAATAATTCATCTCTACCTGTGGTCACTATAATAAGCTGCTTGTATAGGTCACAAGAAACTGTGGCGAGGTCACTCCATCCAGAGGTATAGGTAACTCAATAAGGGGTTATTGTTTTTCTATTCCATTCTCGGATAGGTCACAGCTTAGTAACAAATATTACTGGTCTAGCTGCACTAAAATGCAACCCTTAGAAGTCTGCCTCACTGAAATCTAGTCTATTTATGCTCAAATGAATTGCCCACTCAGAATAGCAAGACGGGGTCATTCCATCCATCATACAGTGAACAGGAGTTACTGTAGGGTCATTTTAAAGGGAAAGGGGTCACCGTGTACTGCAACACATTCCATTCGTTGCACCAGAAAGCCACTCTAACACCTGCTTAGACAAGTCACTACAAACTGGGGAGGGTTCTTCACCAGAGGATGGAGGGGTACACTGTTTTCTCTAACTCAAATCCACACACCCACTCCATTCTCAGATAGGTCACAACTAAGTAAGACTAATTTTTTGGCCCAGATATTCTAAATTGCAACCCTCAATTGTCTGTCTCACTGAAATCAGTATCTAAAAAGAACTGCATCCTGAAGATCATGGAAAGCAAGGTAGTAGTCACACTCAAGTACAGAGGTGACTGTTTCTTTACAATCTGCACTCCATCCTCAAATATAACACAATCAATAATGGTTCTAGTACTATTTATGCTAAAATTAAATGCCTCCAGATGACCATCGAATAGCAAGAGTGGTGTCACTGAATCCCGAGATAGGTCACTGTACAGTGAATGGGGTTCACTGAGAACTAGGATAGAGTGATGACCCCCAGCATTTAAGGGGTGTCACTAGATACTGCAACACCTGTCATACATTGCACCTGAAATGCACTGTAACACCTGCTTATACAGGTCACAACAACTCGGGTAGGGTACTCCATTCAGAGGTAGGAGGGTCCCTGTTCTCCCATTCAAATGCACTCTGCATTCTCAGATAAGTCCAACTAAGCAAGATGAAAATATTTCCCCCTAGCTATTCTAAAATGCTGTCTGCCTCTGAAATCATATCTAAAATAAACTGCATCCTCTAAAGATCATGGATAGCGAGGCGGTTACAGTCAAGTACAGTGGTCACTGTTTCCTTACCCAACTGAACTCCATCCTCACATAGATATCTTGGCCAATAACAAATGTTTATTTCCCTTACTGAATCTAGTATTATTTAGGCTAAAATGAACTGCCTCCTCTGCCGATCATCGACATGAAGGGGGTTTACTCCATCCCACGGTAGGTCTCTCTGTGTGAGTGACTCCCTGGTTCACTGCTGTAACCTCTAGTACTTGGTGACTGGGTGTCACTGAGAACTAGGATACATTGACCTCCTCCCAGGGTCATTTTAATGGAAGGTCACCAGATACTGCAACAACCTAGACTCCATCCCGAGATAGGTCACAACTAATAACTTGGAATCACTATTCCAGTCACAGATGCTTTATTCACCTCACTGAAATCTAGTACTATTTATGCTCAAATGAACTGACTCCCAGATGACCATCAAATAGTGACAGGGGTGTCACTCCATCCCAAGATAGGTCACTATTCAGGGTCACTAAGAACTAGGATACAGTAACCCTTGGGGTTAAAGGGAGGTCACCAGATACTGCAACACGCTCCTGAAATACCTGCTCAGACAGGTCACAACAAACTCATGGTAGGTACTCCATTCAGAGGTAGAGGGGTCACTGTCACTGATCTCTGTCACTGTTCTCTCATTCAAATGTACTCAGATAGGTCAGATAGGTCTCAAATAAGCAAGACAAATTTCCCGTAGCTATTCTAAAATGCACTGAAATCATAGTATCTAAAATGAACTGCATCCTCAGGGAGATCATGGATAGCGAGGCAGTTACAGTCAAGTACAGTAGTCACTGTTTCCTTATACAACTGCACTCCATCCTCAGATAGGAATAACAGAAGCACTATTACCCTCGCTCCATCATGAACTGCCTCCTCAGCCGATCATCGAGAAGGGAGTCACTTTATCCCGCGGTAGGTCACTGTATACTAGGATACATTGACTCCCCCGGTCACTGTATCCGAGTACTTGGTGACCAGGGATCACTGAGAACTAGGATTCAGTGACTGCGGTCATTTTAAAGGGGAGTCACCAGATATATACTGCAACTTCGGATTATCGAAGCCCCACCGCTGGCCAGGCTCAGGGCTAGAGCTAGGCTAACCTTTAGGGGGTGGGTATATGGATAGGGCTAAGGCTATGTCTATGGTCATGCTTAGAGGAAACTACGGCTAGTGCTATAGAGCCAAGGCTAGCCTATGGGCAGCGCTAGGAGGAGCGGTGTTAATACTGCCAGATGTGACGTCATGCGTTGCCGAGCCAGTAGACCCTCGCATATCCGACCCTCGATTATCCGAACGCTCGGATTATCCGAACTCCTGATTAAATAATAAACCTGGTAACGGTCGTCGATCTGCCAAACTTCGTTTGCACGTGGAAATTAGTTCGTTCGCTTTGGCCAGAAAAAAGTTTTGTCGATCGAGTCAAAGATAGCCATTCTAAGCAAGATATCAAATGGAGCCAGTCAAGCCGGACTAGCGGAAGAGTCAGGCGCAGGGAAGTTGACAATAACGGAGATAAAAAAGAACGAAGCCAAATTTCGAGAGTTCGCAGGCAACCTGGACTGTCGGGGGCTAAGTTCAGCTCGCAAAAAGTCATGCGCCTTGCTAAAGACGAACAACTAGAAAATGCTTTATATCTGTGGTTCGTTCAGAAAAAGGAGAAAAAGGATAAAGACCCAAGGCACTCAGTGGCTCAGAGAAAATACAACATGAATATAATATACAGTAATATGAAAAAATGTGTATATATGTAAAACAACATGCCAGTTATACTGAGGACCTAAATCCTTCTAGTACCAGGAAGTTAGCTTCTTAATCCCAAGAACCTCAAGAACCTGCAGTTAAAATGATATTGAAAATAGTTCCCAGCATTTTAATTACATTCATGAATTTATAATTAATATTTGTGGTTTTTTGCATATCCGAACTTTTTGCATATCCGAATAGCCTCTGGTCCCAAGCTGTTCGGATATGTGAGGGTCTACTGTACTTGATTTCCCTTGTGTTGTTTAGCAGCTCTATCTCATTAGTCTAGTGGTCCAGTCTAGCTTACTTGTAATAGCGTTGTTGAGGGATGGCTGCGTGAGACCATTTGGCAGTGTTTTCCCTAGAAAGAACGGGAGTTAACTCTGATTAGAGGTTGAAAAAGTTTGCTAGCTTATTTTTTTTTTACTGCTTGCAACTACTCCCAGCGTACTATCACCTCCCCAATCAACATGAAGAAGTTTGAACGTATAGCTCATATTTCGCTGGTCATCTGTATTCTTCTTTCCCCCTTTGGTAAGTTTAATTAAAATAACCATCCAATTACTTTCATGATAGTGTACATGACTTCTGTCGTCATATTTTGAAGGTTCCTTACCACCAAAGGCCACCTCTTTTACAATACCTGCACCAATGAACTTACCATACTAACCTACGTTGAACCACACACCACTTACATTACCTGATCATCCTAGATTTACCAGGACCACCCAAAAGCATTTGACAATTTTCACAAGGCTCAAACACTTCATCAAAGCTAAATGAGTCTAGTTTTATTGTGCAGTTTCAGAGGAAGGAATGTGTTACCAAGAATTTAGTGACCAGGTAAAAGCATGCAGGGAGTGGATATAATATAGCTACAAGTGTGTTAAAGCAATTGAATAAAGGGATTATTAATGCAAGAAGCGCAGTGGTTCTTTGCACATAATTTTATAGTCATTGGCTAGCTAGGTTTAACTCATCTGTCAAATGATATTCAGTTCTTACACGTTAAAGGAAGGGGAAAAAATTAATATATTGGTTATTGGAATTCAATGTGTATACATGATAAATGTTCATTTATTCAAATCGGATTTGTCAAAATTGGATACGCTTCAATGGCCTTTTTTTAAGCATAGTCTGGACAGAATTGACTTGAAGGTGGTCTCTCAAAAGAGGTACCATGTTTTGTGAATAGTTTTATTATTAGGTAATATGTATATATGTGCAGCTGGAATAGAGTGAGTGGATGATCATCGATAAAGTCAATTCATGTAAAACAAATTCAGCTGTTTTATATTTTGTTAAGTATATGTACCTCTCCAGTAACAAGTTTGGCTTTACTGTAGTTGGTTCTCTTTCTCTTGATACACTATTTTTATGATGACTTTTCTTGAACAGGTATTGTGAATGTATAATATCCGGCAACATATTTGTGTCATGAGATGTTATCTACCACAAGTAGTATATCAATCACTGAGGAAGTAATAATGATCTTTACCATCATCCTGTGGTTAGGTACTATAGATAATGTCTTACAATCTACTGCTGCTATTGTTGTTGTTGTTGATGTTGTTATATCTGCCATACTAATCATTCATGTGGATGTATATATATATATACATACTGGCAATATAAATATATATTTAAGATTAATGGTATATAGATATTTTGATTTTCTTTGGTTTGGTCAATGTCTGTGCATGTGTGTTGTGTATTGGATGTGTGTGTGTTTGTGCATGTGTGTATGTTCGATGAATCTCTGTGAGCATGTTTGGTGAAACCCAGTGTACATGGTGCATGTCGATTGAAAATTTTCAATTTTAGGGAAATTCATTTTCCACTGAGCTCACCACGTACTCAAGTTTTAGCGCCTAATGAAACCACTCACTGTATGCAGCAGGGCTTCTACTAGCCACTGGTGCTAATTTCAGCTATCTTGCACTTGACAAACCGGAGTTGGAAAATCAGGCACTCAGGTTTTGAGGTAGCTCCACTTTAACTTCAGTGACTTGGGTATATATAGTTATACCTATGAAAATGTTTTAGTATTAAAAGAGAGCATACAGATATATTTCAAGTGCATACCATGAAGTGTATAGAATCTATGGAGCTATAAAGTGGTAAGTACAAGTTTTTTAGTTAAGCCCTACTATTTTATGGCCGCATCCCCCCTGAATAGCTGTATTCAAGCAGAGGAGTCTTATTGATGATCTAGTCTTGGAAGGAGGTGTAATTGAAAGGAGATTTTGCAAACACTAGACGTCTGATATGGGTTTTAATCTTCAAAACTTAGCATGCACCTAATAGCAACTTGATTGAAGAAGGTAGAGCTAAAGTTTGATTACCGACTAACAGAAGGTGGGTCGACTTCAAATTAGCAGTTCTGAGCCGATCGTTCTAGTGAATTGATACAGTATAAGCATCCATCACGAAATACTGCTAAACAATCTGCAATACGACCCCCTGTTCACTTCCAGCAGAATGTCATCCAGTACTATGATAGGTTACAAGCCTCTTTGATTAGACATTTAGCTCTCAAAATATGGAGCTGTAGGAGCAACTTGAGTCAATGCTGCAGGTTGGAAAAAGTTCCGTTCATATCTTTTGGTTCACAATCTATAGATTTATGTGAGACATTGCTTCAGTAGCAAAAATACTGTACAAAGTTTGTCAATCCAGAAGTGTTACCTCTTTTATTGCTTGGCTGCATCCCTAGTTCTCAAAACAGACATCATGGATGCCACCGGTTATGAGCTGGTCATTAAAGTGGTGTGAGACAGCATTACATGCCATGCATGACATGTTTCATCATAATGGATCAGATGGTGTCATCTTGGTTGATGCATCCAAATCCCTAAATCTCTAAGATGCCTTAAAACATACTGCCCTTCACTTGCTACAGTACTAGTTAATACTTATCCCAGTTACATTGACCTGTTCAGTGGAGGGGAAACAATCCTCTCTCAAGAAGGCATCACACAGGGTGGCCCTTTCGGAATGTCTATTATGCATTAGCTACTGCCTTACTAATAGACTATCTCACCAACTCTTCCATTACTATTAAGTATGCAGTTGCTGCTGCTGCTAGTGCTGATCTTTATGATATAATGGTAATGTTAAAATAATGACAATCTTATGACATACAATGACTTTGTTAATAATCAACTTAAATATACTCACTTGACATTTAAAATGATTATTGAGAAAGTTATTGTACCTATACTATGTCAACTAGGAGCTTATTTAGCAACTGTTAGGCCTTTTTAGGTCTAGATTATGGCTAATATCCAAATGCCTTGAAAACTTGACTAGAAGTCAAAAGAGAAAGAGAAACTTTTGTAGGGAGTAGGAGTGTCCATCAGCTCATGGATAGAGATAGTTGGGAACAGTATTCGCCAAAAATTATTTTGTGCAACGAGTTAGTTTGATCTTGATGAGGTGGAGGCCATCAGTAGTAGTGGTAAGGCTTCCCTTGTCGAGACTTTCAACAAGTGAAGAACTTGAGGGCCAGTAAATTCCTACATGGATGTTAGGGCCAGCAATATTGTCATAACAAGCGCCTGGGAAAATGCTTAGAAACAAGTGACAGATGAAATAAATATTTAGCATTATGTTTGGCTAGCTATATATAATATATATTGCTTCAACATCATTACCAGAAAGAGTGCTCAATTTTGAATAATTGGAGTGCTAATGTCAGTAAATTAAGGGGTGGAATTCATAATTCGAGGTGAAGGTTCAATTTCAATACATGCTGAATGTGAGCCATTGCAGAATATTGTGAAGATCTTGAAGTGATGCAATGCAATGCAATGTGACAAAGTATATAGCCACAAATGTGAAGTGATGCAATGCAAGTGATTCGACTAAGTATATAACCACCAAAAAAAGTGATGCAAGGTGATATGTGGACCAATCTTAACTGTACTTTCCTATTATGGTATAATCAGATAAGTCCAAGAGCCACCTAATTCATCAAAGCAAATGAATAAACTTAATCATTGCTTATTCATTTAGGTCAAAAGTTGTGTTCCTTTTCAGTATATTAATAAAATTTGTATGGTTTTTAGAAACATGAAAACAACTCTAGAATCTATTCTCATCAGTCAAATTGTTGAGAGATACATATTGGACAATTATCTATGCCTATATAGCTGTAGACACTGTATTATAGTAGTTGTGCTGGCAGTACGAGTTCAGATTGGAATGCAAACAGAGTAACGCAAACATAGTCAAGTACACCTCTGCATCTTGGAAGATCATAATTTAAATACAACACCAGGGTAGAGTAATGAAGATATAATCACCTTACTAACCTTTTTTTTACGTCCAAAAATCGATAATGATGAAGTGGTTGGGTTGTGATTATTTTTACCACACCATTTGTAAGCAGTAGTTTCGAGGGTCATGAGTGGATATTTATAATCATTTTCATATTATTGTTGTCAATTTATGTTCAAATTCTTTTTACCACAATATTTGCCAACAATCGTTCTATTATAAAATTTAATTGCAAAGGGCAATGAATTTCTGATTTTAAATTGAATTTTAATTGTATGTCTTACAATTTATCTGGAAACTTGTCAGTGGTAGTATTAATTAAGTACTCATTTTTTATTTTCATTTAAGCACCGATTTTATCTTGCAGATTAGGTGAGAAGTGTGGGTCTTTAAATAGTTAAGTTACTTTAGCAAATGTGATACTGTAGACTAACAGTAAACATACAATATTTGCAAGAATGGTTACCGCAGATATAAATAAATTTAGGTGTCCAAATGGAGTGAGAACTTAGCAAACACAACTGGAGGGAATGCACAATTGATCTTGCTTGGACTATGCAAATGTTTGTTAATTAGCTAGCAGGCATACACTGCAGCATCCGCTCTCCCTGCCATTGTTTAGCTCATGTTCAATAGATGCTGGCACAGAAGAGATTATCAATGGGATCAACACAACATGCCAACTCTTATCTACTAGTAGTTTGTTGTTTTCCAGTTATCATTTTGTTGAGGTCTGAGAAAGGCCTCTAGAATCCTCTTGTTGGAAGAAAGCCATACAATTTCTAGTGTTCCTTCAATTGCCACCTCTCCTTGCCTTAGCAGTGAATGTTACTGCTATCTGTTGCCACTGCAACTGCACTTACCATGAACGCTAGACAATCTGTACATTGCAAATGATGTTGGGAATTAGAGTGAGAATACTAAAGGATGGTTCAGAACATGTCATATTGCATCACACAACATTACATTACTACGCATGACCTTTGATGTTGACAATAATTATTAACAAGTTGACCTGTCCAGTTTCATCATGTCAAGTTGCTAGTCATTTGTTAATTAAGCTTAAGTCATTCAAACATCGTAAATGAGTGAACACTGTTCGAGGTTGAAGCCATTAAAGGAAGTCATGTCAACTTTAGCTCTCTCTAATACTAACCAAGGTTATTACCACTGTAGCTGAAGTAGGTTCCATTAAGGAAATATCAAAGCTTATTAAATACATTAGCTGTCGCTAACAGGTAAAGGTTGGTAACTCAGTTATGATTTGCATTCTTTATCAGACCTAAATCTACAGCCAATTAGTGGAAAGATAATTGGAACAGCCCATCCTAGTTATCAGAGGAAATTGTAGAAGGCCTTAGTCTGTGTTTGTCAAGCTTCAAATATCAACCTTGTACTTGGAATTACAGATGCTTTGGAATTACAGATGTTTTCCATTTTAGCAGATACATACTAGCATAAGCGTTAACAACAGAGTTTTGAAAAGTAGGTATTTTGATATACAACTGATTACATGGCACTGTGTGTGGTGACAACTTGTGTAAACTAAATGAGGGAATGTATCTATTCACAATGTGTTATAGCAAAATGAATAATTATTATTCTCTTGAAAGAATAACCCAAAAAAATTTTTTGGTAAATTCTATACTGCATTTTACCGTGTTTAAGTTTTTTCTGCTTAATATCCACTTTACATCTTCTCCATTTGGTGTGTGCTTAATTGAGCCTCACATCTTTAATGGACCAAAGTCAAGTTTAGACTGTGGTTGAAATACAGTTATGGTCATTTCAAAGGAACTAAGTGAAATCTGATGTAATGCATATTGTACTTATCACTCTTCTTTCGCACGTGTCTTGTCAAGCATGCCCTTCAAACTGGATGATGGCATGGCAGGGTATATGACTAATTTATAGTTCGATATCCTCAAGGCCATAAAAATAGAAAATGTGACATTCCACAGGATTATGGTACTTTGGGTCATTTGAATGAAATTGAGTTTGTCCTTTTTTAGGAATCCTTGAACACCAAATTTTTCAGAAATCATGTTTCCATGGTAACAAATGTTGTCACCCCCTGTTATTTACATGTGAATAATTAATTAGGTAGTGGGCATTAAATGGAAAATAATAACATAACTCATAATTCAAAGATTATGTGGAATAAATTGGTCATACCTTCTGATGACTCATAGAAATGAGCATAGTACACAGTTATATTAGTATATGTGACAAAGTATACCAAACTGAAGTTTTCATGGCTAAGAACTAGGGCAATAACGTTTGGTGTGTCCAGGCAAGTGGCACAGAGAGCTCTTTCGCTTAGATGTAGTGGCAGATGAGGTGCCTACTTGAGCTAATGTATTTCTTGATGCAGGTGGGTTAGGTTTCGCTGTACTACGTTTAGGAGAACTTGAAAGTAGACAAGTTAAATCAGCAAAAATATTTGATTTGCACAGTGATCTGATCTGCCTGTACAAATACCATTGTCATTGTGGATCCAATCGTTGTGGCACAAGGCATACCAGCAGTTAGAATAGCCTGATGATCCACCTTGAGAATGTTCATCTCCACCTCCTCAGAATCTGAAAACTCTTTCACAACAACAATTCCAGGTTTTGATGCATCAACATGAAAGCTATGATACTTTAAAGATCTGGGGGATCCGCTTGAAAAATAGCTGAAGGAAAGGAGTCCAGTTATAAAACTCGACTTCTTTTTTGCCATAAATATTTCGAATAAGCTGTGCTTTATTTTCCCCAGTGATAGTCGATTCTTCCATTACTTTCACTAATTCAAATATGGTATCAAGTGTTGATCTCCTAAATCTCTTCTTGAACAAGACAAAGAAACGATCAGGATGAATTTGGTATGACCAACTAACAAAAATGAGAGAGTAGCAGCTTTATGTTTAGCAGTCATAGTTCGCCACAACAAATAATGCATGGTTGCATTCTTTTTATTTTGCCCCATACAGTAATCAGCATGGAAGAGGATGTTTTCTTCTTTACAACCATAGTTTTCTAAAAAAGAGTGGACTAGGCTGATAGTATAGTCAGTATACCCTTGCCAGGATTTTCTTCCTCTAAGGTAGTTCATCTGCTCAGATTTTACATCACTTGCTACCCACCAAATATGCCACACAGAGTGAGAAAGACCGGTATCTCACCCATGCCCTCCGGCGGAGTTGAGACAATGGAAGAGGTAATCCACCTCAGAGACACCGAACACGCTCTTGGCCCTGTTGACTACAATGCCATTGGCAGAGAGGAGATGATAAACTTGGCGGAGGTGGTCGGCATGACACTTAGTGCAAGTGCTGGCCACCAGGATGTCGTCTAGGTAGACGAACACGAATGGGATGCCACGGAAGATTCCATTCATTAACCTCTGGAAGGCTTGGGCTGCATTCTCGAGTCCAAAAGGCATGCGTAAGAACTCCCAGAGACCGAAAGGGGTGATGATTGCTGTCTTGGGGATGTCATCAGCGGACATCGGTATTTGGTCATAACCACAAATGAGTGTGACTTTGGAGAAGATTACTGTACACTCCAAACTGGCATTGAAGTCTTGGATATGTGGCAACAGGTAGCGGTCATCTACGGTGGCATCGTTAAGATGGCGAAAATAGCCACATGGCTGCCAACCTCGTCCGGACTTTGGCACAATGTGTAGAGGGGAGGCCCATGGTGAATTGGATCGGTGAATGATGCCGAATTGTTCCATCCTAGTGAACTCTGCCTTAGAAATTGTTGGCGACAAGGACGACGTGCATGAGCATGGAGAGGAGGTCCCTTCGTAATGATGTGGTGCTCTAACCATGTTTATTGGTGGCCATGGATTGGAAGTGGGGGATGAGGAGTTCCGGAAAGTCGTCAATGATGTGGTCAAAGGCATTGACTGAGGGTGCATGCAAGACAGAGACAGATGGCTGCTCACAAGCGATCTTGGTCGGGATCGAGGAGTAGTTGGCCATGTCGATAAGGCGGCGCCCAGCCAAGTGTATGGCAAGGTCATTGGCGATGAAAAAATCGGTGCCAAGGATGGGCTCAGTCACATCAGCCACGTGGAACTCTTGGGTGAAGCAGCGTCCATGATCCAGGAGAAGGGGAATGTTCCTTGTGCCCCAATTAATGATGGGAGACCCATTGGCAGCGATGAGCGGTGTTGTGGTGGTGTGGTACTTCTTGTTGGCAATGGAAGCAGGGTAAACAGAGAAGTCAGCACCACAGTAAACGAGGTAGGTGCGGCCTGAGCAGTGGCCCCATACAGTCATTGTGTTCTTCTCCTGATGGCTGACCGTGGTAACTTTTAGCGGCCGGCCTGGTCGTTTCCCGAGGCAGTTGTGGCTGGAGTGACGGGTACTAGGTGGTTTAGTGGGCAGCCCTTGCGATTTTGTGGGCAGCCTCGCCAAACCTGGTGTGGTAGAAGCATAGCATCGCAGACCCAGGAGACAGGGAGGGGTTGGTTTTCTTGAGTGCAGAGATCCCGGCAAGTCCTGGGTCAGCGTGAGAAGCCTCCATAATACGGTCAGCATCTGAGGCCAAGACATCGAGTTCATTGTTGGCTGAAGCAGCGAGGACACAGCAAACTTCATTGGGCAGCTGAGCCATGAAGAGGGCACATAGTATGGTCTCAGGATACGCATTGAGGGACGGGATGTGACGGAGTAGTCCAGATGGTTTCCTGTCTCCGAGACCTGAGAGGGAGAGCAGCTCATTGTCCTTCTCTGCCTGTGTCTTCCCAAAGGCCTTGATAAAAGCTGTCTTGGAGAGTTTCATAGCGATTATCAGCTGGAGGATTTAGGATGAGGGCCTCTGCCTCGCCTGCTGTGCTGTTGTCTAGGGCTGCCACGACGTAGTTGTACTTGGTTAAGTCAGCCATGATTGGAGGCTGACGAGTGGCGAACTGAGCCTCAATCTGCAAGAACCACACAGCTGGGTGGGTGGTCCAGAAGGCGGGGAGCTTAACAGCTACAGTGTTGATGGTACCAGCAGTGGGGGCCAGTTCTGGGCCCACTGGGGCAGCCAGATGTCCTTGAAGGGCCCGAGCGATAGCCTGAACGTCGTCGGCAGCAAGAGGCATGGTGAAGCATTCGGTATCACATCAGGGTCACCACTTTAGTGCGAGTCAAATATATTATAACTGAATACTGATAATGCAAGCAACAACAACTCAGAAAGGCAAGTTCACAAGACAGTTAATTACCACAAGTCAAGTCAGGTGATCAGTTCGGCTCGTGCACTTGCCTGTGACACCACAACGGTTTCATTACAGCTATATGAGGTATCAACTGATCGCATAATGTCATAAACTTACTTTTTCCAACTGTTACAGCCTCAGAATCCTTGTACTTCCTATACACAAACATTTTAGATATGTCTGATGGCAAGAGCATAACTTTGTTATGTGTGTTTGATAGACATCCAGGAATAGGTAATGTCAAGTCTAGTTTCTTGCTTACAAATATATGGCATTGATTTTTATTAAAGGAGAAATGTGCTCCCCGCAAGGAGCGATCAGACTGCAAGGAGGCACAGCTACTAGTGGTCGGGTGGAAGTCTGCAACAACAAAGTCTGGGGCACAGTGTGTAATGATGAATGGGGAGCTTCTGAAGCACAAGTAGCATGCAGACAGCTTGGATATTCTGCTATTGCAGCTGATACACTTTTTGGATCTGATGTACGTGATGGCACTGGGCAGATATGGTTGGACAATGTCCAATGTGTTGGGAATGAGACCAGTCTCTTTAACTGTCGTGCTAATCCCATTGGGAAGAACGATTGTAACCACTGTGAAGATGTTCGAGTGGGCTGTCAAACTGGTAAGTAATCCTTTTAGGATATTTTTGGGTGTGTGTGTAACAGAATGTTTAGAGCTGGGAATATTTATTGATTAAAGATTAATGGCATTATGTTAACTATTTGATTAAAATATGCGACTGAATTTATTTTATTTATAATATGCCATATCTTAATGAATAACTAATTTCTTTTGCTTTTGCTTATTTGCTAAGGAAAAAATATATTTTTGATTTTATGCATTTTTTACAAAGCTATAAAAAGATTATTGATTATTTCCTGTTCAATTTGTGCAGTTTGGATGTGTTTGACTTAACATTTAGCATGAAAGTAACAAAGTGAAGTCTGGACTGCATTTTTTTAACCTCAATACAAGATAATTCAGATTACATCCTCGTACATTTTTACAAATTTTATGTTGACCATACTTAAGAGAATATATATAAAAGGATCCCTTTTGAGGTATTATAGTATGAGAATGTATTTATGTGGGGAACCATCTGCAGAAACATAATCAGTAATGTAACAAACTAGTCAACACTTCCCTGCTGCCATAGCTACGGATATTTCCAATGCTAATCTGAAATCCTCTGCTAGTAAAGTAAGTAAATATAATTACAAAGCTTCTAGTGTCATGCTGAACTAACCAAGCTCTACAAATAAATGTAATTATCTCCTATCTCAATTATTGGAGATTCCTCGGGTGATTATGCACTCGTGATGGTAGGCCACACATATCACTTATATGTAGTACAACTCTTTGAACTATAGTCCTTCAATGGAACTTAAGAGAATTCTGGTGTTATCCACATTGCACTTGTATCACTGCTATTTTTGTTTGTGTCTTGTCAACCATGTCCTGGAAACTAGAAGATAGCATGCAGGTCATGACTAAGCAAGAAAGAAGTAGATTTAATAAGTAGAACTTGCAATAACTATGTGAATAAATGCAATGGCTTTCTCAGTAAGCAAGTTGAAATTCAATCTCGCGACATTTCGACAAGATGCTCTAGCCTTCATCAGGAATAGTATGTGAGCTTGTTCTATATATACCAGTAGCTAACTACTCCATGTGATACAAACTGCACCCTGGCACATGCATCCTACACATAAACTGGATGTGGCCAAAAATACAATATCGATAATAATAATAATAATAGCACAATAGAGTAAACACAAAAACAATTTAATATACAATAAAAATTAATAATAATAAAAAATTTAATTAAAAACACATGCTTGATATTAAATCATTAACAAAGAATGATTAATGACTGAACACAGAAATATTATGGTGGTCGTGGTTTCAAGTTCAGGTCCTTGAGAGTGACCACCTAGCATCCAGGTAAGTCCATTCCACAATCTCAATTGAACTGCTCACACTTTGATGCTAGCCTATTGCAAAGGTATAGGCAATGGGGGGGGGGGGGGGGCGATTTCAACCCAGACAGAATTTTTCTCTAATATTAAATTATATTAGAGATCAATAATTATTTGAACTGTCCAAAAATGTGCATTCTACTATTATTGTGTGAAACAACCTCATTGCCAATATAATCTGATGATAATAAATCTTTTTTTCTCTATGTACATGTAAAACCATACACCAGTTTTATCTGCTTTGTGATAATTTTGTGGAACGTAGCCATGTCTTCTTTCACTGATTGCATAAGTTGCTGGTGAAACCAACATAAGTTTAGTGATAGTGATATCTGAGAATAATCCCTGTCGTAGACTAGTCAGAGACTTTATGAAGACAATTATTGATCGAAAATCTTCCAGTGGTGACTCTTC
The DNA here is from genome assembly GCA_028752905.1 of Cladorhizidae sp. MBARI D1340-BT2. Taxonomy (NCBI): domain Eukaryota; kingdom Metazoa; phylum Porifera; class Demospongiae; order Poecilosclerida; family Cladorhizidae; species Cladorhizidae sp. MBARI D1340-BT2. The sequence goes on from JAQNBH010000010.1 coordinate 6,820,833, forward strand.
AGTAGAACTAGCATGAAGGATGGTCAACTGAGTTTATATGCTTGGATTGCTGAAGTCAAAGTAATAAAATGAAATAACTTATCTAAGATCTTTGATCTTAATGATCAACTGTAGTAATCCAATATACTGAGCATTATAAATCCTCTTTGTTCAAATCAGTCCTGAATGGAAAATACAACAAAGTCTTTGGCCTCAAAATATATTCGTCTGTATTTGTGGTGTAATAGGAAATTAAGATGCAGCTTCTCCTACCTCAAAATGGCATGGCACTTTCCATCTACATGGCAACAAAGGTTCAGACACTTCAAATGAAGAATATCGCTTTTCAGCATACTTCCAAAGTAGGTCAAAACAGTCATTTGAGTCAATTGCCTGAAGGGTGAGTTTTTAACCTTTGCAAGCTGAGATCTTTTTGGCTTGTAATGACCGTGACAAATTATACTCAGAAGCTTTCCACACAATTTAATGCCAAAGAAGAAGTCAAATTTTTCCATCTGTGCAGCAACTCCAGTTATTCTTGTTCTTGCTTCTGTTGCATCTCTCGCAACTTCCCATGTTGACTGCAAAGCTTCATAATTTTTTGAAATCGATGCCACTGATTCTGCCATGACAGTCCACTGAGTTGGACATTAAACTCTGATACCAGTATATTCCACAGCAAAGTCTGTCTTGACCTTTTTGAATATCACATCTCGCTTAGGAGATTTTTAAATTAGCTTCATAATCTTGTAAACAATGTCAAGAGTGGATTCCATTAACTTGATACCGTTTAATGTATCTTGTGCAGTCAAAGCAAGAGTGCATACAGTGCACATGGATCAATTGAAGACATCCTTGTTGCAACTCCTGAACATACTCCAGATATATTAGCTGCACATCATAGCACTGGCCACGGCAATTTTCAATTCTGAGATCCATGTGTAGAAGAATATCCTTGATAGTCATGAAGATGCTTTCTGCCCAAGTTGAATCCGTGCTATATAGACCTATTACCTGCTCATGAACTTGTAAATCATCATCCATGTAACGCAAACCAAATACCATTTTTGCGGTATTACTTACATCTGTGGTTCATTATAGTGAACAATTTTCCAGATCTAGCTTGAGTAATTTCACGAACTATTTTTGAGCCTTAATACTGAGAATTTCATTTTGAATACTTGGACTCATAAACTTGACCACATTCTTTTCCATCCACTTGTTCAAGTTGGATTTCTCTTCAGCACGGACCTTTAGAAGCTGAACGAAGTTAGAATCCAACTCTCCACTAACTACATTTAAAGAGCCACTCTTGTACTTTCCACATATTGCCAGACCCTGCCGACCAAGGTAGGGAATGGTACTCATGATGTAGTACACCATTTCCCTATTTTCAGAGTTCTGTTTAGCATGGGTAGTACTAAGAATTTCACACACATTTTTGTGGCTTTTGGGGATTACTTCAATAATGTTTACTGCTTCCTGATGTGCAGCAGAACATTGGTGTTTTTCAAACTTTGATAACGTATTTTTCCAGCTAGAAAAGCCTATCTTAGAGAATACACTGTCCTAGCGATTTTTAGCTAGAAGGTTTCGTTTCTCAGCTACGAAGCACAAAACAGTATCATTTCCTTCTTGTTAATGCAACCATGGATATTACTTATACCATGATGGCGAGAACGCATGGTGTTGCTTACCAAATGCACACTTTGGAAACGACAGGCCAGTTGGTTGGTGAGCTTTTGCAGGAATAAATGGTGCTGTGAGAGTATCTGCAGCTGTTTGTGTCTTCTTAGAAGCTTTATAATCACAATCTTCTGTATCATCAAATCCAAGAGGCTCTTCATCTTCCTCTGTAATGACTGGCTTCTCTGTAATGACTGGCTCCTCTGTAATGCCTGGCTCCTCTGTAATTCCTGACTCCACTGTAATGCCTGGCTTTTTTGTAATTCCTGGCTCCTCTGTAATGCCTGGCTCATCTATAATGCCTGGCTCCTCTGTAATGACTGACTCCTGGCTCCTCTGTAATTCCTGGCTCCTCTGTAATACCTGGCTCCCCTGTAATGCCTGGCTCCCCTGTAATGCCTGGCTCCTCTGTAATGCCTGGCTCCTCTGTAATGCCTGGCTCCTCTGTAATGCCTGGCTCCTCTGTAATGCGCCTGGCTCCTCTGTAATGCCTGACTCCTCTGTAATGCCTGGCTCCTCTGTAATGCCTGACTCCTCTGTAATGCCTGGCTCCTCTGTAATGCCTGGCTCCTCTGTAATGCCTGACTCCTCTGTAATGCCTGACTCCTCTGTAATGCCTGGCTCCTCTGTAATGCCTGGCTCCTCTGTAATGCCTGGCTCCTCTGTAATGCCTGGCTCCTCTGTAATGCCTGGCTCCTCTGTAATGCCTGGCTTCTCTGTAATGCCTGGCTCCTCTGTAATGCCTGGCTCCTCTGTAATGACTGGCTCCTCTGTAATGCCTGGCTCCTCTGTAATGCCTGGCTCCTCTGTAATGCCTGGCTCCTCTGTAATGCCTGACTCCTCTGTAATGACTGACTCCTCTGTAATGTCTGGCTCCTCTGTAATGCCTGGCTCCTCTGTAATGCCTGGCTCCTCACAGTAATCCTGGCTCCTCTGTAATGACTGGCTCCTCTGTAATGCCTGGCTCCTCTGTAATGCCTGGCTCCTCTGTAAGGCCTGGCTCCTCTGTAATGCCTGGCTCCTCTGTAATACCTGGCTCCTCTGTAATGCCTGGCTCCTCTGTAATGCCTGGCTCCTCTGTAATGCTTGGCTCCTTTTGTTCTAGTAGTTGGTCAATATCAGTCCCTGCTACTTTATCACTGCTGCTAGCATGTTCATCAGATGGTGGCAGTGATCTGCTCAGGCCGTCCTGGCTGATCATTGAAGAGATACTGGTCTGGAGTTTGCTAGTAGGGACTTTTTAAGCCATAAAAGAAGATACGTTTTTCACTGATCAACTCTTTATCCCATCTGTTTTGGGCAAAGTGGCCTTAACCTTGTTGCATGATTTAACACTTGTTCTTAATGTTTAAGTGCTAGCCAAATTGTTTGCACAAGTGACCAAGTGATAATCTTACTATCTTGAGGGGGGGAGGGGGTTAAGGACCAGGGTACATTACATAAGGAAAATCATAATTAAACAGGTGAAGCTATTGACATCTTGACATGTAAGAACATGTAGCAATTAACTCATTATCTGCTGTGTTCCATCCCCCACTAGAAATTTCAGCCCCCCCCAAGTGAAAAAACTTGTCTACACCCTTGTATTGTGCAATGCACTAGCAGTTCCTTCTGTCTTCCGGCCTTGTCTACGATCGTGGCCTACTCCCACAAAATAGGATGTCCATTGTCCTATGCCTGTTTGGCAATTGAAGATTTTACTTTAGTACACCTTTTACAAGCATCTTTATGTTCTTTCGTTCTGGTCTCCTGTCTCTGTTTGTCTCCCATATAATTATAGTCCTTTCCATAGCTGCAAGGAATGTCATACACAACACATTAGTGCATACTAGCTGGTAATTTATCCTTCACTCTGCTCAAATATAACAAGCTCATGTGAATCTTGGCATCTAATTATTCCTGATGATGGCTAGATCATCTAGTCGAAACTTTGAGTAGTAAATTTCAAGTTGATTTTTGAGAAGGTCATTGTAATTTTGTTGTCAACTCAGAATTAGTTGAGAGTTCATGTGATTAATGCTAATTTATATATAGTTTGATATCGTCAAGATAATTAAAAAAGATAAATGTCAACTTAATTAATACATATTATTGCCGTGTGTTAGACATGTAAATGATGCATGCTTAGTTTATTATTTATAATGTGGTGTGGTGTTGTTTATTAATGTGGATAATTTACATATTAATTAGCAGTTACATTTTTAAAGCTCTGTTTTTGTATCATGGGAAAAATCATTTTCATTGGTTTGTGACCGACAATTTTCGAATATCATTACTTCAGGTGAGTCTGAAGATCTACTTCATTGTTACAATGACCTTCTCAATATTAATTTACTCTCTCTATGTTTCAACTAGATGCTCTAGCCTTCATCAGCAAAAATTGTTCTACACAAAGAAATTCCTCTGGTATATGATTTATCTCATTCGATAAGCTATATTAAACCACTGAACAGGATTTTTGTAATCTATATATGCTACTCTAGCAATTTGTGGAGTCATTACATTCCTACATAGCTACTTGTTAGCTTCTAATAGTTGATAAAAATGAGAAGGAATTCTAGTAGTTACACAGCTATCTTTCTGATCATGGCACCATGAAGTTCCAAGAAGTTATAAATTTCAGTTAAAATTCCATTATTATAATGAATAATTGGAAAATTGGAATGATGCAAAAACAATATTTAAAAAGTTTTAAAAGGTATTTAGCAGCTTTTAAACATCATGATTAATACAGTATATATGCACTTGTTAAATGCTGTACTAAATCTTTCTTCTTGCTATTGTATTGACTTTTAATTAAAGGGGAAACAGTTTGCTCATCACAAGGAGCAATCAGACTGCAAGGAGGCACAGCTACTAGTGGTCGTGTGGAAGTCTGCAACAACAATGTCTGGGGCACAGTCTGTGATGATGAATGGGGAGCTGCTGATGCACAAGTGGCATGCACACAACTAGGATATTCTGCTATTGGAGTTTCTGTACTCAGTCAATTTGCTGTTCCTGATGGCACTGGAAAAATATGGTTGGATGATGTCAACTGTGTTGGAAATGAGACCAGTCTCATTAGCTGTAATGCTAACTCCTTTGGGGGTAACGATTGTGATCATTCTGAAGATACTGGCGTGAGCTGTGAAGCTAGTAAGTAACAATTGTCATACTAGGATGTTTTTAATGTAATTATTAACACGCTTAATGCCAAAGCATTAAATCTCCTCAACTGGCACACTGTTTTTAATGTAATAAAAATAAAAATAAAAAGTTGTAAAATTCATAAAACTATGTGGTTAGATTGGTTATCCACCCAAAAAATATGCACGAGGAATGTTTGGAACACTCTCCCACTAGTAATTAATTCTAAGCTTTCATAAGACTAGTTATGTAGGTTAAAAATTAGCTAGCTGCTATATGTAGTTTATTTTTATCTAGTTTCCTAATAGACTAATGAGCTAAATAGCTACCCTATAGCCTTTGATATATTTGGATAAGGTCTGCTTCTGGGTTTCTACGCTAGCTGATATAGGCATGACAATAACAAATAAAATACAAGAACTTTGATTAGCCACCTTGCTCTAAGATGTACTACTAGATGTTGCTCTGATCAAGGCTTTGGTCCAAGCAAGAAAGTCCACAGAAAAGAACTTTCCATTTCATTAGTTACCAAGCTCCATCAACTCACAGCTAGGCTATTTACCGAATAGCTGTATAGTGTTTTCAATAGGCCTCCGTGCCATGAGAAAGCAACAGCTACAAACCACAACTGTAGCTATAGCTGATGGACTGGTCTCGGTTGCTCCAAATAGGGAAGTCCAGAGGTGAATTTTTAAACTTAAGTTTGGAGAAGCCACTCTTTAGGTTAGTTATGCAACTTTGTATATATGCAGTGTTGTTACTGTAGAATGCTTGAGCAACATAATAAAGCTAACCAAAAATGTAGTTTTAGCAGCTGCAATGGTCTATTTAGGCCAAAGAAAGAAATACACATGGGTAAACTTTAAATGAATAAATACTAAAGTCATTTCGCATTCACTTTGCTGGTGAAAATTTCATGATAAAATTCTACTTTCTTTCAATATTTCTGATAACCACCAACTCTTGCTGATCCTCTGCTCTTTCCTATAAAAATGAAAGAGCTTTCTGACTATATTCAAACACAGATCTAGCTCTATATGCCATAAGCAACAATCTACACAGACAGCAAATGAACAACACAGAATGTGGTCATGGGCTCTGCATGCAGTGCACATCATTAAGAGATGTGAATATGAATATGTTGTGGTTCTGAAGATTAGCTTCTTCTAAGACATAATTATTTGATCAACCATGTTGCATCATTAACATCCATGATTTGAGTATATAACTTATGTAGCAAATTATGCATGGCAAATTATTAGTCACTTAATTGAATAAAGTTGGCAGAGAGGAGGGAGGAGAGAAAGTAGGAGGCTTGCAAAGATGGAGGAGGGTAGACTGGTGAGAATTCTGGCAGACAATCTATGGAGGAATAGATTGGAGGGAAGAATATATGCTGTTCAGGAGGAGGTACATTCAGGATGATGAGCTAGAATCAGTTGGTCAATGGAATTGAAAATAATGAAGATAAATGGATGTGATTGGAAGGAGGAAGTCAAGAGTAAGAGCTGCTTGGAGTGGTATAGGTTGGCAAAGGGTGATGGAGCAGCAAAGTATATGAGACATGCATGTATATAAGGTCGTTAGGTTGATGATTAGGTTGAGGGCAGGTCAACAGGTCTATTCAAGGAGAAGAGGTGATGGTGGCTGTGTAGTGATGAGAGATGCATCTTGTATATACTACAGGAGAGAAGAGAAAGACGTAGGGCATTTACTAATAGGATGTGAGGAATTTGGAAGATGAATGGAATTGAGGGAACTGGGATATGGTTGGAGGTGGAGGAATTTGAGAGTGTGTGTATTGAGAGGAAATTGACATTGTTGCCTGGGAAGGAATTGTAGGGTGAAGGGCCATTTCCAGGATTTGGAAGGTAGGGGTTACAAATAAGACTTCTATATAATTGTGAATGGAATGCATATCAGTGTAATAAAACAAAAAATGAATATATGAACTTTAATGTGTCAGCTGTTTAGTATAATTATCTGAAGGGAGCAATCTATGTACATTCTGCCAAGCAAAAATATTTACTAAATTTACTAGTAGATATGCGTAAGAGCTAGTTCAGTCATTCTTTCTTGCATTATGGTAGAATGCATCTAGGTTTTGAGGTGGCGAAGCACACTAATGCTGCATCAACTAGACTGGCAATGTGCCGATTATGCATAGAAGTGAATGAATGTCGAGTTAATTGGTGAGGCTTACATGGCCTGGGTGACCAATATGTAATTGCTTCCTCCTCCTCTGCTTGTAGTACTAAGACAATGTAATACATTTTTGTGATAATATTGGTACAAGTGCAGAATAATTAGGACTAAGGCTATATATTGTGATGGCAGACTGTTGAGTAGAGTTTGTGTGGATCAGTGATGAGTGTGTCTGTGTGTTGTCCCTGTGCACAGTATAGTGTGTGTCTGGAAGTTGAGGTTTGGGGGGGGGGATGAGGGGTGGTGTGATATAGGCAACAGCAAACAGACCCAGATACTCTACTAGGGTATGAGTAACCATATTGGGAAGGTACTGATATATGGCCTCTGCCATTCAACCACAAACATTATTATAAGATTGAACATTAACTCATAATATGTTACTCGATTTGTGAAAACCAGAATAAATGCGGTTATTTAAAAAACATTGGCTTGGACTGTAGAAAATATAATGCATAAAGTTCATGTACTTGAAGTTTGGTAGAGTGTGTTGCCCACAAGCTATGGCATGAAACAATTCCCCTATAATAGCCAAAATAATTATTGTAGAAATTGCATTCCAAATGCATTGTGGGCATGGTTGAGATGAAGCCATATAATTCCTAGGTGAAGCCGTACAATACTAATTTTGTTCGAGTGTTCTAGCATGTGACTTTTGTAGCTACTCACTATTTCAAGGCTATTTAGACCACTAGCCATGTCTTTTACACAATTCATCTCTGTAAATCGAGGCTAACTTGAAAAACAAGGAAAGCAGGGTAGCTTAAGAGAGTGATCTCAATTGGTGCGGTCGAAGCCAGCTTAACAATGCTCCATTCCAACTAAAGGCTTATTTTGTCCTCTAGAATTATATAATGCTTGGACTTATCACTGCCACATGTTTATAATTGAAAGATAGGTTTGGCTGTGTGGGCAATAAAAAATAATTATTATTTTGCCAAAAAATAATAAAACTGTCTATAACTCAATAATCCTTGTTTAGTCCAGTTTTTGCAAATCCGGTCACATGTGTATGTCATGCTGTTAAAGCACAAGTTGCTTTACATTATAAATTTATTAATTTATTGTCATTTATATAAGTATATATTTTGGACTGCAATAGTGCCAAGGGACTCAGAATTTTGTAGATTAAATTATTAAGGTAGCCGATTAAGTATTTGCTATCATCATTCAAGTCTGGTTAGAGATAGCACAGCTGGCATACTCCTAAGAGCTGGCTGATGTTTGCTGCCTTGAAGGTTGAGGTAGCACTGCCGGCAGTGCCGTATTAACTCATGGCAGGGCCCGTAGGCTTCGAGTTTCTTTGGGCCCCTCGACAACCCCCCATAATGCGCCCTTAGCGTCTCTCGTATCAAAGAGAATTCCAATAAATTATTTTCAGTGCTGCATGGGGAGTGTTTACCGTATCCAGTGTAACATTTAACACTATTGTTATAGGCTCTGCGAAAAGGGCACACTTCGCGCAGATATTGAAATTGAGATACAACCTAAAACAGTGCTGAGGGCCAAATTTTATAAAATCCATTTTATTAGCTTATAAGTATCTATTATCTTTTAGCTAACTTTCTGTGAAGTTTGATGACCTAAAAGTGTCTGCTCCATGCCGAGCATGGCCTCAGAAAACTCGGACTCAGACTTCTTGACATGTAACCGAGATTGAAGTTCAACTGCCATGGAAGAATACTATGCGCACGCAGAAGTATGGGAGGTACCTACGCACCTTTATGACACATTACCACAGCAACAGCAACAACAGCTGCAGAATGACTTTTCAAACTATTGCTAAGCTGCTATATAGAGCAGTGAATGCTTTACTTCACTTTTGTGAGAAAGACCAACAACCCTTGCTGGATATCTAACAAGACTACTTCGACACTCCTTTTGAAGGAGAAATGGACAGTGATGATGTGACTGGAGCAACAAATCATGGTAATTTTTGTGTAGACATAGGTGTGTCCATAGCCAAAAAAATATATCATACTACTGAATAGCTGAATAGCAAAATATACACTGTATCGACAAAATTTTGTATTTAGGAGTAATGTGTTGGAATTATAGTACATCTGTGTGCATACTATTTACAGAGACGGAACTTTGTGCAGTAGCAGAGTGGTAGAGGTTGGCGAGATGGGTGTGGAGGAGGAGATCAGTGAGGATGAAGAAATTGTGGAGGAAGATTTGGACCGTGATGAGCAAGTGAGTGAAGCCCTGGAGAATTTTCACATGATTGATGGCGTCGAACCAACACTTTCTGACATTGAGGAAAATAAGCAAGTTGGGATGCTGGATGTGGTTGTCGTCTTCGTGATGGGAAAAGTTGCTCTCTCCAATTTTCCTTGCATGTTTTCGATTTTTGCTCACACTGCAATTCCCTGACACATAATGAGTTGGACATGGTCTTGCTTAGGTAGCTCATGGGCTACCTCAAATTCGATGGAGATGGTTGCTGTAAACTCCCGGCATTCACTGTTGAGTCGACAGAAAAATTACACCAAATATTACCATCAAGGGCAACCAGTGTGTCCTTCCATGTTTTGTTTCCTTCACACTGTTGGCGAGAGAGACGCGAATAAAGAATTTGGTGATTCACTTCAAGGACAATGGGCTTGAACCACGTGTCCATGGAAACACCAGGCGTCTTCCTCACAATGCCCTTGCATTTGCTTCGGTAAAGTTTGTTGTCAGGTTCTTACTAAACTACGCTGATCAGAATGGCCTCTTCCTTCCTGGTCGCATACCAGGTTATAGCAGATCTGACATCAAGCTGCTACCTTCTAGCGTGTCCAAGAGAGGGATCTGGAGGGTCTATTGTGAAGCTGCTGACTCCACACCCTCTGCATGTCCTGCTGCATACTGCACCTTCAATAAGCTCTGGCAGTCACTGCTTCCTTCCATTATTATTATGAAGCCTATGTCTGACTTGTGCTGGCAATGCCAACAGAACAGTACAGCTATCCTCCGAGCTGCTAACTGTCCTGATGTGGAGAAATGTGCTACTATCAAAGCAGCAGAAGAGCACCTTCGAATTGTGCAGCTGGAAAGGATGTTCTACAAAACCACCTGTGACGAATGCTGGCGAGAAGTCCGGGAGTACTTCACCCGCCGAAGATGACACATTTTTAACCACACAACCTCAATCCCAAATTGCAGCAAATTCAAACAACATCAAGGTGCATTACAGTTTTGATTATGCACAGCAAGTGCATTACCCTTCCGATCCACTCCAGCCTGGGCCTATCTTCTTCCTCACACCACAAAAGTGTAGCATTTTTGGTGTTAATTGTGCAACACTTCGCCCAATAATTGATGAGGCTGGAAACTGTAGAAAAGGAACAAATGTAGTTGTCAGTCAGCTTCACTATTTTTTCCAACATCATGGCATTTGTGAAAAAGAAGTCTTCCTGCATGCTTATAATTGTACCGGTCAGAACAAAAATCGTTGCATGGTACAATATATTTTGTGGCGGTGCTTGACAGGAAGACGTACCAAAGTCACCTTGTCCTTTCTTGTCATAGGGCATACCAAGTTTGCACCTGATTGGTGCTTTGGATTGGTCAAACGATTATACTGTAGGACAAAGATTGGCAGCTTGATGGGTATTGCACAAGTAGTTGAGGATTGTGCTGTTGGCAATATACCACAGCTTGTGTCTAGGGAGGATGGGACCACCATTGTGCAGACGTATGACTGGACCGACTTTTTTGCTGCTAAAATGAAGAAGGTCGTCGGTATAAAACAGTTCTCTCACTTTCACTTTGACTCGGTAATCCCAGGGGTTGTGGTAATAAAAACACATTCTGACACCTCTGAGCACTCACTCAACCTATTGAAAGCTCCTTGGACTCCTGATGATGAAGATCTTCCAGCAGTTATTCATCCAAAACCAATGTCAGCTGAGAGACAGTGCTATTTGTACCAACAAATTCGACCATTTTGTCCTGAAGATGAGAAGGATAGTACTTGTCCCCAGGCCTTCCAGCACTCCCTCCTCACCAACTGGTAATCAGAATAAAGAGTATTATCTTTAGAAAAAAATATGGGCTAGAAAAAAGTTAAATAAAGGCTAACTGTGGACTAGAAAACAAGTTAAATAAAGGCTAACTTGGGCTAGAAAATAAGTTAAATAAAGGCTAACTGTGGGCTAGAAAACATGTTAAATAAAGGCTAACTGTGGGCCAGAAAACCAGTTAAATAAAGGCGAACTGTGGGATAGAAACCAAATTAAATAAAAGCTAACTGTGGGGTAAAAAAGTTAAAGAAAGTCCAACTGTGGGATAGAAAAACAAGTTAAACAAAGGCTAACTGTAAACAAAGGCTAACTGTGGGCTAGAAAACAAGTTAAACAAAAGCTAACTGTGAACAAAGGCTAACTGTGGGCAAGAAAACAAGTTGAACAAAGGCTAACTGTGGGCTTCTTAGAAAACAAGTTAAACAAAGGGCCAACTCTGAGCTAGAAAACAAGTTAAACAAAATAAGTTACAGTTGGTGGTTCAACATAGCTAGGAAAATCTCTCACCTGCTTTTTCTCCTAAGAATAGCTGCTTGTTTCATGAAGGCACGAAGTTTTTTTTGGCTCTAGTGGTGTTCTAATTCCTGGGAGCGAAGAAAAGCTCCTCCAAGAAGTGTTACTTTTCTCCATGAACTACGTATCCATGTGCTACCTCGTAACATGGAAGATTACAGAAATTGAAATTGTCGCCGGCCGTTTTCTTGGTGATGGATGGACTTCTTCTTAGCTGTGTTAGATCGGTTCATAGCTCAGCAAACCAACTAGCTATGATGAAGCTTCTTAGACCATTTTGAAGGTAATAAGGTGTGCTATATCTTAGTGCCAATAACTCAAATTTTATATCTTGCGGGAAGTGGGCCCTTTTCGCAGAGCCTGCCTATAAGAAAAGGTTGCTGGGCCCCTGTTTTGGTGGGCCCCTGCTCTTGGTGGGCCCCTGCTCTTGGTGGGCCCCTAGACTTCAGCCTAGTGAGCCTTATGGATAATACGGCACTGACTGCCAGGGTAGTATTGTGATATGTAGGATTACGAAAAGATAAAGGTAGTTGGATTCCATGTTATGAATTCCCTTGTAGAAGTAATTGGTTCTGTATGTTGTCAGGATAATTGCAATGATGAATAATTAACCAGCTGTCATCATCATCTAGCTAGTCATAGTCATCAATCTCATCACCATATGTATTATTTCTTCCACCAAAATCTTGACCAGTCCATAATAATCATTCTCTGTGTCCACTACACTCCTACAAAACCTCCCCTTCATGTTAGCTATTGTATGTTGGAAACTTTCTGGAGTTAGCCCAATGTATTTTGGTCAAGTTATACAGTTATGACGTTCCGCATTGCAGACTTAGACCAATGCACTGCTAGCAGAAATGGACCATTGAGAGCATTAGCCATCAATACCTTGAACTGCAAATATTCAATTTGTAGAGGCCTCCTGAAGGTTACCTTGTTTTATGCACCTTACTTCTGAAGGCAAAGTGAATGTGATTAGACACTAGTTTTCTACTGGAACTCAAGAGCACATATATAAGTACGTATACCATGGCAGTCCAGGGCATGCTAATTATGCAAGAGTCTTAACAACATAGTTTCCAAAACTAGGTATATTTTTAGACTTTGTTAACAGACTTAGCAGATTACATGTACTGTGTGCACAATTTCTGTAAACTACATGAGAGAATTTATATAATTATAGTTAATGATAGATAATGTATGACTAATTTCTTTTTGTTACCTTATATTATTCCATGTATGTAATTAATTTAAAAAAAATCTAAACTTTATACGGCATTTTATGCAACTAAAAAATTCTTTTTTTCTGCTTAATTTAAGTCAATTTCCCCCCCAAATAGGATGTAATTGCTCTAACATTATAACATGAATGGAACACTATCAAGTCTAGATTATAATTTCAAAATACGGTGCAAGTTAGTTTATATTTAATTCTCTTACCATTCTTCCAAATTATCAGGTAAACACAATTATGGTGAGGAGATAAAAATTTTGGCTGTTTTAGCACAAACATATATCTACCTGGGGAACCATCTGCAAATATTTAACCTGTGATTTCAATGCATAATTAGAATGATGTATAAAAGGATCTTTTACAATACCACTCATTTTAATGAGGGTTTTAGCTAGTTTCTTACAGCTTGCTTTATGAATATACACTTGTTAAAGGTAACATCAGATCTAGTTTTTTGCGGTAAAATATAATCATTGTTTTCATATAAAGGAGGAACATCATGCTCAACACAAGGAGAGATCAGATTGCAAGGAGGCACAGCTACTAGTGGACGTCTCGAGGTCTGCAACAACAATATCTGGGGCACAGTGTGTGATGATGAATGGGGAGCTGCTGAAGCACAAGTTGCATGCAGACAGCTTGGATATTCTGCTATTGGAGTTTCTATACTTTATGGATCTGATATTCCTGATGGCACTGGGAGGATATGGTTAGATGATGTCAAGTGTGTTGGGAATGAGACCAGTCTCTTCAGCTGTCGTGCTAACTCCAATGGGAACCACAATTGTAGTCATTGTGAAGATATTCGAGTAGGATGTCTAGCTGGTAAGTTATCCAATTATGATATTTTTCACATGTTTCATTCATGATTAACAACTTTTCAGAGCTCCAATGATTTATAGTCTATTGTGTAAACTGCAGATTACATGGTACTATAATCTAAACTATATAAGAGAGTTTAAATGTTGTTTATCAATCTTTGGTTTTGCTTATTTTATTTCATGAATGGAACTATAGTATCAAATATATTTTAGTAAATTGATATATTTTGCCTGGCGGTATATAAAAAAATCCTGCTTAATTTGTACTTCATATATTCTCCAGTTGGGGTGTGTTTGAATTAACATCATAATATGTATCGAACAAAGCCAAGTCGTCCACTACTGCTTGTGAAACTCTTACCATTTTTATAGTAACTACAATCATGGATGAGGATCTCTTTTTACCTATTTTAGCATAAGAATATATTTAAATGGAGAACCATCTGCAGATACACAATCTTAAGTGTATGAAAATTGTGGACACTTCCACTACTGCTATGTATATTTCCAAACCTAGGCTGAAATCTTCTGCTAGTGAAATAGGTAGATATAATTGCAAAACATGCTAGCTTCACGCTCAACTAATGTAAAGGATTTGCCTTATTACTACTGACAAACCATTCACCTGCCTGTCTACACTGTCTGATTCTATGTGTCCTCTGTCTGCTTCATCTGATTGATAAGTGGTTTGGTTTACTGTCTAATTATAACTGCATAGCATTTATAACATTCACAATTATGACCTAGCACCAGAATTAATATTCATGTGTTAGATGCGCTTAAAAAATTCTTAGCCTGCTATTTTGTTGCTGTGCTGTTGATACCTTGATATTGATTATAGATATTATCAGCTGCAGTCAATAAAAACTCCATTTATATATAATGGAAAAAATAGTTTTCATTCATCTCTGACCCATAAATAGTAATATATATGTAAAAAATGCAAGTCATACATATTTGGAATGTTTTGTGATCACGAAAATCTAGGTGAGTCTGAAGAACTAACTCATTGTTCTATACAAAAGTCTCATAGAATTATTCTGGCTAGATGAGCTACACCGTACCTGACAAGGGTATTGTTGTAATTTTATATAGTTGTAGCTACTGATTTGTAGAGTTTGTATACTTCTAACCGTTAATGAAAGGGCGAAGAAATTTCTAGTAGCTATATTTTCTGTGATAAACTGTGACCATAGCCTGCATATACGATTAGTTGGTGTTAACATATATATTTATCATTTGCTATGACATTACACTTGTTTAGTGTACACCATGTTTTGACACGAGTCAGTATAATTATTGCAAGTTAAATTTAAGTTGACTTTATACATTCCGTGCAGTACTAGCAGTAACATAGACTAGTAGAGTACCAATTAAGATGGTAATTTGCCAATGAGGATAGATCTGGTGATCAAGATATATTTGGCAACGAGGATTAACTGTCCAGCAAGAAGAGAGAATTGCTACCATCCAGGATTCATCTCAGAGTGATTCATCTCAGAGTGATTCATCTCAGAGGTCTGCCACGAAAAGGATAACTGGACCTTATACATCGAGAGGTTGCATCATTATTTTTTGGGCAAACAATGTCATAACAGAACAGAAGAAGTGAGCTATCCTCCTTACAGTGTGTGGAGCAGCAACTTTCAAGCTGGTTAGGACACTGGTGGACAGCACTGAATTGGAAACCACCAGTTATGCTCAGCTGGTGCATGTTGCCCACTGTGATCCTATTCTATCTTGCATCATGCAGATATTCAAATTTAAAAGTTGTATGAAAGCATCAGGAGATTCTCTTTCTAACTGTGTAGCTGTTTTAGCAGAGCTGTCAGTACAAGGACATTCTGAAGAAGATGCTACATGATCATTTGGTTTGCGAAGTCAACCATGATGGAATACAGCAGCAGTTTTGGTCAAAATAGGACTTAGCTTTGAAAACGCATTCGAGTTAACCTTGACTATTGAGTCAGCAGAAAAAGACACTCAAGCAACCAGGATAGCCAATAGAAAGCACCCTTCAGCCATGGAGGTGCATCAGTTCCATACTCCACCAAGGGTCGTGAAAGAAAAGAGAAACTTACACACCCCTCAAAACAAACCAGTATGTTATAGGAGGTGTGGAGGAGAACATATTGCTCCCGATTGCATATTTTGAAATGCTGAATGTCGTAATTGCTTGCAAACAAAAATGGGACATAATTATTGCAAAGGCATGCAGGAAAAAACCAACACAGGCAGCACATAAAAACAAGCAAATGAAAGGTCATCATTATTTGGAGGTTGAAGTCAAAATACAACGAGAGTCTAAAGACAGTAACAGTCTTTATTTACCATTGATAGTAACAAACACTAGACATTCATGGTAGATGCTGGCATTAACCAAGTAACATATTTGATAAATGCCTCACGAAGGAAACGTATGAGAGTATACGGAATAGGACTATCTTTCCAAAGATCCATGACACTTCTGCCAAGTTGTGGTGTTACACAACACTGAAGTTGGGCGAGAAAAAGGTGTTATGTACACAAGTGGTAGAGGGGGAAGGTGCTGGTAGATATTGGACAAAGTAAACTTTGAGCAGATCAACAGTCTGGCAAGTAGCAATCAGTTACAGGCATTGATAGAAGAATGTTCATTGGTGCACTGAAATGAACCAAGGTGAAATTGGTATATGTAGACCCAGAAGTCAAGACTAAGTTTTTCAGAGCTAGGTCAGTCCTAGGCTGAAAGTTGAAACAGAGCTTGAGAGACTGGAAAACACAGGCATAATTTCCCCTGTCCAGTTCTGTGGTTGGGCTGCACCTATAGTCCCTGTAATGAAAAGCAATGGTGCTGTAAGAATCTGTGAACTTTAAGTGTACCATTTACTATGTTTCTCAAGTAGAAATGTATCCTTTATTTAGAGTAGAAGAGTAATTTGCTGCTGTATGGGGGAACGCACTTCACTAAACTCGACATGTCTCAGGCCTTACTTACAGTTGGAGTTAGAGATTGACTCTAAATACTACATCACTGTGAATATGCACAAGGGTTTATTTAAGTACAACAGTTAACCCTTTGGAGTAGCTGTCAGTTGCTCCATCTATTTTTCAAGTGTACATTAAAAAAACTGTTACAAAGGTGCAAGGGTGTTTCTGTGTATCAAGATGATATTTTAGTGACTGGGAGTACAGCAGAAGAGCATATGGAGAATCTTGATTGTGTCTTGGGTTAGAAGGAGCTCGATTAAACAAGGTTAAATGCTCATTCATTTCACCTAAATTAGAATATCTTGGGCATTTTGAGAAGGATGGTTTGCACCCCTCTGAAGAGAAAACTCAGGCTATTAAAGTAGCCCTGAGACCATCTAATATCACTTAGTTGAGAGCCTTCTTAGCTATGATTATTTATGGAAAATTTATGACTAACCTATCTGCACCTATGTCTCCATTGCAATGATGTATAAATTCAAAGTGGCAAGCAAGCAAGATCAGGCTTTTGTAGTGGCTAAGGATGCATTTGAAGCTATTCACTATTGGTCCACCATGATAGTGCAAAACCTCTTATCATAGCATGTGATGCATCTCAATATGGTTCCTATTACATGTAATGGACAGTGGCTATGAAAGATCAATCGCTTACACTTCTAGAACTTTGTGTGTAGCTATGCCCCCAAAAATTACTCGGAGCTAGAAAAGGAAGGTTTAGCGATAATATTTGTTGTTGCCAAATTTCATATAGACCATTTATTATCGAGTCTTACCATCAAATCTGTCTTACCTGTTTATGGATCCTTGAACAATTTCCACCCCTTACATCACCACCAATTCAATGATGGGCACTTACTATGAGTGCTTACAGGTATATATACAATATGATATAAGGCTGGGAAGAGGGTAATGCTGATGCTTTCAGTTGATTATCTAGTCTGGTAGCAACTTTCTTTGTCAAACTACCATTTACCTGCTGAATAAATTGGAAATGACTAGTATTATAGATGACAAAACAGAAAGAAGCCCATGACAACAAGAAGGCACTGAGAACATTTGTTGAAGGTGACCTTGAGTATATGTAGAATTTTACTCCAAGTGGATACCAGGAACCATAATCAAGGTGACTGGAGCCCTATTCTATTTGATTAAGTTGAAGGATTAAGTTGAAGGATGGCAGGGGTAATCATTCTCATCATTTATACAGTGTGATTGTAAGAAATTTAGTAGTTTTGTTGTACTCGAAGTTAAATATTCCATAATCAGTCCAGAACTATTGCTGAGAACTGAATCCACTGAACCTCCTACAAACTTCCAAGTACAGACCAAAAAGGACCATCAAGAACACAGACAGAGAGTCCAGTTGAGCAAACCAAAGAAAAAGTACCTGTATCACTTCCACATCATTCAAGTCTAAACAGAACACCTCTAGATCGTTACCAACCATTACCCTCAAGATAACCTTCAAAATAAGGGGGACAAAGTATAATAGACTATGATCTTAGTCTGTTTTATATAGTTACCATTAACATTGTTGTGGTCATATATATCATCTGCTAGGACATCACCCTTGTTTAGTGTACACTGTAAAATGCCATGTTTTAATTCACAAGCTAGTTCAGTGCTTTTGATAATGTATTGCAAGTTAAATATAGGTTGACTTTACTTTGCATGCAGTAGTACTAGTAGCAACATAGACTACTTCAGTACCAACAAAGATGGTATTGTCCCTTTCTTAACAAGGTGCCAACTCAGAATAGAAATTACAGATATTGGCAATAATGCATCATTAAAGATTATTGAGATGCACTGACAAATAAAGGGAGCTTTTCCAATAATAAACTTCTAATAATGTAGTTAGCTACAAAGAACTTTCTTAACATATAATATGCACTTGTTATAATCCATATCACATCTAGTTTCTTGCTATGAAATATGTTGTATTGATTTTTGATTAGAGGAAGAAATCTGCTCCTTGCAAGGAGCGATCAGACTGCAAGGAGGCACAGCTACTAGCGGTCGTGTGGAAGTCTGCAACAACAATGTCTGGGGCACTGTCTGTGATGATGAATGGGGAGCTGCTGAAGCACGAGTGGTATGTAGACAGCTTGGATATTCTTCCAATGCAGCTGATACACTTTTGGGATCTGATGTACCTGATGGCACTGGGCGGATATGGTTGGACAATGTCCAATGTGTTGGGAGCGAGACTAGTCTCTTTAACTGTAGTGCTAATCCCATTGGGGAAAACGATTGTAAACACTGTGAAGATGTTCGAGTGGGATGTCAAGCTGGTAAGTATTCCTTTTGTATTTTTGAGGGTGTAACATTCAACAATAGAATGTTCAGAGCTAGACTACATGGCATTATGTTAACAAGTTAATTAACATGTATGAGTGAATTTATAATGTGCTATATCTAAGTGAATATTTTGCTTATCATATTTCACGAATGAAACTATTACACAAAAAAAAAATTGTAAATTTTATGGTGTACAAAAAGGATTTTTTTCCTGCTCAATTTCTGCCTCCAGTTGGTGTGTGTTTGGCTTAACATAGTATGAAAGAAACATAGTGAAGTTTGGATTAAATGTTTTGAAATTTGAGGCAAGATAGTTCAGATTGCAACTTCTTACATTTTTACAAATTTTACAGTGAACACAAACAAGAAAATGAGAGCTATTATAGTGTGAGAATGTATTTATGTGCAGAACCATCTGCAGAAACATGATAAGTAGTGTAATAAACTGGTCAACACTTACTCTAAAGCTATAGCTATGGATATTTCCAATGCTGATCTGAAATTTTCTGCTAGTAAAGTTTGTAGGTATAATTACAAAGCTTGCTAGCATCGTGCTGAACTAACCAAGCTCTACAAGTAAATGAAATTACCTACTCCCATCTAAATTGTTTGAGATTCCTCAGTTAGCCACGCACTCGTGATTGTAAGCCAATCACCCCACCGTTTATATCTAGTACATCCCTTTGAACTACTATAGTCCTAAAGAACCAGCTGAAATCTGGTGTAATGGTCATTGCACTTGCATCACTGTTATTTTGTTTGTCTTGTTAAGTATGCCCTGTAAACTGGAAGATGGCATGCAGATCATGAATAAGAGTATATTATGTATTTCAGTAGGACTTGCAATAACTACGTGATTTAATTACAATGACCTTCTCAATAATCAACTTGTAATTTACTCTCTCGATGTTTCGACTAGATGCTCTTGCCTTCATCAGAATTTTTTTTTGTATACAAAGAAATTCCTCTGGTATAGGATTTATCTCCTATTTAAACCAGTCAAGGGGTTGTTTTAATCTGAATAATTTCTAGATTTGAGGAGTCTATGCAATCTGATATACACATTAACTTCTAATATCATTGAGAAGGAGAAGGAATTCTGTAGCTAGAACAATCTTTCTGATCATGGCACCAAAGCAGATCAGAATACAAGTTATAAATTTCAGTAATAATGCTTCATTATTTAATTTTGATGCATATTGGAATGTTGAAAAATATGCTTTTCCAATATTTATAAAGCATATTTAGCAGCTTTTAAGATGTATATGTTATATACACCTGTTACATGTCATATTAGGTCTTGCTTATTGATATAAAATATATTGTATTGACTTTTAATTAAAGGGGAAACAGTTTGCTCATCACAAGGAGCGATCAGACTGCAAGGAGGCACAGCTACTAGTGGTCGTGTGGAAGTAAGCAACAATAATCTCTGGGGCACAGTGTGTGATGATGAATGGGGAGCTGCTGAAGCACAAGTTGCATGCACACAACTAGGATATTCTGCTGTTGGAGTTTCTGTACTCAGTCAATTTGCTGTTCCTGATGGCACTGGGAAAATATGGTTGGATGGTATCAACTGTATTGGAAATGAGACCAGTCTCATTAGCTGTAATGCTAACTCCTTTGGGGATAATGATTGTACGCATTCTGAAGATACTGGAGTGAGCTGTGAAGCCAGTAAGTAATAATAATCATAATACGATGTTTTTAATGTGTAATTCATGCTTATTAATCATCTTATGCCAAACCAATAAATTCCATCTACTGGCAACATGTTTTTTGTAATCAAAAATAAACTTGTACAATTCAATTTAAAGCTATAAATATGTTGCTAGGCAATAGCTATACTCCCAAAATCTACAACTGTAATGAGGAATGGTTTCAAAACTTCAACTGGAATATTACCTACCTAACTCTTGTAAGACGAAGTTATGAATCACTCGTTTCTATATGTAGTTTGATTTTATATATAGTATCCTATTTGTTCTAAATAGCTACCCTTGAGAGCCTTTGATATATCTGGGTAAGATTTGCTGCTGGATTTCTATACAAGCTGTATAGCCATGACAAACAAGCAAAGCACAAGAACATTGATTAGCCACTACCTTGTGTGTCTATTTATACTGCACTAGGGTGACTATAACAAGTATATTGCTATTATCCAAGATATACCTCTAAATGATGCACTGGTCCAGGCTTTGATGAAGGAAGTCTACAGAATACTGTTTGGTAACTTATCAAGCCATGTTTGGCTATTTACTGGTAATCTGTAATGAGAAAGCTGTAGCTACAAACTAAAGCTGTAGTTATAGCCAATGGACTGGTCTAGGTTTGCTCCAAAGAAGGAAGTCCACAGGTTACTAAGTTTGGAGGAGCAACCGCAACCGCAAATATTCAATTTGTAGAGACTTCCTGAAGGTTCCAGTCACCTTGTGTTACGCATTTTACTTGTAATGGCAAAGTGAATATGAATAGGCTATAGTTTTCTAAGTGAACTCAAGAGCACATAATATATAAGTATACAGGGCATGCTAATAATTATTATGCAAGTGTTTTATCAACTTAGTTTCCATATTTGTAGATTGTGTACAGACATAGCAGATAACATGCACTGTGTGCAACAATTTATGTAAACTACATGAGAGAATTTATAGTAATTATGGCTTACGATAATGAATAGCGAATTTCTTTACCTGTTGCTTGATTTTATTCCATGTGAATATAATACAACTTTAAAATCCTTTTTTCTGCCTAATTTATGCCAAAGTTTTTCAAACCGGGTGTGACTGACTTAACATAATAACATGAATGGAACAGTGCCTATTCTAGATTGTATATAGTATAATATGTTTTCAAAATACTGTGCAGGTTAGTTAATATTAAAATCTCTTACTATTCATCATGTAAACCCAATTATGCTGAATAGATATTTTTGGCACATGCATATATCTACCTGTGGCATTATTTGCAGGTATTTAATCTGTGATTTAACATTTGACTGCTATTACTAACTATATTTCCAAAGTTAAAAAATTTGAAAGGATTTGTAGTAGCTACAATTATCATTCTTATCATGGTGCCAACACAGAATAGAATTTAAAATTTCTAGCAGTAATACATCTTTAAATATTGTGCATACATTTTTTCCCCTTCAAATTCTAACTGGAATGATCTACTTATTTTAGTGATATTTTTGACTATTTTCTAACAGCTTGCGTTATGATTATGCACTTCTTAAAGATATTATCAGATTTATTTTCAATATATGGTATTCATTTAAAGGAGGAAGATTGTGCTCGCCACAAGGAGTGATCAGACTGCAAGGAGGCACAGTTACTAGTGGACGTGTGGAAATCTGCAACAACAATGTCTGGGGCACAGTGTGTGGTGATGAATGGGGAGCTGCTGATGCACAAGTTGCATGCAGACAGCTTGGATATTCTGCTATTGGAGCTGCTATACTTTCTGTATCTGATGTACCTGATGGTACTGGGAGGATATGGTTAGACAATGTCGAGTGTGTTGGGAGTGAGACCAGTCTCTTCAGCTGTCGTGCTAACTCCAATGGGAACCACAATTGTAATCATTGTGAAGATACTGGAGTGATATGTCAAGCTGGTAAGTTATCCAATTAACAAAAACAGTATTTTTATAGGTTGGTGGTTATATTTATCATCTTCTAGGAATAATCATCGAAGTGAGTAAATTAAGTCGATTATTGAACAAATGAATATTAATATACTACTCATATATTTCTGAAGTCATGTGATTTTGTTTATTAAACTTTATTTCATTCTGTAAAAATTAAGCATATATTACTAATCGCATTACACATGAAATAGATCCACCAACAAAAGTATGAGGATAACTAGTTAAGATAACCAATGATAGATGTTCGTAGTAATTCTACATACTTGTAATTCATCCAATGTGCATACCCACATCTATCCATTTTATATGCCTTGACATGGATACACAAAGGATAAGTCATCATCTTGAAATATGTAATCTCCAGAAGCAAAGATCACCATTTGATCACAGGCACAGAGATATGTGCAGGAAAGAGAGGCCTAATAGTACATACAAGTCATGGTGGCATCGTACTTTGAGTGGCACTTCATTACAATGAGATTAGGCTTTAGTAAGGCATGTCCAGTTAGGTGAAATCCATCGATGTCTTTCTTCCAGCCTCACTCATTGAAGTTGGGTATCTCTAGCATAGTGATTAAAGACTGTTCCCATAATTATATGTAAAACTAAGTGTCTTCCTTTAATGGCTGCTTCTATGAGGGATATGGTCTCTATTGCACGACTGAAGAGCCACTGTTTGACCTCATGTGAATTTATCCAGTTATATAGCCATTTAGCATCCGTAGGAGTCAGTGAAAGACCGATAAATGTGACCATCACATCAGGAAATACTTCCAATGTCCTGCTAGCTGAAATTGTATCATATCCAGTGAATACATGTGAGAATGGTGTGTGGCTCTACAGTTTTGAGGTCCTGAACTCTTTGTACATTGATAACCTGGGATGTAATGTTGGTTCTTTCCAGCTATCCACATTTCACTCACATTTATTTGAAGGGAGGCAAATAGAGCTATTATCACAACATCAGAATCTACAGTCCTGATTAAGATGTTTTATTGATCTCCATTTGCAGCCTGTTTTGCATGCATGCAGAAGTAAGCATGAGTCAGCTTCTTGAGCTACAGACCAACTAAACATTTTAACATCAACGTTCAATAATATTTTATCTGTAATTTTTTCATTTGTTACTAAATGCTGTCATCTAATTTCACTGTCAACATGTTCCTAAAGTTAAAAAGCCATGCCTTATATTATGGGGGTGATAACAAAACCCAATTAACATAAAATTCCAGTATCCTGCCCTATGGAGGGAGAATACTATTTCACTTTCCTAAGTATAAGGATAGACAATAACTATCTAGTGTAGCCAAATATTGGTCATAGCCACATGAGCAATTGTACATGCATGAAAAATGTTCGTATTTCCATGAGCACTCACCAAATTTCACAGTTATTTTACCTCGTCAATATTCGATAGTTAAAAGTATTTTGGAATATGTACATACCTGAGGAAGAGAGGAGGTAAAGTGATAATGAGTACCTCTTGTGTGATTTTTAATTATATTGCATTGGGAACACACTGAAGAGTTGACAGAAATAATTATATGTTTGTAAAAGGTTGATCTAGCATTTAGTGCAATACACCAACAGCACTAAGTATGATAATGATATCCTCTTTAATTGTTACAGATGTTGTTATTGGTTTCGTCAATGCACCTTATACTGTGAATGAAGGTGATGGCATTGCAACCATCACAATTGGATTCCTAAGTGGCATAAGTTCACAGGTTGATGTAACTATTTCAGTATCTTTTTTTAATGGATCTGTTATAGGTAAGTCAAATTTCATGTAAGAGTCTAGGCAGATTAAAAGAGCTCTGTCTTGGGTGTTGAATATACCACAAAAGGTTCTGTAATGAAATTCATAAAGTAATAATCCCGAACCAATCATCCACTTTTCCTATTGATTTTAAGAGACCAAATGGAGTGTGCTATTTAGAGTGCGTTGCAACTTTCTATTTTGTGTTGGCATATAAGTGATAGTGATGAAGCAGCATCATTATGTAGCAGCACATCTGGTTGGCCATCCATGCATAACTGGGCCATCTGTAAGGAACAAAAATGCACACTTACTATTTTCAGCTGACATCAAATACTTTATGTTTTCCAGCTTTTTAAAAAAATTAAATAATTTAGTCCTCATTAATCCTCTCACTGTCAATGGCGCCATACGGCGCCACGGCTTTGAAAAATAAAATAAAATATAAACATTTGTCAATAGGCAATAATTTTTATATCAAAAGATAGCTGAATTCATACTCTATTTACACAAAAATAATTATGGTGGTTGGATGGAGGAAAGTTAATGAAATTATATTTAAAACACGAACGATTTTCAGTCGGACGATATCAACGAGACTGTCAATAGCTGAAATTAATTCCCAAGTGACTAGAGCAGCTTGGGACATTTCTGGTGATGAATCAAGTGACGAAGAATGTGAAGGTATCCAATCCTACCTCAGAGATAGTCGTGTGCAATGCAAATACTGCAATGTTCACCTTTGGATTATGGAGGATCGTTGTTTCCATGCTTTCCACAACATGGTTGACTTTTGCCACAGACACTGATTTCATCTCAAACTTCACCCAAAATGTCTTTCGATTACATTAGGTCAAACAATTATATCAAATGTTTACTGAATGTTGTATTCTTGTTGATAAATAAGGACATTTTTGTGGTCGATTTATGAAGACCTTATTATGGGTTGGCATAACTTTTGTATAGTAATGAATATTCCTAGGTTCTTAGAAGCAAAAGAAAGGATATGGATAGAGCTATCTTATGAGCTATATATCGAGTCCATAACATGAACTATGGAGAAGTTATGGCACTCCTAATCATGACCATTGTTTGCATAATTATATTCATATTATGTGGTTAGTTTGTGGTCACACCTTTTGACCACATCTTCTAAAACAATCATGCTATCACATGACCAAATGGTAAATGGTTCAGCTAAATATCTGATTTGATATTAATTTTTTAATGTGGCTGTGTTAAATTTTAAATAATTCTCCACAATGCTGACAGTGAGAGGGTTAAGGCATGTTTAAAAAAAAGCTGATTTAAAAGAGAAGCTAACTCTTTTATGGATTGACGCGTAACATACTCACAAGAGTGATACAGTATCCCAAAACAATTGAACTTAGCATCTGCAATTCTGTTAGCATGCACCCCGAAAGTTGCACTAGTTGTGAAAAATATATTGTACCAGTAACTAACTTAGTGGATATTCCACTCCACATTACTTATCATGATGGGTACGAAATATTTACCATTGATGGTGTGCTGAGGATGTGGTATGTTAGCGATTTTGGTCTCTCAGAAGATGTTTAATCCAGCTGAGGCAAAGGACAAGAGGTCCATTCCAATGGGTAATTCAGCCTGAAGACTCTTAATATAGTTGTCATTTCTGTTGAGGTGGCTAGCTTAGCTACACAGTTTTGTCCAGGGTGGTGACTGTGAAGGGTCGATCGTGCTGAAATAGCCTAGATTATCTAAAGCTATCCACCCTTCAGTTTTGGTAGATGCTGCCACCTGGTAATGCCTCTATGACTATTCCCTTAACTAGGATAACCAGAGAAATTTAGGTTAAGAATATCTTAGCTTATAAAGGTAATAGTCAATCATGAAGACAAGACTAATGAGATTCTGACTGGCAGGGCCCAGCCAGGCAGGAAACAGGATGTGGTAATCCTACAATACATGGACAAGTTACAAATATACAGAAATGCCATAGGGCTCCATATGTCTATATAAACTATCTGAGGTCCCACATCATAAGTTAAAAACTAACTAACATGTACTCAATAATTAGTGAAGTCATTGTGAGTGTTGTGATCATTACAATAATTAACTCATTAGGAATAACTCATTAGGAATGTTAGTTCACTGGCCCGGCTGGCCATGTTGAGTGGCCCTCAACAGTGACTCAAGTGCTGATCAGGATAAATATTGGGATAGATCGCCCTAACTGTGAAGATGAGCCTTGGCCAATGTGACAGCCTTAAAGCAACCCAAGATGGACTGTAGAATATGTAGATAGGACTGTATAGTGGTTTATTGTTAGATAGCCATGTGATTGGTGTTTTGTGCTTAATTCTAATAGGTAATTGGTTAATTGTAATAGGTAATGCATATCACAATGCACTGCAGCTCTCTAAGTGTCTGTTTTTGTAAAGTACTTTAACCTTGTACCATCTTGCAGTGTCTTGAAGAAGTCCGATAATGTCAATCCCAACCAGACTCCAGATCTTGGCAGGTACAGGTTGAGTGTGGAGCTTCTTTGCTGACTTTGGGATTACTGATCAATTCGGATATTCCTTCACATATTCTTGTACATCGTTCTTCATGCCTTTCCAGTAATATCACTCAGATATTTTACGGAAGGTTTTATCTCTGCCAAAGTGCCTGCCTCTAGATGCATTATAATGACATGCCTTCAGAATGCTGGGCACACAGGTTTTGACAAGAACCTCCTTGTGTCCATGGAAGAGAGTTCCATTGTCAGCGTTGCCGAAACTGAGATTTTGCATTCAAACGCTAGGCAGGATCCAGATCTTAGATATGCTCAGAGCTGGTGTAGAAGTTTAAAATCAGGTTATTAGATTTTTTTGTGAAAGTTGAAAAAATTATGAAAAAACAGACAATAATTAGAGGATACACAAAAACAACACCAGTCACAAGCTTCAGGCACAATGACAGACAAAAGCAAGAGCACCAGTAACATAAATGACCTCAGTTTACCCACTGACAACCTCATACATCACCTGACCTGATATTACACGTCACAGAGAGATAGTGCTTTCTTTATTCTGGTATTTGAACATAGAATTTTATTAACACATTGTGAAATTGATAAATTCATAGTATTACAAACTTTGCATTTAAAAACTTAAATATTCAGTAATTTTTGGATTTACTTTCGATTTCTTAGCAATTTTTATTTCATGATTTTTAATTTTATTTTTTAACCTCTCTGTTTAAACTCAATTATTGCCACCTCAAATTCTCCTCCCCTCTTTATAATCTCCTACAAATACCTTTCTTAATGCCTATGATGCTTGATCCTACCTTACATCTGTTTTTGGTTATTATTTTGGATCTGAATTGCCTTCTTAGAATAAATAATTTCTGCAAATTTTTTGTATTCGTTAAAATCAATATAATTTGAAGGCTGATGACCTGACTTTTCCTTCTTCTGAATAATCCTAACTTTCCCGTGGGATCTCAACTCACTTGTTCTGGCCCTGGTGGTGGGATAATGCTATTCCACACCTCCTATTTCTTAAACC
The DNA here is from genome assembly GCA_028752905.1 of Cladorhizidae sp. MBARI D1340-BT2. Classification (NCBI taxonomy): domain Eukaryota; kingdom Metazoa; phylum Porifera; class Demospongiae; order Poecilosclerida; family Cladorhizidae; species Cladorhizidae sp. MBARI D1340-BT2. Next base: position 6,848,633 of record JAQNBH010000010.1, read on the forward strand.
TATAAAATTTGCTTTTCTGAAGTCTGTTACAATTCTATTATTTTCTTTCTTCTCAAGTTAAGGTCAAATCTGATTATTTTGTAATCGCTATTTCCTGTTTCTCCAATTTCTAAATTTGTAATTGTATTTTTTCTATTACTTAAAGTAAGTCCAGTATATTTTTACCCCGAGTTACCTTATTTATGAAGGAGGTAAAAACTGGACAAGAGAGATACAGTCTGGTCAAGCCCAAAATATATAAAATTTAATTATGATGGAAAAAAATTTTTGACAGACTTATTTATGAAAAGGCACAAGGCAGGTGTAATATGGACTAGAGAGGTATAATTTATACTGCATAGGCGTTGGAGCTGGTCAGGCTGGGCAGGCCCAGGCCTGACCAATATTTGGGGGAAAAGTGAAGTCATAGGTCAAATACCTTCGATAAAACTCGGCATGCTCAGTAAGTCTATGTGCACATGTGCTCTAGTCTTAAGCAGCTGCTTCTTTTTAGATCTTCTAAAATGTCTGCTTCTACAAGTGTAGAAGTGGAGTGTGTTAGTGTCTATGATATAGCTGAGCCTCATCACCCATCTCTCTCATTTGCCTTTCCAAAGTGCCAAAACTGAACAAAGAGAGGTCTTGCCAAGCTTTTTGGTTTAGTACATGGGACTGGTTACATTATGATGTGTATAGAGATTTTGTTTTTTGTTTTTTATGTTGCAAAAGCAATTAAGAAAGGAAAAATGAGAACAGGAAAAGCAGAACCATCTTTCGTAAGTTAATTTAACTTGTACTCTGTCTTAGTTTTATTACTGTTAAATCTGAAAGGTTTCAAGAGGCTTCAGTAATTGGAAGGATGCAACAAACTACTTTCGAAAGCATGAAAGTTGCTTGTCTCACAAGGATGCTGTTCAAGTGCTGTTAACTCTACCAGCAACAACTAGTGATGTTGGTGAATTACTGTCTTCGCTGAAAATAGACAATGTTTGTTGAAGATAATATCTAACTTACGATTTCTTGCTCGTCAGGGATCTGCTATATGAGGACATGGTGATGAAACTGATGGCAATTTTCACCAACTACTAATGCTTCGTAGAGAAAATAACCCAAAGGTATAGCTAAGTAAAAACAAGTTGAGATGTAAGATTGATATTTAAGATTCTTGAGTGGCTCAAGAGAAGAAGAGAGAAATACACATCTAAATTCATCCAAAATGAGATATTGAAGGTTATGTCTTTGATGAATCTCCGAATAGTCATTTCTCAACTTCAAGATTCCGAGTTCTTCACTATTATGGTAGACGAAACCACTGATGTATCTAATACCGAACAGCTTAGTTCTATAATTACACACAGTTCTACTAACACTCATTGTTTCTTCCTTTCAGATGGTTATGGTCTTCAGGTGGTGGATAGTGAATTATGTGCACATGAAGTTTTTACTGGACTCTACGTTCTACCTACTATTCAGTCTGCTACTATTGTATCAGCAATTGAATATGTGCTTTCTCACTTTAATCTGCCTTTATGTAAGGCACGTGCTCAATGCTATGATGGGGCGAGTAACATGGCTGGGATCAGGAATGGTGTTGCAAAACAAATCCAAGAAAAGGAACCGCGAGCTATATTTACACATTGTTATGGGCATGCATTAAATCTTGCTGCTAGTGATGCTGTGCAAAAGTGTAACCTTATGAAGATGGCCTTAGAACAACCCATGAAATAACGAAGCTAGTGAAATACTCCCCTAGGAGGGAGAATTTATTTCTTAAAAAAAAAATGAGTTAGCACCTGCCACACCTGGGGTCAGAGTGTTCTGCCCTACAAGGTGGACAGTGAGAGCTCTATTCTAAGTATTATGAAGTTTGGTTTGAGCTGTGTGATAAGGCTTGCTCTATCTTGACAGACACTGAACTATAGCACGTATTAAGAGGTGTGGCAGCACAAATGGCTTAATTTGATTTCTTTTTTGGACTGGTTCTTGGTGAATTACTTCTTCGTCATACAGAAAATCTCAGCAAAATCCTAAAACATCAGCCAAGCAGTGGCATCTATGACATTAAAAACTCTTGCTTCTCTTAGAAATGATGATCACTTCAAGCTCTTCTGGACCAGAATTGGCATATGGCTGAAGAGAAAGGATTTGATGAGCCCTCGTTTCCTTGAAGACGTAAAGCTCCTATATGAATCAGGAAATGCCCCAGCTGAGTTTCACACCTCTCCAGTTGATTGCTTTCACCAAATCTACTTTGAAGCACTGGATCTAATTGTTCAATCTATTACAGATAGGTTTGATCAAACAGGGTACAGTGTTTAGAGACTTTACTGATCAAAGCAGCCAATAAGGAAGATTTTTCAGAAGAATTGAATCGTGTTGTCAAAACCTATGGTTCAGATATCAATGAGAACAACCTGATCACACAACTTAAGATTCTTGGCCAAAACTTTGAATCAGATTAAAAAAAGATCAGCAATATCTCCGAAATGATGGGTTACCTTAGGAAGCTTTCAGCTGCTGAAAAGACACTATTGAATGAAGTAGTAATTATAATGAAGCTTCTTTTGGTAGTGCCAGCAACTAATGCCACCAGTGAACGATCATTTAGTGCTCGACGTCGACTCAAGTCTATCTGAGATCTATAACGTCTCAAGAAAGACTCAACAATTTAATGACTTTACATGTTCATAAAGAACTTATCGATTTTCTTAATTTATCTGAAGTTGCTAATGAATTCACAAGTAACAATGAACACCGTAGTAACATTTTTGGACAGTTCAAGTAATTTTTTTTAAATTATCAATATATTTGTAACCTCACATGCTTATTGTGTTCTCTCATACTATTCCTTAGCTGTTTTGGTAACCTAGAAGCTTGGAACTGTAGAAGAGTGATAATACGTCTTTCAGGATGTAATTCATGCATTCCAGGTAGATTTTACGCTTTGGCTTCAGTGCGGACAGTTCCAACCCCACAACTTTGAGCCTGACCAGTCAAAATATGCCTCCCACGCCCTTGTTAAACTGGGCTAGTCCAGTTTATACCCCGGGGTATAAAACAGGCCATTCCATATCAACTAGCTTGATAATGTCATCGAAGAACTTACCTACCTGATAACCCATTTTTTCCACCTTAACTGAGAAACAGATTAGTGTTAGACACCTTTTGGAATGTTTGGTGTCTTCTCGAACTAAAACTGTTATGTGTAAAACAGTTATGTGTTCTGGACAAGTTTTGCAAGTGAGGAAATGAGAGAGAGAAATCCTCCAAAATATAATCCAAGCTTTTACATTATTTGCAGTTTTTAGGTCAGCGGGTTTGCTGGGTTAACAAATAATTCAAGATATGCTCGAAGTATTTTTACAGCACCACCATTTTGGCTGCTAAAAAGCTGCCTTAACGAGTTTTTAGCTAATATTTGAGCATTATTTTTGTGTCTTTTAGCTTCCATTATCTGAAAAAAGTGGGTAAAACCAATACAGACAGAGTGCTAGTGCATTCTCTGATTGATATTCATGTTCATAGTTTATGCCTTCCTATTTACTATATTGGCAAAGAATTTAAGGAATATTGGAAAGTCTTCTGAGCTCGATCAAAGATAAATTGGATACTACCATGAAATCATCACTTGTGTATAGGATTCTCTTCAGCTACAGGAAAGTTTACATTGTTGAAACAAGGAGAACCAAATCAAGGAGCATAAAGATGCATGAGAAATGGAGAACTTGAGAAGTCAGCTATCAAATAGCATGCATAAAACCAAAGCAACAAATCTTGCAGAAAATGACCTCTGTGATTGACAGAAACTGTTGACAGAATTGCTCTTGAAGGAGGCACTGCACTTTCACATTACACTTAGGGATCACTGCTTCAATTGAGATGTAGGGCTGGCTTTAACTCCCATCACTATGCATGTGAAACCATGCCCATCTTCATCTGTCTGATGTGTTGCTGTGCATATACACTTCCATTCAGATGGATCACGAATCATGTGCATTGTTATGTGAAATGTGTTGCCAGCAAGTGCAGCTGCATTTTGTTGTTTTCAATTTTTAATTTGCCCTTATGAAGACTGAAGTATTTTGCTTGAAAGATTGGCACTAAAAACCAAAAAAGCTGATTGAAAGTGAAACGTCAAGTTTCATGTTCCAGGTGGGTAATTTCCATATGAAATTTGGGGGGGCCAAAAGCAGTATTAAAGCTGCTTACTCTAGGGGAGTCTCTAGGGGAATCTCTATATACTCATCCAGGATATTTTGAAAAATAGGAGTAATTAGAACTGGTTAAATTAGTGTTGAAAATATTTTCAATTTAATAATCTCCCGAACACATAACATAACCAGATGACAAACAGTATACTAGCACTAACATCTAAGAGAGAGAAAGAGACTATCATTCACATCTACTAAGAAATGGAAAAGTGGCCGAAGATGGATGAGGGCCTCTCTACTCTACCCACAAAGTCATTTGTCACTTGCTTGAGGCTCAGTTCCTTCACCAGCTCTTTATGCACTGTGCATGTCATGAGATGATTGAGGCGGTTGTTCGACATTGTTGTACGAAGGTAAGACTTTTTTCAGAGTCTTTGACATGGTATTGTGCCCAGTCCCATAGGATCATGAGAGTGCCATGATTTTTCAGAATAGCACTCAGTGATGCTGCTCAGACAGTCCACCTTGTTGGGCAGAGGATTTTCAGAGTTGGTGAGTCAATATTGTCTACATGGAGATCATGTTCCATTTGCCCCAGAATTTCTGATTGCATACTGCCTCTCTTTTTGGACTCTTCTTTATTAATTTAGTAATTTCATAAGCCACATCAAGCATGTCTTTCAACGGGGAAATACTTTTTTTTGTATCCCCGACAACAAGATTAAGCGAGTGGCAATAGCAGTGTGTTAGCAGACATTTTTCATTCAGTTTCTTGATTTGTGCAACCCCATTTTTGGTTCCAGTCATGGTCGAACATCCGTCATTACATTGCCCACAGGCATCTTGAATTTTGAGATTCATGCGTAGCAGCACATCTTTTATGCAAGCAACAATTGTGTCTGCATTGGTCTGAGAAACTGCCATCAGACCAATATATTCCTCACATACTGTCATCTCATTCACCCAACATATTCAAATCACAAGTTGTTCAATGTTGCTCGCACTGTACTCTCATCAGCCAAGATACTGTAACATCCAGATTCAGCTGCTATACCACAATGAAGCACTTTTAGAGCCATGATTTGTAAGATTTCATTCTGAACATCTGGACTGATATGCTTGTCGTAAGACTTTTCAATCCATTTACGAAGCACTTTATCATCTTCAGCTCGCAGAAGGAGGAGTTGCTTGAAATTTGACTCCTCCTCTTGCTTGCCCTTACGAAGGGCAATGCCCTGGTGGGATAGATAGGATACACTTTGAATGATTTTTAGGAGGCAGTTCCTATTTTCCTCTTTCTCACTCTTAAGCTGCTCCTTCAGCTGCTCATCAATATGACAAGGTTGAGTTAACATAGCAACTGCATGCTTGTGACATAGTGAGCTTTCATGCTTACGGAAACCCTTGTTTTTACACAGAGCATTTTTCAAATTTCTGAACCCATCAGACAAGAAGGAGGTTTCAGACCTTGTATCCAGCTTAAGCAGTCCCATCAAATTGGCTGTGCCACAAGTGTGGCAAATAATAGTGTCTAAAATTGGAATATAATGCAGCCATGAAAATTGCGAGTACCAGGCTGGTTGGAATGCTCGTTGATGACCCATCTTGCTTTTAGGGTATTTGATGTTGATTGGCTGGTAGGGAAATTGAGGAAGGGTATCCAGAGTCAGGGATATTCTACTGGCTTCTTGTTGCTGCTCCTGAGAGATATCAAAAGTACTTGTAGCTTGAGTCAAAGTCTAACTTTGCAAAAACAACTACAACAACAGGGTCTGTCAATATATGATTGTTTAATAAGGATTCACTGACATCAGAGGCTGAGATACCACATAAAAATTGAGAGGCTTAATGTTGTTATCATGTGATGGATTATGACAGATGTACCTGTTTTGATTCTTCTGGGTTTTCTTCAATCTGTACATCTTGGTTATCAGATCCTTTGGCTTGATCATCAGCCTTCTCCTCAGACTCCCTTTGTCTCTTAGTTGGACTTTGACAAAAAATTAACAAGGAGACTTGTCTTTTAGGCATGATTCACTCTGCAGCAGCACTAGCTAATTTCTCAATAGATGGCCTGCTACACTGTTAGGGTTCACTCTTATATTGCTTAGTATTCCGAATAATGATTAACAGCACATTAAGTTTATAGCAGAACTCAATATAAGGTGGAGAGCTTACTTATATAGGCACTCCACTGCTGTCATGGCTAAATCAAAATATGAACCAATGAAATACATGAAATATATAAATGTCAAAATGATCCTAACAGCTAAAATGATCCTCACACCTAAAGTGTTAGTTCCATGGTATGGTCTGAAGCTTGTTTGGTGGTTGAGTTGTCAGGCTGTTATTCCTGACATACACTAACTGGTCACATGTATTAAACCGATTAGGGAACAAAGTTGTTTTTTTACCAATATTATGGTGTTGTTCTATGGTGTTGTTCTATCTAGTATATTTCACACCAATTACAATTATGAATGTGCTATAACTTGTTAGTCAACACCTTCAACAGCTTGCGAAAACTCCCTTAGAAAACTTGTTTTGGCCAAAAGTTGGGGGTGCCATGGGAGAAAATTACCCCCCTGTGTTCTGTATGAAGCCTGTGGAATATCTTATTGCTTGGCACAGTAGGCACTATTACATGGTGACAATGTTACAACTATTTGAGGAATTTGTATTCAAGAAACTATGCATAATCTCTAGACTATATCCCCAGGAAAATAGTTTGCTAATAGTTATTTTAATAATCTTCATATTATTATCTAGTTAAAAAAATTACTCGTTTGCGAAAGCAACAAAAAATAAGCTTCAATAGATGCCAACATTTAAATCCAATTTGTTGGTCTTCTACAAGGCTGATGAAGATTGAAGCATTTATTTGAGACATAAATAACAATGTGAGGTGATTAAAAGAAAGATAAATATTTGGTTTGCATTTTATTAAGTCAACAAAAAATCATCCTTCCAACATACATTTGCATATAACACCAAACATACTTACACATGACCACAATACATTTCCACACTTGAAATTGCTACTTTATTTGCAGTTAATGGGATAATTGGAAAGAGGGGTGCAACCGTTATCATGGGGATTCCCCTTCCAGGCTTTTTCTGATATTTCTGAAAGCCTTTTTGCTGACCAGGGATGTACAGGCAACTATGCCTAGCATGTACAACTCTGAATTTCATTCCTGAAAAATTAAGTGCCTCTAAATTGGTTACTTTAATGCGAGTTCTGTTCTACATATAACATGACATAGCATTGCATAGCTTTTGTTTGCTTCACTGCAACTCATTATATTTGCATTCTAATGCATTCTTATGGACAATGACTTTTTCAATAATGATATACTCAACTTTGGCAAGATGCTCTAATCTTCATCAGCTATAATGTGATGCTAAGACTCAAGTGAGGTTGGTATATACTGGTACACCAGGTGATGTAAACCATAATCTTGCACACATGTCCCACATGTGAGTGGGATATAAAAACATGATTCTAGCAATTATAACTGTCTGATAGATACACTAGGAATGTGGTGTTTGGAGTGATTAATGGGAAGGGTTCTTGTAAAAATTATTTATTCTTCTTATAAAATGTGTGCTGTTAATAGTGCTTAATTTCCCACTAACCTGGCTTTAGTGCTGCACTATTAACAACAACAGTGCTTAAATTTCCCAATAAGCTTGGTACTATTATCAGCAACTACTTGCAGCACTTTAAACTTCACTTAAAGCAGGAGATATTGGACGTGTAACTGAAATCTTCAGGACTTGGTTAGCTAATGTTGTCAATTGCACAATTGCAATTCACAAGAATTGACTAACATTTTATGGTGGCTACGGATCCCAACTCGAAAGACATTTTCAACATCAACAACTATGATAACATATCATCTATTTCAACTAGATGCTCTAACCTTTATCCTGATGGGGGCTAGAGCATCTAGCCAAAGGGATTGAGAGTGTAAATATCAAGTTAGTTATTGAGAAAGTCATTGTAATTCGTAATGTCATTGTAATTTGGTTTGTCAACTAAAAATTCATTAAAATATTATCTTACCATTTATAGTGGATATGAATTGGCTAACAGTAGTGCCTTTATATACATTTAATATAACCACAAATGTGAATACCATTATAAGAGTAATATATTGTTTTTCGTTATTACATTTAAATTTATGCTAACAGTTTACCTCCCACCACCACCATCCTCCCCTAACCCATCTTTTTAAGGATCCATGTTAATTTATATCTAGGGACACCACTTTTTGTCTTCGTAAATTATATACATCAATGTGTATATCTCAATTTATGACCAATATAATTTTTTTAAGCTTTGCAGGATCATGGAGATGAGTTCTACATCTTGAATGCTGACAACCCATCCACTATTGTCTCCATTATTATAGAGAATGACAACATATATGAAGTCACCAAATTTGTGGAGGCAAAATTAAGTTTCGCAGGTGATCAGCCTGCTCATGTAACTATTGCTCCAGAAAATGCACGGATCTATATCTTGGATGATGAAGGTAATAAATATCATTTTAATGCAACACCACATATGGAAGAATGAAATGCATGCTTGTGTTGTATTTTAATATTACTCACTCCAATAGATTTATGTGCTCGTGAAAATGGCATCTCTAAATAATTCTTGGAACGACAAATAAAAGCATGTCTCAATTTGTGATATATTATCATGTTATAGTATATAGTTTTGTGTTGTTTTAATAATACTCTATTTCATGAGATCATTAATATGTAGCATTATCCAAATGTTATCTTCCAGTTTTGGATTTTAGATTTGATCCCCAACTATACTCTATCAGTCAAGATATTGTAGATGTCAGTCTGGAGTTGTGTTTGTTCAGTGGAAATATTGGAGATATTGGGATCATATTAGGGGCAAGCATTGCTTCTAGTTATAATCTACATGATGGTAAGCAAGTTACTATTACACAAGTACACGACTGGTTGATTTGTAAACTACTCTAGTATTTCAATTTTACATTGATATAACACTGATCGATGCTACAATGTCTAGTTAGTGGTTAGTCTCATTACATTTTTAATGTATATAGTATAGAGAACAAAAGAGATGGATAATTATCCTCATAATAATTATTATTGTGATCATGATGTGATTTTGTTTTGTTTTTTGGTAGACGTTACTTTTGAACGAAATGATATATTGAAATTTGTGGAACTTAACATATTGTCCGATGGCATGACAAAGACACCAATGGATTTTAAAGTTAAATTGTCAGTTATTACCTATACCAATGGACAAGCTGTTCCAGATGAAGATAAGAAAAGAATTTATCTCGGAGATGCTCATGTGACCATCGTGGCACCTCTCTCTATCCCAATTATTGTTGGGGCAACCTTAGGACCAGTGGCATTGTTAATCATTAGTGGTATAATATGCATTCCCTTTGCATTGCTGTATGCTGTGAGGAGAAGAAGAAAATTCTCAGCTAATCAGGCTCAGGAACATGAAAATATAAGGTATGTGGGTATGTGGTGGAGTATGCATAAAGTTGGTTGTTGAATGACACTTACATCAGTCAGCAACAATTTGGAGGTTAGCACACTAAGTCAGTTTTTAAACCTTATATATTTATGTCATAAGGAGGGGTTATGTATATCAAATGCAGATTAAACACATTCATAATGGCAGGGCTGCCAAAAACTCAGATTTTATACAAATATTTGTATTTTTCTAACCTTGTACAGTATCTTTGGATGTATTTTAATAATCTTTGTATTTAGGTATATACTATTATCACACTAATGAGGGGGGGTTTATAATTATTGTTAGCTCTGTAGAACTTTTAACCCTCGGCAAGGTGATAGCAGAGCACATTGTCAGTGATCAGCAGGGACCTCAGGAGACAAGTATTGTGAGTAGTGCTGGTAGAAGTTCTAACCAGTCAGTGTCTCACTGGAGTATAGCACCAGCAGTATTGTTGAACAAGAAGGCAGTTCTACTAATGAAAATGTTGGTACAGATACTGATAGGCATAGCTTCTCATCTAAGATTTAGAAGCCAAGGTATGTTTGTGCATTCAAGCCAAACTATTCTAATAAGTTCAAGTGGGCTAAGCTATCAAAAAAGGGTTCATATTATGCATTCTGCAAATTATATAATCGTGATATTCATTGTCATTGCATATGGCGGCACCAGATACCTGAGAAAACATGCTGTGCATATTTCAGCAAGTAAAAGTGTTGAATCTGCAAGCTCTCATACATTCGAAACAGAGATGGACCAAAGAGAGAAGAAGCTGTCATAGCAGCTGAGGTTAAGTTTGCTTTCTTTCTATATAGCAGAGCATCACCTTCCATTTTTGGTAGCTGATCACTGCTCAAAATTGTTTCCTGCCCTATTTCCAGATTCTGCAATTGCAAAATCTATAAAATGTGGCCGGACTAAAGCCACGGCTATTATAAAAGTAGTAGCTGAAGAAGTACTTTCTGAATTACTTACCTGTCTTGATGAATCTAAGTTTTTCAGCTTAAATACTGATGAAACCACTGACATTACCGTTAACCTACAATACGGTATTATTATGATCCGGTTCTTTGACAATACCACTGGAAAGGTTTGTTACTTTATCCTAAGTTGTAGTCAATGCAGAAAGCTGATGCAGCAAGTTTATTCCAGGTCCTAGACTCTAATTTCAGTGCCAATGGGCCTATAAAATATGCTAATCTAGTGGGACTGGGATCTGATGGTGCTATTGTCATGCTGGGAAAAAGAGATTCTGTTATGACTAAATTAAAAACTAATCAAATTTATTTGAGCAAGTTGTTGCTACAAAGGACAATGGTTGTTACTGGCATCAAGTTGGGCAAGTCAAAGATGTTTCTGGAGAATTACGTTATGAATTCCTCAGTAGGTTAGCTAAAGCAGTGATAATAATTCCTCATGGCAATGCAGATTTGGAGAGGACATATAGTCATATTGGGCTGAATAAAACCAAGGTACAAATAGTTTGAGTGTGGATACTTTATTTGCATTGCTTCGATTGCAAGTGAACACAAAGGAACCTTGTTTCGACTTCAATCCAACAGCAATGCTTCAAAGATGTAAGAATGCAAGTTCTGAACTCCATTTTCTTATTACTCTAACATTCTTAAATATCAGTATTTTATTTGTATTTTTTTAATAATACTTTGGATATATTTGGAGTTTTAACTGGTATAAAATACGTAGTTGAATAACATGTATTAGTATTAATGAGACAAGAGAGTTGGCAGCCCTGTAATGGTCAGGCCAGGAAGTGGGTGTGGTTGCAAGTGCCTATTTTTGTATTGCTTCTCTCAGATTCGGTCCTTATTTTTAAATTGTGCTTTGTTGTAAGAATTTTTCTAGTAGTTTAAATGCTATAGTGAAGTGAGTTGCTTTCACAACAAAGTTAATCACAACACAAGAGAGAAGAGACTAAAAATATGGAACATGACAGTGGTTCTTTTATAGCCTAGCCATGCACACACATATCCATTAAAGTGTAGTAACTACAACTTTCTAGTTCCCTGGCCGAGTCAGCACCATGCATATGACTTATGTAGGTATTGAATGAGTTCCATTCATGTAGGGAGCCAGAATGACTCAACAGTTTGAGTAAAGTGGTTCATTCCACAGGACCACCCCAGAACTATTGGTGACTGGTAGGGCCTTTATAGATGGTGGATGTCCTTGGCACTGCGGCTTAGCTACCTGAACACTTGGAGCGATATCAAAGTGCCCTGGCTTAAGGGGGTCTACTGAAATGGTGTCCGGTTTGCCTCTGAAATAAATTGTGTATAACTCAGAACTCCTCTCCAAAATGTGGAATAGGCTTCAAATGGATGCTGAAGAGGTGTGGGATGAGTGTCTCGGATGGATACATGTTCACTGTTCTAAAGGTCCGGTGGGATGGAAGTCCTAGGATCCCAATGGCAGGTGGTGGGAATGGGCACAAACTTGGCAGAGAGTGCCACAGATTGTGTCTGTGTCTTGCCCTTGTGGTTTTGTAATTAAATCGCCTGGGTACTGTGAATGGGGCACTATATACAAGTTTAGCAGAGGAGCAGTTTAACTGGGGTTGTTTAGGGGCTGTTCGGATACCCAATAAAACCTTCATCCACCCAGTTGTGACTGGTAAGTGATGCTCTTAAGACCGACTGTGTTGGTGGAAATGCTCTACCAAGTCAATTGCCTTTGGGTGGTATGCTGTTGTGTGATGTAGTTTGGTCCCAGGAATTTAGCGATTGCTTCCATAATTTCGATGTGAACTATGATGAGCCCTGTCCCAAATCATGTCTGAAGGCATGACAAAGCAAGCAATCCAATGGGAGACGAATGCTCTTGCACATGTCTCTGTGGCCTTGAGCAGATTTGCTTCCGGCCATCTGGTAAACCAGTTGACCATTGTGAGAAGGTGAGTGTAGCCCTATAATGGTTATAGTGGGCCGAAACTGATGGAATTAATGACAGTGAGTGTAAACTTTAATTACTTTTTTTAAATTGCCCATGACATCCATATTGATGTGGTTGAATCACCGGTGTACCACATTGAAAGTTTGCATTGGAGCCCTGACATGTCTGTTAACCTTGGCTTCTTGACAAAGTTTGCAAGTTTTTTCCCAGCTGCCAGCTTGTTCACCATGCCAAATGTATTTATCAGTCAGTAGCTTTTGAGTGGCTCAAATGGAGGGATTAGAGAGGCCATTAAAAATCATCCAGCTGAAGGTGGTCAGGACGATAGGTCTTAGTTACTCTATGGAGACATAGCAGAGGAGGTGTCCACTCAGTCAAACTGAAGGTTTGAAGTATCACCACTGATGCAGCTGTGTGATATACTACAATTTCTTTGTCATTTTTCTGAGCTGCACCCATTGCTGTGAAGTCTATCCCAAGCTCTAACTTGTGCAAAGAACCTACAGTGGTAGGAGAGATTACAAACATAAGTGGCTTATGGTCTGTGAAAGCTGTGAAGTCCTTTCCCTCCAAGAAGTAATGGAAGTTGAAAAAATACAGTGGCTGCCACAAGCCATAGATGAGCTGCTCAAGTGTAGCACCTAAAGCTACTCCTGAAATATCAATAGTGATGGCTGTGGCAACATCCATACAGGAAGGTGAGCATAGTTGTGCTGGCTAATGCCTCCTTTGTGAGATTGTATGCTGAAATCAAACCTTACTCAACCAAGGTATTATTACTCCATCCAAGAGAGCCTGGGCTGCCCCAATGGTTCTTGTGCCTAAGGCAGATGGTTCCAAGCGCGTATGTGCGGATTACCGTAAGCTGAATATGGTAACAACACCAGACCCATACCCTATTCCCCGGATCGAGGATCTAATCGACAGCGTGGGAGGCTCGAGGTGGATCACTGTGATTGACTTGACCAAAGGGTATTGGCAAGTCCCCATGGAGAAGATGAGTCAACCAAAGACTGCCTTCATCTCTCCATGGGGAAAGTACCAGTTCACCACCATGCCCTTTGGTCTAGTCGCAGCCCCTCGACCTTCCAGCGCTTGATGGATGAGCTCTTTTCGGACACCTGACAGTACGCAGCACCGCACTTGGATGACATAATAAAACATACCGGAGCATCTACAACACCTAAGTGAAGTATTTCAAAGACTTCGAGAGGCAGGACTCAAAGTAGAGCACAAGAAATGTAGGTTTGCATGCAACGAGTGTGAATACCTGCGACATAAGATTGGACACGGAAAAGTGAAACCCCTCCAGGCAAAAGTTATAGCAATCAGAAACTTCCTTCACCCCAAGACGAAGAAGGATATGAGGGCTTACCTCGGAATGAGTGGATATTATCGAAAGTCTATTCCCGATTTCGCCACAATTGCCACCCCACTATCGAATGCTACAAGGAAGGAGGAGCCTAACAATGTTAGATGGTCATCAGACATACAAATTGCTTTTGTGACACCCAAAGACCGGCTGGTAAACTACTCGGTTCTTCGTACACCAAATAGGAGGCACGAGTTTTTCTTGCAAACGGACGCCTCCAGTACAGGAATCGGATATGTACTATCTCCACTTGACCACGATGGAGAAGAGCACCCCTTAGCCTATGGCTCGAGGAAATTGTTACCCAGGGAAGTCAACTATTCGGCCATTGAAAGAGAAGGACTTGCGATAGTCAAGGGAGTTCGACACTTCAGGATCTACTTGGAGGACAATAACTTTGTAATCCAAACAGATCATAACCCTCTCACACACCTCACAAGGCTCAAAGACACACATGGAAGAATAGCCTGATGGCTACTCCATCATCAACCCTACCAATATTGTAGGGCCTACCGGCCAGGGTCAAAGAACGCTAATGCCGATGGTTTAAGCAGAGAGCATGACTCTCGTCTAGAGGAGGGTAGGTGTCAGGAAAATCACATAGGTCATTTCCTGATAGGGTTACACGACACCTAAAAGGGAACAGCCACAGTGAATACCAGACCAAGATTACCTAAAAGGGAACAGACCACAGTGAATACCACAAGAATTGAATACACCCAAGACCAAGATTACAGATAGAATGTACTACTATAGTATTTGATTGGCTATCATGATCATGTGACTGAATGTATGCATATAAGGAGAGTAGAGACACAGTCGAGAGAGAGAGAGAAGTTAGACTATACTCTGTATTTGTAGTATCTTTGGCATTGACTTGTTGAGTATTTAATCAAATACTATCTACCCAAGTGTTGGGTAGGGAGCCAAAGGGGCAAGACCGTAAAGGGCCTAGAGAGAGGTGGAGGTACGGCTTGTCCAGCTCGGTCTAGGAGGGGTGATTGGTGGTGTAGCCACTACCCTGAGCTCCTAGGCGCCGAGGTGGAAATTACCAGAAGTAGTCTCTGCTCAGACTAGTATTATTCGTTGAGGCAGGAAGGCTTCAGGAGAGGGTAATTTCTCTGACAGTGGTGGCAGCGTGGGATTTATTTCTTAGTGAAAGGAGATCCTGGACCAGCCAGTAGCTAGTGAAGAGGAATTGCTTAGCTATCTGGAAGGTGACACCCAGGGCATGGCCATGTGGGTTGAAAACCGATCCTTCAGTAGCCAGGAGAAGAGCTAGGTGGAGGTTGTGTCTTTTTGAATATAACTTTTGTTTGGAAGATAATCCTACTCTCTGAGTCTTCTATGGCAGAGGATGGGAGGCCTCCTAGGGAGTCCCGAAGGTTGCATGGGAACACCCCTGAGACCAGCGGGCCTGCAGACCCAATGGATCGGTTCTTGCAGCAGTGGGTCAAGGTGGATCAACTTAGGATCAAGAGGGAGGAGCTGAAGTGAGAGGAGGTCCAGGCTAGGCAGGAGGAGAGAGAAGCTCGACAGCAGGAGCGGTTCATGCAGATGATGGCTGAACTCCGACAACCTCTCCTGGTAGACAGACCCCCTCCTCCAATGCCCAAACTATCAGTACCCAAGTTCACCGAGGGTATTGATGACATGGGTGCATTCCTCGAAGCCTTTGAGGCAACAGCCCTCGCTGGGGGATGGCCAGCACCCCAGTGTGCCTTTATACTAAGATCCTCACTCTATGGGGCAGGACTGACCACTATGTCAGCAATGCCAGCAGATGACCAGAACAACTACCGCTTGGTCAAGGCGGAACTTCTAAGAGAGTACCTCATCACGACCGAGATATACCATCACAGGACCTTTGAGACCACCTTCTCGGCTACTAATCCTGAGGGCTGGTTGGCCAAACACCGACAAAACTTCCATCAGTGGCTGGCCTCTTCCCCCTTGGAAGTTGAGGCCACATTGCTGATAGAAATAACATTGTCCAAACTATCGAGATGGCTCGAGGCAATGATGCGAACCCTCAACCTCAAGAGTTACGAAGAGCTGTCTGATACCGTGGTGAGACACCTTAGCAATCAAACCCGTCACGACCATGATGACCCGAGGCAGTCTCCATGGTCACAAACCCAGATAGAAGATGGTACGTCATGAGACACCATACAGACCTCTGAGCCACAAGAAAGTGGAGCCCAGACAGATTGGTGACCGCTATTCTCCTCGAGAAAAAATCCCAGGCTCTACCAGGCCAGGATCCCGCACAAAACCCCGAAATTAAATGAGATGCTTCAGGTGCAACAAACTTGGGCACCTCAAAAGGGACTGCCGGATGAAACTTGAGAAGGCCCAATTCACCGATGACTCGAAAGCCCTATCCCCCTGGATCAGAGAGGGAAAGCTGAATGGACAGGCAGCATCTCTCTGGCTCGACACCGGGTGCACCAGTTCCTTGGTCCATCGACGGTGTGTATCTAAGATGCAGAGGCTCGGCTCGGAGATACCTTACTCTACAGCCAGTGCCAGAGAGGTATGGTTCCCAACTGCAAGGTTGATGTTGGAAGTGAAAGGGACTCGAAAACTACTCATTGTCGGTGTGTCTCCCAACCTCGCTCTCGACAAGCTGGTCGGCAGGGACGTGCCAAAGTTGGCCAAGTTTGTGTCTGAAACCCCACCAGATGAAGCAGAGGTGAACCCCGAGGACCCTCTGGATGTGGCTAGCATCGCAACACGCAGCCAAACTAAGGAACAGAGTCGAATGGAACAAGCAGACCAGAAGCAACAGACCCAAAACTTGGTAAAGCTCACGGGTCCGGACCTGGATGAAACCGAGGACAACCACTCCTCTAACACTCCAGACGAACTACAGCTGCCCACACCCATTGACAGGCTACTAGAGGAGTAGCTGATGTCAGAAAGATCACCAGCAAAACCATCTCCTCTGGAACCTCCGCCAAAACCAATGGGGGGGCTGATAAAACCTGAACCACTCGAGACAGATATGTGTGAAAGTGATGACCCCTTTCCCTTCTCCTTCACTGAGGACTTGTTTTCCCAAGAAAAGACTGAGCATACACAAGTGGCAGATCGAACCACCCCATGGTGGCTGGAACGAGTCAAACTAGGAGAACTCTGAGCGATACAGTTGGCCAACTCAAAACTAGAGAAGGCAAGGCAACTGTCTAGCTCTGGTGATGACCGGTATACACCTGGGAAAAGGGATTGCTACTGAGGCAACCACTAACCGAGGAAGGACGAAAGCTAATTATGATACCCACTCGAAACTGGAATGAGATACTCCATCTGGCCCATAGTTTCCCAACGGCTGGACATTTTGGACAGGAGAGGACATTGGAAACCATCCGAAGATCAATGGACTGGCCAGGTCTACCTCCGTAAGATGTGCATGTCATGCCCCATATGCCAAAGGGCAAAGCCAGCTTTTACTCAGCATACCTCTTACACACCCACCCAGTCATTGACCAGCCTTTTAGCAGATTGGCTATGGATATTTTCGGCCCTCTTAACCGGACCAAAAAGGGTAATCGATATATCCTAGTGATCATCGATTACGCCACCAAGTGGCCAGAGGCGTATCCCATTCCTAACACCACATCCGAGACCATAATAAACTGCCTATTAGATCTGACTGCCCGCATTGGTACCCCTGAGGAAATTTTATTGGATAATGGAGAAAATTTTGTTTCAAAAAGCATGAAACAATTCTCTGCTATGACCAGGATTAGGCAGATTCGTTCCTCACCATACCACCCCCAAACCGATGGTATGGTCGAGAGATTTAATGCCACGCTCAAATAATTATTGAGAAATTTGATGCAAAAGAGACCTGACAGCTGGGAATGGGATGATTACTGCCCCTTTATATTGTGGTCCTACAGAGGTAGCAAGCACAGTAGTACCGGATTCTTTCCTTACGAGCTACTAGACTGTAAGGCAATGAAAACCCCTATAGAGCAGTTAGCCACGTATTGGAAGGGAGATAAAGAGGAGAAAGAGATCGATGTAGTGACCTATCTAAGGACCCAAAGGGAAAAACTAAGCACCATTCGGGAAATAGCCTCAGAGAATGAAAGAAAGGCAAAGATTAGCCACAAGTTGTACTATGACAAAAAGGCTAAAGATCGAACCTTTGAAGTGGGAGATCAGGTGCTAGTTTTCCGCCACCGAAAATTAGATAAATTGACTAATGAATGGAGGGGACCCATGACTGTTACACGAAAGTTAACCAACGTAACCTTTGAAGTTGATGCAGGTCAGGGTCTGAGGCGCCTCAGGTCTACCATATCAATGGGATGAAGGCATGGCACTCTCCTATTTCTTCACCATTGGTGGCCTGGGAGTGCCCAACCCACTTGGCCCCTGTACCGGAAGGAACACCCAAGGACATACTCACCCCGCAACAACAAAGTGAGTTGGAGGACTACCTCCAGGACTTCCGTGATGTCATCAGTGACACGCCTGGACGAACAGATGTGGTGGAACATGTCATTGACACCAGTGATGCTTCCCCCATCCATCTCGCACCGTACCGACTTCCCCATAGCTCCCACGAATTCCTATGGGCAGAGATAAAAACCTTACTCAACCAAGGTATTATTATTCCATCCAAGAGACCCTGGTCTCTTCCCCAATTGTTCTTGTGCCTAAGGCAGATGTTTCTAAGCGCTTATGTGTGGATTACCTTAAGTTCAATATGGTAACAACACCAGACCCATACCCTATTCCCCGGATCGGATCTAATCGACAGTGTGGGAGGCTTGTGGTGGATCACTGCGATTGACCTGACCAAAGGGTATTGGCAGGTCCCCATGGAGAAGATGAGTCAACCAAAGACCGCCTTCATAACTCCATGGGGAAAGTACCAGTTCACCACCATGCCCTTTGGTCTAGTCGCAGCCCCCTTGACCTTCCAGCGCTTGATGGATGACCTCTTTCAGATACCCAACAGTGTGCAGCACCATACTTGGATGACATAATAAAACATACTAAGACATGGCCGGAGCATCTACAAAACCTAAGTGAAGTATTTCAAAGACTTCGAGAGGCAGGACTCAAAGTAGAGCACAAGAAATGTAGGTTTGCATGCAACGAGTGCGAATACCTGCGACATAAGATTGGACACGGAAAAGTGAAACCCCTCCAGGCAAAAGTTACAACAATCAGAAACTTCCTTCACCCCAAGACGAAGAAGGATATGAAGGCTTACCTCGGAATGAGTGGATATTATCGAAAGTTTATTCCCACAATTGCCACCCCACTATCGAATTCTACAAGGAAGGAGGAGCCTAACAATGTTAGATGGTCATCAGACATACAAATTGCTTTTGTGACACCCAAAGACCGGCTGGTAAACTACCCGGTTCTTCGTACACCAAATTGGGGGCACGAGTTTTTCTTGCAAATGGACGCCTCCAGTACAGGAATCGGGTATGTACTATCTCAACTTGACCACGATGGAGAAGAGCACCCCTTAGCCTATGGCTCGAGGAAATTGTTACCCAGGGAAGTCAACTATTCAGCCATTGAAAGAGAAGGACTTGTGATAGTCGAGGGAGTTCGATACTTCAGGATCTACTTGGAGGGCAATAACTTTGTAATCCAAACAGATCATAACCCTCTCACACACCTCGCAAGGCTCAAAGACACACATGCAGAATAGCCAGATGGCTACTCCGCATGTCCAACCTTACCAATATCGTATGGCCTACTGGCCAGGATCAAAGAATGCCAATGGCGATGGTTTAAGCAGAGAGCATGGCTCTCTTCTAGAAGAGGGGGAGGTGTCAGGAAAATCACATAGGTCATTTCCTGATGGGGTGTACACGACACCTAAAAGGGAACAGCTACAGTGAATAACACAAGAATTGAATACACCCAAGACCAAGATTACCTGAAAGGGAACAGACCACAGTGAATACTACAATAATTGAATATACCCAAGACCAAGATTACCTAAAAGGGAACAGACCAGAATAAATATCACAAGAATTGAATACACCCAAGACCAAGATTACAGATAGAATGTTCTGTAGTATTTCATTGGCTATCATGATCACTGACCGAATGTATGTATATAAGGAGAGTAGAGAGACAGTCGAGAGAGAGAAGTTAGACTATACACTGTATGTGTATCTTTGGCATTGACTTGTTGAGTATTAATCAAATACTTATCTACCCAAGTTTTGGGTACGGAGCCAAAGGGGCAAGACCGTAAAGGGCTTAGAGAGAGGTGGAGGTACGGCTTGTCCAGTTAGGTCTAGGAGGGGTGATTGGTTGAATAGCCAGTACCCTGAGCTCCTATGCATCGCAGTGGAAATTACCAGAAGTAGTCTCTGCTCGGACTACTAAGCGACCAGTATTATTCGTTGAGGCAGGACTGCCTCAGGAGAGGGTAATTTCCCCGACAGGACTCATTGGCTTTGTTCGAACTTGACACCAGGGTACTGTCACCTTGTGAATGGTGGGCTATTGAAGCTCATGGACTGCCCAACTGATCAGCATTCTCGGCTACTCTACTGGAGTTAGTAAAATCTGTGACAGAAAGTTAAAGGTGACTGGAATCCACACCACAAAAAGTATACATCGTTGATGTACATCGAGTAGAGAAAGCATCTCATTCATTAGGAGGGTCTTCTGTCTCCGAGGTTGCTCATTTGGAGGAGCCTATTGACCTGCTCACTACATGTTAGGCCGAAGATTTCTATGAGGCAGTTTTTTATGGTCTCATACTTGTTTTCCACTGGAGGCACCTGGCGTAAGTCGAGAAGGTGGCCTGCCATGGCCTAGTCGAGGGCAGTTATGTTATAGTAGTATTTAGTCTGGTCTGATGTTATGCTCCATAGTTTAAAGTTAGCTTCTGCTTGCCAGAACCAAACTTGAGGTTGTGAGGTCCAGAAGGTTGGCAGTTTGAGGCTGATAGCATTAGTCTCAGTCACTGTTTTTCAAATGGAATGTTTTAGAGGTCGGGGTTACCACTAAAGTGAGTTCCTTTCAACAAAGTTAATCACAACACCAGAGGGCAAGATTAAAAACATGGAACATGACAGAGTTTCTTTTATAACTTAGCTATGCACACACACACATATCCCTCAAAGTGTTCTAGAACTTTCTAGTCTCTAGTCAAGTCAGCACCATGCATGTGACTTAAGTAGGTGTTGATTGAGTTCCATTCAAGTAGAGAGCCAGTGTTTGAGTAAAGTGACTCAAGCTGCCTCAAGAGTATATAATTACTTGTAGTTTGACAATAACCTTCTAAATATCAACTTCAAATTGTATTCTCTCGACATTTCTACTAGATGCTCTAGCCTTCATCAAGAATTATTCTTCATGAAGGCTAGAGCATCTAGTTGAAAGGTCGAGAGAATAGAATTTAAGTTAATTTTAAGATTATTGTAATGTTATTACGTCAACTGGAGAGTTTGAATTGTCTTCTGAGCAGAATCTCCAGCGGAGTTATTTAAGGCTAGCCTAATTTTTTTCGGTCTGGACATGAAACAACATTAAAGAATTTTATTTTTTCTTGGAGCAGTGTTGACCTCAATTAGAAGTAAAGCCAAAAGTTAAAAGAGGATCATTTGCTAGAAATAGGTTATCAAAGTGTTGAGTTAAAGGCTAGTAATGAATAGCCAGTGCAAGATCAACATTGGCTGCCTTCAAACATTTATACTTGGAGCAGAGAAGGCAAGTTTTGGCAACTTGAGCTACAGCAGGGTGAAGTAATGGCTTGTGCTATGTTCAAAACCTCTTAGAACAAGTATTTTAGTCCAAAATAGAAAAGTGATAATCAATAAGTGCTAATTGGGAGCTGCATTAGCTTTCCCTGTTCTTTCATGCCAGACAATGCAACTCTATGTACGGCTTGCATGACTGACTAAACTCAAAACTACAAAGTAAAATTGGCTATCAACCGTTAACTTATTTTGAACATGCGCAATTAGTCTTATATAGTAAGTGCAAAAAGTGGTCCATCCCAAACATTACCAGCATTAGTGCAGTGGATATGTGCATATGCTATGACAAGACAAAAACAGTACAACATATCATTATCTGTAACCTGATTATTTGGATAAAGTCTAGCAGTCATAACCAAGAATTCGAGCACTATCTTGAAAGAACATTATAGAAATATTAAGGACCTACTAGTGAAGGATGCATTGCACATTGGCCTAGCACCAAAGTGTGAGCAGTTCAATCGAGACTGTGGAATCGACTTGCCTGGCTGCTGAGGAGCTAATCTGAAAAGCAAGCCACAACCACCATAATTATATAATTATATATATTTTCATTATCATTATCATATTTATTTATTATCTCTTTATTATTTAAAATGTATTATTTATTGTTGTTGTTGTTGTTATTATTATTATTCTATATGTAATTATTCTATATGTAATTGTTGATTTATTTATGTATTTATTATTTATGTACATTTTTTTGTTGTTCATTTTATTTTATTTTTTATTTGTTAATTGTTACTATTTAATTAATTAATTTATTTATTTGTTTATTTAATTGTTTGTTTTTATACATCCGGTGCATGTGCTAGGCACGTGTACTGGCATGTAGTGTAAAGCTAGCTACCGCTATATAACAGGCTCACGTGAGCTTTAGCATCTCATTATTCCTAATGAAGGCTAGACCATCTAGTTGAAATGTCGAGTGAATAATGAGAGTGAATACAATTTGAAGTTGATTAATTAACAAGGTGATTTTAATGTTATTATGTCAACTGAGAGTTCATTGAGAGATTATAGAAAATATGTATGGTCAATAGCTGATGTACCCACATCTAGAGGTTGCCAATAGTCTTTCACAAGGATTGCTGTTATATTATTTTGGAAGAATTTTTTTTCTCCCCGGAGGATGTACAAATGATAATTTTTTAGGTCAGAGAGTGATGGCAGTAGAAAGATATCACTCCTTTCTCTTTGGTCTACCATCATTAGGCTTCCATTGTCATGGTACAAAACAATTTCCTTCATAAGGCTGGCAAGACTAGCTCCGTCTTTGCTTCTGTCTAGTCAAATGTATGCCAAATATTCATTTAATTTTGGTACATGAATAAATTGCTGTGCAATATATAATGATTTTATTTGTGAAGCATCGATTCACTTTTAAGCCCCTCTGTTTGCAGGTTTGGGTTAGAGCAGGGCATGAAATAATCTGTGTCTAGTACAATATTCATAGCAAGGAAAACATCCTTTCTTCTGCTTCCTTTCTCAATTGTAAATGGATTCGGAATTGTTCCCTTAGATCATTGATCTCTGTTTGGCCTTACTACCTACCAAAAATAAAGGCAGTAAAAACATTACCTGGTAAGGTGCTTCAGCTTGCCACACAATGTATTGCACTCGTCTTTATTATATACACATCTCTTTAGGGCCAATTGTAGATAATTTATATTCATCCATGCAATTGTCTGTTCTCCATGGTAGCGAATATGAGTGGAGATATCCACACACTAGAATGCATCTTGGTATAACCATAACCCAGTATCTAACTTATATTCCACACTGTGAATTTCCAACTAGATAATTGCTGTGCGGCTCCATCTAATCTTACTCCACTAAAAATTACTGAAGTTGCTGAAAATATGCAGCTGGCACTGTTAACCTCAATGAAATATATTATATTATATAAAAGAGAGTAGCTATATAATATATTCCACTCAAACTGAAAGCAACAAATGATTTAAACTAAAACATGAAGAACTCTGAGATAAAGTTCATGTTTCCTATACCGGATCATTCTTGAATAAGGTTCCTTAACTATTGACTGTATGAGAAACATATTATCCGAAGTGCCTTGCTTACGTTTATTATTGCTGGGTTAGCTGATATGTACAATGGCAAGATAATTATGTAACATACCAAACCAAGTTATATTGATAAACTAACACTATTTGATTACCCAGTGAAAGCTATGTAGATGTAGCAATGCTTTGTAGAGCTGGGATCTTAATTGGCTCTTTTGTCTTCTACTAAATCTTTATCCTGAAGAGTAGATGATAGAATCACTTCAAAGTGTTTTCATCGTCCACTTGTATGTAGTTAGACTAAAGCTGCATGCTTACTCAAACTTCTTCCTCAGAATATGAATATTAAATCAATGTGAAAATATATTAAAATAAAAGTATCACCAAATTAAGAAATAATATTAATTTCATGTCCAAATTGTTTTAATTGTAGAAACGGTCAATGTAACATTTCATTATGTTTTTACTTGCCCCCAGAGCATCATTCAACGGGGATCTAAGTAAGTTACAGATTTTTCATGGAGGTAGATTATAAAAAAAAAAAAATTATGTCTACATTATTTTCCTATTAGATGAGGTTGCAGAATTAAGGCTACATGGAGTACAAAGTTCATTTAAGCTGAACATTTCTAAACATCTTATGATTAACTGCTGCAATTTGAAGATGAATGAAATAGTGGGACAAGGTAGGTTCGGCTCTGCATAATAATGCAAACAGTCGCTCCTATTAATATCGTACAAGTTATCTCATGAATAATTCATGACATAAGAGTGTTGCTCAGTGGTGCTTGTTTTATAGCAGAGCAAGATTTTTGACCAATCAATGCAATTACTATCCAATGACCTATGATTGCTTGAGTTTATGTGCACCTGCATTACATAGAAATAAGTATTTCAAGTCATATTTTTTAAAGATTTTGTCTTTGATTTATTTGTAATTTAAACTTAGGCTAACATAGAAAGGGGACCCACTTTTACGGGTATAAAATATTACACATAGCTCTGATTTATGCATGCTGTGTGTTGGAGTGGTCGAGGTGACTATTGATATGAGGAATATGTGTAAAGTCCTATTGAATTAGTTGTTTAATATTTAGTGAACTAAACAAAAGCTATTGAGATTGATCCGTGATAGAAGATATATTTAGATAGAGGATACCATTCTATAAACCAGAACAAGAATAAACAAAGCTTATAATACATGATTAGTCATGCTTCTTTCCCTCCTACTGGACATCTTTTTCATCATACCTTCAAGTTCTTGGGTAGTTGAGGGAATTGGTGGAAGTAGTATTGAACATGGTTGGGTTCAAGAATAAGTGCAGGGGCATCTATTTTAAGTTGAGATGGCCCTTTAAATCGACTAATTTGGAGGATAGCAGACAGGATGGTGGTTATGCAAACTGTCGATCTTGTGCATACTGAGCAGACATCTGCAATAATATTTTGGCTTGTGATAAAGCAATGAATAGCGTGTATTGTCTAATGGTCCATCTAAGTTTATCAGTCATTAGGTGGACTGTTGCAAGTATTGGACTATTGGAATCGGTATGTGCAATCACTGGAATGGAGAAATATTGAATTACAAATATATAATATACCACATGAAGTGTCCAAACATCTTAGAGTTCATGTTCATTTTCTTAGCTTCCAAGTCTGAGCATCTGTAATACATAATACATATTTTTTGAGCATCTGATGAGTGTCACAATGTAACTGTCACTATTCAAAATTTCACTACCTACTGTAATGTTCAAGTATTGAGATCTTTCACTCATTAAGAGACTGTACTCTGCAATCTAAACATCAGACAAATGTTCTGGCAATGCATATACAACTGCCATGTCAGTAATGATCTTATAGGATTGAGCTACACATGAATGAATAATTGGTACTATTAAACTATTAGGCCATAAGGGAGTTGAACTGTTGGGGAGAATGTGCAATGGAGAATTGCTGCAGATTCAGACATAAGTGAGTATTGCTTATGCAGGGTTGTAGTATGATCAATGTGGTCGATAATATAAAATTCAGGCAGACAGAGCTAGAAGCTGTCAGACTATTTGGGCTTCTTAGAGAAGGAGCTTTTCACACATTATGCTGATTGTTTCAGTTGGTATTAATTGTTGGCTTGAGCTCTAAGACATAACAGGTCTATGAATAATGTCTTGTGATAGTCAACCTCTCCTTCCTTTAAATCATTGTGATTAATGATAAGCCAAAGAATTATCTTCAATCTTCACATAGATGTAATGATGTGTTTTGCTTACCATTCACCAGCAAGACTTAGCACTTTACAAGCACTTTCATGTGTCAGGGGAGTATACATTCATCTGTCACCTAAAATCATCTCATAAGAGCTCGGCAGTAGCAGACACGATTGATTGGCATATTTATGGTTGATAATTTATTTGTTTAAATCTTATAATGATTCTGTGTTGTTCACCATGTAATGGCCCGCAGGCCCATCAGGCTGATGGTAAGAACTCATTGTATGAGCTAGGGAGCTACACCCTATTGTTTATGAGTGCAGTGTGTAATTGGATATGGGACTTGGTAATGACACCACACAATCATGGTGTCAGGTTCACACATCTCTTATATCTCTGATGCATCCAAGAAGCTGGGCAGAACTATGCCAGCACTAGGGGATGACATCGTCTGTCATTCCCGGATGCATGGTCTGCAGACATTCCGTTCCTATTATCTCTGAATGATTAATTGTTTATTTATGGACCATGCACTTTGCTGGGATATGAAGATTTGTTTCATTAGTTGAACAACTTTTATTTTTGAGCAATCAACACTCAGATGAGGAGAGAAGAGCATTTTCTCTATCTCACCCAATATTGAAATATCGCAGAGTCCCAGTGGAAGAGTGTTATAAAATTCAAGACTCATCGCCTTAACTATAGATAAAAGTACCTTTGAACTTAAATCACTCTCAGTTTATAATACATCATTTTTGGTAGATGATTCAGTTGTCATAACATTAGAATCCCATGGCAAAGTATAGTAAGAGTGTCAGCTGCACTAGTGCCACCTAGCTTAAGGGGGCCCACTTCGTTCAACATTCAAGTTCCTGAGTATTTATAGACAGTGCAGTCAATTACATGCCGCCAGTGTTAAATTCAGTAATCTAAGCCATAACATTAGTCCTGGCAGGTTTTATTAAAAAAATATAATATGTGAAGGATACTAGAGGTTGTTTAATTCAGCATGAGATTAGTTAGATAGTGAAGATATATAAAGGCATGGAGAGAGAAATTAGTATTATGGATTGGTAACTGGGTGCATTGCTGGTGCATTGTGCCCTTTGGAGGAAGTTTAGCTGACATATACCACCACTTTAGCCCTGGGACACCAGGCCAATCTGTCAGGATATGCATGAGTATGTTAGTTCTTCCATTAGTGCATTTGGTTGTACACAGATATCTGAATTTGATCATGCCATTGGTAGGGTATGGGATTATTAATTTAGTTGTCTATATGTATGTGGTTTCCATTGTTGGTGCACTGATATGTCAATTTGGTTGTGCATGCACCGAGAGATGGGCCTGGCAGGGCATGCCAGGGATGCATGGGCTGCAGCCATGATATCTAAGAAGGGTGGCCCTTGCACCATGATATCTAAGAAGGTTGGCCCTTGCACTTTACCAAGCCATTTTCAGAATCTTGTAGCAGGTTACAAAGTATGTAATAAATAACCTTGCATAATGTTAAATGTAATGTTATTCATGAGAGAATTGTCATCTTTTCATGATATCATTCTTATTTAAATTATCATTCTTGACTCTGATTTCCTCTGTCACAGGTCAGTATGGAGTTGTTTACAGAGGTCAGCTATCCAAAGGATTTCCCAAGGGCTTCACTGAAGTAGTAGCCGTGAAAACACTAAAAGGTATATTGAAGTTGTTCTTGATGATATTAAAACTATCTCCAAAATAGGTTTTCTTGATAAATCCCTGGTGAGAGGTCTGTTAGAAGAGTGCTCTAGAATGTCTACGTTTGATCATCCTAATGTTTTCACTCTCACTGGAGTCTGCATGGATGGAGGTCCTGTTCCCTACATTGTCATGCCGTTCATGTTCAATGGCAGCCTTATTTCTTACCTAACCAAAGAGAAGAGTGAATTGTATTTTGCTCAAAACTCTGAGATGGATGAAAAAATTGTAAGTTCTGATGAAACAAGTCATAGTGGTATAATGTATTGGCAACTTTATCTTATAATAATAGATGCACGCTTCCTGTAAGCTTATGGATTTCTCTCTTCAAATAGCTAAGGGAATGGAATATTTGATGAGTAAAATGATCATTCACAGAGACTTGGCTGCTAGAAACTGCATGTGAGTTGCAAATTTATTGTTGATGTGTTTTATCAAGCTAAACCATAATATTATAGCAAATATTTTTGTGGCATGAGATTTTCTACAGAAGCCTCAAAGAATGGTATGAGTAACACTTTTTAATTATCCTATAACTGAGTTATGATACAGTACATGCATATATGCCCATCACAGTATAGGAGAGAAACATGCTCAATTCCGTATTGTAACCACATCCATATATCGAGATTTTCTGTTATAGCCTTGGATATATCTCATCACTTTCGTACAGATGGGTTGGAGGTGCCCTGGGATAACCATTCTGCATAATCCAGGTTTCTCCTTCTCCAGTATTTTTTCTTCATTTCATTGATAATTTTTCAAAAATTGACACTGATATTTTTCTGTTCATTGATATATATATAATACTTCCTAGTAAAGGACTCCCAGAAATCTATCACTTTTCTGCTCTTCTTTTCAGCATGGAATGCTTCAAAGCAGCATCCACCCTTCCCCCCATCCCCTCAAATAACAAAACATGAAATGTGTAACACCATGCCATTAACCATTTAGGATGAGAGAGGATGTATCCAAGCATCCAAGTTTCAGACTACTGACAATAGTGTATATTTTGGCTATAAGAGCACTACTTGGTAGGGATTGCCACAAAGCTTAATTAGAGTTTTCATGGTAAAATGAAACTCAAACAATACTGTATGTGGCCCTACACTAATAGAAGTAACAATAATCTTCACTTGAAATTTTCTCTCCCGATGTTTCGACTAGACGCTCTAGCCTATTGCAGTTGCTAAAATGATAAGATTTCAGCGACATGCAGCACTGACCTACACCATTACAAAGAGGAAAATATGTGAATATTTTACCTTGTGCAAGATGGAGGAAGCAAAGTAAAATGGAAGGCTCTGAAAAAATATTGCCCATGTGCTAGCTGTTAAATGATTGAGGTCTAGCTAACACTTAAAATGACCACTACTGTCCTAGGTCAAACTAGTGATCAAGAAATTTACAATATGCTTTGCTAACTTTTATGTTCAGTAGATGTTCACCTGTAAACAACACTAAATATCATAGAGCCCACAAGCAAACAAAGAACAGGCATCCTTCACTCTTTCTGTTACTTTGTTGGATGATTTTAAATCTGTAGGGCTGAAAAATAAAATAATGCAATGCACATGCACAATAATTCCTAGTAATTGTCCCTCCAGCCAACAAGCAGGAGAAGTGCGATGACTGGTTTCTGGTAGATTCCCAATATAATTATTATCATTGGCCCCATGGGGAATGAAAAACCAAATAACATCGTCATGTTTTCGCTGAATGCCAGTGAGCTAAAGATCTATACAATGTCCAGAGACCACGGTAAATATGTCATGCCAACTGATTTCTACACAAACTTTGGCATGGAGGACCCTTCAGGATCAAAGTTTCGGTTGAGTTATATCTGTCATGCTAGTGAGTTGTTGCAAGAATGATCACCATATTGTAAGATATTTGACTCCACAGCTAGAGACTTAACCACATGAATGGGTATATACTTCTCAGAAGTATTCACAAGAATGTCGCTGCAATCTACCTGGCCCAGAGTCATTACCATTTTTCTAGATCCATCCCAAGGAATACTGGTTGAATCTTTCTTCTCCAAGGCCTCGACCACAAAAAAATAGAGGCCAAGCATATTGATGGAGTCACTGCAAAAGAGGTCAGGGGACAAAAGCTTTCTGATAAATGACTGCTTGCAAAGCATTTTCCATTGCAGTACACACAGGGCTTGCTATTGATTAACTTATCTGCCACAGCCAAAATGTCCTGTTGGTCATTCTTCTAACAGTCCTGGATGCCCTAGAGTGTGATACATGTGGCTTGTGATGCATGGCTCTGACTCAACTTGTGAGTCGGGATCTATGCTAGACTTGTAAAGTGACCAGGTATGACTTGTGAGCAACTATGTCTCTTTGTTTGAGTTAATTGGGTACTCATCTTGTGATTGAGTAACTATGGTTCTTGTAAGTGAGGAAAGTTGGCTCTTTAAGTGAGAAACTATGACTGCTATTAGTGTGCAAAAAGAGCACATTGAAGTAGAAGAAATATCCTTTTCACTGACAAAATAGGTTCTTTGAGTGAGCCAAAATAGCTGTTTTGTATGAGCAACTAGTTAGCAATTAATGCTATTTGAGGAACTAGGGATATTGGTTGATTATTCCTGATGAAGGCCAGAGCATTAAGCCAAAATATAATTTAATAAAATTTAAGTTAACTATCGCGAAAGTTATTATATTAAATATTAAATAAACAGACACTTAACAGACACAATAGGATGCAGATCTTTCCATTGACCTATGACCTTGTCTTTTTTAATTGTTCCTTTGTGCTTACTTTATTTTCATAGAAAATTTGTTAAAATCTGTCAAGCCATTTTTGAGTAGTTTTTTAATACTATCATAGGCAGATACCCTTAAAAATGATACCTTGACAAGCACCGTTGCAGGCACAGTAAATTTAGCCAGCTACTACAATATAATATGTGTGCAGAATACATGAGCGGCTAATTATATTGACAAGCTATTTTGAAATTGATTTGCATTTTTTGTTGATTTTATTCCCATACATTCTGGACACAAAAAAAATCAAATTCTACTATTTTGCATGCCACTAATGCAATATCTGAATTCACACAGGCCGATTGCATTGGAGGTAAATCAATTATAGGTCTCTGGAAAAAAACATTAACTATATCCAGTTAACTATGTCATGATATGTCATGATATTATAGCTATATCCTGTTAGGAACAGGGAATTTAAAGTAATTATTACATTCTCTAACTGATATAATTGTGTATGTTAAAATCGAAGAAGCAATAATTATTTCAGGAAAGTCATTCACCAAGCAAAGCATTAACATAGGAAATCCCTGACAACATAGAACTAGAGTCTCACTTGGATATTCTAATTAGTATTGTCAGTATTCTAACACAAAAAGGTGTAGCTACGACTTGTTATCTGTTCACTGTGGCATATTCTAGGGTTGACTTGCACTTGGTGGTTAAAGTTGCTGATTTCGGTCTTTCTCAATCAATCAATCCTTCGAAGGACTACTTCAGACAGCAGGAAAAGGGTGTGAAGCTACCTTTTAAGTGGATGGCTCCAGAAAGCTTAGGAAATGGGATATTCACTGAGAAAACTGATGTGGTTCGTATGTAAATGAAACAGTAGTATTTGTCTAGTTATACCTTTTACAATACAGTTAAACTATTTCCATATTTAAAACAATTGCATTAGACTGTGATGTCATATTATGTATAAATTATATGATAATGCAGTGGTCATATGGTGTTACTTGCTGGGAGGTGTTTAGTGCTGGTAAGAGCCCCCATGCTGGAGTCAATGCAACAGATCTCTGTCCTATGCTGGAGTATGGATATAGAATGGATAAGCCTAATAACAAAGCATGTCCTGATATAATGTGAGCAAATACATTCACCATCATAAATAGTATAGTGTATAAATTAAGAGGGTTATTTTTTAGATGATGTGGTGTGAAACATTATATATGTTTCTTCATTTGCCCTGCCTGGCTCATCCCTTGACTTGCAGAAAAATTGGTAATTTTATTTGCTGCTTGATCAACCCTAGGCTTCCAGGAACTCTAACCTCAGAAGCATGCTCCATGATATTCCATCTCTAAGGGAATAGGCATAATAGTAAGATTAGTTTTGAATTAGGTATTTTTGTGTAGTTAGTTATAATGGATGCCCTTGCAAAACCTTAATTAAATATCCATAATCAAGGCTTTATTTTGAATCCCATTCATGTCCCTTTTAATTAAGTTGTGTTAGCATCAAAACCATTGTTGCTGAAGGGAAATCAACCATTAAATCTCTTAACATATATATTGGAATATAATTTCAGCACAATATACTTTTTGGGGGGAGATCAATTTTTTAATTCTCTTACCATACATACCAACATTGTTTTCCATTGTATTCAGGTATAATGAAGTTATACAGAAGTGTTGGGAAATGAAACCAGAGAACAGACCTAAGTTCAGCGAGTTGGTTCCTCTTGTTTCATCGCTCCTGGAGGCCAATGCTGGATATGTGTTTTTCAATGAAAGCACTATTCCAGAGCTGATTATTGCAACTGAAACCAAGGAGATGATGACTGCTGTGGATTGTGGAGACAGTATACAGATGATGGATGCTACAGCTATCGAAAACAATGCTAGATATGCTAACTACTAAATTCTAGCCTGTATACAGCTAGTTTTATATTCAAGCAGATTATGCTTATAATCATGTCTCAAATATTTCACAAAATACCAAAAATAGAGCTATATCGAGTTTTAGTCTTGTTATTAGTTTAATCTTAGTCACAAAATGCCTGTACAAATTTGTATAATTATGCTACTGGTGAACTTGTACCTAAATAATATAGTTGCTAGCCATGTAAATTCATGCCATTAATTCATTTTTTATTGCGTTGAGTAATCTTTCAGTGAATTTTTATGCTATGTCACCATGGCATTGCCTGAGGGATGATTACTGAGAGCAGTTAATATAGTTCTACTATTAAAACTGAACTGTTTGTTAATTCAACTTCCTCCATATATCTACTTTGAGGCATTACTTATCTTTTTACCATGGGAAGAGAGCTCTGAACATTTATTATTATTGGTGTTTTATGGATGAATTCATTAAACTTGCAAATCCACTCGTAGTTCTGCATTTTTCATTCATTCAGGCATGGATCCGATTAGCTGCAAGTTAATGGTTATACATGGTCTCAATATCTGGAAAATGGAAATTGTACAGGGATACTGAATAATAAACAACATTTTTACAGGCAGAGGATGTTAAATGTAACTCTATACTACCTTGCATGATGAGTTGAGGGTAAGAGGTAGGGTGGGGGGGGGGGGGGGGGGGGGTTGAAGGATAATATTTACTTAAATGGAGAACAGAGTGTGATCATCAAATTTTATTGTGAGATTTAAATGAAGGATTCACCTTAAAATATTTGCTTTGTATAATCCTTTGATAACTTTTTTACCAGATAAAAACTTGATTTCCAGTTACAGTTGGAGCAGAATTTTTTTGATATTGAGAGTACTGCAGTATGCTGCCCTAGACGACATTACTTTTTATAACTGAGATTAAACTAGTTTGGCCTCTAAAAAGCTTATGTTTCAAATGGCATGAAATGACTTCTGCTAGAACTATAATCTACAATTCCCTAGATATTTTCCCCATGCTTAGTACAATTAGCTAATG
This sequence comes from Cladorhizidae sp. MBARI D1340-BT2, assembly GCA_028752905.1. NCBI lineage: Eukaryota > Metazoa > Porifera > Demospongiae > Poecilosclerida > Cladorhizidae > Cladorhizidae sp. MBARI D1340-BT2. Next base: position 6,881,966 of record JAQNBH010000010.1, read on the forward strand.
TCCTATAACAGACTGCTGAAGGTTGTGTGCCAGAGGAAACTATTGTTTTGAAGGAAAGGTATGCTGTTAACCATTTTATAATAAAATTTATATTATATGATGAAAATACATACACTTGATCAGCAATGGGACATGTTTACAGATGGAACATACTCAAATGAGGCTGCTTATTTTGGTAAAAACATTAAAAAAGCATGTTTATATATACAAATAAATGTAAACCTGTAAACTGCTGCTATTTTGTTTCAATATGCAAAAGTATGGGGCCATCAGCATGTAGTTGGATGGAAAACTTTGTATTGGCATGCAAGGCCTATATGTGTATGTATGTATGTATGTATGCATCATATGTTCACCATAAAAAAATATCACCCACCTTGAATAATGCCAAGGAAATATATATCTGAAATGGTCATAGCAAAAGGAACGATCAAAGGAACTCCTTGCATCAACAGATTCAAAAGTAGACTGTCCTGGTGAGGACGGAAAATATGTTTAATAGATATCAGATTTATCCTGAAATTGGATGAGAAACAAACCAAGAATCTAATAAACTCCTGCAAGTTCTTCAATTATTTTAATAATCATTTGCTGCCAAGGCAGGTGAGAACCGACTGCATAATTATAATAAAATGATAATAAATCTACACCAGAATTTTTCAATACTTTTTACTTTTTTTCCCCTCATTACTCAATGCTTAGCATTAGCATAGTATTAGTCTTTTATCAGAATTTAATTTAGAATTTTTGGGCAACATTCACCTACTGAAAAATAGGAGTGAACAATTTCCACACACCCTGGGGGATCCACCTCTGTATTATCCTACTCCTTTGATTATCCATACTTGCCTCATGCGCACACAGTATACACACACACACACACACACTACACATTCATGACACAAACTACTTTTTTGTCTGCCTTGGTCACTGATAATCTTGAGTGGGCACCTGAGCAGTGATTCCACTTCATAAGAATGCTCTCTGCGGACTTGTTTATGATTGGTTCAACCTTGACACGTTTGGAGAACAAGTTAGAACATATTTGCAGTTGCTTCGATTAATCCAATCAAGTCAATGCCAACCATCTCCAAGGGAGGTTTGGCCTATTAAGGGGGGAATAATGTCCACAAAATATACCTCGACAATACCAATCATATCTTCCACCCACTATCCTCTATCAACATAATTTTTGTAACAAAATGTAGCTTAGAAGATAAGCTATTTAATGATGTATTTAACTTTTGTCATATATATATTTTTTATGCCAAAGTGTCAGCCAGTAAATCCAGTCCACTGATTATGTTGGATTGAGTTAATTTTTATCCCATGTGAGTAGTGCCCATGGTGTTCTTTCCATGGTTATTGGCAAGCAATCACCCAAACTCTTTAAAAAAAAGTGGTGAGGAGCTATTGCAGAGATATTGAAGAAAGTACAGTGTGAAGCCCTCTAGCTTATGGTAACAGCCCCATTGCACTCTAGCTTGTAAGTGCTGTAAGTCCTGGGCCACTATCCCACAGCAAATTAGGGACAGGGAAGGGACCAAACAAAAGACAAACCTAAATACAGAGTGAAATTAAAAAAGCCCTTTTTCAAATTTCGTAGATCCATCCCTGGACCTAAACTTTATTTGGTAAAGGATCATCAACTAATTATGGTCTACAATATTTGTGGATACAAGTTCTTCCTTCTTCTATAACAGGTGAATCCTTTTTAATATTTTTGTTCTTGTGTATCCAAAGGGAGTGGATTCTATCAGGTAAGTATATAGAAACTAGGAGCAGGTGTCCACCCAGTATTTTTTGCAGGGTGGTGCTTGACCTCCCCTCTCCAATAATGCACCAACACTAAGATGAATAACTAACGAGTAATCATGCACAAAGCTAGCACACCATGTGCTCCTTTCCAGTCAGTCAATGTGCAGTTTCCAAATTTCTCTCAAATAGCTTTTACTTACATATGTACCATAATTATTGTATAGAACACAGAAAAGTTACACAACTCACCAGCACAAGATGGCAATTCTGTACCACTAATGGGGTCCTGTCAAGTATTGCCATATTTTTTTCCTTTCTACGTACACTGCACATAAGCACTTGTTTTTATGAATAATGCAAAGACAGAGAATTATAAAATATATACAAGGAAATAACACCAGTAAGGATAACAGATTATAGGACATAGAGCAGTCATTGGCCTGAAGATAAAATATAAAAAGTAAATTTAGTCAACAGTTGGAGTCCTATATCTTTAGTCTTGACTCTGACATGACTAGATCCATAGGAGTAGGTGATTTAGCAGCATTTTTGCATCTTGACCTTGCACCCCTGATGCAATGGTTAAGCAGAGCAATGAGAACATTAGGCAACAATGTAGCCAGGAGATAGTTCTGTGATTCCATTTGGTAGACATGTGAGAAGCTAGGTGCTTTTAAATTGTACCAGCTTCCCTTGCCATACCACCGGGAAGGACTAGGTGGGGGAAGGAGGCTTTTTCTCTTACATTTATTCTCTCTTTATATGCTCTAATTTTTTGTCATTTGTAACAGGCATGCCGACAGACTGTTGGTCTGTTGGATTGAGATGTGGGTTGAATCTAACATCAATGTAAATTCTTTCAAACCTCCTCCTCCCCCTCCTAACCCATAGGCCATTAGCTGTAACATCCAGATGGGCACCATCCTGTTGATAGACAAAGCAAGTGTCAGCACTTCCTCAGTTATGGGTTATAAATTTGGCTTAATGCACATATCATGGCAAACCTTAGTGAGTAAGTTGGGTGTGTGGTCCCTTATCTCGTTATGCATGAAGGTTGGGAAACACCTTTTCTGCATAAAAGTGAGTGCTTGACAGAGAGCTTTATCACAAGTGCCGGAAGGTTTATGAGATGGGAGCCAGTCATACCCCCAAGCCAGACCATCCCAAAAGGCTCCATTGTGGATTGAGAAGCCAAACTCATCAACTGGTAAGGTTGTTAGCTAGCTTGAGGAACCCTTTTCGGTAGCTAAGTCCATTGCTCTACTTAAGTTGTCCAGAAGGATCTACTTTACATTTAGTGCAGCTAAGGTTGACTGATGGCTTTGCATTGAGCATGTCCCTGGTTTGACTTGTGGTTGTTCTGCAATAATGTCATTGGTATAGTCTCCAAATTGGCATTCTTGTTGGAAGCAAAAACTACTATGTTAGAGTACTTCACAGGGTTAGTGAAAGCAATTTAACCAAGTCCAGCAGGTATGGCAAATAGGACTCACTCGATGTTGTCATGCAGAAGTCTATCTATTAGGTCTGGCAGTAATTGGGTCTTCTGAATGTATTCCAATACCTGTAGGAATTACCAGAGGTAGTTCAAGAGAGGTACTGTCACTTACTTGTTAGCTCACTCACCCACTCAACCACTTTGTTCTTGGCTTAATCATCAAGGTACTCCTTTGTATCAAGGGCGACTCCCACAGTCAGATGTAACTTTTACATTAGCATTGGAAAAATCTTCAATAGCAGTCGAATTGAGGTCTTTTTAACAAGTCAGTTTTTTTTAAAGCATTAGGATGGTAGCCGTAGGCAGGTCCAATAGTGGCAATCTGACCATTTCCTTAAGCTCTCAATTTTACCTGTGGCCATAGCACCGTCAGCATACCAAACTTGAAATCTGTTAATCAGAGTGAAGATACCAATAGCAGATATAAACATAGCCTGAGTTGAGCCTTCTTCCGAGAGCAGCACATTACCATCAACAAAATAGCCTGGTTGGATTTCTGTAGGAATTGATGGGAAGGTATCCAAGAGACATAGCCTTCTTGTGTTGTGTAAAGTTAATTGCCTGTTTAGCTAGTTAAATGCATTGCTTGCATCCACTAGCAATACGGCCTCTATGTCGTCTTGTTGGAATGAGGTTTTTACAGCATGAATAGCAGCATCCACTCCTGAGATCTGTCCACACAGTTACTGCAAACCACCAACATCTACGATGCCTGTTATGCATCAAAGGTGATCGCACTTCCATAGATTCTACAGCAGCTGACAACACAGTGGATAAATATGCAGAAGTTGAAGCTAAAGCATTTTCCAAGCTCTGCGCTTACATCAGAAATAAATTGTTTGCAAATCCTGAGGTGGTACTAACAATCTTCACAAGAAGTGGATGAAAGATGAGGACACAAAGATTGCACCAAGAAAAACTTGACGCGCAAATTATCAGTAATATTTCAAGATTCCATAGCATTCAAGAAAGCATAGGACAATAGATCTTCATCACCCTGAGTATGGATCAACTATTCCTTTGGAACATTCAGTTGCATGAGGAAATCAAAGAACTGAAAAAGGAATGGTCTGCACATGCAAAAGGTGACTTCAAAGATTTTGTGAGTGTAGCTCAAAATATCAGCCAAGAAATGACTTGAAGTCAGAGTGGCCTCCAAATCCATCTGAAATCACTGCAGAGAATGTATGGATTCCACCAATTCTGTACCTGTTTCTTATCACTGTCTTGACTGGAGAAAAATCAGACTCAAACATGTCCAAACGAATTGGTACAATATTGGCTTCCATTGCACAGGACTTCATGTTTAACATTCATAACGGGTCTCAGCAACCACCAAAGCATATTCTAGTCTCATATGCCATCAAAATATTGACATGAAATATACAACTGATACAAATACTCAACAGACTTGGGCATGCTATTGCATATACACAGCTCCAAGAAATTGATAGAGAGTTGTGCCTTCAAAAGTTATCCAAATGTGCAGATGGTGAAGTTCCAATACCATCTAACTTGTGGGAACATATTCTGACAACACTTGGATGGGCATTGACCGTTTGGAAGAAATCCTATCAGGAGCAGGTACATCACATAGGGTAAATGGCATTGCTGGTCAACCAGTGGTACAGGGACCATTGCCAATGGAAAACCAATTTACTGTTAAGAATACAAAACAGAGAAGCAGCTTCTGTTACAATGGATGTCCTACCTTAATATTGTTGCAGAAATGCTCAACCTGTGAGCTTCAAGAAGGTAACTGGGATTTGCATTTGGCCTCCATCAAAGCCATGATTCCATGGTGTTTTGCATATGATCACAGGAATTATGCCAAGTGTATGTCAATCTATCACCAAGACATGACACTTCTCCCTCTGGAACATCCAGAAATTGATGAATATATGAAGAATGGTTGGTTTAGTGTCCAATGTCTACATCCTACTTTGGCAGGATTCCTGTCAATCAGACAGTTGAGGAAACTGTCAACAAGGACACTCAAACATCTGGTGTCACAAAAGGATTCAGCTTGAAGCCTATGGCTGTTCAGAAATTCTTCATTACAGCTGAATACAGAACCCAGTTTCTTCGAAGCATGAGGCAGATGGTGTCAATGAAGCAATCAGATCATGATCATCCTGATTTAAATACACCATGGATACAGAAAGATGAAGTAATTGTGAAATCTATCGCAGAGCTTATCAAACAATTGGATCAAACTATTTCAGCTGAAAGAGCAGGCACTCATGAGCATTTCTTCAGGAAGAGCTGCCCCAGAAGCCATTAGACAAGATCTGTTACACGCATTTAACAATGGTGCACAAGCCTACAAAGCTTTCCAAGGGAGACAGTCAGATCCAGATTGTCTCAAATTCACTGACCCACTAACAAGTTGCAAGTTAAAGACCTTTAAGCACATTGCTAAAACTACCACCATCAAAGTAAAAAATGTAGAGAAGATAATATGGGCAGACAGAAACCTCGTCGCACAAATGGTAGTGATGGCAGAGAACAGGAAACTTCAAATGGAGGTGCTACTGCATCTACTAGGACCATTGCCTTAGTCTCTTGCTACAAGCGATGGTCTTATGAGAAAAACCAACAAGGAACCACATTGTGACAAACATCAGTGGCATTGCAAATGGCTCTTGTGCAGAAAATGAACTGTGACACCAAAACATTTACAGAGATAGCTCTAGCAATTCTTGACCAGATTCTTAGAGTTGGAGATAAAAGTAAAATAATTGATGTTGTCTTTGACGTCTACATTAAAGACTCGATCAAAAATGCCGAGAGGATTCTTTGAGGAGAGGATACTGGAGTAATCTACACAGAAATAGTTCCTTCTCATAAAATGAAACAGTGGAGATCATTCCTAAGGAATGCATCCAACAAGACAAAGTTGATATCATATCTTGTTTCTGTGTGTCAATTCCAGAAATGTCCGTGAAGTCCTTGACAGCAAAATGCTCCATGTTACTTGTGGAGAGTTGTGCTACAAGATTACAAAAGATTCTGTAGAATCAGTGGGATTAATTCAAATCGAATCATGAAGAGGCAGACACCAGGCTCTTTCTCCATGCAGATCACATCTCCCAGTCAAATTATGCAGCAGTTGTTATTCATGCTGTGGATACTGATGTCTGCCTTTTAGCAGTAGCCAATGCCACCACACTATGGAATACCATTGTTCCAGAGGAGTTCTACTCGAAATAGATTGAAGTACATTGACATAAACATAGTGCACAGTGTACTTGGGTCCAGTGTAGCATCAGCTTTGCCAGGTCTGCACGGTTTCACTGGATGTGACACTGTCAGTGCTTTTGCTGGGAAAGGAAAACTGGCTGGTCTTAAATTAATGAAAGCTAATCCAAATTTCCAAGATCCATTCTATAAATTTAGAGAGGTGTTAGAACTGGACGATGAAACTTTTTCAGCGAGTTTAAATCCTTACTTTATGGGTCCAAAAATGGTACATCAATTGGTTTAGATACGAGCTATTTTCATCCAAAAATGGTAAAATTGCCACAGGATACACTCCAAAAGCATGCAGTGGTTGAACTGATGTCATGCACATGCTCAAGGATATGTACTGCCTGACTGCACATGCCTTTAGAATAACATGAAGTGTACTGATATGTGGAAATTTAATACCTGCACTAACCAGAAGTCAGTGGTGGATAGTGATGCAGATGCTGAGGATGAAGATGAGGAAGAGAGTGAAGTTGCATTGTAATAAAAAGTGACAGGAACTTGTGATAAATTACATGTTTTGTTCCTGTATTTGATTGTTATTGTAAGCTGAATAGATATTTTTAATCAGCTGCTGCTATTATATAATTAAAATAATATTTGCAAAATAATATTTGCACTTCAGCTTTTTAATGAATAATTATGGTGCAACACACAATTTACAGATAAGGCAAATTTGACAGGTGTATTCCTTCTAACACTTGCGACATTGTGTTGCTGCATTTTCATTACGGTATTGTTATATAAATTATCATTCATTTATGACCATAAAGTTGTATATTTGGCCTTGCTATCATACATTTCCAAAAAGTAGATGGAATAAGCTTTCCAAAAATGTATGATAGCATTTGCCACCAATTTGATACCGTTTTCTTGAAAACACTGGTCTGGCCAATGGTAGTTTGGATAGCTTTGGAAGCTTTATAGAGCAATTCCTCAGTAAAGGTCGACTCATAGCAGCACTGTAAGCAGTTAAACTTCATTGTCATCAAAGCAATCAAAGTTTCTTGGCTTAAACTAGCTTCTGGTCAGTATGAATCTTTCTGAGAATAGAAAAGCCCCTCTCCGAGTTAGGATTGAAAACATGGATGGTCAGAAGACTTGTCATGAGTTTAACCACAAGGAAATCCCATCTCCCCATCCAAGGTTTTCAGTTTGCTAACTTGCAACCTAAACTTTCCTGCTTTAGATCTCTCTGTCTTGCCAGCTGATTTGTACTTCTCAATTTATAAGCACTGAGATTTTAATCAGCACATTACCTCTTGAATTACACCTTGTTTACAAGTACATTCTATGCTTTTCATTAGATGTTTATAGGACTTGTCATAATGATCAAGATGCAGGAGAAGTAAAACCTCTCTGGAGCCATATCTCTTGGATGTTGATAATAGTGATGAAGATCCATAGATGTGACATTGGCTGGCAGTGCATACTACAGATGTGTACATTACAGAGTTAGTATTGACCTGCTTTGTTCTAAAACATGTACTGTATTACCACATTCCCAGGTAGCACCTACAGTGACTTCAGAGAAGATAAATTCATTTAATCTCGTGCTGCCCCCTCAGTTCTCTATAACATTGCTCTTTGTCCCAATCTTAGACACCCTTATTCAAATTTGTGAAAGAAACATTCGAGTGCATAAAAGATCATGATAAATTCTATAATGTGTTCAAAAAAGTTTCTTTTTTTTACTTTAACTTTAAGTAAAAAATAGTCCAGCTTGTTTCATAGAGAAAGGGAAGCTGTCTTCTGGACCACTTGGACCATCACCACTTAGAGAGCAGTTGTATCATCACTCTGGTCAAGGCTTCTTCAACTGCAGGAACATCAAAGGTAATACCAACCAATGTTCCTCTGTGGATAGAAATGTTGCCTGTAGGAATGAAATTTAAGAACACCCTCATATTCCCCAACAAACGTGAAAACAAGCATGAACTGTGCCACAACTTCTTTCATTGTTCTAGTACCAAACCAGCTACACAGTGGACAATTCCAGGGTGCCATAAAGATCTCTTGGTAACACAATTTCAGCATGAACTCACCCCTCTCGAAGTTTCTACCTCAAAACAGCAGCTATCTTTATCCGCGTTCTCACTGTCATGTAGAACTAAGAAAAAAATTATTTGCATAATGTGAAAACTATGAAATCCTCACGTGACACTCATGCCTAGCAGCATGGCCACATTTTCCCGCCCCTCACCAAAAAACATCAATAACTGTGAAATACTTTATGGCCTCACTGGTGTAACTATAATTTATTTATGAATACTTGCACAGAGACTTTGTATCATCATTGTTAACCTTATTGCATTTAAGTCAGTTTTCTTTGACATCTTTCATTCTGCTGTGGGTGTGGTGATACTTGATTTTGTTGTGTAATACACACTGAAAACGATGTGTGCTTCACGTTATAAGGTGCGTGAAGTGTGTAAAGCATACTCAAACAAGTGTCCATATATGGCTTAGCATACTATTTGGTGTGCGTTGCACTTGCACACTTTATTTGTTGGATGAATTCAGGGTCAAGTACTTGTATATACTTAAGTACACATTTAGCAGTACTTGATGTACTTGACCTGCTCAAAATAAAGAGCACTTGTACTTGTATTTGAACAAAAGTACTTGGTAAATATCAAGTACATTAACCCTTTCATGGATGGATTCCAGAAAGAAAATAACAATTTCAGTAAAAAATCTATATAAAATCAGGAATACATATGTGCCCCTTGTAATTGAGGTATGTGATAGCACCATTGTTTACAAACATTGTGGTAAATTCTCAAACCACAAACATAAACACAAACACAAACCACAGACATGAATATAATTATATCTATTATAGTGTTTATAACTTGTTTTATCAATACAAGAACATCTTTTTTCTTTATTTTACAGGACACACACACTCTACAGATAACTATTACAGTGCTAGAGAAAGTTCAGAGTATCTGAGATGAAGATGATAGAGTTAGAGTAAGAACAATCACTTGGAATAGGTATTTAGCACAAAGTTTACACTTGAATTTGAACAAAAAAATCTTTCCAATGGTGAACCACATGCTAATACATTACTGCAGCTACATATATACCTTCCCAAACCTGGGAAGCCTTCGTGGTCTTCCTCATCAGAGAGCAGGAAATCGCTATCAGACGCAGCCTGCCTCCATGGCCAAGCTTTCCGTGGCGGTCCTGTTGGAGCTCGCGTTTTCCAGGTAAGCATAGATGCCTTCACCTTCTTCTTCCTCAGATTCGTCCTCAGAAAGGGCAATATCGTAGTCTGCAACCTCAGCAAGCACTTCCTCGAGAGTAATAAATCTTCGGACATTTTCGGGGGCGTGGCTCAACCGACTAACCCAACTAACCGCGCCTTTTTCTCTTACTTCCTGGACGTTTACGGATTTGAAATTTCTTGTGTATGTGTAGTATTATCGTAGGGTATTTTAGATATATAAATTATTGCTCTACGATCAACGAGTGATTTATAGTGAGCTCCTCCGCCATATGGCGCTTACATCCGTTAAAGGGTTAAGGCGGGACTAATCCATTTCTGGGCCTTTTTTTAATTCGTTCATAACTTTTTTGTTCTATATACTATGATGTTGAAATTAGTACCAAAATGCTGCTCATTCAGAGAGCTTTCTAATCGTATATTTAGTTTTGACCTAGCGCCATCCTGGTCAGAGTTGTGTACAGTTGTGGACACCAAGGTGATTTCACTTTATTGCACTTTACTCAACACCTGTGTCACATAACCACTTACAATTTTGACAGTACTTAGAGAACCCACAGACATGCATTTTGAATAGATGAAAACATCATAACTTGTAAAATGGATTTTTAAGAAAGGTCAGTGTTTTGCTCATGATTAGCAACATTCCAGGGCTAATATCTCTCCCATAGATTTTTTTTAGTGGATTCTTTCTATTCAAATGAAAGAGTATGAAAAGAGCTTTCAAATGATATATTAAAAGTTGATATAGGACAAAGCATGGCCCAGTTATGTGCACACAAACTTGAAATAACTCGTTTTGAGATAACGGCTCTTGAAAAAAGTACATTATTATGTTCTCTATATTCCTTTCAGGTTCGTAACTTCGAATTTATGTAGTCAATAGCATGGACAAAAGTGTGTATAACTTTGCAGTGAAGCATTCAAATGCTCTGAAACTTGAAATAGAAATACTACATGAACTATACTATAGAATGAATAAATAACTTTAAAAAATGGGTTTTTTCCGAACGAATGGATTAGTCCCGCCTTAAGGTAGAGCATGATGTTGATTGATGTACGTGGATTCCAGTATATACATAAGACACCTGGTTTGTGAGTGCCTCAATACATTGTACAACTGTCATTGCCTGCTTGACTGTCTATCTGTCATCTGGCTGTAATGCTAACATTGTGGATTTGATCATCTTCATCTGTTATTATTGGTGTCTGGTGTGTGGTATTGTTAGTTGGTGCAAGAAACATCTCACTCAGAGCTTAAATCTTTCTTGCTGTTGCGCAGGCTTGCATCCATTGATGGATTGTGCAAGAACTTTGCTGTGTCTATAAACAGACTGTTGAATGTGTTCATGACAGTTCTGGGCTATAATAATTTAACTACACTACTTGACCTTGCTACCTTGAAACCTCACTGGCACTATTGGGTTTTACTGGCTGTAACTTTGTAAAGATGGCATCTACTCTTGGGAAACTTATCATTCCCACTGATAGTAAAGTTGGCAATTTTAAGGCCAAGTGCAAACATTGCAGTCGTGATTATTCATGTTCTAAGTCGTTAACCACAAGCACAAGTCAACAATTGCCACTGATCTACTTGAGTGGGAAACGAGACCGCAGACAACAAATGCAACAAGGGGGAATTCCAAAGTAAAAATGATTCACCCCATGCTCGCTGTACCCGCAGCTAGCTTGATGCACCTTCCATCACTGCATACGATTGTAACATCCTCAATGACATGCTTAAGACCCTGGAGCCCTTCGAGAAAGCTACAGACATTGGGACAATGTGAGAAAACAGTCACTGCCAGTTTTGTCATCCCAACCATCATTGGCCTTCGGATTCATCTTACCACCATGAAATGCCGCTACAAGAACAGCTTCATCACAGCCCTGAGTACCTCGCTTGTTAGGCATATGGCAGTGTATGAGGGCAATCAGGTTCTCAGGCTTGCTGCTTGTCTCGATCGTCGTTTCAAGCCAGGATGCCAACCAATGGGAAGCTGTTACAACAGAGCTATCTATGATGGCTGTTGAAGATGCTCATTATCAGGAGGCCTCTGCTGTGAGTGTAAGCAGCCCGGCCAAGAAACCATGCAAGCTGTTCAATTATATAACTGCACCAGCTGCTATAGCTAAACCAACATCAGTCATGGCTGAGGGGAATCAGTGTCTTGGCAAACAATGAGTGACCCTCTTGCATACTGGAAAGTATACTGGAAAGGACATTCACACATGTACTCGGCCTTATCCAAGCTTGCTGTCAAGTATCTGACAGGCGTAGCTTCATAAGCATCAGTAGAGAGGACATTTGGCATTGCTGGGAAGGTGTACCGGCAAGATAGCTTTGAGATAATTATGATGATCAATGCAATCACCATTTATAATTGATACATGAACTGAACACCGAAGTGGTTGGACTGTTACCTGGTGTTAATACATAAAATATATGATGCATGATGTATCAATGTAATATTGTTTCAATTTTTTAAAAAGTTAAAATGACCAAGGTTATATTTGTGTACTTGTACTTGATGCATCAGCACTTAATGTACTTGTGTACTTGCTCACACAAATTAGATATTGTACTTGCACTTGTACTAGTACTTGTTACGTCAGTACTTCGTGTACTTGATGACTTGATCACTGTACTTGACCCTAACCCTAGATAAATTCATCCAATCATCTGAAAAAGACTCTATTGAGCTAGATTCACAGACTTCTCCACATAAGAAGTGGAAGTGTTATTTTGATCCAAAGGGGTTTTCCCGTCTTTCCTATACGCGGGCAGTATTTTCTCCGCGTTACATTGCAACCCAATTCCGTTACACACGTAGCAAGCTTCTTGACCACAAATCTTCTAACCCCATGCTTGCATACCAAAAAAGCAAGCAGACTTCACACAAAGGTAAAGGAAAGGTGGGGTAGATGCCTGTAGTCCAAAAAAAAGAAAAATTATCTAACTATAATGAGCTAATTTTGGTCATGCCACAAAACCCCTTTTCTAAGATCCTATCACAAATATCAAATAGTGGAATCTAGTGTGGTTTGTGTAGTCTATTTATAAATTTTACAAATATTTTTATATCTTTCCAAAAAAAGCAATGAAGTACCTTGCAACTTTAGTCTATTAGAGAGTGCCTGCTTTGAAGATCATTTTGTTGTAGCAATGACAAGACATGGACAGCTGCATGCATGGGCACTTAAAACTGAGCAACTACATAACAGTGAGGGTACAGAGCATAATGCATAATTATTATGCATAATATAAAAACCCTTGTTTGTACAGTGTTTCTGCAACTGTGAGCATGAGAGCTAGAGAATTAGCCTCCCAAACTTCAGGAGTTCTGGCAGAGAACACCTTGAACAGTGTAGTTTGAGGTCATCATAGAGATTTGGTGACCATATGATGGAGAAAGATCAAGTATGGAGAGATAGGACGGTGGGGTTTGGTTGAGCAGACGGCTGAGCTTAATGAATAAGTAGATACTTAACAAAAAACAGGTATTTAATATAACCAGCTATCAACCAGCTTTTACGATATTACAACATTATATTATAATGATATATCGCTATTTAAAAATACTTACCCAACTATAAATGTCCTTTGTCATAGTCCTTTGTCATAGTCGTCCAATAATAGTCCAGTGTAAGACATGCCAAGGTATGCCTCTGACCTTGATGTGCACTGTCAGGGAAATTACCCTCTCCTGAGGCCTTCCTGCCTCAACGAATAACACTGGTCGCTTAGTAGTCCGAGCAGAGACTACTTCTGGTAATTTCCACCGTGACGCCTAGGAGCTCAGGGTACTGGCTACACCACCTTCAGTAGAACCAGCATGAAGGAGAGTTTGTAATATGCTAGGATTGCTGAAGTCCGTGATAAATTGAAACAACTTCTTCTTTTATTTTAATGGTCAATCAACTGTAGTAATCAAAGTTTCCAATTTACTGAGCATTCTAAATCCTCTTTGTTCAAATCGGTTCTGAATAGAAAATACAAGGTCTATGGCCTCAAAATAATTATATTCTTCTGTAGTGGTCTTGTTGTATAGGAAATTCAGATGCAGCTTCTTCTACCTCAAAACGGCGTGGCACTTTCCTTCTTTGTGCCAACAAAGGTTCCGACACTTCAAGTGAAGAACATCGCTTTTCAACATACTTCCAAAATAAGACCAAACACATTTGAGCGAATTAATTCAATTGCCTGAAGGGTGAGATCCACAAGTTTTTGACCTTCGCAAGCTGAGATCTTTTCAACTTGTAATAACCGTGTCAAATTATCGGAAGCTTTCTACACAATTCGATGCCAAAGAAGAAGTCAAATTTTTCCATCTGTGCAGCAACTCCGGTTATTCTTGCTCTTGCTTCTGTGTCTCTATCTCTCGCAACTTCCAATGTTGACTGCAAAGCGTCATAAATTTCTGAAATCGATGCCACTGATTCAGCCCAGGCAGTCCACCGAGTTGGACATAAAACTCTGATACCATGATATTCCACAGCAAAGTCTGTCTTGACTTTTTTAAATATCACATCATGCTTTGGGGATTTTTTAATAAGCTTCATAATCTCGTACACAGAGTCAATAGTGGATTCCATTAACTTGACACCTTTTAATGCATCTTGTGCAGCCAAATGCCATAACAGTGCATGTACTCCTGATCATACTCCAGACATGTTAGCTGCACCAACATAGCACTGGCCATGGCAATTTTTAATGCTGAGATCCGTGCATAGAGATATCCTTGATAGTCATAAAGATGCTTTCTGCCGACGTTGAATCCATGCTGTATAGCCATATTACCTGCTCATGAACTTGTAAATCATCATCCACGTAACGAAAACAGAAAACCATTTGCTCAATATTACTTATGTCTGTGGTTTCATCCACCATTATAATGAACAATTATCCAGATATAGCTTTATTATTTTCACGAACTACTTTTTGTGCCATAATACTGAGAATTTTATTTTGAACACTTGGACTCATAAACTTGTCCTGATTCTTTTCAATCCACTTGGTCAAGTTAGGTTTCTCTTCAGCACGAACCTTTAGGAGCTGAACGAAGTTAAAATCCAACTCGCCACCAGCTTCTTTTAAAGAGTCACTCTTGTACTTTACATGTATTGCCGGACCCTGCCAACCAAGATAGCCAATACTCATAATGTAGTACAGTATTTCCCTATTTTTAGACTTCAGTTTAGCATGGGTAGTACTAAGTGTCAGGGAAGACACAGCTGGGCAATCATCCCTGACTAAATTAACAACGGAAACCACTCAACCCACACAAAGTTCACCACAGGAGTACAAACCAGGAAATCAACATATAACAAAGATTACATCAGTTATGGTTATGGAGAGACAGAAGGTTCTATGACAGATGGAACAATCTGATTGGACAGTAGAACCTCATGATCTAGAATAAGATATAAAATAGCCTGTTATGAAGCACTAAGTAGTCTGTACTAAGATGTATTTTCCGATGGGACTGTACTATCTTATCAAATGTGAATCTGATTGATAATGATGGAAATCTATTAGTGGTATAGCTATAGAGTAGATAGAATGGGGACAGATAACCCAGACGTACACTAATAGTCTAGCTAAGATAGTGGAAGGCAGAAGTCCGCTAATAAGAGGGCTAGGAATATTCGGGGGCCAGAGCTACCTGACCAAAGGGGTGAACGTATATTTCCCTGACAGTGTTGGCAGTGGTGGGATCTTCTCTCATAGAAGATCCTGGACCAACCTTTAGGTAGTGTAGAGGTTTGGAAGTCTAGCTACAATGGATCAGGGCTACAACCTGGCATGGCCTATGAGGTTTGAAAACCAACCATGGATAGCTAGTCTTAGGGTTTTGTTTGTTTTTGTTGTTGTTATTGGTGGAGGTGGGGTGAAAGATGAGCAATGAGGACAGGAAAGCCCGGAGAGAATCATGCCATCTCCAGAGCAATGCTCGCGAGACCTCTCCTGGGGCAGTAGATCCAATGGAGAGATTCCTGTCTCAATAGTTGCAAATTGACCAACTCAGGATAGAGAAAGAGGAACAGAGGAGAGCAGAGGAGTGGCAAAGGCAGGCCAAACTCCTGCAGAATCAGACTGAGCAACAAGTGCATCTAATTCGACTGTTAACAGAAGTCCGAGAGCCAGCAAGGCCACTTCCACCCATGGCAGATCCCGCTGCTTGTACCTCAAAATTGACCATGCACAAGTTGCAGGAAGGTATTGATGACATGGGTGCCTTCCTGGATGCATTCGGGCAACTGTGACTGCTGGAGGGTGGCCACAACGTTAATGGACTGCCTTCCTGTATAGCTCATTGTCGGGAGTGGGGTTAACTGCAGTAAGCTGCTATGCCTGCAGATCAGCAGACGGATTACCAGGCCATGAAGGAGGAGTTACTTCGAGAATACAGAATAACCACAGAAGACGAACGTTCGACACCCCATTCGATCCAGTTCATCCCAATACATGACTGGCAAGACAACGCCAGAGTTTCCACCAATGGCTGGCATTATCCACTCGATGATCAAGAGATTGTCCTGATGATATCACAATTAAACATTTGCCCCGTTGGTTGGAGGTTCAGATGAGGAACCTTAACCCTGGCAGCTTTGAGGAACTAAGCAAAGTGATGGTGAGGCACTTGACCAACCAGGTACGGAGAGAGTCAGAGCAGCTGAGGCCAACCAAGAAAGCAACCGAGAGAGGAAGAGCTCGCCCAGAGACTCCTTTCCAGTTGGGACTACCGCAACAGGCTCCCAGATGACTTGGCTGGGACCGACTTACGCAGAGGGGAAGTCAGGGGAGTGGAGAAAATGCACCCCCATCCCAAAAATTGGATCATGAAGTTTGATGCTACCAGTTTAACCGAGTAGGACCCGTAAGGAGAGACTGATATGTAAAGTTGGAACAGGCACAGCTGGTGGGCGAGACAACTAGGATTAAGACCCCCATCATTAGGAGGAAGGCCAATGTAAATGGACGGTTGTGGCTAGACACCGGATGCACGAAGTCCATTGTACACCCGAGATGTGTGCCAGAGAAAACGAAGCTGTGGTGGAGCATACCGTATGCCACAGCCACCTCCAGGCAGACATGGTTCCCAGCTGCCAGGGTGGTACTGAAATTGGCTGGGAGGTCATACCATTTGACAGTAGGCATATCGCCTTACTTACAGGTGGATATGCTGGTGGACCAGGATGTCTCCCAGTTGAAGGAGTTGCTGGCAGGAGTGCACCCGGGAGGAACAGAACTCACCAGGGAGGTCACTAAGGAAGTGGCCTTAATAACCACCAGAGCACAGGCACAGAAACGTGTGCAGGAGGAGGAAGCGTAGCAGATTCAGCAAACTGATAAGGTGGTGATGACAGACCCAACAGACGAGAACCACGAGGAAGAGGAGGCAGGAACTGAACTCACCTTCGATTTCGAAGATGATCTCTTCACTGAGAAGTGGTTCCAGAAGGAAAAACAGAACAGAAACAAGACAGAGTCAGTTATCCTTCCTGACCGGGTACCTACAGACGAGTTGCGGGCCTTACAGCAGACAGACCCATCTCTGGAGAGAATGAGAATACAAGCAGATCAAGGCAAAGGCCCATACTTATGGGAGAACGGACTATTGTTGAGGAAGTCACTCTCAGCTGACAGAACAACTTAGTTGTGGTGCCACACGAGGCCAGGACGGAGATCCTGAGAATGGCCCACAACTCCCCTACCGCTGGACACTTTGGGCAAGCAAGGACACTCTCCACCATTAGGCAGAGCATAGACTGGCCAAACATCACGTCAGATGTGAGAAAAATGTGTATTTCTTGCCCCATTTGTCAGAAAGCCAAACCAATGAACTCACAGAGGGCACCTTACCTATTATGAGCGTACCATTTGAGAGGGTTGCAATGGTAGGCCCCTATTGGCTAAAGAGAACGAAGGTAGGGAATAGGTCTGTATTGATCATAATGGACTATGCTACCAAATGGCCAGAGGCATTTGCTCTCAAGAACACCTCAGCTTCTGGGCTGTTTGGTAGTAGGCTCGGCCGCCCAAAGAAATACTTTCAGACAACGGGAATAATTTCATTTCACATACTATGGCCCAATTTTGCCGATTGATAGCCATACACCAAATTAAGACCTCCTCATACCATACCCAAACTGATGGTATGGTGGAGCGATTTAATTCCACTATGAAGAAGTTGCTGAGAAAGTTAACTAAGAAAAATGAAAGGGAATGGGACCAATGTTTGCCATTTGTGGTGTGGGCCTACAGGGGAACTGTTCATAGTACCACGGGATATTCCCCTTTTGAATGGAGGCAAATGAGAACTACCATTGATGAGCTAGCTCGATCTTGGAGGGAGAAACTAGGAGGGTTAAGTATAGAGGTCGTGGAATACCTCAGAATGTTAGAGAGAAATTCGACTTAGTTCGGGAAGTGGCAGTTAACAATGAGCAACAGGCTAAGTGGGCTCATTAGAAATTCCATGACTGAAAGGCTACAGAGAGAGTGTTTAATGTGGGAGATTTTGTGATCGTTTTTCAACCACGAAGAGTAAGCTCCAGAAGGAGTGGAGAGTGCCGGTAATCATTACCAGGAAGTTGACGGATGTGACTTACCAAGTATACTACTTGGGTGATGGGTCAAAACGGTTAACCGCCCCAGTGGTCTTAGTGCCAAAGAAGGATGGATCAAAAAGGTTTGTATCGACTTTCGAAAGCTAAACCTGGTTATACAATCCAACCCCTATCCAATAACCTGGATAGAAGAGCTTATTGACAACATCGGAAACTCTGAATGGATTACCACCATAGACCTAACCAAAGGCTACTGGCAGGTGCCCATGGAAAGGTCAAGCAGAGAAAAGACCGCATTCATATCTCCGTGGGGGAATTACGAGTTCGAGACAATGCCCTTCGGACTAGTTTCCACTCCATCAATGTTACAATGCTTAATGGATCAAGTCCTAGACAACACCCACCAATATGCAAGTGCTTACCTGGATGGCATTATTGTCCACAGCAGAACCTGGGAAGATCACATTACTCACTTACGTGAAGTGTTCATCAGATTGAGACGAGCAGGACTACGAATAAAAGAAGAGAAGTGCAAGTTTGCTTACAACACCTGTACCTACTTTGGCCATGTGGTGGGAAGAGGCCAAATCATACCTATGGAGGCCAAGGTGAAATATGTAAACAAATTTGACATCCCAAAAACAAAGAAAGAAGTACGATCGTTCCTCGGACTTCGTGGCTATTATCGGAGATTTATCCCATCCTTCTCGACAATCCCCTCTCGAATTTGACGACATGGAAAGATATGCCAAATAAAGTAATCTGGACAGACCAGGCAGGAAAGGCATTCGAAGAACCATGTCCAAGAACATGTACTTACACCCACCTGTTTGGGAGAAGGAATTTGTGTTGCAAACAGATGCCTCGAATTGTGCTATTGGATACGTAGAAGAGCTAGGTGAGGAACACCCAATCGCATTCGGCTCCTGGAAATTGCTTTGGGGGATTACTTCAACGTTTCATGCTTCCTGATGTGCAGCAGAACATTGGTGTTTTTCAAACTTTGATAACACATTTTTCCAGCTAGAAAAGAGATTACACTGTCCTTGCAATTTTTAGCTAGAAGGTTTCGTTGCTCAGCTACGAAGCAATAATAACACAAAACAGTATCATTTCCTTCTTGATAATGCAACCATGGATATTGCTTATACCATGATGGCGAGAATGCACGGTGTTGCTTACTAAATGCACACTTTGGAAATGATAGGCCAGTTGGTTGGTGAGCTTTTGCAGGAATAAATGGCACTGTGAGAGTATCTGCAGCGGTTTGTGTCTTCTTAGAAGCTTCATAATCACAATCTTCTGCATCATCAAATCCAAGAGGCTCTTCATCTTCCACTGTAATGCCTGGCTCCCGTAATGCCTGGCTCCTCTGTAATGCCTGGCTCCTTTGTAATGCCTGGCTCTGCTGTAATGCCTGGCTCCTTTTCTTCTAGTAGTTGGTCAATATCTGTCCCTGCTACTTTATCACTACTGCTAGCATGTTCATCAGATAGTGGCAGTGATCTGCTCAGGCCATCCTGGCTGATCAATGAAGAGCTACTTGTCTGGAGTTTGCTAGTAGGGACTTTTTTAAGCCATAAAAGAAGAGTCACTGGATATTCAATTCTTTAACCCATGTGTTTTGGGCCAAGAAAAAAATGGCATTAACCTTGTTGCATGATTTAACACTTGTTTTTAATTGTTAGCCAAATTGTTGCACAAGTAACTAAGTGATAATCTTACTGTCTTGAGTGGGTGGGGTGAGGGGGTTGAGGACCAGGGTGTGTTACACAAGGAAAATATTAAACAGGTAAAGCTTTATTGTCATGTTGACATGTATGTTCCACCCCCCACAAGAAATTTCAGCACCCCGAAGTGAAAAAACTTGTCTACCACCCTTGCCAGGAAATTCAAATGTCAACCTTTTATATCTGAGGGATAGTATAATAGTTTATTATATCAATATCATAGGTAAATGGAATTATTGGTACTTACTTATGTGTAGATATCTGTCTCCCAGCAATTGCTAGCTACGCGAGTGATATAGATATTTGTCTCCCAGCAATGGCTTCATGCGAGGTGGCAGTGGTTTTTCGGACTTGTGTGGGCGGCGCGCGAGAGTCGCAGTGCGAGTAGACCGTTGCTGCGTTAGCTACTACGATATATAGAAGGAAGGCGAGTGTCCTTGAATTCCTCATCTCAAGTCTAGAATTTGCAAGCTGTTGATAAGGAAGTGGAAGCTAACCTCCTGGTTTGAGATAGGCCTCACTCTAACCTCAGGTGATTCTTCTTTACTGGTAGGTGTCATTCGTCCAGTAAGACTTTTTGTGCAGTGGTCCTATACTTATCTTGTTACAAAACTCTACCTCTATATAGAAAAGCTTTTCAAAATAGACTTAACGTTTCTATCCAATGTTTATTAATTAAGTATGTGGGACCTTGAGAACCAACTAGGTGCACTTTACCTCTTCCTTTGTCCTCTGGGACCCTATCCAAGGACTATTATCCTCCTTGCATTTACAGAACAAGCAAGTTTTATGTGGTGGTGCAAAGCTATTGTACTTTCACAGTGACTTTCTCTTAAAATTTTCTCGCTGTAATTTAAATTGATTTTGAGAAAGTCATTGTAATCCAACAAGAGCGTTGTAATCCAGATTGTTTTTCATATCCTGAGGGCCTATGCATGAAAAGGTTTAGTTATTACATCAATACTGTCAAATAAGAATTTCTTAGGAAAGAAATATTAATAGTTATTCTCAAAATGTTCAGAATTGTTGATTAACTATAATTGTAATAACATTTTTGCAGACAAGTAAGTCCTGACATGAAGTATCATTATAATTATTGTTTAATCATTGCTGTAACATTTCCGGGGATGAGGACTCAGACGCAGCATTTGTTGCTGGCATGACAAGCACTAGTTTCAATGTGGTACAAATCTGATTGGGAAGTCCGGAGACAGACTTCCGTAATAGTATTAAAGATGTGTTCACATTATTTTTGCCATCGAGTATATAGTAATTTGCAAAAGATTAGCTTGAAATCGTCCTTGTGAAAGAACCAACAGACTGAAAGTCCACAAAGTCAGTTTCCAATATGCTTTGCATACAACTTGTTCTAGCTTATTAATTAATTTTAATTAATTTTATGCCCTGTCTGGTCTAAACCACAAACTATTTGATCTATTGCTTCAAAGTAGATCTGCCGATAATTTAATAAAGGACATTGATACTCACCTCAGCACATACCAGGGTTGGGGTCAAGTACAGTTGATCAAGTACTCAAGTACACCAAGAACTGACATAACAAGTACTATTACAAGTGCAGTACAATACCTAATTGGTGTATATAGCAAGTGCTCAAGTATATTAAGTGCTGATGCATCAAGTACAAATATGCCACCGACATTAATTTTTAACTTTTTTTAAAATTGAAACAATATTACATTGATACATCATGCATCATTATATGTTATGTCTTAATACCAGGTAACATTCCAACCCCTTCAGTGTTCAGTTCATATATCAATTATAAAAGGTGATTGCATTGATTATCATGATCATCTCAAAGTTTTTGTCAGTGATTCGACACCTATCTGGCCGGAATAACTTCCGTGCAACTAAATGTCCTCTCTACTGATGCTTATGAAGCCATGATTGTCAGGTACTAGACAGCGAGCTTGGATAGGGCTGAGTACATGTGTGAATGTCCTTTCCAGTATGCAAGAGGGTCATCACTCCCTTCAGACTGATGGTTCGCCAAGATACTGATTCACCTCAGCCATGAACTGATGGTGGTTGAGCAGTAGCAGCTGGTGCAGTCATAAAGCTGAACAACTTGCGTTTCTTGGCTGGGGTGCTTACACTCACTGCAGAGGCCTCCCGAGGATGAGCATGTTCAACAGCCATCATAGATAGCTCTGCTTCCCATTGGTTGGCATCCTGGCACCATTGCAGTTGAAACGAGGATCGAGACAAGCAGCAAGCCTGAAAACTTGATTGTCCTCTCTACACTGCCATATGCCTATCAAGCGAGGTACTCAGGGCTGTGATGAAGCTGTTATTGTAGCGGGAAATTAAATTTTAATGACATTTATTTTAAAACCACACTTGACCACATACTTACTTTTTAATTCCTGATCAAACCACTCATTGTATAGAGTAGGGCTTCCTCTAGCCACTGGCAATCTGGAGATATTTATGCGGCAAAATCAGGCATTCATGTTCTGAGATTCATCACTCCACTTTAGCTCCAGTGACTAGGCTATAGTTATACCTATGAAAAATATTTTAGTATAGAGAGCACACAGAGGGACCTATCTTTTGAGCTATATATCAAGTCCATCCATGAAGTTTACAGAATCTATGAAGCTATAAAGTGGTAACCACAAGTTAAAAAAATTAATAATAATGGTGTAGTCCTCCCCCCCAAACTGTCAACCCTTAGCTCACGCAAAGATTCTATACTCCTTCTGTGCATGTTTCTAGAGAAGAGGTGTCACAAAAGTCAAACGTTAGCTAAACATTGCCTAGACGTTGAAGATAGCCTTTGAGATAGGGAGGCACGAATTCCAAACGGCCACTGAAGTGTGGCAGACTAGATTGTTTTCATAATCTGGTAGCCAGCTACTCATACAGAAATTTGTGTGGATATATTAAGTCGACTAATTCTGTCTTTTAATCAATGAAGTTGTCAGTGTTATAGTGGGGCCAGGTAAATGATGATTAGGTAGCGTCTGTTACTACGGGTAAAGTAACTATGCTAAGAAACACTTAGTAAATGCTCTTTAAGATAATATTTTCATTGATTTCACTTTCATTCACATTCACAAAACTCAGAGACTGAAGGATTACCCTATGCAGTAGGTTAGTCTCTTCACTTGCCTTCTGGTGTATTGAGTTTAACTCTTATTCACAATCTCCCATAAGTGCTAGCTGACTAATCTGGTAGCTACACATTCACAGCAATCAGCTGTTCTACATTTAAATCTCTAAGTGTGTGGGTTTGTAGTAGTTATTGATGTTCTGTTTCCCTTGACTGTCAGGTCTCAGATGTCTGGGAGCTCTGCCAGGTCTCAGATGTCTGGGAGCTCTGCAGCCCTAAGGTGGCTGCATGGTTAGAGCTCCCTGACATACTGGGGACTGGGATCTTGCTCCTTTTTTAGCAGCAAACTCCCATGTCCTTTAGACCATATTTGAATATATGCATACAGCTCACATAATTTTAATTTTTATCTAGCGCATTTGATCTGTTGAAGTGGTTCACACAATCCCGGGGGTGATATACCATTTTTACCTTGTAACTTTGTGACCTCATAACTTTGTTGCCAATGCAGGTAATTTTGTTACCAAATTGTAGCACGTTCTTTGTGCTTTTTAATAAAATACTTGATTATTATTTACCCAACTAATTTCATGACCTCATAGATGATAACATACCACCCTCTCAACCCACTTCCAGAATTCTATAAAATCAATGGCATTGAATCAACACTAGCCACTTAGAGATTGTTTGTAGTTTACACAGATCTATGACCTGAATGTGGAAGCAAAAAGTTCATTAGTACCTTCTGTGGTGATAGGCTGAAAATGAAAATAAACCGGATAAGTGGTGTCTTTGAAAAAAGCCGGATAAGTGGTGGCTTTGAAAAATGCCGATCATAAAAAAGTTTGGAGGTGGTGGTAGTTGAACTTCTACTGTGTGTCCTGCCTTCTCTCCCACGGGTTTAGTGGTTGAACTTCTATGGTGTGTCCTCCCTTCTCTCTCATGGGTTGGTGATTGAACTTCTACGGTTATGTCCTGCCTTCTCTCCCATGGGTTGGTGATTGAATGGTGATTGAACTTCTATGGTGTGTCCTGCCTTCTCCCACTGGTTGGTAGTTGAACTTCTAAGGTGTGTCCTGCCTCTCCTGTGAGACTAAAACCTCCCAGAGCCGTTGGTCTCTCCCTCCTCCACCACTTGCTGCTCCTCCAGTGCCACCCTATCTAGGTGTAGAGCCTGCCTCCTCCTCTTCACCTGCGCCTCTGCCTTCATCACACTGATGCAAACACCCTTTGATGGTCCTTGTCAGAAAGGTACTGCCTCGTGAGGGGAGAAACAGTGACCTCCAACCTTTCCTGGAGTTTGGCGAAGGGAACCTGGCCAGAGTTGAAGGAGATTACTGCTAAATTGACAGCAATCTCTACCATGGTTGCAGAGAAGAACTCTGTCTTCGGACAACACAGTCAGATCGTGCTATTAAACGACTCATTCTGATTCTGAGTCGCTCCAAGTAAGCAACGCTCCATTAGTGTAGGGTGAGAGAGTCGCTCAAAGACATTTTTGAGAGGAGGAACAATGTATGGATGGATGGTGGGTGAGTGGGGTGGGGATGGCTCGGAATTGCCAAGTGCCCTGTTGAACTTGCACCAAGACTGCTGGCCACTGGGCTGTGGACTGCTGTCTGTGGACTGCGAGTGGTAAAACACTGCCCAGACAGCATCCTGCATTGCCGCACAGTCACCGGTGTTGGATCTGATGGCTTTGCCATAATAACGAGTCAACAGTTTTATCGTCTTGTCTATGAGCCGTCCCTTTCCCCTCCTCTCCCCTCTCATTCGAAACTTCTCCTTTGCCTTCTCTCTTAATGCCATGCCCATACTTTTTTGCACATGCCCTGCTTGCTCACCAGGTTGGATGCACAATAGGGCAGCTGATCACTGAGAAGCTTGAAAGTCTTGGAGTCACCATTTGATATCATCTGTGTATTCCTGAGCTTATTCTTGCTCACAGACCGTTTCCAGATTGCAAGGGCTCCAGTTGACTCCATCGCGGAGGACAGTAGTTTACCTTGCATGAAGCCTGGTGACCCCCCACCAGTCCAAAAATTTATCAGAGGAAGTATCCATTCCGTGGTATGTGGCAGAAGCCTGGCAGTAATTGCTCTGTACTTTCACATCCAAGTCCATAATGCCACCACTACAAGGCCATAAAGAGACTTGAATCCTCGCCTTGCCCAAGTACCATCACAAGTCACAGTAATGTCAAGAACTTGGTCCTCAGGCACATCCTTCCTTAGCTCGGCAGCAGCATCAGCAAAGGAGGCCTCTCGCTCTTCACCTGAGGCAACAAACAACTTCGGGTTTTGAGTGGTGTATGCTCTTTGGGAGACTGGAGGCAACATGCCCATCATGCCACAAAAAGTCTCCAGGCCAGCTCTCCCCTTGGCTCTCATGCTTAGCACAGACTTGGTGTTAGTCTCCGAATCTCTCTTCTGATATGGATCTATGATGGCAGAAGACTTGACACACACAGACCAACAGATGGAGAGTTTGGAGACTAACCCCTTCCTCTGATTCCCATCTTCAACGACTGTCAGAGGAGAGCCACAGCAAGTGAAGGTGCTGACTGCTCATTGGAGACTTCCCAAAGGAATCAGATGAAGGCTAGCATAATCCTCCAACGGAGTCAAGGTTGAAGGCGCCTCGAGCGCTATCTTTTTGCCGCTTGTAGTCGGCACTAGCACAGGGGCTATTCGTTCACTGAAGGGCACAGGATGACTTTCTGTGGGCTTTACCACTCCAAAGAAGTGCTTAGGGCACTTTCGCTGGTAGTGCACTCGCTTTTTCTTGCTCAGACCTTTGCCGGGCATCTTTTAGATATTCAGAAACGAAACATGTTACTTGCCTTGTGCAGTAATTAACTATCTTATCTGCTATTGCGCAGATAGTATGAATATATGCAGCAACCTACTAGCTTCATTTTGAGTCATACATTTTCTCCGTAGCCATTGCGGTTAAGGAGATACGAGAGGAACTGCTATATAGTGAAGAAGACATTGCAAATCGGCCTAGCACAAAAGTGTGAGCAGTTCAATCGAGACTGTGGAATGGACTTGATTGGCTGCTGGGGAGCTACTCTGAAGAGCCTGAACCTGAAGCAATGACCACCATAATTACATAATTACATTTTATTTTATTTTATTATTTTAAATTTTTTTAACATTTATTTTTTTAATATTTATTATTATTATCATTATCATAATTATCACTATCATATCATTATATTTTTTAATTGTTTTATTATTGTTTATTATTGTTTATTGTCTGTTTATTATTATTATTATTATTGTTTGTTATTATTATTATTAATTATTATTGTTGTTGTTGTTGTTATCATTATTATTATTATTATTATTATTATTATTAATATTATTATTATTATTATTATTATTATTATTATTATTATTATTATTATTATTATTAATATTATTATTATTATTATTATTATTGTTACTACTATATTATTATTAGTAGTAGTAATCTCTCAACTTCTTCTGCTATTTCCGTTGCTCCTGTACTTTCTGTTGGTACTTCAAAGTTGCTATTTTCTTTTCCAGTTGATGTACCTTCATGTGTGAGCATAACTGCTCAGCATGCCATCTCCAGATATGTTCTTGTATCTCAACTGTATAGGTCGCGGGATCTGTGCGCTCAATATTTCACCAGGTGACCAAGTTTCTGTTCCTCCGCCCTGATTCTCTGATTTCTCTGAAATTCTTTTTTTCTGGTGTGTCTTCTTCTGCACCTCCTTTATTTCTTTTACATGCTCTTTAGGTTAGTCCTAATTTTGTCAAGCCTACTTCTTGGTATTTTTTCCCCCTTTTTTTCCTTTTGCTGGTGCTACTTTAGTGGTAGATGTTTTTCTATAGTATAAAATTAGTCCATTCTTATTCTCATCTCTTCAACTTCTTCATAACTTTTTTGAATGTTTGCATAAATCTTTCTGCCAAACTCTTCGATCTGCGATGGTAAGGAACTACTCTAATGCCATTGCTCTTGCTAAATATTTCTCCAGTAAATTGAGGACCAATGTCTGATATTATTGGTAAGTTTAATATGAATAACTTCACGTCTCTTGGAAAATTAATCAACTAGAATGAGCCACATATAACCTTAAAAATGGGCCTGCAAGTCAATACCTCTGCCATTCCAGGGGTAGGAAACTCCGATAGGTGCAGAGGTATTTTAGACTCATCATTAGCATTCTGCTGGCGTTTCTCACAGTGCTTACTACACTCTTCTGTTGCTCGATCACTGCCAGGCCAGCACACAAACCTCTGACTAGTGCCTTCATTATTACCAGACCTGGGTGTGATTCGTGCAATAGCACCGCAAGTGCTCTAAGTCTGGGAGAACTAATACTTGCATTCTTCTCTAAGCAAACCTTCTTTGAAAGTAAGAACTCAGGTTCTACTTGATAGGTCAACCCATCTTAACATACCATCTATTCTCTAATAGTAACCGCGATAATATTTACTTCCGTCCATTTTATACCTGCAATTTCTATTGGAAGAGGCGGTTACTATTGATTGCAGATGCGAAGGATCTATTTGGAAGACTTCTAATCATTTGGATGCTGATGGCTTAATGGTTAAGTAACCACCCAACCTGACCTGAATGCAGAAATCAAGGTTTCAATCCCTGCTGGTGCCCAGAATATCCTGAATTTTTTCCTGTTGTCTTCGGTACTCAGTTTGTATGCTGAATGAGCAATTATTTGGGCATGTTTTATTAGCCCACAGTTAGAATTGGAAAGGTGATTAATTACGACTGAGCTATGCGGGTACAATTAGAGGGGCAATTACAATTGGGGGGTGGGCAGGTTCCTAATGGAGGAAATACATAGTAGAGGACCTTTGCCAATATACTGGGTTCTTGTGGATGCTATGAGCCACTTGTTTTGCAGTGACCAATGTTTCTCTATCTGTAACACTTCCATCATCTACTAAATCTTGTTTTGTGGGTCAATAGTATAGAGAGCATCTGCATTAGAATGCCTAGTGGAAATTAAATGTGATAGTGATAATTACATTGATAATTAGACTGCCTACCTCTGGATTTTCCCAAAAGTCATTGTGGAAATGGTTCGGTCTTACCTAAATAAATGGGTAAGAGGTTTTTGGTCTGTAACCAGAACAAACTGACAAAGATACTGCTGGTAGATGTGAAACTTCTGAATTCCCGACACAATAACCAGGGCTTCTTGATTGATCTAATAATAGTTCCCTTCTGTTTTTGTAAGGCTCTGTGAATAATATGCAGTTTGTTTATTTGTACCATCAGGTAGAATAATTATGATAACACTGCTCCTATTCCATTGGATAAGGCGCATGACAATCCAGCTTCAATGGCATTGCAGGATTATTGTAATAATGAGCAGTCCTGTAGCCAGAATTTTGTGGTAGGGTTGGCACTTGAAGTTCGAGGGGGTGGCCTGGAATTTGTGTATCAAATTGTTGGCTTCTCTACTCCCTCTTTTAATTTTAAGATGTTCATTTTACAAAAAAAAAAGAGTTTATAACTTAACATTCATTCTCCTTGATTTTTCTACCCATTTGGACAGAAATTCCTTTTCCTTCTCAAAACTCCAATTGGATTCAGGTCAGACTCACGATGGTCTCTAATTCTCCTATGAACTGAATCCACTCTAGACAGCACTGAAGAGACATTCTCTATAGTACTAGTTGAATATCCTGCTGTGACAGCGACTACAAAATGCCATAACACTTTGCTGGAAGGAATCTTATTTTTTGGCTGCCATTTTACTCACCTTCCAAATCTTTCTTTTTTTAACTTTAACTTCACAACTAGAATGTTAGTGATGCTCCTATTTTAGCTTGAATAGCAGTAAAGTTTTGAAGGTAGATGTTACATCAGAGCTAGTGTATTTGTTTGGACGAGCAACTGCAAGATGTCATGCATGAAAAGCATCAGAAATATTGTAAAAAAAAAATTCCAAAGTGTCCTGAAGACCTCTTGCTACTGCACGATTATAAAGTTTAATCATCTTTGAGGTAGTAACCAATGCCAAGAATTCTATCATTTCTATGTACGGCAGCTTCTGATGATCTTGATCTGACCTCTAACATGAACCGAAAAATCTTCAAGTGAGCAGAAATGTGTGGTTGGGATTTGATGGAGCAGGTACGTTTTTAGCAAAAAAAACCCCAAAAACTGGTGTGCACCTTGTATCTACTCATCCTTCATTTAGCTGCAACATGATACCATTTTGTTCATCCAATGTCCTTCAAACTATTTCTACCTGTGCTCTCTTGGCTTCTTTTTGGCATTACATGCTTTGGCAATGTGCCCTTAGTAGCATTCTGGTTCCTTGAATCTAAAGTTCTGCACATTGTGACGTTTAGTTCCATATCATTTACTGCTAACCCATTTATTTTTTGTTCCGCTTATTTATTTGGTTTCTGTTTCCTAGTTTTCGATGGATGTTAATGCCTAAACCCCCCCTGTCTGCATTGCAATGGCTTATATATCTGCTCCTTTCATGGCAACAGCTATTTCACTTGCTTTAAGCTCTTTCTCTAGAAGAAGTCTTTGCTTGGTGGACTCATTTAATGAACTGCAAACCAATCAGTTATGAAGTGCTTGCTCAAGGAAT
Source organism: Cladorhizidae sp. MBARI D1340-BT2 (assembly GCA_028752905.1). Taxonomy (NCBI): domain Eukaryota; kingdom Metazoa; phylum Porifera; class Demospongiae; order Poecilosclerida; family Cladorhizidae; species Cladorhizidae sp. MBARI D1340-BT2. Next base: position 6,911,696 of record JAQNBH010000010.1, read on the forward strand.
GCCAAAACTGGGTCTATTGATCGGTGTCATAAGCTTCTAAGTAGGCTGATGCTCAGTAGTCAGAAAAAGTTTCATCTTGCCCTTGACTCCGGTGAAAATATTCTTGTGTTACTCCCTTTGAACTTTTTAGACTTCAGCTTTATCAGTGAAAGTAAATCCTTAGCAGCTCATAAGTTTTACTACCTGCAGTGCCTAACAGAACACTTTCCTCCTTGTATCTCCATTGTTGTTAGCAAGGAAAACAATCTTTCTTTAGCTCAACATATGAGGACCACTGCATGCTGGATAGTAGGCTCCTGGAGCACCACTATGCTTAATACCACTGTATTCAATAAGTAATTTCCAAATAGGATTATGATAACGTGGTCAAGTGCGCGGTTGCAAAATAGATTTTAAGGAATTTTATCGAAATTCATTTTCCAAACATATCTTCACCACATACTTAAGTTTTAATGCCTAATGAAAGAAGTCGTTGCATGCAGTAGGGCTTCGTCTAGCCACAGGTGCTAATTGCAGCTCTCTAGCACTTAGCAATCTGGATATATTTATGCAGAGAAATCAGGAACTCTTGTATTGAGGTACCCCCACTTTAGCTCCAGTAACTCGGGTATAGTTATATAGTACCTATGAAAAATGTTTTAGAGAGCACACAAAGATACCTATCTTTTGAGCTATATATCAAGTCCATGCCATGAAGTTTGCAGAATCTATGTAGCTATAAAGTGGTAACCACAAGTTTTTTAGCACCTACTCATCATGGTATTGTCCCCCCTTGACTCTAGAGGAAGTGACATGCTCTAGCTGGTAATCTCCTATTCCTAATAATTGAGCGATGACATACGGTGATGACATGCTACTTTGCTCTGCTTATCACTAGGTATTATAAATTACTATATGCAGTGGAACCTCACTTATGTGGGCAATGTGGGACAAAGAAGTACTGGTAACTTCCAAATTGCCCGTAACTCTGATTTGTCAATCATGAGATACATGTATATGGGGCTAAACACTGGTCATGTACACACAAACATACAGTGCAAATAATTAGTCCGGACTTCACTATTTCACTGTTCCTCACGCTTGTGCACGTGGACTGCACCAAGGTATATTTGAGCAAACATGGCCTCTTCATGTGGTACCACCTACATGCCATGCACCCATTCTTGTTAATTATAATAATCATCTATGTCACACTCTAGCTAGTAATACCTGTTCCAAATTCCTGTTACTATGAATATATGTATAATTTTCCTTTCCCTTGAGCAGTTTGTTAAGCTTGACCTATTTGAGTGAATTAGCAGTGATTTGGTGAAATTAACATACATGTTTGCACTTTGTGGGAACAAATGAATGCCACAATACCTCCAAAACCTACTACCTGTCCATCTGCACCTTTCTGCCACCCCACTGTTCCTACCAACTCTGCAAACTGTTGTTCTATGGTGGCCAGCTTTTATTGTCCCTTATGTTATAATTACTGATACCTTGCCTATAATAACAAGCATCTTACTGTAATTATAAAGAATTATATGGCTTTGTTTGTCTGCTAGATTTTGGTATACTCAAGTCCATCATTCAATTTCAGGCAGAACATTCACTTTTTTCCCACCATCCCCCCATTTGCTTACTCAAAAGTCCTTTCACCCTATTTCAAGGTTTTCAATTAGATCCCCGGTAGAATCATTCACTTAAAGAGAAATTCTACCATCATTGGGGAACTGTGTGGAATGGCTCCAACGACATTACGCCTACATCTTTTAATTGACATGTTACTATAAGTGATATCTTGCCTCTATAAATTATGGCTATGATGACCGACTACATGCCTGGCTGTAAGTAACACCATAGTTTACTTGCTAAACAACCACTATTGGCCAAGCACCCACCCAATTAATTTCAGCAATGAATGGATGTAAGCTATCTGGATCGAACACCAAAACCGATAGAAATTTGGTTGTAAATCACGCACATCTCCATAACTCACAGGTAATATTCGACTTTATTTTATTTTAATAATGATAACTTTATTTTTTGGAATAACCTTTTCAAAATTATAATTGGATGAACTTGCAATTTGGTAATAAATATCAGCTGATTTGAGGTAAGCAAACAAAATGTATGCAGCACCATATGTCATGGTATTTCTGAACATGTTCCTGATGAAGGCTACAGAGGGCTAGGGCTAGGGCTAGGGATCTTGTGGGTTGTTTGTATAGAGCAAAGAATCAAAGAATGATCTAATTCATTGCAGTTTCTAGTAAGCGTAAGTGCCTGTATAGCTGCTCTTTGCAGAAAGGCTTTCAGTAATGACATGGAAGAAACTGCTCATGACTGCATCACAATTGTTAGCTACTTGTATCCAATTGTGATGTTTGATCATTATGGTACAGACTACGGCATTAGCTATAGCACAAATCAATGCATCAAGTGTCCACTCTACTCTTTTTAGCATACAAGTTTTAGTACCAAATGGGTACTTAGCACATAGACTATGTATGATAATTTAGCATGTGTCATGATGGCTTTTGCTATGGACGAATCTGGCATAAGGAATTACCTCATAGGGATAGTATTAAAAAAAATTTTTTTTCATTATAACAGCTCAATTATAACAGCTCAACCATATATCCTGCCCTATGTCGTAGAATATAAAAACACTACTGAGAGCTGGGGAAAATGCAGATTAGGGTATAAGACTACTTTTTTTAACTTTATTTGAATTCACTCAGTGAAAGCTCTAAAGTGACAAGTTACCTGCTTAATTGAGAACTATTGATGATCTTTACCTGTTTGAGAGGAGATTTGCAGTGCCTTGTGCATCGCAAGTTATTACTTTCTCATTTTGTGGAAATTTAATTTTTCTTGCTTAGCTTACCTGCCATTTTGTATTGTAGAGCTGGATGACTTCTTTTTAAGATTGACATTTTAACCATGCCAAGTTAACAGCTATAGGGGGAAAATACACTATGTTTGTATGTATGACAGTAGATTACATTTCAGCAATGTATTTATGAATTGAATTTCTTTGTAGAGTGATTGTTCATATACATAGTTTAGGTCTGAATTTGATCAGGTTTTTTTTTTTGTCTTCATATAATTGTACATGTAGGGAAAGTTTGTTCTGAGCAGTTCTTGTCAAAATGATGAAGAATGTAGCCAATTGCAAGGTAACTATTTCACAATTCAAGGCATTAACCATTTCACCACTATAGATGCCAAATGAAGTTGTTGAGTGTGACCAAAAAAATTATCGTTATGCGTGAAATCCGTTTTTCACTCAGGTGTATGTATGTTCATAACACGGAGCAATTAACAGCCTCTATATAATTAGATGTAAGTAAACTGTAGCAACGTAATTATGCACACTTAATTGCACTAATAAGGGCCGGTTCATATATAGTAATGATGGAACCAAGTAATACAAATAGGATGACAATGTGAGCATGAAATGAGAAAGATAGAGCAATAAGGAGAGCAGAGTCTGCTGCAGAGGCAGGTGAACAGTGCAACTCTGGGGCAATGACAATATGGGAGTGCTGCTTTGCCATAAAAAAAACTTCCGGAATGTTGAGAGAGTAAATTTCAAGTTGATAATTGAGAGGGATTTTTTCCCTCTATATAATATTAAATTTGACATTGCCACATGCCATTCCTAAGTTAGATCAAATCCTTAGTTTTGTGAGCCAGTACAGACAAGCTCGACACCTATGTTTTAAGTATAAAATAATTCATTTGTGTACATGCTAAAACTATCCAGTCATTTCCCAGTGCCTGCTCGAGCTTTGTTTAAAATCGAACTTATACCACCTAGGTAATTAAGGTAATCGTGACAACAGGATCACCTTGTTTGATCAAGAAAAATGACTTCACGGTTAATTCTAGCTGATGTTTTGATGGATGCTGGATGATGGCAATTTTGGACTCTATGAAGTTGAAAGTAGTGACAATGTACTAGAAATGAATGCAAGACATTGTGTGGCAAGTGTGGCAAGCGAAGGTGCAATAAAAAACTCAATTTGACATTGCTCTAAGTATTCTCCTACTCCAAGCATAGGGCCAGCCTAACACTATACACTGATCTGTTGGACTCTATGAAGTTGAAAGTAGTGACAATGTACTAGAAATGAATGCAAGACATTGTGTGGCAAGTGTGGCAAGCGAAGGTGCAATAAAAAACTCAATTTGACATTGCTCTAAGTATTCTCCTACTCCAGGCATAGGGCCAGCCTAACACTATACACTGATCTGTAAATTATTGATGTCATCAGATAGGATTGCAATATAGAGTAGTATGCAAAGTCGCACAAGAATCTCCATGACAACTATTTCCACACCTCCATAGCTAGAATGCTAAATCTATGTGCTTCAGAGAGTGCTGTCAGCTTGCATTGTAGTTCATCGGTAGACTTTCTTCTTTGGTCCTAGCCTAGACCAGTGCAGCTGCTAATACAGCTGTGATTTGTCGCATAACTTCACGTCGCCTTACATTGAATCGGATTACATCGTGTCTCTTCGAGCAGTTCACAATATCAGCTTTGTCATGTTGCATTGCTTTTCTTCGAATGAAATTGAACCATCACCCAGAATTAGGAACATCACCCAGAATTAGGAACTCCACCCACTAATTTATATATCTTCACGTCCCTACATAACTTGTGGGATGCATACGTATACTAGGAAAGTTCCTCACAGCCTCTATCTCATTGAAGTGTTCCTTCAGCAGTCATATTTATTCCTGAAGCATAAATAAAACCCTATTTATAATATTGCACAAGCACAAGCAAGTTTATTGAGTTTAATTCTTTTACCAATTTTTGGGTGTGTAATGAAAAGAGAAACATTAGTCTCTACAGTATCGAGTTCATGACTTAAGTTAGAATAGAAAGGGAATCTAATAACTTCAGTCTAATGACTTCATTTTCACATATTGCAAAAATTAAGCATTGCTCCACTTCATTTTGCATTGCCAGTGTGAATGGCATATTAACAAGCCTTAAGACATTTATCTGAAACATGCTCAGTAATTTTACATACCACTTATTAATTGGTCATAACCATATTACTAGACTGCTTGGGATAATTTTTCCAATTAGGAAAACAGGACAGGAACAGTGCTTTATGAACTGAAGCAAAGTAAATTAGCACTAAATCAGTATGAAACCAAACATGAAGCTCATACTGGAATCACATGACCCATCTCTTCTACCAATTACATATACATAGACAAAGGTATATATATAATCTACAGTAGAAGTGCTTATAATAGGAGTGTTAGTTCCACTTGTTTCTCTATCTGTACCACCTCCTTCGTTCAGTCAATTTAAGCAAGTTATTATAATTACTATCATTACTGGATATTAAGTGGCTCATCAGATCACTCAATTTCTTTTTAAGACATTTGAGAACATTATTAGTGCTCAGTGATATATATGAGTGGTTCATTTAAGCAATAATTTGGTTTTGCTGCAAGCCTTGTTGAGTTATGGTCATCCTTACTCATATCACAGTTGAATGTTTTGACAAACCACATGCCAAATTACAGCTCTTGTTTACACAACACTGTGGAGTTAGTCATGCCAAAAATGGCCTTGATGTATATACGTACCTTCTAAGAAAATATTGAGACATTCAACATATCATTTGAAAGCACTCTAAATAAGCAACAATTTTGTTATCAGTTTTTGAGTTGATCTTGATGCTACATGTACCTTCTAAGAAAATTTCTAAAGAGACATTCAGCATTCAGCAATAATTTTGGCATCAGGTTGAGTGACCTTAATATTTCATCTAACTTCTAAGATAGAGACATTCAACATATCGTTTGAAAGCACTCTAAATAAGCAACATTTTTGTTGTCAGTTTTTGAGTGACATTGATGTTTCATGTATTTTCTAAGAAAATAATACATTTAAAAGCACTCTAAATTTGCAACATTTTTTCAATGACCTTATGTTGCAAGTACCTTCTAAGAAAATGTCTATAGAGACATTCAACATATCATTTGAAATCACAATTTTGGTATAAAAAAAAAGAGGGTGGAGGGGAAAAGTTTTGCAACATTTTTGGTTTTTTAACCCGAGTTCCCCTATTTAGGAATTTTTCTCCCAATCTGGTATTAATGGTATATAAAAGTAACAAAAATTATAGTTAAGTTTGGCACCATCACTAAGTTAAATTATACCCGTATTTCACAAAGCATATATAATATGTTTGTAAATTTTTGGTTAGCTTGACAGAATATTGGGGCACATTGCAGCTGCCATTTTGTTGAATCCACTCCATTTTCTTTAAATTTTATAACATTTGCATATTATATCCATGGGTATTGCTTGAGCTGCAATTCAGTTTCTTAGTTAAGGAGACAATATCATCAGCTTTAAATTCTCTTCGAAGAAAAAATTCTATGGATTAATTCTCAGACTTTGTATATACCATATTTATAGTGGATACAACATTTTGCAAAAGCAGCAAAGTTTCACTGCAGCAGCAGCCACCTCGCTGAAGTTGTGAGTTCCCATAATGAATGGGACCCACTTGAAGAAATCATTGTTGGACGTGTAGAAAGCCCTCGTATTCCTCCACCTAATCCGGAAGTGAAGGCTACTAGACCGAAGAGATTATGGTCTTTCTTTGAAGAAGGTTCTGGAAAATGTTACCCTTCAGAACTATCCAACAAAGCCAAGGAGGAAGTGGAAAACTTGTGCTCTGTCCTTGAAGGTGAAGGAGTTAAGGTTTGTCGCCCTGATACCGAGAACACCGAAATGGACTTCAAGACACCAGATTTTTATTCTCCAATTACCTTCTTCAATGCCACACCAAGGTAAACACATTTTTATAATTATAGAGGTAACCATATAATGTATCGTATTTATTCTATATTGAACCACCCCACCGATTGTAACTGCCCCTCCAATTGTAACCACCTAGCTCAGTCTCAATTGGTAAATAGTAACTGCCCCTCCAATTGTAACCACTGAAGCTAATAGCAAATATGACTCGGGACGAATTATTGCTGATAAACTATTAACTGAAATCAACAGCAAAATAAATCGGGGAAAATATTCTGGACCCTTGACTTCTGCTCAAGGGGCCATTTCTTAACTGTTGAGCCACAGGCACCCAAACAATTAGAAGTCCTCCAAACAGGTACTTGAACTCCTTGACTGCAAACAATAGTAATCACTCTTGTAATTCTAACCACCCTTCCACTAGTAATCGCAGATTGGACGAAAGTAAATAACCAACTTGGTTCCTATTTGAGAATATATGGTATGTGGAACAATTAAAGGTACAGTTACTGAATGCAGTTTTTGTCTGGCAAGAGCTAGAAATATCAATGTTTCAGTCAGTAGTTGTCTGTTATCTATAGAGTAATCATTAGTGGGAAAGTTGATCAACAGGAGATCTGGTGATTAAAACTGCCTTATCTAAAATCAAATGTATCCATCTAAAACCTAACTCTGATATTTGTTATCATCAAAGTTGAGGGAAAGTCAAGATATAAGCCGAAAAACAAAAAATAGCATTTGTAACAAAGTGGATGCTGAACTCAACATGCCTCCCTCCGCTATGAATAATAGGTCTTCATAACACCCACGAGCGCACAAACTATGTATGTTGACCATAATTATCTTTTATGCTCTTTTGTGTCAAATTAATGAGTAGGTACACAAAACAATAGTAGATGTTCAAGGACTCTCATTCTTCCCTTTACTTCTCATGCAGGCAATTTAATTGTTAAAAGATAAATCTCTCCGAGTGCTTTGAGGGAAATTTCAGTAAAAGAATTGATTACTTGACTGATGAATTCCAAACTTCTTCTGAGTGTGTTATAAGCATTCTTGCATAGTATTAGGATTACAAATTGGGATCAGTGTGAAATATGTCCCTTTGATCATCACATATACAGGGCTGTAGGATTTGCAATGACCTGAATTGCTTTGACCATCTACCAGTGGGTACAGTTTAATAAGGAAAGCTTGTGTGCAAACGTTGTGCATGCACATAGAGTGTGATACATATCCTTCACAGGTACAGTTTGTTCTGGTTGGTCATGACTAAAAAGACACAGTCTTTGTAGATTTACAGAAATTCTTGAGCATCTCACCCATCCTGCAGATTTGTTGTTCATAAGAGGCCTTTAAGAAAGACATAGATTGTACATTGTTCTTTTCAGAGCACATGACAAAAACAGTGGAAATGGCTCCACAATGCTGCTATTAAGCTTATTGGCCCATGTCTGGAGTTTAGAATAATTTCTTTGTAGGTTTCTCAGGAACATTTGGTTTCACATTTCCTTCCTGTGGGCCTGATATACCATGTGGACATTTTTCACTAGCAATCAATCTTTTCAGATTCCAGAAAGTTTTCTCAGAAGATGTGGGAAAATCATATGTTTAACATGGCTACTTAACTCGGGTGTGGTCAATTGTAAATATGCTAGAGGCTATCTAGCTAGTACAGGATATAGGTATTAGTCTGGCTCTAGTTATAAAACCTAGCACAATATATAATGAACTCTCAGTTGACATTTTAAATTTACTCACTGGATGTTTTGGCTGGATGCTCTAGCTTTCATATTAGAAATAGTTAGATGCTAAAACTCACTTGAGGTTGCTAGCTATCTACCACATGATGTGAATCACACTCTGGCACATGCATCTGTAAGGTTGCTAGGTATCTACCACATGATGTGAATCACACCCTGGCACATGCATGTGTGAGGTTGCTAGCTATCTGCCACATGATGTGATCACACCCTGGCACATGCATCTGAGTGGTTGCTATATAGCTATCTACCACATGATGTGAATCACACCCTGGCACATGCATCTGTGAGCTATCTACCACATGATGTTAATCACACCCTGGCACATGCATCTGCACATGAAATGGATGTGCAAAAAATTTATTATATTAAAAAATTATATTAATAATAATAATAACGTTATTAGTATAGAATAAAAAATTAACCCCCAAAAAGTTATTTTTTCTTTAACAATTAAAACTAGTAGTCACTTGAATGTATTCATGTGCAATCAACACTAGTTAATTACATTCTACAGCCTGGTGTCTTTGTTTTTTTCTTCACATAATGCCAGCAGTATTATTTTTTTGTATAGGTTTTGAATATAACCATAAACCAGTCTCTAAAAGAGGGTGCCACTTCACCTCAAAATGTTCAACCCCTTGTCATTTCTAGTAATATCCATCAGCATGTAGCTATGATAACTTTGGAGTTTAATGTACACAGGAAATTCTAACATATATCTGAAGAGTTTGAAGTTGGTTGAAGTTTTTATTGTTCTAATAGATTTCTTGCCAAATCATAGCCCTCTCGTCTCGATGATTTGGCTTGCTACTATGCAATAAAACTCTATAAATGGTCAAATTTAATACAATGAATGGGTGTACCTCATGAAAAATTCTGACCACTATACTCTACAACCTCTCATAAAATTGTAATGCCACTAAGCTGGCCTATTCTCAGAGTTTTATGCACCCATTGAAGCCTACCGAACAACCACAGCTGTTAATTAGACCCTCTATATTGGAGTTACATCTGCCAAGAGCAACCCTACCCCCCAAAAAGGTCTAATTCAGCCTACTACTAATATGTACCTTACCTAACCCTACCTAACCCAATTTTATTTTAAAGCTATAGGAGATAAGCATACAATTGCTGGCATAGGAGGTATGGTTCAGAAGTTATGAGCCCTCGAAAGTGGATGTATGTGTGTGTTTAGGCCCACCACAGATTAATATGGTAGGTATCTAACTGTGATGTTAATTAGACAGAATTTCGTTTGGTATTTTGGCTTGATGAAATGAGTGTCTGTGCCACAAGGCAATGTGCTAGAGGGCGCCAAAGGTAAATGTCGAGTGTTAATTTCCGCACTGCAAACCCATGACTGCTAATTATTGAGACCTTGCAGACCTTTCCGCTTGCTTATTAGATGTAATTAGTACCCATATTTTTTCCTTTGGTCTAAAGCACACCTATCATATGAATGATTAAAAGTTGGCATTTACCTTTTTGAGTTAACTTTGATGTTTTACCTACCAATCCTGCAAGTTCTAGACTGACCTAACGCCCCCTCATATGAGGTTACCATGATACTTCACCTCAAATCCTGCAAGTTCTAGACCGCTCTGACGCCCCCTAATATAATGAGGTAACCATGATGGTTTACCTACAATAGACTGACCTGACTTACAGCGTTCATGTTATAAGTGTGGGTTTCTCACACACACTGGAACAGATGCCTCCAGGCTAGGGACCACATCGAGTTCACCGGTGCACCAAACCACAACCACAGTTGTCTCCACCTGCACCCCTGATTCTCTGCCACTACAAAAGATGGAAACTGAAGAATAAATGACCATTGGTGTTCTTTTTTATTGGAGTTACACTATTATATTTGTATAAAGCAAGCCTAGAATGGACATTGATAGATCCCTCACATGGGTCTTTCTTTCAGTATCTTGGAACCGATTTCATAAGATTCTACTATAGGTTAAATCCCAGTATTATATCCTGTGTGTGGTAAGATTGCCGTAGTGGAGCCCTAAATACTATAATTTATTGTGAAAGCATTTCCAATAATCTGAAAGACTAATCTGAGGGACCTATCTTGAGGTCCCATCCTAATATTCATGTTTACCCTATGGATATTAATAAGAACACTAAAAAACAAGACTATGTCAACCTAAAGAACAAAAATGTTTTGAGCATTTGTAACAGATGACCAAAAATGCACACAACTCCCAGAACAGTGATGGAACACTTTATGGACTACTTGACATACCTTTGCTTGTGTTTTTCCGATTGGCAAATCTTCCTTGAATAGAAGCATCTTACTTGTCTGTGCATTTGTTGGTCCAGAGGACATTCTCAAATCCATCAGTAGCCTCTCCTATGAATAATTATGCCCACACTCAAACCACTTCACCTAACGATAGAAGGGGTTATGCTTTTATATAATACACTTAAATTTACTCACTCAATGTGTTTTCAGCTAGGTGCTCTAGCCTTCTTCAGGAATAATGAGCACCTTGTTATTCCTAAGAAAAGGCTCACCAAAACGTCGAGTGAGTAAGTTCTAGTTGATTTTTGAGAAATTCAGTGTATCTACATTATGTCATCTGAGAGTTCATAAAAAAAGAAATTTTGTAAATGTTATTTTAATACAAGAAGAATGGCCACAAACACCGGACTACATCAATGTAGCATTCAGTATAAACTTGTAGCAAACCAGCTGACCCTCCCGTCTCACACAGCCAGCTGTTACAACCCCTAACCCCCCATGAGCTTGTCTTAGTTTGAATTAGGCCCTAGATACCCATCCTTTCATGCATTATATCATATTAATTAACAAGACCAACACTAATCTTCCCGTCTCTTATCAGGATTTTCCCCAAAAAGTCGATCTAAGTGAAGCCTTAGCTGATACACAGTTCTTTCATCATCAGCTTGCTTTTCCTCCTCCACAATACTTTGGATGGATGCTTTTACCTTAGAGGATCTCCTGCTAGTAGTATGCCTGGCTACAGTGTGTGTTTCACGGTAGTGATGGAGGAAGTAGCGGGTTCTCTCTCTTGTTACTGTCATACACTCCTCTTTCAAATTCCTAATACTAGCTGGGCCCTTGAATCCATTAAAACATAGGTATGAAATCGTAGTAAGCCATGTAGGCCAGACCGTTCAAGTCTACAACTGCAATGACTGCCATGTGGAAGTCAAATAATGCCTAGTGTTTAGTCCTTTATTATTATTACCTTTTTTTCTCCCCTTTATTTTGGTTGGAAAATGCAAAACATTTGCAATGTTGCACATACATTGCAATGCAACGTCAAAATTATTTTGACTGATATTGTAGAGATATCTTCTATGAGCTCTTGGTTTTTTGTCTTCGTTTTTTCCCTTCATAGAATGCCTAGTATTACGGCAGTATTATTTTTATATAGGTTCTGAATATAACCATAAACAAGTCTTAAAAAGAAGGTGCCACTTCACCTCGAAATGTTCAACCCCTTGACATTTCTAGTAATATCCATCAGCATGTAGCTATGATAACTTTGGAGTTTAATGTACACAGGAAATTCTAATATATATCCGAAGAGTTTGAAGTTGGTTGAAGTTTTTATTGTTCTAATAGACTTCTTGCAAAATCATTGCCCTCTCGTCTCAATGATTTGGCTTGCTACTAAATCTATTCCTACCAACACCATATATTTAATGTCTTTTGAAAATTCAGAGAAAGAGTTACTTTGGTTATTACTATAGAAGGTGTCGGTGTGAGTATGTGTGGGGGGAGGTGTATGTACAGGAGAGAAGTTATGTGTCCTTGATAAGTTTTCCAATTTACTAGCACAAATATGTGTGGCTCTCTGATTTTTTCATAGCATATACATAGAACTGGGATGGATCTTGAAAGGGCTGGTAAAAAATATATTATGTATATAATTTGCCTCCAATTGGAGAAATCAACTGTGCTATATAAAATTATATATATATTTTTTTATTTGGTAAGCAGGGGTAGTTTGCGTGCATACCATCTTGTACATTTCAAAGTCCTTTGTAAAAGAATTTATGCCCATTACCTCATAATATGTTACTGGTCTTATACACTAGAGCATTCAGACAAAATAAATTGCATGCATTTTGTGTGAAACGTGTTGCCAACGAATATATACATGTTATATTGTGATAATTTTTTTGGCTATTGTTTTGCTAGGTTTTCCTTCATTTGCCCAATAGAAAACTAAAGCAGTATTCAGTAGAAACCATGGCAAAAATAACTAAAAGTACACTTTGAGCCCTTTTAGAAGATTGCTCCTGTTTCTAGGCAAAATATTTTGTAGATATTAATATTAATAAGATATTCTATAAAATTATGACTTGCTCTAAATGATTTTTTATGTAGAGATTTTTTGCTGGTGATCGGAAACAAGTTAATTGAAGCTCCAATGGCATGGCGTAGTCGCTATTTTGAGTTTCGGACATATCGCAATTTAATCAAGAGTTACTTTGCTCAAGGAGCTGAATGGATTGTTGCTCCAAAGCCACTGATGGCTGATGATTTGTATGACAAAGAATATCCCTTTGATGACGAATTGGCTCAAAAGAAGTGGACTGGGGCTGGAAAGTTTATAACTACGGAATTTGAGCCATGTTTTGATGCTGCTGACTTTTATCGCTGTGGAAAAGATATAATTGGACAAAGAAGCCATGTAAGTAGGCCATGCTATTATGTGAGAATCAATACCAGGGGCGGCGCAAGCAGTACAGCCACTACAGCCATGGCCATAGCAATATTATTCCAGATTTTTTTAAATTTTTTTATTTAATTTTTTTAATTTTTTTAGTGTGCCTTGTTTGCACATGCGTAGTTGAGAAACATGACGACAGGACACTATATAGTGAGGTCTTCTGTCTCAGGTCTATGTTTTGCTTAACTTGTCCTCGTTATGCTAGCCTCAAATTCCACATCCAAGAGGTCCTTCAGTGCTCTTCGTAGTGTCAAGACCTACCTAGGAAACACCGTGGGCCAAGAGTGGCTAAAAACAACCTCATTGTTTTGCATGCTCATAAGGATATTACTGATAAGCTAGACTTAGCTAGCATTGCAAATGAATTTGTTTGTGACTCTGAACATAGACGTAAAATATTTGGTACTTTTCAATAATTTTAGCATAAATAATTATCACATGTAGTCAAACAAAAACAATTTTGTCATTATTTATTACCTGCGTGTAGTGGATTATAAGCTATAAGCTACCTCAGAATCTTATTATCTCTTAGAAATAGGATAACATAATTCACAATAACTGGACACTTGTAAGTAATACCAGCTCCTTTGAATAGGCTACTGCCTAGTACATAGCTAGTCAGTCCATAATGATATAATGGTAATAGTAATGCAATCAAACACTATTTCCAGGCCAATCAGAATTGGCTAGTCAACATGAAGAATCACCGTGTTCATTAATTAAATGTTGATGGTGATTTTGTTTAGACTATATAGTTGTGGTTCTCAGATAGTTCACCTATCTCATATGTCCTCTTGTGGGTCTTGTGGGTCAGGGTCTAGTCAGGGCTTATACTAGGAGGGAGATCCCTGATACTGCAAAACAATAAAACAATGTAATGAATACGATAGCACTTCATATTTCCATTTCCTGTTCCTGTTCCTGTAACACATGTTTCCTTACACCGTCTAGCTGGCATGGTTTCAGTGGGCATGGTTTCAATGGCCTTACCATTGCAGCCGAGCTTCCTCCTCCCCTGAATACATATAGCAAAAATAATTAAACATCTCTACAAACATTTTTTAGGTATTGATATAGTTCACTTGGTTTGAAATAATTAGTCTATAAGGGTTAGCATTCTTCACAGAGTCAAGTGCTACAATATATATATATATATATGCTGTAAATGCTTGTTGATAATCACATCGGTGTTATGTTTACAAAGAGAAGTGATTCATGAGATAATAACCATATATTGTTGACAAAATAGTGTACTGTAATTTGACTTTTTTGTTTTTAAACAAATTTCGTTCCTTCTCAAGTGTAAAAAAATTTAACTCTATAATCTTCACAGTGAAATTGTTGTACAAGGATAGTTTTGAACTAGGAATAATGTGTGATATGCACATTTAAACATGTGGTTAGATCCATGAAGCTAGAGTCTTCTGCTCCTTTTCCTTTACTTGGTCACCCTCAATGCTGTAATGCCACTTAGCCAGTATTTCAAACCTAGAGATGATTTGCTATCCCAGTGGCTTGTTGTCAGAAGTTATATTGTTAGCAAATGTTGAAGAGGAGAGAGTGCTTGAATCCAAGAAAGCGAAGAATGCAACATCCTTATAAGAATTACGTGGTTGCAATTATTTTAAATACACAAGGTAAAATATGCCTGTCAGTATAGTAAACCAGCTGCTAGCTCTTACTTTTTAAAATTCTACGACTTATCTGGAGAGTGTGAATAATTTAGGAAGGGATTGTTCAGTTGATTAAGAAGTTCCTAGTCTTCCTCTGATGAGCATAGGTGACCCTCTTTCTAGGAGAAAATTTGGATGAGCAAGTACAGCTGTACTTGATAAAGATCAGAGATCATTAGTGTAATTACCCATAAATTACAGTGGCAGCTGACCATAAAGGTTGTTATCATGTCACTGCTCAAACCTTATTGAGCATTGTGGCAACATAATACTGGAGAGGATAGTGTTTGGGATATGACTAGATGATGTTTGTAAATGTCAGCATATCAAAGAACAAGCCCATATCAATAAAAAAATTCCAAACTAATGGAAGCCTTTCAGAAACATATTCATGCTTTGGTTTGTATGGAAGAAATCTCTTCCAAAGTTAATATTTAATGTGAGTCAGATGAGAATATACCTAGTTTAAGCATCAGCTTAAAACATGGACCAGAAAGGTACCAAAGCCAGTGAAAATAGTAAGACATCATTTTTATGATCCTTAGTTGTAATTTTCTTCCTCTCCAGGCTATTTTACAGGGCAAGCCAGGATGTTGTCATCATCATTTCTACTTGTGTCTTATCATTATTAAAGCACTAGTTCAGAGTAGTGACAATGATACTCTATTCAAAGAAATTGTTGTTCCTGCCTGATAGGTAATTTATGAAAGAAGCCTACTTTATTCACCAAACAATTTTAAAGGTCAGATAACCAGTCCAATTGTTGGCATCATTGAGGCTAGCAACACTCGTAACACAAACCGATTTAATCCAGCCAAAGGATATTGACCAACTAAAATACTCTTGAGAAAAAAATTTGAGCTACATTTTTCAAAGGAAGTTCTAAAGAAATCCAAGAGTCCTTAGAGTCACAACCTATCAATTTATGTTTTTCTTCAAGAAAAAGCTGACAAAATGGTTGGTAGAAATGATTTTAGAATATCTTGTCATGTGTTTGAAATGCTGGAATTTCTGGGGAATGTGGTATTTTTGAGATGATACTGAAGGATCTGAAGAATGCTGTTTGTTTATGAAGATTCCTTCAGAGATGTAGACCTTGTGACTGAAGAAGATACCCAAGTAACAGAAGCCTTTAGTGAATCAAACCAAGGTATTGATTTACCATAACCTCTTATTCTTATAGAGTATCAGATAGCATGGGCAGGCGAAAAATATTAAATACATGGGTCAACTATTACTTATTAGGTATGTTCGTGGTGGAAATACGGATTATCTCTAGGCGGCAATGCTCTGAAACTAGAGAGATAATCTATATTCCATAAACTGAGCATGATAATGAATTTATCATGCCATCAAGTAAAATAAAAAATCTTAGAACACATTCCAAACACTACATACATATATTTCAATTATATATGCACCCACAAAAATGACATTTTAAGATTTATATATGGTATACTTACAGCTTCAAATTACAGTTTGACTTTCTTGATTTGTTTTGCATTCCCTATAAGAAGGAATCTTGAGCCTTCCTTATGATTGATCAACCAAGCTATTTCTACTCAAAGCACAGAATATTGACACTCTGAAACAGCGAGCAGACTTTCGATTTCTTCCTAGATAAGTATCTTGCATTTCTTTTCACTGCTATATGATGGCATACCTATCTCTATTGTTTTTGGACTCTCTTTTGCATACCAGTTGCTCTGCAATTGCTGACTCCCATATAGGCTTAGATATGGTAGCCTCTTATGCAGCAATCCCTCTCTACTGGTTTGCTTACCAATTCTGTATGATCATGACCATCTGCATGAAACTGCTGATCAACTGCATAATATTTCCTAAGCAAAAAATTCGGTGTGAAATATATCCCTTAAAATTTGAATGATTCCCAAAAATAAAGTTTAAAAAAAGTTCTTCTGCAGATTTATTCTTCAAAATTCATGTGCAAAATATTTGATGTTGGTAGCTGAAAATCATTGTTCAAGTTTGAAGAAAAAAAGATTGCTCATAAAAACTGATTTAAACAGAAACAGTTGATATTGGAGGGAAAATAATCATTCAACTTTGAATTATATCGACACCAATATTAGAGTTATTTAGACACCACAAGTGAACCAAACATTAACAAAAGTGGTCCAAACAACATGTATATTCTTATTCTACACTAATACCAGATAAATATGACCTAGACGTTTAATCAGTATCTTTTTCTTGTATAGCGAGGTATTATTCCAGCATCGTTAGGGTTTTCTTCCCTGTATTTTTAAATGTAAATATTTCATTGCAAAATTAATATTCAAATATTTCCAGGATAGGTCAGATTTTGCAGCAGGCTAAATAGGATATGCTGTTCATTTTGTTTGTTATGATTGCATGAACACAGTTGACCTTCAAGTGTGTGTGGCCCAGAGACCCATTTCCTCTTGCCATCTACACGGACCAAGCCTGTAGCATGGTAAAGAATCCATATGCTGTCATCAACAACCATCTTTGGATTGATTTTCAGTGGTTGGAAAGACAACTGATGGTTCAGTGTGTAGTAGGTCCAGAATTTAGTGCCTGATTTAGCTCCAATACACCAACTCATTTCTTCTGTCGATGGTGAGGTATCTCTAACAAACACCACCTTGTTGTTGTGGGATACTATTAGGAAGTTCTTAGTCATGGGCAAATTGTGAGAGGATCAGTATTTTCCATGCCCCATCTACTTGCCTTCATTTTGTTGTGAAATTTTGACTGCCCCAACTCTTACTTTTGATGGTAAACCTGCCTCTTAGAAACTAGTGGACATAAGGATACTATTCGTAACATCTAGTAGATTTCTAGTGCTAGAAAATTATTTTTAACTGAAATGAGACTTTAAACCATGCAATACTACGGCTGCATCAATACCTTTTTTCCTTGTCATAAGTTAGTTGTGCCAGAAATAATGACTCTGTTTAGGTGCTACTTCTTTTCTTCTGCAAGTACTTTCGCAAAGAGACAGCACTGCAATAAGTGGTGAAATATACCTTAATATATCTCATAAACATACCATATATAACATAAACATACCCTAATATATCACATAAACATACCCTATCACTAAACATGATGTTCAGGCCTAAAGACCTTGCCACAAGGAACTATATAAAAACATGGAATCATGTGTGAACATTCTTAATAATGTGTCATTTCCTATCTCTATTTCCCTCCTACTTGATTGTATCACGTGCATGCATTTTGGTATGAGGGGGCGGGGGCTCCCCTCGTGTGTGGTTTTTTGTTGTTGGTAAAGTGATCTATTAGTGATGTTCTATATTGTTTTCAGTTCGGTAGTCTTCTCAGTCACTATAGGATTCCCCTTTCGAGTGTCTGCCTATCCTTGTGAGACGCTGAATTGCAGCTTAGTTGCATAATCTAGTAGCTATCTATTTGTTAAAAGGCCCCTTGCTGTAAGCAGCAAGGTCTCTGACACACCTGCGAGTCAGGACACAAAGCTTGATCCTTCGTTCAAGCAGTGTTCAGAAATATTGGTCCTTCGAGCCAGATCATCTTGTTTCCAGAGCTCATCCAAAGCATACGAGTGATCCGAAACTCAGCGGTGATTTGGCCGACTATCAGTTCCCAAAGATCTTCACCGTTTCTACTACACGCCCAGCTCATGTGCTACCCTACCGCGCTCAGGGTCAGTATCGATCATACAGCTTTACAACCTGTAACCTGCATCGTCGAGTCCATTCTAGACACTATCTTCTCCAAGGAATTTATATTTTCGACACCTTACCTTATTTTTGCCACCTCGCACTTCACCGACTTGTGCCTCTCATCATCCATCCATCTCCTTCTAATATTCGATTCTCTTCCAGTCCATCATGTATGGAGTGAGAGATTTCTCCAAGACAGAAGCCGAGATAAAGGTGGAGACCCTGCCAACCCTCAAGAAGAGGAGAGCAGCCTATCGACGTAGCTTCACAAAGGTGGAGAAGGTCCTTCAAGACAATGGAGCCCCGACACCTGGACACCCTGGATGGAGAGTGTATACAATCCTCCCTCGACCGCTTGGAGCTCGACATCACATGCAGCCAGGTCACTCAGGATTGCATCCTCAACCATCTTCCGGAGAACGAGCACGAAGCAGCCGAGGAAGAGTACGAACCACACGAGGAGAGGTCAGCCGACACTGCCAAGGGACTGAGGCGACTGATGGCAGCCGTGAAAGCAGACAGGCTGATCCGGAAGACCAGAGATACCATCGACGAACTCGCCCCATTGCCACCCTCTTGGACGAAACCTCAGCTACAGGGATGAAAGAGATTGGGACATACATCAACGATCTTACGAGCCTATGGGTAGATGCCGGAAGGAGGGACGAGATTATGGTCCTGACCAAGGACCTGAGAAAGGGGAAGGATAGTCTGACGACCAGACGTAACCAGGAATTGGAAGCCTTACCAAACCTCGCATTCAGTTCACCACCACGCAGGGCCAGTCCTACACTCTCCAGTTCCTTCCGACTTCCCAGGATCGAATTGCCCACCTTCAACGGTGATCAAGAGAACTGGCGGAACTTCTGGGACGAATTCCAGAACGCTATGAAGAAGGATCCCCTTCTCTCTGACACCGACAAACTGCATTTCCTACGCACCGTCATCAGGTGTGAGGAAGGAAAAGACATTGTATCCACTGCCTCCAGGGGCGGCAAGGACTACAGTGAAATCATTAAGTCCCTCCTGATCAGATATGACAGGCCACGAGAAACATGTCGGATCATGTTACAGAGATGGATTCAGCATGCCTTGGACCCTTCGCACGATGGTCTAGGGAAAACCATGTCTCTTATGCAGAAGACCCTCACTACTCTAGAGGAGTACTCTGATTTTACTGTCCCAACAGTCATGTCCCTCATCATGGAGCTCAAGATGTCAGGAGCAATCTTTCAAGATTGGATGAAGGATACTTCGTCCATGAAGAAGCCTCCATCGGCCGAACACATAATGGATTTTGTGGAGCGCTACCGACGAGGATTAGCAGCCACAGTGACAACAATCAAGCCCACTTACAAGCCACGCTTCCTGGTGAAGAAGCCTTATCAGACTCCAGTCCTTCACATGAGAGAATCGTCAGGATGCAAGCTCTGCAGCAATGCAAGTCACTTCCTTTTTCAGTGTCCAGACTTTAGGAACATGAATATCAAACAGAGACAAATGACATCTCAGAGGTTGAAGGCATGTGGCAACTGTTTGGGAGAAGACCACAGTTCAAGGAATTGTCCCAGCAAAAGATCTTGCCGGGCTTGCGGCAAGAGACATCACAGTCTCCTACATCGGCCAAATGCTCCACAGCAGCTCCAGCCAACCGCATCTGCATCTTCTCTACCCACGAACACAGTCCAGTCGACTCACCACGTATCCATAACTGATCTTGTGTGCAACGCGACTACCGATTCAGTAACTATGATACTGGGGACCTGCGTCACCACCGTCGAGCACCAAGGTAAGTTACAGAAGGCCCGAGCGCTGATCGATAACGGCTCAGGATTATCATTCATCACTTCCAAGTTGACCAACACACTCAGGCTCAAGAAGATTGCAGAAACCACTAACATTGTGGCATTCCAGCAAGCCTCCACGCCCGTCAGCAAGTTCAAGGTGGACTTCACTCTACGCATACCGAACGAGAGTGTCACCACCCTGATGCCCATGAGAGCGCTGGTAGTAGACACCATCACTGGGGATCTACCAGCAGGAGTTCTGACTTCTGTGCGGCGAGATCCCTACCTCGAGGGTCTGAAGCTGGCAGATCCCGACTTTGACAAACCAGGACGGGTGGATCTACTTCTGGGAGTGGATGTCCTTCCCAGGATCTTGGGTGAGAAGACTGTGCGATCTACCAATCGACTACTGAGCGCCTCAGAGACCGTATATGGATGGGTAGTGTCCGGACAGAGCCAATCTGACAGCAATGTACCGAGATCCCATCTGTGTCTGAAGACTCAAGCCATAGACGAACAGACTCAGGACCTGCTGACAAGACTCTGGCAAGTAGAAGACATCTCCTCAACTGACACTACGCGTACCAGGGACGAGCAGATGGCCCTGAATCACTTCGAAAGGACGCACACACGGCAGGAAGACGGCAGATATGTTGTAGAACTTCCTAGGAAAGCTGATGCGCTTTCACTCGGCTGCTCCCGAGATCAACCTCAGCGACGACATCACCAGAACCATAAGTCCCTCACCAGAAGGGGCAAGTGGTCAGAGTTTGCTGAAGCCATCGACGACTATTCCATCCGAGGACACTCAGAAAGGGTTCCATCAGCTGATCTTCTCAAGCCAGAAAGCGACTCTTATTACCTACCCACACATGGAGTCGTAAAGGAATGCAGTACAACTACGAGACTGAGGGTGGTTTTTGATGCCTCGACACACACATCCTCTGGTATCTTCCTCAACGATCAGCTGTTACCCGGACCTAACCTGTACCCACGACTCACAAGCATCTTGGTCTCCTTCAGGCAACATAAGATCGGGATGACAGCTGACATCGGAAAGATGTTTCGGGAGATAGCCCTAGCGGACAAAGAAAAGGATTTTCACCGCTACTTGATCACAAATGAAGACGGACATATAGAGGACTGGAGGATGACCAGGCTTACGTTTGGAGTCACCTCCTGGCCACCAAAGTCCTCCACCAGGCTGCCAAGGACCATGGAGAGGAGTTTCCGAAGGCAGCAGACATCATCTTATCCCAACTGTATGTGGATGACTGCATCATAGGTGCAGAGACTCTCGAGGAAGCAGTTGACAAGCATGAGCAGATTAATGGACTCCTGCTACATGCTTGCATGGATCTACGCAAATGGAGGACAAACAACCCGAGACTCCTAGCCACCATTCCGGAAGACTTGAGAGAAAAAGAGACCACTCAGTTGATTGCATCTCCTGGTGATTGCCACAAGACATTAGGCATTCACTGGAATACGGCTAGTGATACTCTACACATCTCCACTCCAGCTGTCATTCTTGTCACACACCCTACCAAAAGGCAGATTGCTTCAGAGATTTCTCGAGTATTTGATTTACTCGGTTGGTTTGCGCCAGCCATTGTCGTGCTGAAAATGTTGCTCCAGAGGCTAGGTATGACATGGGATTAGCCAGTTCCAGACAAAATAGCATCTACATGGAAGGCATGGCAACCAGAACTACAATGCATCACCAACCGTCCGATCCCAAGGTGCTACTATGATCCAACCAAGGAGAAAGGAGCATACAACTCCATGGTTTCTCCGACGCGTCTAATGCAGCCTATGGTGGTGTGGTGTATGTACGAACTCTATACAAGGACACTACAGTCTCAGTCAATTTGGTGATCTCCAAGACCAGAGTGGCTCCCATCTCTCCTCCGGGCACGACTCCTCGTCTAGAACTCTGTGGCGCTCAAGTGTTGAGAAAACTACTCCGCTTAGTCATGGAGTCTCTGGGCATAGAACTACAAGACGTTTTCGCCTGGTCTGACAGCACCATCGTTCTGTGCTGGTTAAACACGCCACCAGGAAGACTCAACTCATACGTCAGTAATCGGGTGGGAGACACGTTGACCAGGATCTCTGCATCAAACTGGAGGCATGTTCCCACAGAGACAAACCCGGCAGATCTAGCCTCCTGAGGCGTCAGCCCAAGAGAGCTCTCAGAATCTAAGCTTTGGTGGCAAGGACCAAAGTGGCTACTGCAGGGACCTGAAGACTGGCCATGCAGGAACGACTGGCGTCGGAAAAATGACAAGCTACCGGAGCTGAGGACAACCACACTCACAGTGGGACCTCCAGCGAAGGACTTGATCACCAGATTCTCTTCCTACAAGAGAATGCTCAGAGTTCTATCCTGGTGTCGCCGATTTGGGATGAACCTCAAGAAACCATCAGATAAAAGACACAGGAGTTCCACACTCACTCTACAGGAGATCAAGGGATTGGAAATCATACTACTCCGACAGAGTCAGGAACGATTCTTCTCAGAGGAAATCAGATGCCTCGAGAACAACCAGGAGTTGTCCAGGAAGAGTTCTCTGCTGCAAAGGAGACCTTTCTTGGATCCTGACCAGTTGCTGAGAGTGGGAGGACGCCTCAGACGCATAGATCTCGCCTCACAACAAAAACATCCTCTCATCCTCCACCGAAAGGACTACCTGTCTCAACTCATCGGTTGGCAGACTCACAGAGACGCTATGCACATTGGCCCCACTGGACTCATGGGAATCCTCAGTCTGGATTACCACGTCCTGGGCGCCAAGAACCTCAACAAAGACATTTCTAAGTCTTGCGTAAAATGCCAACAATTTTATGCAAGAACCACGGACCAGCTGATGGGCCAGCTACCTCCAAGCTGAGTCACTCCAGCACCAGCCTTCACTACTACAGGAGCTGACTTTGCTGGACCCTTCACCCTTCGGAAAGGACATACCAGGAAGCCAGTCTGGATTCCAGGATACGTTTGTTTATTCATTTGTTTAACAACAAGAAGTGTTCACCTCGAGCTGGTGATGGATCTCACCGTAGAAGCGCTCCTATAGCAGCCGTTAGGCGATTCATTGCCAGACGGGGGAGACCTACCACCTTCATTACCGATAATGGAACAAACTTTGTGGCCGCCAGGAGAGAGCTAGAAGCAGTATTCAAGCTACTCGACACCCAAGAAGCACACGAGTCTCTGAACCAGTTCCTGGCAGATCAACGCATCACCTGGCAGCACTCTCCAGCACGTTCTCCACATTTCGGAGGTATCTGAGAAGCCGGGGTCAAACAAGTGAAGAGTCTACTCTACAAGACCCTCGGTATCCAGAAGCTAACAACCGAGGAAATATACACCATACTTACCGAGGTGGAAGCAATCCTCAACAGTAGGCCACTCGTCCCGCTGGACTCTGCTCCAATGGACTGTTCTCAAGCACTCACCCCAGGGCATTTCCTGGTAGGAAGGTCTCTCAAAGCTTTACCACACACTTCGGACACAACTAGCAAAATCACTTCTCTACAGAGATGGAACCTCTGCAAACGGCTCGTACAAGACCTCTGGGAAAAGTGGAGTCAGGATTACCTACAACAGTTGCAAAAGTTCCAGCGTTGGAAACATCCAAAGCGATCAGTGCAAGTGGGTGATGTGGTTCTACTCAAAGATAGCGAATTGTTTCTTCACTCTTGGCCTTTGGCAGTCATGGAACAAGTGCACCCTGGAGAAGATGGACTGGTGCGAGTGGCTACCGTCAGGACCTCTAAGGGACTCTACAAACGTTCTATTACGAGACTGGTGCCTCTACTGGATCAAGAGCAGACAGCAGCCTCCCTGGCCCCGGAGGATGTTCAGGCGCCTAAAGACCTTGCCACAAGGAACTGTATACAAACATGGAATCATCTGTGAACATTCTTAATAATGTGTCATTTCCTATCTCTATTTCCCTCCTACTTGATTGTATCACGTGCATGCATTTTGGTATGAGGGGGTGGGGCCCCCCTCATGTGTGGTCTTTTGTTGTTGGTAAAGTGATCTATTAGTGACGTTCTATATTGTTTTCAGTTCGGTAGTCTTCTCAGTCTGTATAGGATTCCCCTTTTGAGTGTCTGCCTATCCTTGTGAGACGCTGAATTGCAGCTTAGTTGCATAATCTAGTAGCTATCTATTTGTTAAAAGGCCTTGCTGTAAGCAGCAAGGTCTCTGACGCACCTGCGAGTCAGGACACAAAGCTTGATCCTTCGTTCAAGCAGTGTTCAGAAACACATACCCTATTATATCATATAAACTTGCCCTAATATATTGAATAAACATACTCACATAAACCTACCCGTATATTTATCATAAACATACTCAAGCTTCATATATGTATTCTTTCGGTCATATTCTTATATTTTGCTTAGGTGACCAACTACAGTGGAATAGAATGGCTCAGACGACAGCTTGGGGAAGATTACAAACTCCATACATTTACTTTCCATGATCAATATGCAATGCATATTGATACATTTCTTTTCATTCCTAAGCCAGGCATAGTGGTGTTTAACCCAACCGTACAATGCGACAATCACAGCTTCTTTGAAAAGGCTGGATGGAAGGTATGTAAACAAGTTATTTTGTGCCATATGTTAACGCTTCAGTATTGATGTGCCCACTGGATTCCCGATTCATAATGTCTCATAAATGGTTCATATTAGGTACATTGGCTATATAAAAAGCTAAGCAAATAAGTAATATATAAAATGCAGTTCGTGAATACTTCTCTTTTGGAAAAGTGATCAAAATCACTCTACTCTCTACGCTACTTCAGGCCACGTAACATACAACTTAAGACATAACCATACAGAGGCTGAGTATCCAAACCCGAAGCCAAATAGACCTTACTCCCACACCAAGTTGTGAAGTCATCCCACAAATGCCTTCTCTTGTCTCTTGGGGAGCTGCTAGAGGCATTGACTGGAAAAAATGCATTATTTTACTTAGAAAAAAAAAACTAATAAGTTTTAGTCTATCACCAGGGAATAAACAAAACTAAGTGAGTTTATGTCCATCACCAGCCATAAGCCAGTCCCAGGTAGAAGAGATATCCAAAAGGTTGAGTTTGTGTCGAATATACTGTGGCCAGTCCAGGAGCACACACTTGTGGAAATAATTCACATTTCTGAATTTCAAAATGGTCAGAAGGTGGGAATCTTTCATTTGTCGGTTTTACTACTTTAATTTTTTTTAGGACATAATCAATTGAGATTACAGTTTGAGTTAATATTGTAGACTATCGACCAGCCAACTGCTGAGGACATGTTGCTCCTTGCAGACACACAGGTCCACCTCATCCTTCTGTCATTTCAATCAGCCTGAGTCTAGCAGTTCCAGGGTTTTTAGTAGGCCTTGAAGTCTAGTAGGACCCATCGATCATCTTTGACTAACAATTCCATCAAGCTCTGTGACCTGTATAAATCCAACAAGCCTTGCAAGTTTAATGGGATCAACAAGACCAGGTGATCATCGCAGCCCAACAGAAACAATATTTTACTATCGACCCACTCTCACCAACTACAAAGAGCAATACAGACATGCCGGCTATACAATAGACTATAAGCTCACTTTGGAAAATGCTGAGGTTTCAGGGGTTCTCGATGTACTCTAGCTACTCTTTGTCTATTAGTGCTTAGAGGTGATCTCTCCCATGTTGGACAGTACCATTCAAGTCTGCATTATTTGCTCCTGCTTGCAAGCCTTAATGTCAGTTTGTCAGTGCATAATTTTCTTAAGTGCAATCATAATCACCTCCAGTATTAGCCAAACCTACAAGGGCCATTCCCACAGAAACATCACACTCATAGCCCACTGCAGTTGAGATCTTCTACATCCTTTCAATGCAGAAGATTGCAAGCTTTTACTGCTTGTAGACCTTCTGAAGCATCATTCTTTTGAAGCTCCATCCATGTGGACCATGTGATAGTCCTTCATCTTCTTATGGACTTGTTTTCAGTCGGAGAGTATAGAGAACATGGTTATGTCATCCTTTTTTCATACATAGCTCTCTATAGAGAGAAAGAGTGGAATAATAGAGCTCTAATATTTTGATCCTTCAGCCTGTCTTGAAGCTGTACTGCTGTTCCTGGACCTGCACAAATTCATCCTAGATCTGGTCTATGAGGGCTTGGTAGGTGATCTCTTTCATTCTAGGGAGAAGCACTATCACTGACAAATGTCATATGCTCACTATCTCATCATTGGAACCAGGCATGATTCAAAACCAAACTTAGTCAATGCAGTGACTGCATCCGAGCAAACTGGTTGTCTATACTATGTCTAGTATGTAGATGGGTTAAATACACCTTGTTAGTCAGATAGATGGAGTCACAAGAAAATCATCACAATCTATCTGACCCAGAGATATTGCACTATTGGTGTCATCATTGTTCTTTCTCTAGCTCTTCTACCAATAAGACAACTGCAACATGGTTTCTGACCATACAGATGTAGACACACAAGAAGAGCTCACGAGAGCCAACCATGAAGCAACAGCAGAGAAATATGGCTTTCTGATGGTCGAGCACTCAGCAGAACATGTGCCAGTGACACACAGGGCTCATACCGACTATTCCTTGCACATTCCAAAAAGCAATAAGAGTTTTTCTTCAGAGAGTTGTGGAGAGTGGTAGGGCCATAGCCATGTGGCAAGCCCTTACTGGACACTTCTCGATGGCTAGATTAGATAAATAGGTATGGAAGAAGCAGGTTAGTATGTTGAAAATTGAGGAATATTTAGGAAGAACTGGCAGCATTATTGATCTACCCATACATTATGCTTGCTGAGAAGCTTTCTGGGATGCCTGTCATCCGGCCTTTCTCTTGCATAGTGATGGTAATAGTTGCTTATCTTCTTTCTGTAGCGCCAACCAAGGTTGCTCAATGCATTCTTTCCACATCTGGCAGCCTCTGTAATCCATTTTTTTCTCTTGTTCATTTGAGATATAATTATAAATATCCTAATTTAGCATTGAGTGTGATTTTTATAGAGAGCAAGTAGAATATATACTCCATCTTAAGAAAATCCTAGAGTGATTACTTTTAAGCATATCAACTCCAATATTTACAGTTAGAATAAAGCACTTAGTTTTGCACGATTATTGTTACTCTTGATAATGTTAACCTTTGTAATTATACCAATAGATATATACTGCCCCTCTTCCCACTACTCCTAAATCTCATCCCATGTGGATGTCATCTGCCTGGCTAAGCTTGAACATGCTCATGCTGGATACTGACAGGGTCATTGTGGAAGCTCAGGAATATCCCACGCACAAGTTCTTTGAAAATCTCAGTATCAAGTGCATCAAGGTACCATTCAGGAATGCCTATAGCTTCGGTGGTGGGATTCACTGCTACACTAGTGATATCAGACGAAGAGGACAACTCGAGTCTTATTTTTGAACCCATGGAAAGGAACATAATATAATTTAGTGACCTCTTTTTAATTTACGTAGAGAAATTGAATCGCAGGTATATAATTATGTGAAATATTGATTTAGCATGTGAGTACAATGAGCAAGCACAGATGAGTTACTATATTCTTATACTGTATTGCATGCTTGTAATTTTTTATATAATTATGACAAGATATATAATGTGGGAAGTTACAAATATAAATTACTTGGCTCACATGCCAAATTAATTTTCAATTGGTATGATATTGAACATTGATGCAGTATCTTTATCAATACAAAACTCTTTAAAATATAGCAATTGGATGGAAAATAGTTTTTGAAATCATTTATCACCAGGCAGGGTATGTAGTAGACAGCAATTGTACTAGAAATTCTTAGGTGCAAGTCTAGTGCAAACCAATATCTACCAGCCCAATGCTTCCTCTTGCTTTGAAGTGACCAAGTGTTAAATGGGGAAGGTGGCTATGGTTGATGAACTCTGTCAACTCTGTAAAAGATCACATATTGTGACATGGAGGCTGGGATACACCTATGTACGTATATGTACATAATATGTATTTAAATTACGGTATGTTTACTCACATAATATGAATGGGCACCTTCTTTCATGCTTGATTAACTGGAAAGGGTCATCATGCTGAAAAAATCGAGATAGGAAGCAGATTTGAAAGTAGAGGTATGGGTGCATACAAATGGACTGCATTGGTATATCAACTGGCTGATGGAATTTCTTACTGATGTGGTAAAAGTCTATTCTCTATGTATGAAGTTATGTCATATCTTCTATTTTCTGAGTGTGCCTGTAATAGATTTAGGCCTGTAATAGATTTAGAACCAGTTGTTGTTGCATTTTGAATTTTTATGAATGTTTGAGACATGACAGTATTTTCTAGAGGTATTCCTAATGGTCAATTACCACATGTGGCAATGACGTGTATGAAGAGCAGTGGCATCTACATTGGGACAAATAGATGAGTTTCAGTCAGAATCTGAGGAAATCATGGCGTATATATAGAGACTTGAAATATTTTTCGTCGTTAACACAATGAAGAGGACAAGCAATTGTAGTGATAGTGCTCCTTAGCATCATAAGATGCACTTCTTCACAGCCTACTAGCCCCAAATTATCCTGAAACTCTGAGTAATGTTACTCTGGTTCAAGCTTTAAAGCAGCAGTATTATTATAATCATTTCTTTTATTTTCTGAGCAGGCGGAGTTATACTCTGCAGTACTTAGCAGTGCCTCAAATATATTTTGAACAAGTTGTTGCTCATTTTAAATTTTTATGAATGTTTGAGATATATCTGACCATAGCAAGAGGTATCAATTATATTGTAAAAACCAAGCAACGGGACTGCTGCTGATATAGCAGAAGTTTGAGAACTTAGTTCTCTGTGGCTTTAGTACATTTCTCTATCACGCTCTAAGAGAAAAGTTTAGAGGTGGGATCTGCAATGCAACTGCATTCTAACAGAAGAGTTATTAACATTTA
This sequence comes from Cladorhizidae sp. MBARI D1340-BT2, assembly GCA_028752905.1. Classification (NCBI taxonomy): domain Eukaryota; kingdom Metazoa; phylum Porifera; class Demospongiae; order Poecilosclerida; family Cladorhizidae; species Cladorhizidae sp. MBARI D1340-BT2. The sequence goes on from JAQNBH010000010.1 coordinate 6,941,077, forward strand.
CCAGAACAGTTGAATTCTCTCTAAGAATGGAGGCAGATAACAACTCCGAGAAGCCCAATGATCTTCAGCTATAAACATTGTTAATTGGAAAAAAGTAGCCTGCTACTGGTGTGGCTAGAGTAATTATGACCAATTTAAATGAAAGCTTCGAGAAGCCAAGTGTGTTTTAATAAAGCATCTAGAGTCAACCTCAAAGGAAGCTTTCACAACCATGAAACTTATAGCTGAACATAAAGCTAAGTGGGCTGCAGCTAATGACGGAGAAGACTGATGATGACTTAAAGCTGTTTTCCATAGCGAGAGAATTGATCATTGTGAATGTGAAATCTCTACCACTAATACAGGAACAGCTCTCTCCATAATTTCAAAACATGAACAATTCTTGTCAGTAAAGTTACTGCACAATATGAATCAAAGAAAACAAGACCTTATAGTACCTAGTGATGGATCAAGCCTACTGGATTGGACTGGTATATGATATAGTTATAAATTATCCTAAGATAGCCAAGCTCACTAATGCTATTACAGAAGTATGCAGATACTTTACAAGATGGTCATGGAAACATTAACACTTTCAAGGCCAAGCTTCACATCAACGATAATGCAACTACTCAATTTTTCAAACCATTCCCTATGCTCTTTGCCATACAGAATGCAGTTGGTCATTATTTAAACATTTGGTCATGTGGTATTTTAAATCCTGTAAAACTAGTAATTGGGCAACAACCGTAGTTGTAGGCACGAAGAAGGATGGTAAACTAAGAGTTCAGAGTCAAGCTTATCTGAAAAAGTAACCCCTAAGTACTACTGGCTACTCTAGCTGGGGAAAATAAATTCTCCAAACTAGACCTACCCAACCGCTTCCCCTAGATAAAAAGTTAGTCCAACATGTGAACACATGATTCAATATATTAGGCTTCCTTTTGGAGTAGATCAGCATCCACTTTATTTTAACATGTCATTTACACTGTACTGCTAGATATTCTTAGTGTATTTGATAATATCTTCATTATGGAGAACACTGATGCTGAACATTTGTTTACCTTAGAGCACTTACTGCTACGTCTACAAAAATTAATTACCTTTTGGAAGACCTAGTGATAATTTGTCAAGTCCTGTCGTTAAGGCACACCATCAGTGCACAGGGAGTACATACCTCTCTTTACAGCATTGAAGACAGACGTGAGATGTGATCAAATTGCTATAACACAGCATATTGGAATGGCCACAAAGTGTCCTGAATCATTGGAATCTTTTCACACTAAGAAAACAGAGCTAATAGTAGAAGGTGTGTCTGTACTCTTGGGTATTTGTGTGATAACAAATTTGACAGGTCATCCAGGATTGGCTAGAATGAAGTCTCTTGCTAGAGGCTATTTGTGGTGGTCAGGTCTCGGCCGGATGTTCAGAAGTTAGTGGAATCATGTTGCTAAAGTCGGGCAGTAAAAGCATCACCCCTACACCTTTGCACGTTAGAATCTTAGGGATAAATCACCCACTCCTACACCTTTGCAGAATAAGGTCTGGCCAGCTAACCTATCCACATAGATTATGCTGGACCTTTACTAAACAGATATTTTTTGGGGTGATGGTGGAGGCACACTTGAATTGGCCATATATAGTGGAGATATCCAGGACAACTACAGATAAGACTATTGATGTTTATGTAGTGTTCTTATTCCCAAACACTATGTGCATGTGGGTAGAAGTAGCTAGTTAGCTTCTACACTTAATAAAAGTTGAAATCTTATTCCATATTGATTTCCAAAGTGACAAGTCAGAAGTGTGAAGTAACACACCCAAACTTCAATAGTGACTGTATCATTAAAGTGCACTGAATAAGATGTGGTTAATAAACAAACACACATAAACACTACATTCCTATCCACTAAGATTAAAAGGTGGAAGGTATACAAAAAAATTAGCAACATAATGAGGAGTCAGTGTATCACAATGGGTCCATACAAGGATTTTGAGCTCTCGTTGGGTATGTCCTAGGTAGCGTAGTAGCTGGAGGTGGTCCAACGACAGTCGGTACTCGAATGTCAGCTGCGGAAGTAGGATCAAATGTAACAAAATCTTCATCATTAGCAGGTAAGTCAGTTTCCACAGAATCGTCAGGGGTTCTGTCTCCATTGGCTCCAATGGTTTGAGGTGATCGACAAGCCTACACACGATGATGCCATCATGGACTGAAACCAGGTAACTCAAAGGGTCTTGTCTCTCCACAATCACTCCAGGTATGTACTTTGCACCAGGATGAACATTGCTTACAGTGACTTCTTGGCCAACATAAAACTCTCGAACTTTGGCTCGTCGTCATGTTGTCACTTCTGTCCAGATTGTTTCTCAACCACTTTAGACTCCAACTGTGGTTCTAGCAGATGTCGTCAACTCCTGACATCTTCACCTAGGAACAATGAACAGGGAGTGGTTCCAGTAGCAGCATGAGGTGCTACTCGGTACATGAATAGGAAATTATCCAATCTATGTTGCAGAGGTAAACCTTCGCATTCTCCGGCTCTCTAGTTTCCTTGAAGTTTCTGACAAACCTTTCTGCAAGTCCATTGGATGAGGGATGGTACGGGGTGAATTTTAAATATTATACACTGTTCTGTTTCAGGAATTTTGCTAACTCTTCTGCCACAAATTGGGGATCATTATCGGTTCAGGTATGCCATACCTGCTTGCAAATGGGTGCCTGAGAACTTCAATGGTTTTTGTAGCAGTGGTGCTCTTCATTTCCTGCACTTCCGGCCACTTTAAGTGTGCATCAACCACAATAAGGTAATTAGAACCTAGGAATGGGCAAGCAAAGTCCACATGGACATGTTGCCATGGTCGGGATGGTATATCCACGGGTGTAATGGTGCCACTGCAGGAGCCCGTTTGACCTGCTAACATGCCATGCATGATTTCACCATCTTTTCAATATCACGATTTATGCCAGGCCACCATACGTGACTATGAGCCAGGCATTTCATCCATTGCATCCCAGGGTGGCTGGAATGGAGTTCCTGCAAAAGTGTATGTTGCAGCTCTGGGTGATCACTACTCGAATTTACACTCTTCCTCCACCGTTAAGTCATTACGGTGCCTCCCCCAGGGTTTGAGACTCTCCTGTGGTAAGTGCAATGGCCAACCATTCTTGATGTATCTAAACACCTTGGAAAGGACTGGGTCAGACATGGTTGCTCTCTTAATATGTTGTGCAGAAATGGGTAGCATTGCAATCTGGCCAATATTGAAAAGAGTGACCACAGGTCCTTCTTCCTTTGAAGTGTGCTGTTGTATTGGCAGTCTAGACATACCAACTCATTCTGCATTGCAGTGTAATAAGGTTGGCTTGAATAGGATCTCATATGTGTTGAAGGCTGATAGTAATAATGCCCACCTTTGCAACCTAGCTGTAGCTAGGGGAGGTATAGCTTTCTTAGAGCCTAAAATAGCCAGGAGGGGTTTGTGTGCCATAGATGTACTGGTGATATTTCTTCACTGCAATGATCAAAGCTAAGGCTTCTTTCTCTATTTGAGAATAATTCTTCTCACTAGCTGAAAGGGTTCTGGAGGCATAAGCAACTGGATGCTCTCTTCCATCTGGAAGAATATTATGTGATAGGACTGCACCTATGCCATAGGCTGAGGCATCCGCTGCCAAATTAATGGGTAATTATAGATTGTAAAGAACCAAGACATGGGCAGAACTCAATGTTTGTTTATCCCAATTGAATGCTCTTTCACAGGCATTATACCATTTTCAACTTGCATGCTTCCTGAATAAGCCATAATTATTCAGTAGGTCTAGAAAGGCTCGTAATTCTGAAACATTCTTGGGTTGGGGAGCATTCATAACAGCATCCACATTGTCAGGTATAGCATGGAGACCTTGCTTGTCTATAATCCTGAATAATTGACTGAAGGTTGCCAAAAAAATGCCCTTTGGTCTTTTTATTCTAAGGCCATGCTCTTTTAATTGCTTTAACACTTTCCTAATGGTGGCTAAATGCTCACCATCCGTTTTCCCAGTGATGACAATAATGAATATCATAAATGTACACATCCACATTAGGAATCCCTTGTAAAATTGATTCCATAAACTTCTGGAAAATAACAGGAGTGGAGGCCACCCCATAAGGTAACCTTTGGTACTTATACAAGCTTTGGGGGTATTAATAGTAACGTACTGAGCTGATTTGTCTTCCAGGAGCATCTGTGTGCATGCCTGCGACAGATCCAGTTTCGTGAATTTGGAACAACCTGCGAGGGTAGAAAATAGCTTCTCTGGCTTTGGTAAAGGTTGCTCGTCAGTTTCGAGCACAGGGTTTATGGTCACCTTATAATCCACGCAGATCCTGAATCTTCCATCTTTCTTGGGTATTGCAACAATTGGTTCTGTGCACTCTGAATATGACACCTTCTCAAAAATTCCTGCTTCCTCAAGCCTGTCCAACTCTTCTCCTACAGTTCCTCTAATAGCAAGGGGAACACTTCTATGTCTGAAGAACTTGGGACTACTAGCCCCTTCCTTGAGTTGCAAAGTTGCTTGGTAAGTGTGGATTGTGCTAACTTCTTCTCTGAAAATTTCCTTGTATTCCATAAGGAGGTTGTCTAATTGGTTGACTGAATTTATGTTGGAAATTTGGTGCCAGTTCAGACACAATGACTTCAGCCAGTTCCTTCCCAATAAAGTGGGTCCTCTTCCATTGACAATGGTCATCACTAATAGCAATTTTCTCTGGCCATTGTACCTGATATTGACTTCACATTCACCAATAATAGATAAGGTTTCTGCTGTGTATGTCTTCGGTGTGACCTTCAACTCATGGACGGGTAACTTTGGAAACAGGGAACTCCAGGTTTCCTGTGAGATGAAAGTTATTGCTGCCCCTGTGTCAATTTCCAAGGGAACGATTTTTTCGTCAATTTTCATACCAACCATTATTGGTTTTGTAGTCTCTTTATAAAAAAATTATATAGAGAGGAAACTCCTCTTCATCTTGATCGTCATACTTCTCTCTCCATCACTAGTTTTAGAGTTCATGGACATTTCTGAGGTAATGTACTTGGATGACTTTGAAAGTTTTGTTGGCGATATGATCATTACCGCTTGTATTTCCAGTGTCAGGATCCCTTCTGGATCTCCTTGGCTGTCTGCATACTGTAGAAATGTGACCTTGTTTGTCAAAGATATTTGACTGACTTGAACCTGCACTCACTCGTGGGGTGATTGGTTCTACCACAGTGCTTGCATCTGTCAGAGTGAACATTCCTAATACCTTGGAGTTCAGTGCCAGTTATGCTTTTTGCATTTTTGGCTGCTGCCTCTGCAGACACTGCAAGATCCACTGCTTTCTTGAGAGTTAATTTATCCTCAGAAAGTAGCCCCTTGAGTATGGCTTTGTTTTTTTAATCTGCTAACAAACTGGTCTCTCAGTGTGTCTGCCAGGTATGCTTCAAAATCACAGAAAATAGCCAGCCACCAGAATTCAGCGATAAACTCTGCTACCGATTCTCCTGATTGCTGTCGGCGTTTGTGGAAATTGCATCTCTGAGCGATAACTGATGGCTTTGGATTGTAATGTGACATTAAAGCAGTGCTAAGTTCAGTAAAGTTCTTTGTGTCTGGTTTCTTTGCAACAGCAACATCGTTAGCTGTAAAGAAGACCTCCATTCTCTCTAATTGATTCCACATTGGCATCAAATTCGTCTATTTTCCCGAGTGTGGCTGCCAACATTTTGATCCTCGTCGCCAATTGTAGTGTTCGTGTTCCCAAACACAATGTGCACATGGGTAGATGTAGCTAGTTAGGTTCTACACTCTATAAAAGTTGGCAACAATCTTATTCCATATATGTTGATTTTCAAAGCAACAAGTCGGAAGTGTGAAGTAACACACCCAAAGTTCAATTGTGACTGTATCATTAAAGTGCACTGAATAAGATGTGGCTAATTAACATACACACACAAAACACTACAGTTTACATCACACATTTGCTGCTTAGAGTATTCGACATCCAATTGTTTCACACAATTTTCCTCAACTGAATTGTTACAGTTCATTTTGAGGAATATCTATCTGCAGTTCTCCTTACTAACCATCTATTCCACATTATTGCTGAATGACCTTCAAGAACTTGATCAGAGCATGAACAAAGGAGAGATGACTGCTGCTGCAGCAGATTTATCACTTACTTTTTTACAGGACATTCCAACCTCTTACAAGGTATCTCTTGAGCAGCACACTACCCCATGGTTACAACACCTATAAAAGATCAACCCCCTTACAAAACGGGTGCTGTAATCTACCCTTTATGGATACCTGTATTATTAATATATAGAGGTATTGAAAATGTGTACAAACTCTGTGGAATGGGCCATGGATCAAATTATATTCTGCAAGTAGCCATTTGCCATCATCATTTTGCTGAGAAAGAGGAGATGATATTACCAACTGCACATCAATCATAACCTGTCTTGAATTTGGTTGCCATTGTGGATTGTTTTCTTGAGCCAATTTTACCACACCTGGGGATAGTCAAGCCATGCTTTGAGAGGAGACAATTCTTAAAGAGCCCTCCCTAACTGTGACACTACTGAGGTATACATGTTAATTATGTATTGAACTCAAGAACATTCTAGAAGGTATTGTTTATGCATGCTGGACACTTCTGATTGGCTAGACTTACATGTGTGATGTGTATGATTGTTACCATATTTGGTCAAAGCTAAACAGGCCATTTAATGGAGCCAGTCCCTAGTGCAGCAGTTCTTGTTCTATTCTGAATTAAAATAAGGCTTATCTCTGAGAGAAATGGAGGTTGGGGTGAAAAGAACTCTGGTGGCAGCAAGAGCTAGGCTAGTCAACGAAGGATTGGCCTAACAGTTGGTGGCAGCAGTCAACGAAGGACCTAGACTATACAGCAGGATGAACACCAGGCATAAGTCGTCTGCTAAGTTGTCAGGGATGGAGGACCATGGACACTCGTCGGCCGAGGATACTATTTCCTCACCAGCATCGGTGCCTACTTCGACTGAGTTGGTGACGACACAGGCTATCACATTGCTCACGCAGAAGCTCCTCTAAATGCAGCGGGATACTGCAACATGGGATGAGAGATCAGAAACGGTACGTGCAGAAGAGAGACGCTGGAGAGAAGAGAAGGAAGAGCAGGACAGGATAGCGATGCAAGCAAGGGATGATCAGCTACGAGTAATGCAGAAGCAATTCGAGGACAGACGCGATGATGAGGCAAGACGCTGGCGGACGGACAATGGGAGAGGAGGACTCCAGTCCCTAACCTACCTGTCTGGATGGACCAAGATGATTCAGGCCCAAGTCCGAATGGGCACAATGACTGTCAGTGTTACTTACTGGCAGGGTGAGAACAATTTACCAAAGAGACGTTAAGGATGCGGACGTAAGTGATTACGATAAACTAAAAGAGGCTCTGTTGTCTGCTTTAGGTTTGACTGTGGCTGAGTGTCACAGGGACTTCTGGCAGCTCAGACAGCATCAGGGTGAATCAACAACAGACTTGCAAGTGCGGCTAAAACGTCTGACAGCAAGGTATGCTAAGGGCTGTGATACCATTGATGAACTTGTAGAACAGATCTCTCTTTGAGTATGATACCAGTAGGGGTGGCAGCACAAGTTCGGCGTGACCATCCTAAGACCACAACAGAAGCAGCAAGGATGGCTGATTCCTTCATCAAGGACAGGAACACTTACAGGGACAAGCACTGGTCCAAGCCTAGAGATGGAGACTGGAAATATGGCCAGGAGAGCCAGGAACGGAAGGGCAAGGCCAACCAGTCATGCAAGTCATCCTGCCTCAAGCAAGACAAAAAAGTGTGCTACAATTAGCACATTCATCACTCCTGGGAGGACACCTGGGATGCAAGAAAACAAGTGCTATGATCTGCAGATATTTATCGTGGCCGGGCATGGGCAAGGACGTGCAGCATTGGTGTAGGGCCTGGGAGAGATGTCAGTTGACAGCGAAACAGAATCATAAGGTGACTCCACTGGTACCACTACCAGTGGTGATGATCCCTTTCGAGTGACTGGCTTTGACCTGGTCGGACCGCTTCCCAGAAGCAAACGGGGTGCAAAGTATTTTTTTTGACAACTATGGATTACGGGACGAAGTTTCCTGATGCCATTCCCCTGCATAAGATGGATGCTCAGACAGTAGCGGAGGCAATGATAATCGATACGGATTGCCAAACAAAAGACTCACGGATCAGGGATCGGTTTTCACTGGTTCTCTGATGAAAGAGTTGTGTGACAAATTAAAGATCCGACGAATAAGGACATCCCCATACCACCCCCAAAGTGACGGCATGTTGGAACGCTGGCATGCCACATTGAAGAGCATGTTAAGAAAGACAACAGCTGGTAAGCGTGATTGGGATGAATTATTTTTGTTCACCTATAGATCTGCCCCCCACTCCAACACGGGCTTTACCCCCTTTGAACTGCTGTTTGGGAGGCATGTTAGAGGCCCCTTTGAAGTCTTGAAGGCGGGTTGGCAGGACAGGCTGTGGTGCCTTGGGTGGCCGAGTTGGGGAAGAAGTTAACAATGATGGAGGAGATTATGGAGGAGAAGGAAGCAGCAGCCAAGGCTGCCATGAAGAGACATTACGACAGACAAACTGCAAGACACTTGGCAGGGGCCATATGAGGTCACCAAGCAAATCTCACCTGTGATGTATGTAGTGGCAGTACCGAACAGGAGAACTTGGAAACGGACTGTGCACACCAACCTATAAAAAAAATGGACGACACCTGACGCAAGAGTGTTGAACGTCATTCTCCTACATGAAGACGATGATGAAGAGGTAGAAGCCGACCCAGAATGGGCAGATGATCACAAATTGACAGTTGAACAATCAACTCAGCTGGATGGTATCCTGCTGAAGTGGGCAGCGGTACTTAGTGCGGACCCAGGAAGGGTGAGTAAAGTAAATCATGGCATTAACACTGGTTCTGTTCCCCTAGTTAGGGTGGCACCGTATCAGGTGGCTCCAGCCAGCTGAAAGAGGAAGTAGGGACACTGCTCCAGGCGGGAATAATGGGGCCATCTCTATCTCCTTGGACATCCCCAGTGCTGCCTGTGATAAAGAAAGATGGTACAATTTGCCTCTGCATCGATTTCGTTAGGTCCTCATGGGAGAGGCACAGACTTACTGAAGTCCGTCAGCCATGTGAATAGACTACCTATGTCCATTGGAGTAGAATAAACTGTGCTCTATGTACCTTCTTCTGGCTGTTGCCACTTCCAGGCAAAGATTTCTTGGTGTTTTTAAAGATGGCATCAGTTATAACTACAAGTCCAAGGTTGTCAAGGACAGGCAAGAAGTTGGGCATGAGCTTGTGATCAGGAGAGAATTCTGAGTGTGAATTTGTCAATGAAAGCTGATGCTTCCTGCTCTGGGGAAGAAAGTTCCCAATTCCATAAGCACCTGCATTATTTGCTCAAGTTCCGGCCTCAAAACCTCTCCAATTCACATTGTCTGCATGAAGTGCTGTATAAAGTGTGTTTTTTTGTAGGCAATGGTGTCCAAGCAACCAGAGATGGCCTCAAGGTGGAGAAATCTTTCATTCATATCCAAGCAGTACATGTTGTAGGCAGTATTCATGCCAGCGGGAAACTGAAACACTTAGCTAAGACTTGACTGCAACTTAATATCAGCTGCACATTTTCCAATGACTCCAATGCGGTAAATGGAGAAGAAACTAGTGAAGTCATTGACAGACAACTGGCTGCTAGTGTAAGGGACATCGTACTTAAAGGGGGGGGAGCATCTTGTAATATAAAGAAGGCTTGGAAGAAAACCGTGTGAAGTGTGGTACAACAACCCTGGAAGATGCTTTAGTGCTAGCTCATAGAGCATAGTATCTCGTTCAGTCTTGTTGGAGGAGTCCAACCTCTGGTGGAAGGATTGTTTGTACGACCTGAACTATCCATCGGGGTTAGTTCCGTCGAATGTCTGGTCAAATACCTTGGCTTGGTATGTTTCAGAGGTCACCTTGTAGATATTCAAGAGGGCTTCTTTGACCTGCTTGTAATCGGTCTGACTCAGTGCTGGCAGAGCTGCCACTGCCGTTAACCCTTGACCAGACAACGAACCCCTTAAGTAGTTCGCCCAATGTCGGGCTGGCCAACCATTCGTGCAGGCTGTTACCTCGAACATTTTCAGGTATGCGCCCATATCGTCGGTGCCTTCACTAAACTTCTGCAAGTTTATCTTGGGAGGTGCTACTTCTGCTGACGGTGGAGGAGGTGGGGGACGTTGTGCTAAGAAAAGCTCTGTCCAACGTTCGTCTTGACGTTCCTGATGGGCAAGCTCATGCTCCCTTCATTCCTCCTCTCGCTGGAGTCTTTCTTCCTCCCTCTGGGCCTGTCTCTCTTCAGCTCGGATGAATCGCTCCATCAGCACTGTTCTAGACAGCGGGGGCGGTTTGTCCCCCCATGTCCCTTCTGTTTCAGTATCCCCAGGAGTCTGAAAAATACTTCCACTCCATAGCTGACGTTCTTCTCCTAGTCGTGTTCGTACGTGAGACATGCTCGTGGGTTGCATATAATACAGAACACAATTAACCAATAATAAGATAATGTCGCTCTAATAAACGACAAAAGAAAAGGATACAACAGAAATATGCACTGTCCCTAGGGACTAACACTGTATGATATCCTAGGGTAGGGTTTTGTTTCACAGGCTCCTAGATACGAATACCCGAGCCGTTTCCCTGCTAATGTAGCAATAGAGGGGGGGAAATAGTGCAACGTTGATGCTCCGACCAACTAGGAACTCCTGTCCAAGTTGTCTTCCACTAGGATCCAACACTGTTTCGCTGATCCCACCGCTGCCACCAAATGTCAGAAACTCTCTCCCTGTGACCTCTTATAAGCCACTAGCAGTTTCTGATGACGCCAAACCCTTGTCTGAGAACCTAGATGCACCACACCTCTTGCCCTCAAGACCTTGGTAAGACCAATACCTCACTCCCTCACTAGAGCCTGTTAGGAATTAAAGAACAATAAAACAATGGCTCAAATGCACATTAAAAACATATATTAATAAGCACAATATCACTAGTAATCTATCTCGTTCGATGTTAGACTTACTCAGTCTTAATTGTCTTTCTTAATCGTTCACTTTCTTTCTTTCTTTGTTCTCTTTTTCTCTTTGGAGGTCAATTGGCTGATGAGAACTGAGGAATTGGTGATGATACTTGGGTTCTTATTGCACAGTTAGAAGAAGAATCTGATCCAAACCCATTTTATAGAGCTGTTAGGCAATTTTATGTAGCTACAATCAAGAAGAAGATGTGAAAATTTTCCACTTTAGTGACTCTCTTTTGAAAGATTTGGAAATTATTAATCCAGAATTAATATGTTCATATGATTTCTCTGCTGTAATAGACCTTTCAAAGAGATTTCCGCAGATTGGTCTCTGCTGACTGATTCTAGCTCCCTGGACAAATTGCAGGAAGAATTCCTGGATTTTAAATTGTCACCAGCCGATCTAAAGCAGGAATGTTTTGGTGGGAAGTTAGCAAGCTGGAAACCTTGGATGAGGAGGTGAAATTTCCTTGCATGGTTAAACTCATGACAAGTCTTCTGACCATTCCTGTTTCCAATGCTGACTCTAAGAGGGGCTTTTCTATTCTCAGAAATATTCATACTGACCTAATGCCTAGTTAAGCCAAGAAACTTTGATTGCGCTTACAGTGCTGCAATTAGTCAACCTTTACTGAGGAATTGTTGATGGTTGATGGTAATGTGCTGCTCTCGGAAGATGGCACAACTTAGAGGGACCTTCTGGCCTTGTTAATATCTGTTATTGGTTGCTATATTCACTCTGATTTACAGATTACAAGTTTATGTTGACGGTGTTATTTCCACAGCAAAAATTGAGAGATTAAGGAAATGGTGGACCAGACTGCCACTATTGGACCTGCCTAGGGCTACCATGCTAATGCTTTTAAAAACCTGACTTGGTAAAAGACCTTGATTCGACCGCTATTGAAGATTTTGCCAATGCTGAATGTAAAAGTCGCATCTGACTGTGGGTGATTAAGCAAAGAGCAAAGTGGTTGAGTGGGCAAATGAGCTAGTAATCTTGAACACAATTTCCAAAATCCAACCTCAGGCAGCTTAAGCTACACTGACCCATAGTCTAACAATTAAGTGACAGTTCCTCTCTTGAGTTACCTCTGGCAAAAGGCAACTCCTACAGGTATTGGAAGACATTCTGAAGACCAAATTACTGTCGGACCTAACAGACAGACTTCCGCTTAACAACATTGAATGAGACATATTTACCGTACCTGCCAGACTTGGTTAAATTGCTTTCACTAATCGTGAGAAGTACTCTAACATAGAATCTTTTGCTTCCAACAAGAATGCCATCTTGCTGCAATTTGGAGGCTACATTATTGCAAAACAACTACAAGCCAAAGCAGAGACATGCTCTATGAAAAGGCATCAGTCTACCTTAGCTGCACAAAATTTAAAGTAGACCATCCCGGACAAAAGCAGAGCAATGGACTTAGCTGCCCAAAAGGGTGGCTCTAGCTGGCTAAAACTTTGCCAATTGATGAGTTTGGGTTATCACTACACAATGGTCTGTCTTGTAGGTATATATGACTGGCTCCCATCTAATACACCTAACAGCGCTTGTGATGAAAGCTCTCTGTCGAGTGCACACTTTTATACCCAAAAGGTTGTTCCTAAACATCAGGCATAACGAGATAAAGGACCACACAGCCAATCTACTCGTTAAGGCTTGCCATGATTGTGCATTAAGCCAAATTTACGACTCATAACTGAGGAATTTCTGACAGGTGCTTTATCTATCCCCAACATGGTGTCCATCTGAATGTTGCAGCCAATGGCTTGTGGTTTGGGAGGGGAGGAAGGGGGGCAGGGTTTGAAAGAATTTACATGGATGTTAGATTTAACCCACACCTCCATCCAACAGACTACCATTCTGTGTGCATGCCTGCTACAAAAAACATGTGCAATTGAAAAAGATAGCATATGAAGAGAGAATAAGGCAAGATGAAAAAGCCTCCTTCCCCCATCTAGTTCCTGAGTCCAGATATGTCAATGCTGATCTGGATGGTAAAATGCATGCCAACCAGGTACACATCAAGGTGTCGAATGGCGTCGATTATTGCTAGACACTCTTTTTCTGTCGTAGTATGCCAGATTTCAAGAGAAATGAGCTATCAGTCTTTCCTCCTCTTCTCTAAGTGTGCTGAGTACTGAGCTGATGCCTAGGTCAGAGGCATCAGTTTGCAGGATCAATTCATCTAACCCTCTTGGGATTTTCAGAACCGGGGATGAACTAAAGGCAGTCTTCAGTCACTGGAACTCTGCCTCCAATTGTTCATTGCACTCAACTTTGTAGGAGCCAGCTTCTTGGTAGCTTCAGTGAGATGTTTGGAGTTGGCTGCAAAGTGAGATATCAATTTTCTATAATATCCAGCCAACCCAAGTAACGATCTTACACTGGTCTTAGTGCAAAGGTGCTTGAATTGATGCCTGCATCCACCTTGCAATTTTCCGGTTCCACCTTCCTCCCTCTGAATGACCTAGGTAGGTCCACTGTGCACAAGCCCACTCACACTTTGAGGGCTTTGCTTGTCAAACCAAGCTTGGTCAGATATCTAGTATGCTGCAATGTGTGTGAGATGGTCTTCCGAAGTGTTACTGTATATAATGATATCATCAATATAAGCACTTGCATACAGTCCCATATCTGGCAGAGTGATGTCCATTAGCCATTGTAATGACAATGGAGCATTTTGAAGACCAAAGGGCATGATAGTGAACTCGTATGTATCCCAAGGAGTTGCAAATGTTGTTTTCTCTTTCTCCTCCTCCTTTACGGGTATCTTGTAGAAACCTTTCGTGAGATCAAGCTTTGATAAGTACCATCGCATTGCCTATCGATAATCTCATTGATCCGAAGCATCAAGTAAGGGTCTGATATGGTTACATGATTCAGTTTCCTAAAATCTAGACACAACCTGATGCTGCCACCTTTCTTCTGAAAAGGTAGTACTTGTGAAGTCCAAGGACTCACTGAAGGTCATAGGAGATTCCCACTTGGGTGAGCCTATTAACTCCTCCTAAAGACTCTCTCCAAGCTGGAGTAATCTGGTATACAACATATACAGGGGCAGAAACACCAGTACTAATGGCATGTGTTAAAATACTGAACACTTGTAATCTCCTCTCCAGCACCGCATCCAGCTGCTGCTTCTGTTCAGCAGTGAGCACTCTCTCAGCCTCTGAGTCTGGAGCCTTCTGATCATCATTATCCTCATCTTTCTCAACCATGAGAATGGCCAGCACCTGTCCATCTGATTGTGCCAGGGCTTTATCTTGTTCAATGTATGATTCGACATCGATGTTGTCATTCAGAAATGGCGACTTAAGTGACCAGAGTGACTTTCGTGGTGACCTCATAAGGCCCATGCCATGCCGAAGAAAGCTTGTTGTATTCATCGGGGAACAGCACGAACACCATGTCTCCTTCCTTGCAGACTATTTCTTTGGCATTCTAATTGTTTCATCTTCTGCTTCGCTTGCCTTTCACTCTCACCAGCAGCTTCTGCCATGTCTCACAATCACCAATATCCTGGATCTACTTCACCACTGACTGCTGTTCATACTCTGAGAACAGCCAGGTCGACTTTGCCACAACTGCACTTTCCTACCAGTCTTCTTCCTAGCTCACTGACACTGTGGACATGAAATACAGCATTTATGGACATATTTACCTATCCCAGTACATGTAAAATGCCTCTTCAGCTTTGCTGCCATGTTCCGGGCTCCAAGATGTCCAGCCATATGTGCAGCATGGGCCATCTTCAGGTACATCTGCATGTCTAGATTGCGGCAAGATGATTCACATAAACATCTCTCGCAAGGCAGTCCCCTTCTGATGCACAAGTACATCTTCCTGCTAGCTGATTCCACCATCACCTGAGTCAGCCAAGCTCAATTCATCACCAGTGTCTCATCACTTCTGTTTTCCAATCAGCTTGTCCTTGTCTGAGGATCCTTGCTCATTCACCCATCAGGACAACTATCGGTTCTGCCAACTCATCTTCCCTATCTTGGCCTAAGAATGATTCATTGGACCCAAACACATGTCCCAGTGTGACTGGTAGAGCTCCTGAATCTGCAGATAACTGGATTGTTTCTTTCCTGCTGCTCCATCTGTTTCGCTGCTTGCTGTATGGTCATGACGAGCACCTTCCGTTCTGCTCTCTTCTGTTGTTACTGGCTTAGCTTGACCAAGTATTTGTGCAGCTTGAGTTCCATGCCCAATATGACCTTCTCCACCAGGACCCCACCACACCAACCCTGTTTTGCAGCTTGTGTTGACCCAACACCAACTGCATGTCTGCTAGTGTGGCTATCACTTTGGTTCCATTTGCCATGGTTAATCTCCTCTTCTCATCCAGTAGTTTCTCAGCAGGTATCAGTTATGCATGGACCAGAGTTAGGTGGGAGCCAGAGTCCACCTTCATACCTGCACAAGATTCACCATTGAGCTTCCCTGTCACATAGATGTCTTCTCCCGGCTCATCGTTGTGCACCAACATGGCCTTGTTGGGGTACTCGGATCTCTTATGATATTTCTGGTTACAACCATGAATTGTGTCATACTTTTTTTATTAATTATCTGACATAGGATTGTTGGAGTATGACTTGACTGACTTGTTCTGACCCTGCTGCTGCCTGATAGAGCTACCAGTTGGTTGTATCTGCTCCACACCACCTCTTCCAGAGTGCCTTTTCAAAGTTTTCCTCTGTGAGACACTCCACTTACCACTTCTGTAGAACTGCTGTTCCTTGGTGAATGATTCAACAATCCTTGCAGCCATCTTTGGAGTTTGTGGCTTCGACCTTCTGACTTGGAATGCCACCTAGAGTGGAATTATGCTTAAAAAAATGAACCAGAGCAAGCTGATTTCGGATCTGCTCCTTTGTCTGGCAATCCTGAAGGTATCTTGCAGTCACCATGTTTACATGTACTGACATGTTGGGGTATTATTCCCCAGACTTGGACTGAAGAGTCCAGTTCCCTACGCAACTGTCTGCCCCTCTGCTTTCAGCAAGGCTTCCTTCAGTTTACCGTAATTGCTGACATCTTCATCTCTAACAACTGTCTGGAACACCACCAGTGCTTTTCCCGTCAGTAGTGCCGCCAGGCGATAAGCCAACTCCATTTCTGGAATGTGATAAGCAGTTATACGGCATTCAAATTTATACAGATAGACATCGGGCTCATCCTTATCCATCCAGTTGTTCATGGAGGTATTTTTGATCAATCTTCTTGCTTTTTGATATCATTCCTCCACCGTTGTTGTTTCCAGGCATTTCAGGTGTTCACACTCCAGTCGCTCGTTTTCTGCCTGGTGTTGCTCCAGTCTCTCCAGTCGTTCTTGATCTACCTGATCTTGGAGTCACTGTTCCCTTTCCAGCATGAATTTCTGAAGCTGCAGGATCTGCTAGAACATCTCCTGTGACTGGATCAGTGACCGGGATCTGGTAGACATCCCCATTCTAACTCGCTCAGTCTATGTTTCACCATCTGAATAGTCCAATATCTCATCGGTAGAGGCTTCCGGCAGTTCCTGGCACCTCCCACTTCTTTACCATGCTTACTCATGATGAGGACAGAGAAAGAACAGAATACAGAATGTAATGTAAATGAGTTAGACTTACACTGGGTCTTGTCCACGAGCTCCTCCACCAATACACTGGAATTCTCCTGACAACAAGCCAACTCTAGCTAAAATGCTCAGCTATTCAACAACCTCTTCCCTGCTAGACAAGCAGTTAGTAGCTAGAATAATTGATGAAGGTCTAGCACCGCTGCCACCAAATGTTAGGTTCTATCTCTAATATTCATGAGTTTCTACCTAATCTCTCTCTGCTGCCACCAGATATCTAAACTACTACCACTCACTGATAAGGTTATAGTGTTATAGTTTAAAATCGATAAAACAATCACGCAGAGTGAAATATATCCAGGGTGAGCAAGTCTAAAAATCTCCTATGGTGGACAGCCTTCTGCTATTATAGCGCAGCTCCCCACCTTACAAAACAAAAAAGGGAATACAACACAACAGACCAATGACATGTTCACTCAGCTAATGACCAAATAAGGAAAAGACAATCAGACCAATGAAATAACTACTTGAACACAAAACTTACATGGGAAAATATGAAAACACATCAGACCAATGCAAGAACTACATGTACACACAACTTCACAAAACATACATGACCAAATCAGCAAACACAACAGACCAATGAAATAGCTATGATGCTAACTCCAGTTGTCAGACATTAGTCTTGACACGTGCGATATGAACTAGATAGAATTGATTATGATTGGGTTATATAGTGATCAGAGAGTACCTTATATAATGTGACTCTCCTATGCTTCCACTTGAAAGGGCAAACTACCCTAGGAAATAGTTGGCATTCACTTGATTGGACCAATCAATACAACTGCTGTTAGTCACAAATATGTTCTAACTTGAACCTGCTTGTTCTGCAAATGAGTTGAGGCTGAACCAATCATGGACTAGTCTGCCATTTGAAACATTTTAGAGGCCAAACTAGTTTAATCTCAGAGTTATAACTATATAGGGCAGCATACTGCTTGTTCATTGCCATGTACCTGTACTATAATTATCTGCCTCAACTGTAATATTAAGTGGAATTAAAGTTTTTTTCAGGTAAAAAAGTTATCATACAAAGCAAATATTTTAGGGTGAATCCTTCATTCAAATCTCACAAGAAAATTTTATAGATCGCACTCTGCTGTCCATTAAGTAAACAATTATCCTCCAACTCCCCTCACCCTCCTCAACTCATAATGCAAGATAGTATAGAGTTACATTTACCATCCTGTGCCTGTATAAATGTTGTTTATTATTTGGTGTCACTGTACAATTTCCATTTTACAGGTATTGAGACTATGTATAATCATTAACTTGCAGCCAATTGGAACCATGCCTGAATGAATGAAAAATGCAGAACTACGATATTTAATGAATTCATCCATAAAATACCATGATCAGACTCGCTTCCTATGGTTAAAAGTTAAGTAATGCCTCAAAGTAGAGATATGGAGGAAGTTGAATTAAACAAACATTTGAGTTCTGATAGTAGAGCCATATTAGCTGCTCTCAGTGGTCATCCTTCTGGCAATGCTATGTGACATTATTGTATTTATAAACACCATAAAAATGCACTGAAAGATTACTCAGCGCAATAAAAAAATGAATTAACGGCATGAATTTACATGGCTAGCAACAACATCATTTAGGTACAAGTTCATCAGTAGCATATACAAATTTGGACAAGAATTTTGTGACTATGATTAAACTAATAACAAGACCAAAACTCTATATAGCTCTATTCTTGGTATTTCGTGAAATATTTGTTGTGATTATAAGCAAAATCTTCTTGAATATAGAACCAGCTCTTTACTGGCTAGAATTTAGTAGTTAGCATTGTTCAATAGCTGTATATAGCATCCATCATCTGTACACCGTCTCCACAGCCCACAGCACTCATCATCTCCTTGGTTTCTCCATCAGCAGTTGCAGTAATCAGCTCTGGAATAGTTCTTTCACTGAAAAACACATATCCAGCATTGGCCTCCACAAGAGCGATGATATAAGAGGAACCAACTCACTGAACTTAGGTCAGTTCTCTGGTTTCATTTCCCAACACTTCTGTATAACTTGAATACAATAATGGAACACAATGTTGGTATGTATGGTAAGAGAATTGAAAAATTGATCGTCCCAAAAAAGATGTTATATTGTGATGACATTATATTCCAATATATATGCTAAAAGATTTAATGCTAAATTAACCTTCGGTATCAATGGTCTTGATGCTAACACAATTTAATTAAAACGGCCATGATATATATATTTTTTTATTTATTGATTAATCATTATCACTTTAGTATAAAGTAAAACATTTTTCAAAATAAAGTTTTGATTATTTGGATATTTAATTAAGGTTTTGCAAGGGCATCCATTATAGCTACTACACAAAAATACCAAATTCAAAACTAATCTTACTATTATGCCTATTCCCTTAGAGATGGAATATCATGGAGCATCCTGGAAGCCTAGGGTGATCAAGCAGCAAATGAAATTACCAATTTTTCTGCTAGTCTAGGGAGGAGCCAGGCAGGGCAAATGAAGAATATTTCACACCACATCATCTAAAAATCACCCTCCTAATTTGAATTATACATTATACTCTTTATGACATCATAATCTAATGCAATTGTTTTAAATATGAAAATAATACAACTGTATTGCAGAAGGTATAACTAGACAAATATTACCATCTCATTTACATATCAACTACATTGGTTTTCTTGGTGGATATCCCATTTCTTAAGCTTTCTAGATCCATCCACTTAAAAGGTAACTTCACACCCTTTACCTGCTGTATGAAGTAGTCCTTCGAAGGATCGAATGATTTGGAAAGACTAAAATCAGACACTTTAACTACCAAGTGCAAGTCAACCCTAGAATATGCCACAGTGAACAGATAACAAGTCATAGCTTACAAAACCAAAGGAAACGAACTGTTTGGGATCAGAGCTAGTGTGGTGCAGTTTCATCAGCAGAAGGTGAAAGACATTCCATTTTTGTGTCAGAATACTGACAATACTAATTATAACTAATAAGAATATCCAAATGAGACTCTAGTTCTATGTTGTCAGGGATTTTCTATGCTTATGCTTTGCTTGTTGAATTACTTTCCTCAAATAATTATTGCTTCTCGATTTTAACATACATAATTATATGATCTTTCTTGCCTTCTGCAGCTACTCACTAACATGACAGATATAACTCAACCGAAACTTTGATCCTGAAGGGTCCTCCATGACAAAGTTTGTGTAGAAATCAGTTGGCATGACATATTTACCCTGGTCTCTTGACATGTATAGATCTTTAGCTCACTGGGGTTCAGAGAACACATGACGATGTTATTGGTTTTTTCATTCCCCATGGGGCCAACGATAACATATTGGGAATCTACCAGAAGCCAGTCATCGCACTTCTCCCTCTTGTTGGCTGGAGGGACAAAATTGTAGGACTTCATTTCCCAACATTATATATTTGCACCAAAAAACATAGCTAATGCGATAATCCCTCATATCCTACCCTCCTCAAGGTGGAAAATCCTACAATGTACATGAAAGTACCTCAGAGTGGATGACTAGATCACATCAGATCAAGACTAAGCAAGACATGCAACAGAATCTCTATAACAATACAAGCATGTAATCTCTGGCATCAATACCCCGACAAATTTCTAAAATGCAATTGCATGAGTAGATGATCACTACTGGTATTAGTTGCCCTGCTGCAATAGTTGAAAGCAACGTGCGTGTGGCTGAGAGGATCCTAGAGACTTTATTGATATAACTATGAGCTTTATCCAATAGTTCACTTCTTCTGATATCACCACATCTTACTGGTATCATTTTAATTTCTTTACTAGTGTAACGTCACTAACTCACATAAATACTAGCATTCTATTAAAAAAATTTCATCTCCAGCATCAATTTGAAACCTAAGTAGTGTTTAAATTACCACGATTGAATAAGTCATCATCTATGCAATACTGGATGAACCTATTGTCTTCTTAGAGCAAATTCTTGGTGCCCACATAGGATTACTGTTGCTGGGATAGGTCAAGATTTTAAATAATTTTTGTTACAAGAGTGGGTCGAATATAACTGAGTTACTTCTCTATAGGCAATACCGAATACACCTTCAGCACATAAGGTTAATGCATTTGAACACCTCAAGATGAGATATGTGCTTTTCAGAAGTAAAATGGTTTTTCAGCATTTATGTTACCTTTTTCAAGTTCATAAAAGGACAGTTTACAAGCACTCGCAATTCAGAGACCGATAGTCAATATTGGTAAAGTTCCGACTGAATTTACAACATCCACCATCGTCACTCTCAGAATACACAAGACCATTGTATTTATCTAATCATGCACCTTTAAAGTTCCTCGACGATCACAATAATGGTGTGCCAGATATTTATAGCTCTTACTAGGAACAAAGCAATGCTTCATGAAGTAGCACTTTTCATATTCTGTTGAACTTGTTTGAGCTTTCGACTTCACAATCTTGCCAAAATTACCTGGTGGTTTCTCCTGATGAACCACAGGCACTGATGGAGGGGGCCACTGATTTAGCGTCACCCATTTCAGCATTTGAGAAGGATTCTGGAATTACCACAGTGGTTGAATTGTCAGAATGTTCAGTGGAATTTGAAGTATCAACGAGACTGTCATGGATTGATATATACAATTCTATGATAAACTTTTATTATCTCATCAGCAGCTCAATTTACTCAATCGCTTGGTGCTGGAAGAAATCTCTAGTAAATTCATACACATAAAACTTTTCTGGAAGCTGGTGGTTGATTACTTAATCTCCTTGCCATGACAGAATCTATGCATCACAGAAAAAGATGAAGCAAGGCAGAAAACTTCAAATCTCAGAGCAGAAAAGATGCAGTAGTTGAGCTGAGCGCATACCTCTCATGTAAAATATATCACATGGCTATCTGATAAGATATCTTTCAATCATGATGAAAATGAGATTGAAGTTAAGAAGCTATCAGCATAAAACTAGTGTTCCAGTAATTTCTATACCATTTTGAGAAAATCACCCCCTACCTGGATAGTAGGCTTGCTGTATGTAAGTCTGGCATGAATACTCTGTCCAGCAATAGCAGAACTTCAGGGTGAACACTAGTCTGGCCATGATAAGATGAGTTACCTTAAACTTCTTCATTACTGTTTTTCTTCAGTGCGACACTTCTATTACTTCTTGGAGGGACAGGACTTCACAACTTTCACAAACCACAAGCCACTAACATTTGCCGTCTCTCTTACCACCATAAGTCATTTGCACAAGTTAGAGCCAGGGATAGACTTCACAGCAATGGGGGCAGCTCAGCAAAATGACAAAGTGATGGTAGCATATCACACAGCTGCACCAGGGGTGGCACTACAAGACCTTCAGTTTGGCCCAATGGACACCACTCTCCTCTGCTATGTCTACATGTGGAAACCAAGACCTATCGTCCTGACGACCTTCAGCCAGATGGTTTTTAACCCTCTTCCTACTGAATTACAAACTGTTAATATAACACAAACATGTTTTACTCCAAGAATAACAATAAAATCATCTACACAAACTTTATTCAGATAGTGTAGAAGAATATAAAATTTTCATGGTTTGACCACAAATTTCGCTTTTTGGGGGGGGGGGTGGGACGGGGGCATTTTTTTGTATCGATAACAATAAAAAATCACAATTAAAAAAAAAAATCTATAATTACTAATTGAAATAATGTATGTAGCAAAATAAATAGAATACTCATTAGGTTTTCATGAATATGTCACGGATTTTATCATTTCGTGGATGGTACCACTGGGCAAAGCAATCGCGGTTGTTAGTAAAGCAGAGAAAGACCTTGCACTTCACACATTGCTTGTCTGTAAGCTTGTATTTCTTCTCATACTTAAACATGACACAATACTTCCTTTTGTCCACATGTGTCAGTCTGTGCTGAGCTCTAACAGATGACCTAGGTGGTCGGCCCACAGATGGGGATATGGGTGCAGCAGAGGTAGAAGCCTCCAAAAGTTCCATCACTAGCTTGCCAATAGAATTCTTATGGTCATACTTTGTCCTTTGGGATGCAGGAAGGCTTTCTCTCTACATAATAATATATAATTATGCATTGGTTACTGCTATATCAATGGAGTGTTAAAAGAGTGTCTTCCAGTACTTGTGGCTCTGGCGCCTTGTTTGAAAGTATTGGAGGAGCCGATCTGAAAGATCAACTCTTCCCATTTGCTTGTGGTAATAGTAGGTGCATCAGGAATAGATATCATGTGGTGCTCCACAATGTGTCAGAGGCCCAGGCTCTGACTAGAGAAGACACTAATGATTGTGGGAAAGTGTTTGTGGACAAGAGGCTGATGAGTGCATGCTGTGCAGAGATCAAGGACCACAAGCTGACGGAAGTGGCTTGAATGGATTGATTGGCCAGAGGACTACACAACCGCAAGACAGTCGGGAGGATGGTGACAATGAGAGCTTGCAGGATTCATTGGGAGAAGCTGATTGGTCTACACCACCACTGTAGACATCAGAGCAGCTCTCCAATGAGTCCTTAGATGGTCATCAAGAAGAACACCGTACTCTCTTCATGACGAGCAGTGATGAAACAGCTGGAGGAATATAAAAGGAACTGGACTGTTATTGTTAGAGAGATTTTTTTAGTTGAGTATTGAACTGAGATCTTAGATTCTTGTGTATTGTTATATTGTCAAGGCGGCACACCATCTCGTTTGTGCCATTATATTGTTCTACTCTAAAACTCACTGAACCAGCTAAGGCTGGTCACTTTCAGTGAAGGGACTGAGAGTAGGGTCTTACTAGTGGGCATAGACAGACTTGGGCATAAGAGCTGCCTCTCCCCAACTTGTTCAGCTAAGGAGCTGGGTTGGCATAGGAGCGGCATGCTCACACAATGCCTGCTGATGTCTTCACTCTTCTCTTGACATTGTAGTTTGTATTTTCCAAGTGAACTGTTGATGCCACACATACAACCTTTGTGTCTTTCTATAGTGTGAAAACGGGGACTCCATCCCGGAACCACATCCCATATCCTCTCTCATACACTGGACGTTACATCTTTACCTTCTGATTTTCAGAGCAGCCGGACATCCCCGGCGAGTAGGGTCCATGGTCCCCACATTGCCAAATCCCTGGTTGACCAACTATTTTGAAAAGTATGGGGGATGAATAGAAATTGTCCATGTAGACTTACTTCTGCAGTCCTTCTACCATCTGTATGACTACATCATAACTCAAACATTAGCACTCACTCTCTCTCCATCTTTCCCACGGTATACTGAAAATTCAATGTGTAAACATTCAATGAGTCACACAAAACCCACAGCTTGAAACCCCACTTTGTTGGTTTCATTCTGACATACTGCTTGCATGTGAACTGTACTTTGTTTTTAACATCTGCTCATCAACAGATACATGCTGGTGCAGATGGTAGAATTTCTTACAATAACTCTTATACTGTCAAGAAGAACACAAATTTTGTAAAGATGCTCAGTTTGATCAATGTTAGTTAGGTCAATATCGAGGATGTAAAGAAAAGTTAGAATGGCAGAGACAATGTCCCTGCTGATTGGAATTGACATAATAAACTGAGATGACAAAAGAGGGTCTGTGGACAGTAAGAGAAATAGTCATCCTGTGGATGAAGGCCCATATATAGTATAATTGACAAAAACATGTAGAAATGTATTCGATTCAATCCATCTTGAGGGTATAACAGTTATATGTATAGGGATATTTATCCTTGTAGAGCTCAGCATAACTATTGGAGTTCATACAAATGGTGTTGATAATTTCATGGTCAAAGAATAGTAAGAAGTAGTTGAGGGCATACTTATGCCTGAGGGTATATTAGGACCAGGCGTTCGTGATGGTAGAAAAGTTGGATTGGACAGTGTAACCGTATCAACATCACAAAGCTTCTCATACCTGGTTCATCAACTGGCAGCAATCCTTGACCAGGTCTACCACATCTTCCTCGGCCCTTACCACTATTTCTTCCTCCCTACCTCTTCTTCTTCCATGGCTTCTTCCTCCACCCTTCCTCGGTGTATTCCATGTGTCATTCTACAAGAAAAGAAAGTTGTAAATTCATAAAAAGGAACACCTGTTTTGTATATCAAATCTTACCCATGGTCTGTTGAAGAACAAGATGAACTAGACTCACTTCCCATTTCTACACAATTTCCAGAAGTATCACTTCCTTCATCATTTGCAGAAGGATCAGTTCCAGATCTCGCTTCACTCTCTGTCAAATTCAAATTGTTCATTCCCAAATTCAAATCTTGACTAAATGCCTCTGGACCAGAGAGATCAATGACTTAATCTGCAGAAGAGCTATATAGATAAATCTAATGTAGATAAAACCTCATCTGCAGTATACAGGTGAGAATGTCCTGGCAAAGATGTGGCCATGATGGTTGATACTCCACATAACTTGCGCAAATGGTCAAAGCTAGTACCAAGTAGAAGCTTCTGGTTGATCTCCACCAAACTTTAGCATATGGTCAAAGTTAGAACTGAGTAGAAGCTTCTAGAACAATAATCCTAGAATAGCTAGCCAGTTAGTTCAAACTAGAATATACATCATCCTAAGTGCTTGGCCCGATTTGGACCTGACCACTAAGTGCTAGTTTACATAGACCCTACCTTCTAGCTTTCCAACTGTGAGAGGAATTTTTATTTCAATGCATGAGAGGGTCAAAAAAATGGTTATGGGTGATCAAAAATTTTATATGGTGCACATATTTTACACTCCACTTTTTTTCAATATATCTTATATGTTGAAAGATTTTATTTTTATGTACTATGAACTTCCTCTGTGTGTGTAGCAAGTTTCAGGGGGAAATTCCTTGCCAATAAAAATATATATATTTTTTAAATTGATCATGGGCGACCAAAATGTATATGGTGCAGTAGGAAGAGAGTTAGGCCTCTCTAATCCTTAAATTTGAGCGACTCAAAAGCTACTGACTGATAAACATGTTATCCATGAACAAGTTGGCAGCTGGGCACAAACTTGCAAACCTTGTCAAGAGACCAAGGTTCACCGACATGTCAGGGCCCAGATGCAAACTTTCAATATGGCACACCGGTGATTCGACCACATCAATATCGATGTGGTGGACCCACTATCACCATTACAGAGCTACACTCACTTTCTCACAATGGTCAACTCCGCTCAATGGCACAGACACAGAGACATGTGCAAGAGCATTAGTCTCCCATTGGATTGCTTGCTTTGTCATGCCTTCAGACATGATTTGGGATAGGTGCTCATAGTTCACATCTAAATTATGGACATCTCTCGCTAAATTCCTGAGATCAAACTACATCACACAACAGCATACCACCAGGAGGCAATTGACTTGGTAGAGCATTTCCACCAACGCCTGAAGTCTGCCTTAAGAGTACCACTCACCAGTCACAACTGGGTGGATGAACCACCATGTGTTTTATTGGGGATCCAAACAGCCCCAAACAGCAGTTAAACTACTCCTCTGCTGAACTGGTATATGATGCCCCGCTCACAGTTCTGGGCGATTTCATTGCAAAACCACAAGTGAAGCATGACTCAGTGATCATTCTAACACAATCTGTGGCACTCGCTGCAAGTATGTACCCATACCCACCACCTGCCATGGGGACCCTATGACCTCCATCCCAAGAGTGAATATGTCTCCATCCATTGAGACACTCACCATACCTCTCCATTTGAAGCCCATTCCACATTTTGGAGTGGAGTCCAAAGTTATACAGAATTGATTTCAGAGGCAAACTGGACACCATTTCAGTAGGCCCTAGACCACCTTAAGCCAGGGCACCTTGATATCGACCAACCTGTTTGTAAGCGTCCCGCTCCCTACACTCCAGCTGCTTTAGCTTGGCAACGTAGATGAACACTTTGATGCCTAGTCCAAATTAAAACCACGCTATTCTAATTTACCTCTAGACCAACCCAGCCTACAGTATTCCTGTAGCTACAATTTGAGAGCGAGTTAAATAGCTTTAATTATAAACAAGGCACAAACGAGGTGCGCCGCCTTTTAATTGAACAACAATGCAACTACTCTCAGTTCTCAAAAGTCCTAATCACACATAAATCTATCAAAGTTCTTCTCTTTTTCACTCGTCTCTCTCTCTCTCTTCACGTCATCCCTCGTTAGACGTGTCCGCAATCTCTCCCAAAATGACACATGTTTGGTATTCTGGAGTGGCCTTCTGGCATGAGTCTCTGACCAATCAGCATCCTTCTCCTCAGTTGACTTGTCTGAGCCATTTGGCAACCTGTGTGGTTCATCAACGTTCGAGACACTTCCACTGGCCTGTAGATCTGATGACCCGTGTGGTTCTCTCTCAGTCAGGGTCGAGTCTGTGGAGATCCGTGACACTGTTCAGGAAATTAAGCCATGGTGCCAAGGACGTCTACCATCTAAGAAAGCCCTACCAAACACCAATGGTTCCAGGGTGGTCCTATGGAATGAGCCACTTTACTCAAACTTTCTGGCTCTCTACATGAATGGAACTCATTGAACACCTACATAAGTCAAGTGCATGTTGCTGACTTGACTAGGGAACTAGAAAGTTGTAGAACACTTTGATGGATATGTGTGTGCATAGTTAGTCTATAAAATAACTACTGTCATGTTCCATGTTTTTAGTCTCTTCTGTCTAGTGTTGTGATTAACTTTGTTGTAAGGAACTCACTTCACTATAGCATTTAAACAACTAGTAAAACACTTACAACAAAGCACAAATTAAAAATAAGGACTGAGTCTGAGAGAAACAATACATAGTTTCATAAATATGAAAATAGCCACTTGAAACCACACCCTCTTCCTGTCCTGACCATTATGAATGTGTTTAGTCAGCATTTGATATACATAACACCACATATGAGAGAAATATATACCGACATGGTGTGCTAACCTCCAAATTGTCATTCGATAACCAACATTTATAAATTTATTTATACTCTACCACATGTCATGTTCCAGAGTGTGATTAGCTGAGAATTTTCTTCTTCTCCTCAAAGCATACAGCAATGTAAAGAGAAGGGATATTATACCACCAATGATTAACAATACCAATGGTCCTAAGGTTGTCCCAACAAATTAGGATAGAGAGAAGTGCCCCGACTATGATTGGAGGAGTAACTAGAGCAACTCCGAGATAAATTCTTTTCTTATCTTCATCTGGAACAGTTTTTCCATTGCCTTGGTATAGGTATTAATTGACAATTCAACTTTAAAATCCTCTTTGTCATGCCATCAGACAATATTGTAAGTTCTACCAATTTAAATACATCATTTCGTTCAAAAGTAACCTCTACCAAAAACAAAAACAAAATCACATCATGATCACAATTGTAATTATTATGAGGAGAGTTATCCATTTCCATTTTTCTTTATACTATATATAGTAAAATTGTGATGAGACTAACTACTAACTAGCATCAATCAGTGGTATATCCATGAAATACTAGAGTAGTTTACAAATCAACCAATTCTCAAACCAATCCCCCCTTCCCCACCCACACCCCCATCCCTCCTATACACATACACACACATAACTACCCATTAGAAAAACTTAAATATTTCTGGAAACCATGTGACTAGTTAATAATAACATATACTAAGTTATATGGAACATTTTACTTCTACAAGTGCTTCATGCAGTAGGCAATCATCAGCAATGAAGGAAGGTCAGTAAAGTGGAGGGAGTATAGTATATGTGATGGATAATGTGATTAGTGGTGATCATATTGTTGATTTACAGGTAGACAGCACATGTATGATGTCATAAATGATTAGTGAATATATTTGAGTAGGAACCTGCTACTGCATCGGCATTTGAAAATAATTGTTAATAGCATTGTTTTTTGTTAGAGTAGATTATTACTGCTTCATAGACATAGTATTTTTCTTGGATAAATTAGAATGTTTCTCTGTCAATTATGCACACCACTTGGAATTAATAGTTAAAGATCTATTAATTATGGATCACTACTTGATGCCGTAGCTAACATTACTGCCTTCGATTTTGAAAGTTCTGTGCTGTTTTTGTGTTTGACTGAGTTGAATGTATATTTATACCTTGTGAACATATTTTCAACTCACTCGATCACTAAAACATCACAGAAATGTGGCAGCTAGCTAGGTACATGGTACAAAGCACCATTACAAACACTTCTCAAATGCAGCAAGTTATTGACAAGCAATGTATACGGAGAAGGGGATGAGTTGGATTGAAAAGTTTGTATTGCATCACATGGCCTATGTGATGGAGATAGTTACTCCCTATATTGGCTGGTCCAACTATTTTTTAAATTTTATTAGCCAGTTATGTCTCCAGTTGTTTCTGACAAAACCACTCTGACAAATCTTGATTGTACACTCTTGAATCAGAGATTCACCAGCAACCTCTAAGAGATGCTGCATGGGTATTTTGCATGGAGTTGCAGGACAGCTTTAAATGTGTAATGTCCATTCACAATATGTCACTAGGGCTTTGCATTCCATCTCTTCCAGTGACTCATGACTTCGAGCTATTTATAATATCCGTCGCATCGCAGATTTGTTTCAAACCATTGAAAGATGATTAGAGATGCTAAGACATAGGTATAACAATGAGGTTAGGCAATGTTACTATGAAAAATATTTTCTTATGCTCTTTCTAGGCCATATATAATATAATTATAAGACTTATTGAATACACCCTATATACTAGGGAAATTTGTCATTGTCATAATCAATTTTTCTCTCGTAAATTGATTCCTTACGTAAAGGATTTTTTGGCAGTAACACGTAAAGCATACCAAATTGAGTATAACAATGCAAAGGTTCGAAAAAAACTAGACGTGATGAAATTCCGATGTTCACATTATCACAAAACTATATAATGTAGATATTAACATATAGTTAAAGGGTCCTGAAATATACATTGGTTGTTTCTTTTTGGAATCAAAATATAACAGCTACCGGTATATAGCAGGTTTGTGCAAGTCATAGGGTCTCATTCCTGATGAGATGTGTTGATGCAGAAGTAAATTCATCGTAGATTGGCATTATCAATGGCTTACAGGGTGTGGTCCTGGTTGTCCTTCCACACAGGATCCTGAAAGCGATGAGGGTCTGTCTGTGGAAAGCTCTTAGGTGTGTTGATGGTGATGTGTTATGTCAGGGTGCTTGTAGTATTTCTGGTAGATGTGTAATATCTCGAAATAGAGCATGTGCAGCCGGCCTTGAACTTATTGCCTGCATTTTTTCCATATGGTTTTGGAAATAGGCACTCAAGGGGAGTGGGAGAGGAGCTTCACCACAAATTTACATTCTACCATCCAATTAAGTATATACTCAGTCAAAGTTAAAACCTTGCTCTACCACAATGGCTCATGCTAAACCTTGAAGTCAATGATCAGAAAATCGAGCCTCTCTGTTGTGGCTTTACTGTATGCTTTGATGAGGTTCTCAAGGGATGCCATCTGCATATCTAACTGCTATTTGTAGGACGTCCCTCTGTTTGTGGCTTCATCAGATGACTTTGTGTAAGTTATAATTGTTAAGTATCAAATAGACCACCACGGTGACATTCTTTGGCCTACCCCCCCCCCCTCCCCCACCGCACTGGGAAGTATTCTTGAATGGGGTCAAAACACTCGTGCTGTTGCGTGAAATGTCATCATTTTTAGTGCCTGATGCCGGTATGCAATGGATGTAACCTTGTCTTATGATTCAAAGGCAAGTAGGTCCAGCATGCCATCACCAATAGTTTACTACCCTGATCTCTCGATGAGGCATAAATTATCTGCTCACTGGGTCAAACTAAAGCATGACTGGTTTCATTAGCCATTTGGTCTTGCTGACCCTGTGGGTCCAAATGGTCAGATCTTGAGCGTCTGACAGAGCTACTAATGACGCTTCACTTGATCGTAAGTTGGAGGATCACAATTGTAGGTTTTATAGGACTACTCTATATATAGAATTGTTTATAACATGATTTCTATCTCCCTTACTGTGGATGATGTAAGCATCTTCTCTATATCATCCTTCATAAGAATGTGCATGCACAAGGACCATATGATGTGCAAGAGTAATAAATAAACCATGTAAATCATATCAAGACAAAGTTTTGACAGCAGCAGGACACACAAAAAATAATGGAACATGCAGAACGCCACTTCAGGTGACTCCACTTGATGATTCCAAAGGACAAAAGCAAATCCTTGATCATTCAGACTACAGTCTCACCCTGGATCTCTTCGTTTGAGTCCGCAAAAACTTGATTATTCATACTCCAGTCACTCAGGATCTCTTACCTTGAGCCTGAAAAAAGTGTATCAAGATACACCAAGCATGTACCTCACCATTTGCAAGACCCAAGTTTTGGTGATGAAGTGAAGGAAGAGTGCATTCATTGGTGCACTTCTAGTTCAATTGGCTTAACGGTCATTGGAAATATCCTCAGATTCTTTCTGGGGGAAGGCTTGCTCCTCCCTGGAATGTAATGTTGGAGAGGTAAAGGTTGTTTTTTTGCCAGGAAGCTGCTTCATCAACTCCAAAAAGGATAACAAGGAACTTGTGCACTGCCTGGTGGACTTCTGCCAACAAGGAATGCTGATCCAATGGGAAGCTTTAAGAAGGTAAGTTTCCGTTATCATTCTACAGGTTTTCCTGGAAGGAGTTAGAATGTATTGTCTCCTCTCAAAGCTTGGCAACCCACTCTTGAGTACATTGACTATCCCCAGGTGTTGTAAAATTGACTCAAGAGAACAATTCAACCAAATTCAGGAGAGATTATGATTGATGTGCAGTTGGTATTATCAAATTTTATTATCTCTTCTTTCTCAGCAAATTGCAATATATATTCTGCTCTATCATTTGGTCCTTGGCACATTCTACACAATGATTGGATCGTGTGAGAGTTTGCATAAATTTTCAATACCTCTATTTATTCATAATACCAGAATCCACGAGGGATAGAATACAGCACTTGTTTGTAAAGGTGTTGATATTTTTAGGTGTTGTACCCATGGGGTAGTGTGCTGTTCAAGAGATACCTCAAGGAGATGTGTACAAATACCATTTGTTTTTTAGCCTCACACTTCACAATGACCATGTTGTGCAACAGTACCCAGATTTGTGTAGACCAATCGCTTTTTCCAAAATGTGT
This sequence comes from Cladorhizidae sp. MBARI D1340-BT2, assembly GCA_028752905.1. Lineage (NCBI taxonomy): Eukaryota > Metazoa > Porifera > Demospongiae > Poecilosclerida > Cladorhizidae > Cladorhizidae sp. MBARI D1340-BT2. The sequence goes on from JAQNBH010000010.1 coordinate 6,973,000, forward strand.
ATAGACATGTCAACTATCTACTGCATACAATTAATTTCTCAGTAATGCATTAGTTCGACCATCATATTACCTCCATCAGTCTGCACAGATTTCTGGAATGCTGCAGCAGGGTCTGTGGTGAAAGAGTTTTTAAGCTCATCACTTTCAATGAAGCACTGCTTAGGAGACTTCTTTAGTTGGTTTAGTGTCTTGAGGTAGAGGCTCCTATTACAGATTCAACATAATTATATTGGAAAGTCGAAGGACTATCTAAAACAATTGTAAGGCAGGATTAGGAGTCACTATGAATACCTACAACTTTCTAGAAAAGTAAGCAGTCTGGTGGTTCTATCTCCTTACTCCAAGATCCATACCTCATTCCTGATTTGATATTGAAATTCTACTGAGTTGCCACAGGTAAATTTGTTGCTTTTACCCCACAAGTTAGAGATTCACCCACAAGTATGGTTTGACAGTTGCAGATTGTGGCAGAACCAATCGCAAAAATCTCTGACAAAGTGGTATGGGAATTCGAAAATAATTATTCCCGTGAGCTGCTCTTCTGGCCACATCTGTTACAGGTCAATCCTGGTTGTGTGTTCAAAACAACCATGCAAAAGCTTCCCTCCAGATGTGACATTCAGATTCATCTCTGTGAGTGGGCCTTACCAGTGACCAGAGTAGTATCATGGAGCAATAGATATTAAGTGGATTTTTGTTAGGATGGTAGTGGAATTCAACGAGATGCCGTCCATGCTGTTAGGGCTTGTAAAATTCTAGATAATGTGCCTGATCAACTATAAGCATAAATAAACAGATGCTACACTGTTGGGTCTTGTAACAAGTTAATCAAGAGAACTGTATTATTAATGATTCATTGGAAGCATTTATCTGTGGCAAGGTTTCAACATTTCCATGTATCCACAGATTTTATAAAAATCAAAGGTTTGAGGGAGGAGGCACAAGCCATATATTTGATAAACTTTGCCTGGGGGCATGTCCCTTTGTAACAGTCATGTAGATCTCTGCCCAGATGATGGATTCACACCCATGGTCTTGGTTTTTCAGCACCATCTGCAAGATATATGCTGTACATTTAAGGATCAGGCGAACAAAATCCATGAAGGACGGATATGCATGCAACATTCATCTTTCATCTTCCCTAGCACTTTCTTATTGATAATGTTGTTTGTGGAGCTGATCGTCCTTGTTGGGTATTTGCTAATGTCATACAGTTCCAGGGACCAATGTTGTGCTTATGCCTTCGGTATGAATCTCCAGAACCCACAAGCCAGGATCAGTGTAGATGACTTGTTCCTGCTCTCCATACCTAGCTTGAAACTATTGTAACATGTCGTACAGTATTTGTTAGGAGAGAATGAGGATGCTCACCCCATGTTAACCAGGTTGGTACAGCAGCAACATGGTCTTATGCACGTGGATAGTGCTGGGGTTATCGTCAAAGAAGGTACTTCGAAAGGGTGGGATTTGTGATGAACTGATACAGCTTGCCTTCTACACTTGAGTGCACCAGTTTTACCTTTATGTACTTTTGCAGGTTCTCCATTGTTTTTTCAATGATGACTTTGTTCATCAAGCCCTGCTTAAATTTTATCTTGGTATATTTTCAGATCTCTATATTGTTTTGAATCTATTCAAGGATTTTGATTCAACCCACAGGTGCAGTGAATTTTATGACATCCATGCCCTGTTATGAGCACAGCTAGAGCATACTAACATACCTGGCCTTGTCACAAAGATTTGGGACTTCTCCACTTTTAAGAAAATCCCCATCAAATCCTTGGGGTAGACACAGACTGACAGTCACAATTTTGAGGAATTTTTGTGTAAGTGTATATAGGTTGCACACATATGCAATTTCTTCACACATTGGAGGTCCCCTTCAGGTTAGCAGCTTGTCTTTGCATCTGGCATATGGTGGTAAACTTTTCCAGAATCTCTTCCAGATCTTCCACAACATGATGACCACACCTGGCTGTGGGCAGATACATTGATAAGGTTCCACTGTAGAGGTTGTTCATGCCAATTTACACAATGTGAGTAATGTTGTTCTCACTACCTCATCCATAGGTGGAGACAAGCGAGAACAGAACAGTTTCCAAGTGGGAACCCCAGTCCTCATCGGAAACAAAATGATGGGTGTGGTCAGATATGTTGGTCAGACTCATTTTGCTATGGGCATTTGGGTTGGGGTTGAAATTGGTGTACCGAAGGGTCGTAATCTCGGGATGGCATCATGAGAAGTTTTGATTGTTGGCCTTTGCAAACCACTTGGAGACCATGGTAATACAATCATTCATGCCAACCCCATGAACAGATACATACACATTTGTGAACCGGCTCATCTCCCGACAGTCATCAGGCCCGTACACAGACTTTTGAAAAGGGGGGTGCACAATTTGGTATGTGATTCAAGAAATCGTGTTGCAGGGGTCTAGGGGTATGTTTCCCAGGCTGTATTTTAGGTGCTCTGAGAGTCAATTTGTTCCTCAAATAATTAATCATTACCACAAAAAAACAATATCTCAAATGGTTAATAATATCATCATGTCACTCAAATAGCAAGTTAGCCTTCTGTAATTTTCGAGGGTGCTTCTGCAGAAAAAACTTGCAAATGTTATCTATCTTATCGTGGTTTCATAGTTCATCACTTAAAGTTTCAGGACGATCTTTTTCTGCAACAAGCAACCACTTTGACTTCCACCGACAGAGTTCTTCATCGATTATATTTGGATTGGGAAGGTCATCAGAGTAGAAATCAATTGCCTCTTTAATATCACTGAAAGAAGAATTTGCATTGATGTTTGCAGGTAAAAGCCCTTGAAGGGAAGCTGCTCGCTTACTGTGAGCTGTAAATCTCGAACAAATCTCAGTTATTAGATGGTCAAGGAATGGAATTGCAATAAAATACTCTTCAACTGATGTAAATTGTGGGTTTGAATGATGTTGCTGCCGTTGACTTATACAAGGCATTGATACAGATATGCCAGATTGTTCTGCAATTCTACTGCTGTGGTCACAAATACGCTTGGAATAGCTGTCAATATCTTCCCTCACTATCTTCAACTCCTCACAGCATTGCATGACTGTGGATACACCAGAAACTATATCTTGTTTCTCCCCCCCTGAATTTTAACAACTGCTTCTTTCAGGTAAATTAAGGAACGATAGATCGTTACCATTGAGTAAAGAAACTCAAAAGATTCCAAGGTTTTCATATGGGCAAGTGCATTCTTTTTATCTTCTGGTGACCACCGATCATTAAACAGAGGAAAATCAATGTCCCCATAAAGCATCACTTCACATACATGGAGGATGAGCTAAGGAGAAGCACTCCCAAACATCTATGTTCTCAACCCATCTGGTTATGCAGACATTAAGAAGAGGGGCTCGACTTGACCTGTGTGTGTTTCATGCCACAATTGCCCTTCTCTTTTGGGAGAATGCTTTATCCAAAGGACGAGACTCTTAATTTGATCTATACAATTTCTGATGGGTGGAACAGAGCAAGAACTCACAGTAGCCAGATTGAGTGAATGACTGGCACAGTGAGTGTAAAGTGCTTTGGGTTGCTTTTCGAGTATTCTAGCTTGAATACCAGCTTTTGTTCCGCTCATTATAGATGCACTATCATAATCCTGGCCACCCAAACTACTCAAAGACAACCCAAGATTGTCCAAGGATGTTATGATTGCATCAGCAATGTCAACTGCCCTAACCCTCTCTAATTTTACAAATGCAATAAATTCTTCACGAATATTACATTCACTATCAACGAACCGCAAACAAATGGGCAAATGCTCAACATTGTGACAACTCACTTCATCTGCTAGCACAGAAAAAAATTGGGCAGTCTTCACCTCAGCAACAATACCAGATAGAATCATATCAAAGCCAATAACATTAATAATGTCGTTCTGCGATCTTGGCGATATGTAAGTTGCATTTCTAGCTATTGGATTGGTGAGATGCTTATATAAAATTTTATCAGTCTCAGCACAATCTTTAAGCAAACCTAGAAAATTTCCTGGATTCGTACTTAGGCAAACATCTTCTCTATCACCTCGAAAAGGAAGCCCCTGCTTAGCTAGAAACAGTATGGCACGAACAATTTGACGTATAATATGTTTGTTCTCATTCATTCGTATCTGAAGAGCACTATTTGCCATCACATCAATATGGGTAGAAGGATTATCAATTGTGCCTTTCAAAACATCAGCATCTTCACAATGATATTGAAGTGAAGAGTGGTTACTTAAATCATTACTAATTTTTGCCCAATTAGAGTAAGGTTTATTCACAAGATAACCTTTATCCCTTCTATTAATACTAGAAAGAAGAAGTGAACATGGTCCACAAAATACAGCATCCAACTTTGGGCTATACAACAGCCAGGGATATTTTTTCAGCCAAGAAATTTTAAACTTTCGGTTTTTACCACGAAATTGTGTACATGGCTAGGTGGGTTTATATGATGATAAAGTAAAAAATACTTTTCATCAATAGAAAGACTACTAACTGTGCAAATTACAAATAATGTGTCTATAGGATCCAAGAAGGTCCCAATATCATCAAAAGGGGGTGGTTCAAGACCTGATGAAGACTGCTGACTTGAAATTTGGACGGCAGGTTGACATTCACGTCCACATTCAACATTATCACTATCACTTGATGATGGAAGAATCGTTGGTAGAGAAGGGCTTCTTGGAGCTTCATTCTGGGTGCTTGAACTGGGGAGTCCTAAAGTTACAGTAAAATATCAAATCACAATTGTAGCTAGAGCCTAACCATTGTTTGACTTACCTCCTTCATCACAGGCAATTCTTTTGTTAAAAAAGGACCGGAGATTGATGCTGTCTTTTCATAACTTTATTCCAAGGGAAACTTACACTCATAAATTATGCACACCGGGTGAGTGCAGTCCAAAGTACAACATAACAGGAAATAATTAAAGTTTTCTGGTGAAGGTGTTGATCAATCTGAATAGCCATTTGGTTAGTTGATGATTGGAATGAAGCAGGGTTTATGGTTTTATGTATAACGGAAGTTGAACTGATGATTAACAATAAAAATGTCAGCTAGCTATTTCATGCATACATGCATACATACATATATACATGTACACCAAGTACTGTCATGAATATAATTATTTTGAAAGGGGGGTGCCTGTGCACCCCCGGGCACCCCCCCCCTGTGTACGGGCATGGTCATGACCAGAATAAAAGTGCACCACATCTAGACCATAGACCTTCAGAAAAGTATTCTGGAATTTTACAAATATGTCATCCAAGTGCAGAATATTCATGCAGAGGTAGAGGTCATGATGGTCCTCCCACTTAAAATGCATGAACACCTTCTCCACATGCTTATGGTCCTCATTCTTGACATGGTCGTGTGCCCTAAACAGTTTACAATTACCTACGAATTCTTTTCTCCAATCAGAATGAAGTGGGTGTGTCTTTGGCTGGTTAGGGAAAGCAACCATGGTTGGAATGGGAGGCCGCAGGAAAACTGCAAAAATATCTCTACCAAAATTTATCGTTGATTTGATTACAATAACCTTCTCAGTAATCAACTTGAAATTGTAATCTCGATGTTTAGCCTTCATCAGGATTAATGAGACACTAAAACTCGCATGAACCTGCTATATACTTATATTTTGATTCAAAAAAGAAACCAACAAGGATATCCAATGTACATTTCAGGACACTTCACCTATATAATTATTAACTCTAGATTAAAAAACATTATTATAATATTTGTCTGCCTTATATAGTTTTGTGATAATGCGAACATAGGCGTTTCATCACGTCTAGTGTTTTGCTTGAGTGCACTCGATATCTATTCTTCCTTTGTTTGCAATGCATTACTACAACAAATTCTTTACGCAAGGAAACAATTTATGAGAGAAAAATTGATTATGGCAATGATACATTTTCCTAGTATATAGGGTGTATCCCATAAGTCCTATATATTATGGCCTGGAAAGAGTGTAAGCATTTTTTTTCATAGTAACGTTTCCGGACCTCATTGTTATAACTATAGCTATATGTCTTAGCATCTCTAATCACCTATCAATGGTTTGAAACAAAGGAATGTGCTGCAATGCGATGGATATTATGAACAGCTCGAAGTCATGCAAAGGCATGGGAAGAGATGGGATGCAAAGGCCTCGTGACATGTTGTGAACAGACTTTACAGACTTAAAGCTGTCCCACAACTCCATGCAAAACACACCCATGCAGCATCTGTTAGAGGTTGCTGGGGAATATCTGATTCAAGAGTGTACAATCATGATTTAGATTGGTTTTGTCAGAAACAACTGGAGACATAGCTGGCTACATCTCTAATAATTGATTGTTCCAGCAAATATAGGGAGTGACTATCTCCATTACATAGATCATGTGATGCAATACAAACTTTTCTATCCAACTCATCCCCTCCCCGTATACATTGCTTGTCAATAACTTGCTACATTTGAGAAGTGTTTTTAATGGTGATTTGTACAATGTGATGTTTTAGTGATCGAGTGAGTTGAAAGTATATTCACAAGGCATAAATATACATTCAACTCGGTTAAACACAAAAACAATGCAGAACTTTTCAAAACCATTAAACTCAAAGGCAGTAAACATAGTTATGGCATCAAGTGGTGATCCATAATTAATAGACCTTTAACTATTAATTAATATAATGTATTCCAGGTGGTGTACTTTCTACTTTACCAAAGAAAAATGCTATTATCTATGCAACAGTGAAAACCTCCATATTGTCTAATCTAACAACAACAAAAAATCATTAATTCTTTTCAAATGCCGATGCAGCAGCAGGTTCCTACTCAAATATATTCACTAATCATTCATTACATCATACATGTGCTGTCTACCTGTGAATCAACAATATGATCACCACTAATCACATTATCCATCACATATACTATACTCCCTCCACTCCACTGACCTTACTTCATTGCTGATGATTGCCTACTGCATGAAGCACCTGTAGAAGTAAAATGTTCCATATAACTTACTATATGTTATTATTAACTAATCACATGGTTTCCAGAAATATTTAAATTTTTCTGCTGGGTAGGTGTGTGTGTGTGTGTGTTTGTGTAAACAGGGATAGGGGAGGGGTGGGTGGGTTTGGTTCATCTTTGACCAATAAGGGGTCCTTGTGTTCTAACTTTTCACAAATCCTTTGTCCAGTTGATTATGGAAGGCAAGATACCGCAGGCCATTCACTATTTTAATAAGTGCTGCATGCCCACACTGCTCTGAGAAAGATGATCGGTTGCATTATGCCCATCCCAGTAAACTGCACCCTCCAAGAGCTCTCTCTAAAGATTGTGGCAAATACAAATATGTGGAGTGATGGAGAGGGTCGGGTTATATCATGGCAATGCAGCTAGGGTGGGCACAAGAAGGGCCCAGAAACTGCTTAGTCTATTCTTCTATTTCTTTACTGCTCATGATGATAAGATCATCAGTTCATCAGAGCAAATACAACACTAGAATCCTCTGTTTCTCTTCTGCCTTTCTAACAACAAGTTTTCCATCACGATGAAGTTGAATGGTTCCTGCAGAGTAGTGCCTGATTGATATTATACATAGTGGCAAGTTTAAGAAATCTAATAGTGCTTGATTTGGAATTTATAAAGTGTGATATGGGTGGATCAAGAGGAAGGCCAAATGGAGGACAGAGAGTGAACTGTGTATATCAGAAGCATTACTTTTGTGTTTCATGTTAATTACACTTGATGACCAAAAAGGCAATGCCATCACATTTTGTTGGAAATTTCATACACCAGCCACTCCTTTGTTGACCGTAGCTTTACATTGCTCGCTTAGTGCACAGTACAGAATGTGTGAATGCTACTGGCTGGATTATGGCTGTTCCCAGAAAACAACTAGCTGCTATCCTATTTGTTGCTAAGTAGCTAAATACATATGGCTGTTGTTATACTTCAAAAGTAGTCAATGGCAATAGCAATACACGTATATTACTTGTTATTCTGATCAGTCACAATAACACTCAATTTTATTGCCGACCTTGTTTGCTCTCCCAGTACAAGTTGAAAGTTGTATACTTATGTAGGCCTTTCAAGACCACTTTAAACTATCTGATTATTTCCCATATGACTAGGTATAAAATATCTAAGACCAGTTTCATTGATGTGCACTGATCTACTTTCACTTGGCATGCATTCATATTCAAGCAAACCCTATCCTTATTACTGGACACTCTGCCAAACTTTTGTTTAAATGCCTCTACAGTGTACAAACTAAGCTACATCTAATCAAGATCACTTTCAACCTCATCATAAATTCCCCTCTGCATAATATATGATACAAGTATTTTTGATGCGTATTGATCAACTTTCACTTCTCATGCATCCATAAAGAAAACAAGCCCATTCCTTATAAAATAGTCGACATTTGGTGTATTTAATCCACACTTGTGTTTCAAAGCCCATCCAGGCTATATCCAAGAAAACTTCAGACGATCTTTAGAAACACATCTGTAGCTGGACTTCGTGATTTCACATAACTTTACGATGTCCCGGGTGGTCTTATCGATGCTGGTTCTCCTTATCATGTCCACTTTTGTGCATCCCATAGAGGAAAACCGTTTAGGTGTGCTTGTATGCACAACAGCTATGGATAGCAACTTGTTACATCCAAATTATTCGATGCCTACTGGATTGGATGCTGGATATTTGAACTCCTTTGCAGAGTTTGTTGAAAGTCACAATTATTTTGATGGAACTTGGCCATCTAAAGGAATCGATCTATTTAAGATTAGTAATGGTTATGCTGATTTTGAAATATTTTCATTGAAGTCCTCCATCATAATTGCTAATTGTTATGTGGCATTTATCAGTTTCTTCAAATGGACTCAACTGACAATTATTGCAGATTTTTCTATGCCCTTCTACCTTCACACTGCTGAGGAGTTTTATAGAATGTCATCTGACACTTCATACTTCAACTTTGTACAATTGCAAGATCGTGATTCTGATATTCTCAAAACACTAAACATGCTAGAGACCAGCAGGACTGGCATCATTTTGCTTTCTCTGCGACCAACCCTTGTGCAGAAGTTACTCTGTGCCAGACATGCTATTAACTTGACTTGGCCAAATCTGTGGATCACACACAGCATCCATTTCCATCAATATTTAAAGAATTGCAGTGAGAATGTTGTTGTGTTCCAGCTGAAGCATGCTGTGGAGTTTCTCGCGAGAGAAAATCTTGAAGAACTACATTTCAGGTTTGTTCGAGCAGTAATCATTCCAAATGTTTCAAGTATTATCAGAATGAATGAGAGATCTTGTTACCTTTTGATTCTGATGAATAAAAATATTCCAGTGATTGACATTTATCAGGTGGTTGAACAGCAGCAGATATATCTGACTAACTACAGCACTCTAAATGGCCTTGGTCATTTCACTCTCAGTGGCAAAGTCCCCTCTGATAAACATATTCTTCAATCTGCACCGATCACCTTCATTACCCTCTGTTACATCAACATAGGAGTGGGCTTTATTTTGATCACCATCACAATGTTACTGTACATTTTCTTCAAGAACGAGCCCTCAATTAAAGCCTCGGGAGTTTCAATAAGCATTCTGATATTCATAGGCTGCTATTTGCTGATCATCTACCAGTCTATGCTTAGCATGACACTTCTTCCAGGTTATTACAAGAAAAGTGACTCAGTTAGAAACTCGGTTTGTGCTGTTCGCGTTTGGCTGCATGGTATGGGGTATCCTGCCGCACTGATTCTGTCTTCGGTATTAGTGAAGTTGATCCGAATTTATCGCTTGTTCTACAATTTTTCAGATATAAAGAAGTATGAATGTTCTAATTTCTCTCTGGCAGTGTATACGTTACTTTTGATAACCCCATCTTTCTTGATTTGTCTCTTGTGGTCAACTCTGGACCCTTATATCAGCACAGTCACAACCATCACTAAAGATGGCTACTTACATGCTATTGAACAGTGTGAGAGTGGGCATACTAAAGCGTGGCTCGTCGCTCTCCTATTCTACTTGCTGCTGTTGTCCACCTCTGTCATCACTATGGCTACCTTGACGAGAAAGATCAGGTACTCGAACTTTAAGGACACCAAGAAGCTTAATGTTCTGAGTTTTCTCTATGTATTAACTATATGTGTGGCAGTCTTCTACTGGTACATGTTCAGACTGCTAAAGTTGAATTACCTTTATATCCATTCCTGGCTTCAGTTAAGTCATTCTATATTTCTGATGGAATGCCTATTTTTTCTCTTCACACCTAAGCTGATTCCTATAATTAAAAACCGATATATTTTACATAAATAGCATAATGTCATGTCAACTTTGCTCTGTTTTTTGGTTCCTACTGCATCAAACAGTGTAAACTACATACTGTATATATGCATGTGTTTTATTCTTCTTTTGTTTCTACATAGAAATAATTATATATGGCAGTAATTATGATCAAACTAAAAAGGTAGTCCTCACTAATTTTGTATATATTATTTGTATTTTAATACATGCATATTGTATTAAAGACCAAAAAAAACGAGAAAATGAAATATAATATTTTGTTCAGTGTCTGAGACCTGGTGAAGCTACATGAAAGTGGGGCAAGCCTGCTGGGAGGACTGCAGACTTAGAACTGGGATGACGATGAGAATAGCAGTATTTTGGGATATATTTGCTTTACATTTTTATTATGTCTTTCTTTAAGCTAACCTACTCCATTTAATTATAATCCATCACTTGCATGGAAAAAGGGGGTCTGATTAAACTCATTGTTGATCCAGACATGTCTAAGTCATGCCTCCCCTCCAGACACATTACCTAATCACTATACAAGATAAGGCTCTAAATATTCTTGGCATTGCTCTTAAAATCACCAAAAAGATTGCACTATCTCTTGTATATAATTATTACCTCTACAATCTACGATATTGCTGTGTGCTTTCTGTGTCGGGTATAATATAGAGGAAAAATTGAGCTGGGACGCACTTCAAGGATGTCAAAGTGAGTTTAATATTACAGAACGTGGAGTGAAGAATATGAAATTTTTAAGATATGATGAATCCTACCAATATATTGTGAGGTAACTGTACTTGCATGTTGTCTGTTCGGCTCATTGGAGACAGCTTCATATTTGCCTGGGTTCCCTGTGAAATAAAGACTAGGCAAGCATGAGTTGTGCTCCCAGCAAGCCGGACCCAGGGACTTCTGAAATATTGTCCATGTGGTTCGCAACACCGCCACTAGGGCAGGATATTTTTCTTGTCACTCTTTCTGTCTTAAAAGTTATTCACTAATAAAGAACTTGGATTTCAAATTATAAATGTGATGTCCATGATAGATGCTATCATGTGAATTTAGACTCAAGATATCTGCTTGACGCAAATTCGTTCCTTCCACTAAATTTAAATATGCTGACTTTAATATAAAGACCAATCCACCAAATTTAGTTGCCACCAAAAATTCCTATTTGTGATGGTAATTTCACTCTCATATATATTTCCTTACAATGTCTCACAGGACAAAGTATCCCAACTAACATACACACCACATCCTTCCTCCTCCACCTCACCCACATACCACACTGTGAGATATTCATTCCACATCCTTCCTCCTCCACCTCACCCACACACCCCTCCCTTCACCCTGACCATGCAAACAAAGCTCGAGCCAGGGCTGGGTCTAATTTAACCCACTCACCGTCATAAGCGTATATATACGTCCAAACCACATAATTATCGGTGAAAAATCATTAAAAAATCAATCGTTCGGTTGTAAATTAAGATATGAATATAAAAAAATAGCTCAATTCTTGCTCTACGTACGTGCCGAATATAAGAGCCGTACGGGTTCGGTAACTAAGGTAAAGTAAAATTGAAATTGCTGACCGTTCATAAGTTGGAAATGACGGTCAGACTAACTTTAGACCAAGTTCTTTCTAGGATTCAAGACGACGACTACGTCCTATCAGAGGACGAAAGTAGCAGCGAGGAAGGTGAAGTAATCTATTCCTAACTTGGGAAGAGTAGCATTGATCCTGAAATTGTGCTATCGATGGGTGGGAGATACTTTTTGGACAATTTTCTGGCGAGAGCGGTGCCGCTCGATAGTCTGTTTGGGCGGAGGAGAGTCTAGCTGTGACGAAGAAGACTATGCCAGTGAGTTTTGTTTACTTGCTAGCTAAGTAGCTAGCAAGTAAAGCATGTTCTGGATAGAATTGTTTAGCTGTTCTTTCGTCATATATAAATTCATTAGGTCGAGGAGGCAATACTTTTTGTTTATGTTGACATTATTCTTTTTAGGTATGGTGCAACCAACCCCTTCACTGTCACCCTTCCTCAAAGCCACTTCTTGTGGAGTTCTTATTCCTTCGGTTCATACTCATTCAAGGCCTGTTGGTCAGCGTAGTCGCAGAACTAGAGGCAGTAGTAGAGCTAGGAGTAGTCAACTTGGACGTCTGAGTACACGTAGTCAAGTAACTTCCAGTATTCATTTGGATACCTCAATGGCTTATTGTACCAGTCATGTTTGATGATACATACATTGTGTACCAAGTGTTATAAGAGTAAATGAAATGTGAAAATATATATTCCTAGATGGTGTCTATACATTACATTGTGGTAGTGTGTGTAGTGTATAGTGTATGGTAGTGTGGCACAATGATGTCTTCTTGTATGCTGGCCAGTATCTTATCAAGCCTCCTTCACTGTCTGAGTGGCTGAAAACACCTTGATTATATACCATACTAGAGGGGGAAATGAAATAAGGCCATATACGTGTGTGCACGTACATAGATCATATTACTACAATTGTTAATTAGCTGTGAAACCAGAACTCAAAACTTCTAATTAGATTCATGACATTGTGGTTTGTTTCTATGGCAACTGTAGGTTACCACAATGTTGGTCATTATAAGGGCTTTCATGTGAACTATGGTTGCTAAGGACTTTAGTCAACCTTTGCTGAAATAGCATTGCATATGTCTACGCAAGTCAATTTTTTGTAATTTTTCAAAATAAAGTCAACGGTGAAAGGGTTAAGGCTAGCGGCTGGTGGTTAAGAGGAGCATGGGATATCATTAGACTACACTTGGATATGACTAATCGATATAATGATTACAAAATAAAGGTATGCGTATGTAGAGCTAGAGCTAGGTCAGGAAATCGGTAGAGTTAATACACACTATAGACAAGGTAAAATTTTCATATAGAAGGGTACGACTATCACGGGGATGAAAATCTTGTCAGACTCTGGCCATTAGAGTACAAATTGCATTTGGTTCTGTAGAGTATTGTAGTTTGGCTTCTGTCATGGTGCAGACTGATCTAGCAGGTCTTCTTGTAGATATAACAATGGATGCACTTAGATGGGTTGACCTCTACAGCATTAACACCCTCAGATGACCTAATGGCATATGCAGAACTGAAGATGACCTAAAACATAATAGAGTAGTCAGAACCATTCATCTTTAATGCTCAACAATATCCAATGTGCAGTAATTAATTGCCTTTATATTTTCTTACAATTAAATTATGGATGCACTCAGATGGGTTGGACCACTACAGCATTAGCACCCCTGAATGACCTAGCTACATGTGTAATGGTGCATTAAAATGATTAAATAGAGGTCACTCATATTTGGGTAACCTGCAAACTGTGAATCATAGATACAAAAAAAACACCATTCATAGGCAAGCTAAATGATTCAGGCAGCCTACTCCAGTATGTATTGTGAATGGTTATTATATATATTGAAAAAAACAAAACAGTTTCAAATCAATAAAAATAATGGGTAGAAGATGAAGTGCTAAAATTTTTTTTAAGCTAGTGGAGTTAGAAGTAAAGTGATGGAAGAAATTGTCTGGGGTTTAAAATGGTACCATGGCAACAGAGTATGAAATTATGAGATTCCAGAGTATACCACAGCAAAGTGCACCGGCTTTATGTTTGCAAAAACATTCAAGCAAGGCAAGTTCCGAGCAGGGCACTCAAAAGGAATTTTTTGGAGGGGACTATCATACATAATATATTTATGAATATCTGCACTGCGGCCATAGTCGGAACAGTATAGCATCATGCTTTTGTTTACAGGGTGTACAGAACTGATAGGGTAGGCAAGATGCATTAATAATATGTGCACCATGGTGTAACCTTTCCAAGTTCATAGCACAGTTGATATCACCTCTAGCTGCCAATACAAGTACATAATTATGTCTTTGAGCGTATTCAAGGTGAATGTTTGGCATCATGGGATGGGTGTCTTGTCAGCTTTGTTCTTGCCTTTCATTTTACCAATGTCTAGATGAGGCGCTGTAGGTAATTTTTTTGTATGTTGACAAAGTCGAGACCCTGCATGACAGGATTGCACTCTGTGCTGAGAGGATTTTTTGAACTGTTCGAGTTGTGCCTAAAATCTATCTACCTCCTTCAGGTATCAAGAAAAATACTACAAGCAGAAAGAGGCTGCAGGAATGGGCTCTTCAGTATCTGCAGTGGTAGGCAATTATTACATGGAGGAATTGGCACTCACAACTAATCCCCTGAAGCCAAGGTATTGGAAGAGACATGTGGATGATATGTTCTGCACAGTGAAGAAGGGGTGAGAGCAGGTGTTGTTGGACTATTTAATATCAGGCTACCCATCAAGTTTACTATGGAGCTTGAAGTGGATGGATTGTTGCCTTTTCCGTACTGCCATGCACATACAGAGAAAAGAGGATGGAAGGCTGACTGCAAGAGTTTATAGAAAACCCATGCACATCAACCAGTACTTTGATTATAATCACATCATCCTATCCATGTCAGAAGAGGAGTGGTGAACGATAGAGCCAGGAGAGTAGTAATGGAGAAGGACGACCCACAAGGAAGAACATTATTTGAATAGGGTCTTTATAGGGAATGGTTGTATGCAAACCTTCATCAACTTTCCTCTATAGATACATCTAATGCAGGAAGGAAGATAAGTGCACCAATATAGGCAATCAGGGTTCTGAAAAGAACAATCCTATGGTAGTAATTCCTTATGTAGCAGGGATGAGTGAAGATATCAGGAGGGGCTGCGCAGGAAGTTCAACATATGAGTTGTTTTAAGATCGGGAAGAACGCTGAGGGCACAACTGAGCAGAGTCAAGGATGAATTACCAGCTAGTATGCAGTGGTGCGAAGTACTACGTAGGGGAGACTGACAGAAGACTGGAGACCTGAGAAAAAAACATCAAGATCCCTGTAAAATATGTGCTAAAGAGAAATATGCAATTGCTGAACATGCACGGGACAATGCACATCCTATTTTGTGGAGGAACAACCATCTTAGATCAGGCCAAAAGACAGAAGGACCTGCTCTGTAGCACCAAAGTGTGATTGAGACTAGAGTGGACTTGTCTGGCTGCTGCGTGGCTACACCCAAGATCTACTACGACCACAATTTTAATTATTATTATATATATAAATTTACTAATACTTTTTTTTATACAATCTTTAATTTATTTATATTTTTATATTTATTGTTATCATCATCATCATCACAATTACTATTATTATTATTATTATTATTATTATTACTATTATTATTGTTGTTGTTATTATTGTTATTATTGCTGTAATATTTTTTATTTTTTATAATATTATTATTATTATTATTATTATTATTATTATTATTATTATTATTATTATTAATAATTTGTTGAAATTATAGTTTTTGTTAATCTATATTGTTAATCTATATTATGTATTATGTATATATAAAATTATTTGTTATTTTATTGTTTTTTGTGTGCTTATGTGCTTTCATTATTTAGCTTTCTATTATTGTTGTATTTCTACCACATAGTTCATGTGCTGGGAGTGTGTACCGGGGACGTAGTGGATAGCTAGCTCATGCGAGTAGTCTTGGCATCTCCTTATTTCTGAAGGCTGGAGCAAAACGTCGAGAGTAAAAATTCAAGTCGAGTGTTGTGTAAACCGAGAGTTCATTGAGAGAATACTATGTCCAAAAGTGTAGAACAATGGGGCGCACTTGAGTTTCTACTTACTTTAGTTGGACACACCCATTTCTATCCACTCTGACACTTATAATGTGCAAGCACCACTATTGATATTCATGAGCATGTGTTCCAAGCCCTGAGGAGATGAGGGTGATTACTTTGAGAGTATAAAAAAGGTGTGTGTCTCCCTCAAAGATACCTCATCTAGTTGCCTTGCAATAGCTGGCTAGCTGTTCACAGATTAAGAGGTGGATTAGTATGGATCTCAGAACAGAGACCGCAGCATGCACCTCTCCTCTCTCAAACCACTCCTCCGTTCCCCCCCCCCCCCCTCCCTCCCCAGACGAACATAGTACAGCTGCCTAGCTACTAGTGTGTATGTTTAGTTAATGTAGTTTATGGGATAACCTTCAGTACAATTCAAAGTGGGTGCTAATTTATTTGTTGTGTTTTGGATTTGCACGCACATGTGCATACACTTACAACATACACAACACACACACTTACCACATACACACACACCATATACACACACACCATATACATAAACACGGGCACACAAACCAGCCACACACATTCACAAACACATAATCATGGAACAAGGATACTCAAATTTGACTGACCGAGAAAATGGCATGATCAGATCAGGTACAATGTAAATAGGCTATGGCTGGCTAGACATATATAGATTATCTATAAAGCAAAGTGATGGCTGGGGGGGGGGGGGGGGGGGGGGGGGGGGGTAGTAGATTGTCCCAACCTTGCACCTACCTTACAGTAATAGATGCCTAGTAATAACCCAGGGCTGAACAATTAATAGTTAAAGCCCACCCTGGCTCACAAGATGATGTCAAACAGGAAAATACGGCAAGCGATCCTTTCCATCTGATTGACGACCTTTGGTTCCGAGCTTGAGGTTCGCGTCGTTGTGTTCATTTAGAACTATACGGAGTGCTTTCATGTCGTCCTCGTAGCTACATACTGTCGAATGAACTGGCTAGAGATTGTGCGAATAATTTGTGCAAACCTTTCTTAGAGCTATCTTACCTGCTATTGAGTTATCGCTACAAATAAAGGTCATTGAAGCTATTGGTTGGCTTCGTTAACTGGGTTCGTTTTGAGGTTGCTGAAGAGCTAAGAAGAGGCTTAGTTTGTTAAAGAGGGTCAACTAATGATGGACAAATTTCCAAACAACTTTTGGGTAAGTGAAGAGTGATTGGTGATTGTCTCTAACTAGTTAATATAGACGTGTTTATAAGCTATAGCTAAATCTAGGCGTGTTCAGCCGTCTATTAGAGCTATACACAATTCACATTTCCCACTGCTGTGAAATCTTCTCTGGTATAGAATACAGCTTGTGTGTTGAGTTCCTTTAACTTGTATTGTTTTGTTGCTTTGGAGTTCTCCCTCCCAGAAACTTGCCCTAGAGTTGTGGCAATTCTAGCAACTTAGCAACCACTCTATCTAATTAAGAATCCCTCCCAGTCCTCCTGTTTATAGTGGTATGGACTCTGCTGGGGGTCACACACCATGGAGGGTATATCACGAGTGGTTTACAGAGCCACCTCCACCTCCATTAACCTAGGGCTTGGATGCAGGGATAGAGCTAGGATATAGGGTTAGAACTGGCGCTAAGGTTCTAAGGTTAGAGCTCGATAATATTATGTCGTAGTTAAGCATGGAGTCTTATAATCCATGAAGTATCTCAACCCCTAAGGCTGTGAGATAAGAATAACAGAGGATCACATATGTTCCCATATGCTGAGGACAACACCAGCGACGATGGTTAAGGCATAGGGCTATAGGTAGGTGTGGCAAAAACTTAGACGTTTGGACATCCAGTGTTGATCCTGAGATTGTCCACAGGCACCCACTGCAACACCATGCCTGATTATGTTGCTATGGTAACTGTAGTACATTGCTTTATGGTAGTGCCTTAATAGTGCCTTAATTAACCCTCTCAAGTGTCACTGCATAAAAAACATAAAAAACATATGAGGGCAGTGATTTTAACCCCTTCTGCACCAAGAAATCGATGTGTGCATGTCGTCCCTAGCAACCCATAGTCACTCACTAGATAGCATTTGTGTCGAGGAGCATTTTGGTCATTAGTAGTTGCCGACCACGCCCTCCGGACCGCCAACAAAGTATAGCCATTAATTCATTAATTATTCCGATCGATTTTATGCCAGGGGATGAGATGGGGAGGGGATGAGATGGGGAGGGGATGAGCTGGGCAGGGGATGAGATGGGGAGGGGATGAGATGGGGAGGGGATGAGATGGGGAGGGGATGAGATGGGGAGGGGATGAGGTGGGCAGGGGATGAGATGGGGAGGGGATGAGATGGGCAGGGGATGAGATGGGGAGGGGATGAGATGGGCAGGGGATAAGATGGGGAGGGGATGAGATGGGGAGGGGATGAGATGGGGGGAGGGGATGAGATGGGGAGGGGATGAGATGGGCAGGGGATGAGATGGGGAGGGGATGAGATGGGCAGGGGATGAGATGGGGAGGGGATGAGATGGGCAGGGGATAAGATGGGGAGGGGATGAGATGGGAGGGGATGAGATGGGTGGGTGGGGGGGGGTGAGATGGGGAGGGGATGAGATGGGGGGAGGGGATGAGATGGGGAGGGGATGAGATGGGCAGGGGATGAGATGGGGAGGGGATGAGATGGGCAGGAGATGAGGAGGGGGTGAGATGGGGAGGGGATGAGATGGGGGGAGGGGATGAGATGGGGAGGGGATGAGATGGGCAGGGGATGAGATGGGGAGGGGATGAGATGGGCAGGGGGTGAGATGGGGAGGGGATGAGATGGGCAGGGGATGAGATGGGGAGGGGATGAGATGGGGAGGGGATGAGAGATGGGGGGAGGGGATGAGATGGGGAGGGGATGAGATGGGTGGGTGGGGGGGGGGGGGTGAGATGGGGAGGGGATGAGATGGGGGGAGGGGATGAGATGGGGAGGGGATGAGATGGGCAGGGGATGAGATGGGGAGGGGATGAGATGGGCAGGGGATGAGATGGGCAGGGGATGAGATGGGGAGGGGATGAGATGGGGAAGGGATGAGATGGTGAGGGTATCTCGTGCACTACTGTAGTCTCAAGTCACCGATCTTCATATTCAGTGAAGGCTCTGACAAAGTGTACCAAATTGTTCCCAATGGAATGTAATTACCAGCTTCTCAAAAAGGGTAGAGGTTTCCGCAAAAGAAGGAACTGCCGTGCATGTTTGTGCTGATGGCATCATGAATGGAGATAAGGGAGTTGCATTCTGCACGCTCTGTTTGGGCTGTGACGCTGACCTCGTCCCCGCACCAAGAAGGAGGAGGTAAGAAAGTGCTGAAAGCTTCTGCTCCATGATGTATGAAATGATGGGGAGCATGTCATGTGACTCTGCATGCGCATGTATTTTACCCCCAGTGTAGTCCTAGCAAGAACATCTTCATTAATACTGTACCACTCTTCCAAGACCCACTTTCTTTCCCACAAATAGGGATATACATGTATATAAGACATGTGGACTACTTGAAACTGGTCATGCATAATGCTCTATGGTTGCCATGACACTACTGGAATCAATACTAGGGCTAGGGCCAGGGCAGGGTTAAGGTTACACTCGGGCTAGGGCTAGAGGAATTCTCTATTGAGGGTTATAAGCATGGGTTTTCGAAGGCTAAGGTTAGGAACATCCTGGGATAGTCCCGAGCAGCCCTGGATACGAGTAATACGGTATCCATGATGTTGATTTAGTCAGTATCACCAAGAACACCCCGGGATAGTCCTGAGTACCTATAGACCTGGAGTGGCTTTAGAGAGGGTGTGGCAATATTGGGGTGGTATCAACCGCATCTTAATCTGCTTCACTTGACACTCTTCTCTCTCAGAACTGGCCAGCATGCAAATTATACAATAATTGGCCACAGAGTCTTCCTCCTAATCAGATAGGTGGGCGCTTGTATCATGAAACTCACAATGTTTATTCTAAGTGATGCACATCCACATCATTCGCATCGTTAGCAAGTTACTGTGTAGACCTAGGCGAGGATTTGCTGGTTGTTTTAATGCCCACCATTGCCTCTGCTTTAGCTGTTGTTGTTCTTGACCGTCGGGTTCTCCAAATCATCGACTTCAGCTCCATCCAAGTTTGTGAGTACACTCCTACTTATGCTTAGCTGTTGTTCTTGGTCCTCCAGTTCTCCAAAACTTCCAAGTTGTCGACTTCAGCACCTTCCAAGTCTGAAAATATACTCCTTCTTCTGCCTTAGCTGTTGTTCTTGACCCTCGGGTTCTCCAAAGCTTCCAAGTTGTCGACTTCAGCTCCATCCAAGTCTGCAAATACACTCCTACCTCTTCCAGGGTCAAGGGGATGGAGGGGGAAAGTCAGGGTCAAGGGGGTGGAGGGGGAGAGTCAGGTCCAAGGGGATGGAGGGGGAAAGTCAGGGTCAAGGGGGTGGAGGGGAAAGTCAGGGTCAAGGGGGTGGAGGGGGAAAGTCAGGGTCAAGGGGGTGGAGGGGGAGAGTCAGGCCCAAGGGGGTGGAGGGGGAAAGTCAGGGTCAAGGGGGTGGAGGGGGAAGTCAGGGTCAAGGGGGTGGAGGGGGAAAGTCAGGGTCAAGGGGGTGGAGGGGGAAAGTCAGGGTCAAGGGGGTGGAGGGGAAAGTGAGGCCCAAGGGGGGCGGAGTGGAAATTCAGAACCCAGTGGGTAAACCTCCTTCTGCTTGTCCCTTTCGTAAAAAAATAAATTAAAAAAACTAAATAAAAAACCCTCAAGCCATTAAGACAGAACTCGCCCGCCCCTAAATTGATAGGATTTAGGGAACACAAGGCCAGTGTGATGGGAACACAAGGCCAGGGTGATGGGAACACAAGGCCAGGGGGATGGCAACACAAGGCCAGGGTGATGTGAAGGGTTTTGCTATGTACACTGCACATACTTATATACCTCAGCAAATTACACACCAAATGATCTGCCCAAGTGTTGTTGTCTTTTGTGCATGCTTGCACTCGCGTATAAAACAGCACAGGTCCAGTACTAGAGTCCAGCAGTGCAGCTTCCATTGCTGGGTTGTGCCTGGGTTGTCCGGGATACAAGGGGCCATGTTAGGGTATCCCTAGTGGGGGTGACTGTCTGTAGACGTTATAGATCCTGAGATTCAGCTAGGACTAGGGAGTTGGTGTTTCAGGGCTAGGGGGAGTGCTGTGGTGTTCTAGGGCAAGGGGGAGTGCTGGTGTTCTAGGGCTAGGGGGAGTGCTGGTGTTCTAGGGCTAGGGGGAGTGCTGGTGTTCTAGGGCTAGTAGGAGTGCTGGTGTTCTAGGGCTAGGGGGAGTGCTGGTGTTCTAGGGCTAGGGGGAGTGCTGGTGTTCTAGGGCTAGGGGGAGTGATGTGGTGTTCTAGGGCTAGTGTCCTAGGGCTAGGGGGAGTGCTGGTGTTCTAGGGCTAGGGGAGTGCTGTGGTGTTCTAGGGCTAGGGGGAGTGCTGGTGTTCTAGGGCTAGGGGGAGTGATGTGGTGTTCTAGGGCTAGTGGGAGTGCCAGTGTTCTAGGGCTAGGGGGAGTGCTCTGGTGTTCTAGGGCTAGGGGGAGTGCTGTGGTGTTCTAGGGCTAGGGGGGGTGATGTGGTGTTCTAGGGCTAGTGGGAGTGCTGGTGTTCTAGGGCTAGTGGGAGTGCTGGTGTTCTAGGGCTAGTAGGAGTGCTGTGGTGTTCTAGGGCTAGTGGGAGTGCTCTGGTGTTCTAGGGCTAGTGGGAGTGCTGTGGTGTTCTAGGGCTAGGGGGGTGCTGTGGTGTTCTAGGGCTAGTGGGAGTGCTGTGGTGTTCTAGGGCTAGGGGGAGTGCTGGTGTTCTAGGGCTAGTGGGAGTGCTGTGGTGTTCTAGGGCTAGGGGAGTGCTGTGGTGTTTAGGGGTAGAGTTATTGAATGACTATGCTCGGGGGTGGGCTAGAGATATTCTAGGACTGAGGTGTTAGATGACTAGGGCTATGGGTATTGTATATAAGCTAGGAGTATTTTAGACGAGGAACTTTTAGGCCCAAATCTATTTTAGGACTGGGGGGTTGGGACACTCGATGGCTAGGGTTAGTGATATTCTAGTGTCTCGGGATGGTCCAAGTTCACACCATGATAGGGTTAGTGATATTCTATTGTCTTGGGATTGTCCAAGTGATAGGGTTAGTGATATTCTAGTGTCTCGGGATGGTCCAAGTTCACACCATGATAGGGTTGATGATATTCTATTGTCTCGGGATGGTCCAAGTTCACACCATGATAGGGTTAGTGATATTCTAGAGTTGAGGATGTCTCAGGATGGTCCAAGTACACACCATGATAGGGTTAGTGATATTCTAGAGTTAAGGATGTCTCAGGATGGTCCAAGTACACATCATGATAGGGTTAGTGATATTCTCGAGCTAAGGATGTCTCAGGATGGTCCAAGTTCACACCATGATAGGGTTAGTGATATTCTAGAGTTGAGGATATCTCAGGATGGTCCAAGTATACATTATGATAGGGTTAGTGATATTCTAGAGTTAAGGGTGTCTCAGGATGGTCCAGTATACACCATGATAGGGTTAGTGATATTCTAGAGTTGAGGATATCTCAGGATGGTCCAAGTACACACCATGATAGGGTTAGTGATATTCTAGAGTTGATCAGGATGGTCCAAGTACACATCATGATAGGGTTAGTGATATTCTAGAGTTAAGGATGTGTCAGGATGATCGAGTACACCCCATGAGCCAGGAACTGTCCTTGGAAAAGTTGTATAATACCAGACATCTCTAATATTAATTTAGCGAATGCACTTGTTCAGTGATGCAGCTGCTCGTTGGAATCCTTTCCAGAGATTGTAGAATTGCTTCAAATTGCTCTGATGTGTGTGTATGTGTGTGTGTGTGTGTGTCATGTATGTGTGTGTGTGATGTGTGTGTTGTGTGTGTGTGTGCCTGCCTGCGTGCATGCATGCGTGTAGTGTAGGTATTTATGTGTAGTAGCCATAGTGATAATGCACAGATGAATGTGTGTATATCTATCTGTATCAACATTATGATAGCCCATACATGTACTGTAACTCTAGCAGTCAGTCACCTAAAAAATCATATGTGGTGTGTGTGGGTGCTCGCTCTATGGTATACATGTATTATGTGATTCACACCTCAATGTATAAGCATTTTGGCGGTCATTATAGTGTGTTTCTAAGAAATTGTTAACGCTAGTTGCTGAGCACATCAATGACGATGTGCATCAATGTTCAGTGGTACGTACCTAGAACAATCCTTGGGTCATCTATATATAATATATGTTCATAGATGTGTGGATGTTCCAAATTCATTTATGTTGAGCTACAGTCCAGTAGGGATATAGGGCTCTGGGTAGGGCATCGCTATGGATGTACTGTAGAGCCAGGGGTAGGGTATGGCAGGGATGCACTGCAGGGGTATGGTATGGTAGGGATGCACTACAGGGGTAAGGTATGGTAGGGATGCACTACAGGGGTAAGGTATGGTAGGGATGCACTACAAGGGTAAGGTATGGTAGGGATGCACTACAGGGGTAAGGTATGGTAGGGATGCACTGCAAGGGTAAGGTATGGTAGGGATGCACTGCAGGGGTAAGGTATGGTAGGGATGCACTGCAAGGGTAAGGTATGGTAGGGATGCACTGCAGGGGTAAGGTATGGTAGGGATGCACTGCAGGGGTAAGGTATGGTAGGGATGCACTGCAGGGGTAAGGTATGGTAGGGATGCACTGCACGGGTAAGGTATGGCACTGCAGGGGTAAGGTACATGTATGGTAGGGATGCACTGCAGGGGTAGGGTATGGTAGGGATACAAGGAATGTGTAGGGCTAGGGTGTGCCATGGCTTTGGATATACATGTACATGTACATGTACATACATACATGTACATACATATGTAGGGCTAGTGTAGTATAGCTTGATGTATGAATATAGGGATGGCTGTGGCTAGGCTGACATAGAGTAGAGCTGAGGCTGTAGGTATACATGTGTTATGTATAGGACTGTGCTGTGGTATAGGACTGTGCTGTGGTTCACTGTAGGGCTTAGAGTAGAGCCAGGTCTATGGCGTATTATACATGTAGTGCTAGGACTAGGGCAATGCTAGGACCAGGTCCATGACTAGGGCTATTGTTATGACTAGGGCTATTGTTATGACTAGGGCAATGGCTATGACTAGGGCAATGATGACTAGGGCAATGGCTATGGTTAAGTTCATATTTAGTAGGTCCATTACTAGTGTAGCTAATGTTGAAGTCTAGTGTATGTCCATGACTAGAGTTATAACTAATGCTATGGGTCCATGACTAGGGCTCTATGTAGCCAATGTTATGGCAAGGTCTACATAGGTCCATGACTAGGGCTATATATAGCTAATGTTATGACATGATCTGTAGGTCCATGACTAGGGCTATAACTAATGCTATGGCAAGGTCTACATAGGTCCATGACTAGGGCTATATATAGCTAATGCTATGACATGATCTAATGTAGGTCCATGACTAGGGCTATATATAACTAATGCTATGATGTGATGTACATGTAGGTCCATGACTAGGGCTAATATATATAGCTAATGCTATGACATGATCTAGGTCCATGACTATGGCTATATATAACTAATGCTATGACGTGATGTAGGTCCATGACTAGGGCTAATATATATAGCTAATGCTATGACATGATCTAGGTCCATGACTATGGCTATATATAACTAATGCTATGACGTGATGTAGGTCCATGACTAGGGTTATGGTAAGGTCTGGGTCCTCCATGACTAGGGCTATATGTAGCTAATGCTATGACATGATCTAATGTGTAGGTCCATGACTAATGCTATGGCAAGGTCTAGGTTCATGACTAGGGCTATAGCTAATGCTATGGTAAGGTCTAGGAGGTCCTCCATGACTAGGGCTATAGCTAATGCTATGGTAAGGTCTAGGTCCATGACGAGGGCTATAGCTAATGCTATGGCAAGGTCTAGGTGGCTATAGCTAATGCTATGGTAAGGTCTAGGTCCATGACGAGGGCTATAGCTAATGCTATGGTAAGGTCTAGGAGGTCCTCCATGACGAGGGCTATAGCTAATGCTATGGTAAGTCAGGGATATGGCACATGTACATGTACATTTCTTACATGGGAAAACTTGTTGTGGACTACATAATATGTACATACACATGTACACACAGTATTGTATGTACATACACATGTACACACAGTATTGTATGTACATACACATGTACACCCAGTATTGTATGTACATACACATGTACACCCAGTATTGTATGTACATGCACATGTACACACAGTATTGTATGTACATACACATGTACACACAGTATTGAAGTAAATCTCTGAGGATTGTCCAACTACTGGGCCATCCTGGTGCTTTCCCATGGAGGGTGTTAACCATGGCATAACTGGGCCATCCAGGTGCTTGCCCATGGAGGGTGTTAACCATGGCACAACTGGGCCATCCAGGTGCTTGCCCATGGAGGGTGTTGACCATGGCACAACTGGGCCATCCTGGTGCTTGCCCATGGAGGGTGTTGACCATGGCATAACTGGGCCATCCAGGTGCTTGCCCATGGAGGGTGTTGACCATGGCATAACTGGGCCATCCAGGTGCTTGCCCATGGAGGGTGTTGACCATGGCATAACTGGGCCATCCTGGTGCTTGCTCATGGAGGGTGTTAACCATGGCACAACTGGGCCATCCTGGTGCTTGCCCGTGGAGGGTGTTGACCATGGCATAACTGGGCCATCCAGGTGCTTGCCCATGGAGGGTGTTGACCATGGCATAACTGGGCCATCCAGGTGCTTGCCCATGGAGGGTGTTGACCATGGCATAACTGGGCCATCCTGGTGCTTGCTCATGGAGGGTACTGACTGGCACTTCTGGGCCATCTTGGTGCTTGCACAGCATGTGAAGGGTGTTGTGCAATAAATTATCATACATACATGTACCATTAGTGGCTCGACCCTCAAAGATCAGGTTCAAAACACGTGCTGTACCCTCGAACATGTCAATAAATAAATAAATTTTGAATAGATATTGAGTTATTCTCAAAGTTCGCTTCGTGACATGTGTCAACCAGATAGCAGCAGGCTGGCCGACTTTTAATTAAGCTGACCATATCAAAGTCTAAGTGGACCATATCAAAGCCTAAGCCTGGCCACATTACAGCTTGAAGGAGCTACATGTGCATGTATGTAGGCTATAGGATGTGCTGTTGTGAGATGCTCAAAGTGCTCTTTCCACATGCTCAAGCCAGCTAGAGAGTCTGTAGTTAGCATCTTGCTTTTGAGGCAGGCTATCTGCTAGCATGCCGATGGCAGAGGAGAAGATCTTGTGGTCCCCAATCAGCAGCAATGTGACCACATTAGCTAGGGAGCTGTGGTGATCGCTGAAGTTTGTTGAGGGAT
Source organism: Cladorhizidae sp. MBARI D1340-BT2 (assembly GCA_028752905.1). Lineage (NCBI taxonomy): Eukaryota > Metazoa > Porifera > Demospongiae > Poecilosclerida > Cladorhizidae > Cladorhizidae sp. MBARI D1340-BT2. Next base: position 6,999,449 of record JAQNBH010000010.1, read on the forward strand.
GAATTTGCGTGGTCAGAGAACAGTTGTTGCTATTTAGCAACTACTTTGGAGTTTCAACAAAGAATATGAACAAGCTGAGGTTGTTTGGGAGAGCTCTGACCTCATCAAAGCCTAAATCTGACCGCATCCAACTGTTTTATCATCCGTGTCTCAGGGCCCCATCATGCACCCACATGGTCACTCTGTGGGAAAGACAACAAAGGCTCTTTGATCCAACACCCACTGGTTTAGACCACTACTGTACATGTGCATGAAGCCACCTTGAGAAGGTGTTTCAACGAGAAAATCAACCTGTGAACAAACAGATAATGAATACTCGTTATGCTTTAACCCCTCCCCCCTCCCCTAATTTTTCAGCATTATTATTTTTGAAAAACACAACACATGATATACATTGCTTTACCATGTGTGTGATCCAGAAGTCTTAATTTTAGGGTTGAGGGTACTATTATTGTAATTGAAGTCTAGTTGTATTATAGGGCCTAGCACTGGAGGGGACATGGGATGGGTGGGGGGGGGGGGGGGGGGGGGGGGGGCATAGAGGCCTAGCACTTCAGGGGTAAGGGGACATGGGGAGGGCTGCTTCTTGCAGTGTATTGGTGTATGGGGGCTGAGATATAAACATCAGTGTGTAATGCAATGATGACATCATAATGACATCATGATGACATCAAGGCTTGTGCTTAGCACGACACACATGTGTGAAGTTCTCGTTAATTTGTTGGTGTGTTGGTGTGAGTGTGTTGGTGTGATTGTGTTGATGTAAGGTTGTTGATGTAAATATGTTGACATTAGTGTGAGTGCATTGATGTTAGTGTTGATGTGAGTGTTTTAGTTGAATGTGTTGATCCGTGTGTTGATGTGTTGGCGTGATGTCTGAGTGTGATGGTGTCAGTGTGTTGGTGATTTATGAATGAGTTGATGTGAGTATGCTGGTGTGAGTGTGCTGGTTGGTTGTTGTGGGTGTGCTTGTGTGAGTGTGTTAATGTGTACAAGTGTGTGTTGATGTGTATGAGTATGAGTGTGTTGATGTCTATGGGTGTGAGTGTGCTGGTGTGAGTGTGCTGGTGTGAGTGTGTTGAAGTGTACGGGTGTGAGTGTGCTGGTTTGGGTGTGCTGGCGTGAGTGTGTTTATATGTACATGTGTGTGTTGATGTGTATGAGTGTGAGTGCTGGTGTGAGTGTGTTGAAGTGTATGGGTGTGAGTGTACTGGTGTGAGTGTGCTGGTGTGAGTGTGCTGGTGTGAGTGTGTTGATGTGTACGGGTGTGTGTTGATGTGTATGAGTATGAGTGTGTTGATGCATGGGTGTGTGTGTGCTGGTACATGTATGAGTGCGTTGGTGTGTACAGGTGTGAGTGTGCTGGTGTGAGTGTGCTAGTGTGAGGTGTTGATGTGCATGGGTGTGAGTGTTACCGTAAGACATGCAGGTTTTTCATTCAGAATGTAGTCTTTAAACCATCCACACTCTTCCTCAAGGCATAAGAATCTCACCCTGACCAGGAGTTTGATAGGGCTCAGTTCAACTTCAGCTCAAACTCATGACCCTTTTCAGATGTGAAGGTTCTACAGGACATGAGTGTCTTCTTGTAAACAGTGAAAGTCTTCTGTGACAACAACAGGGTCTTTTGGGGTTGTTGTCTGAAGATTCTCATTGTTGAGAAAGTGTGTGCATCTAAATAATTTTGATAAACATTATGTAGACCTATGTACGAATATACGTATGCTGACTTTGTATATTTTTCCCCCAAGAAGCTGCAGTGTGTTTAAATGCACCTTCAGTTTTACTGAGTGCTTTCGGTTAATCTCCCCATCATCAAACATCTACTGACACTGCAGCCTCTTCTCTCTCCTCTGCTGACTATGCAGCCAGTTCTCTCTCCTCTACTGACTATGCAGCCAGTTCTCTCTCCTCTACCGACTGTGCAGCCAGTTCTCTCTCCTCTACTGACTATGCAGCCAGTTCTCTCTCCTCTACTGACTGTTCAGCCAGTTCTCTCTCCTCTACTGACTGTGCAGCCAGTTCTCTCTCCTCTACTGACTATGCAGCCAGTTCTCTCTCCTCTACTGACTGTTCAGCCAGTTCTCTCTCCTCTACTGACTGTGCAGCCAGTTCTCTCTCCTCTACTGACTATGCAGCCAGTTCTTTCTCCTCTACTGACTGTTCAGCCAGTTCTCTCTCCTCTACTGACTATGCAGCCAGTTCTCTCTCCTCTACTGACTGTGAAGCCAGTTCTCTCTCCTCTACTGACTGTGAAGCCAGTTCTCTCTCCTCTACTGACTGTGAAGCCAGTTCTCTCTCCTCTACTGACTGTGCAGCCAGTTCTCTCTCCTCTACTGACTATGCAGCCAGTTCTCTCTCCTCTACTGACTATGCAGCCAGTTCTCTCTCCTCTACTGACTATGCAGCCAGTTCTCTCTCCTCTACCGACTATGCAGCCAGTTCTCTCTCCTCTACCGACTATGCAGCCAGTTCTCTCTCCTCTACCGACTATGCAGCCAGTTCTCTCTCCTCTACCGACTATGCAGCCAGTTCTCTCTCCTCTACTGACTGTGCAGCCAGTTCTCTCTCCTCTACTGACCAGTTCTTAATGTCTAGGAATGACCTGGTCAGACTCTGAGAATGTCTAGGAATAACCTGGTCAGGCTATGAGAATGTCTAGGAATAACCTGGTCAGACTATGAGAATGTCTAGGAATGACCTGGTCAGACTATGAGAATGTCTAGGAATGACCTGGTCAAGCTATGAGAATGTCTAGGAATAACCAGGTCAGACTATGAGAATGTGTAGGAATGACCTGGTCAGGCTATGAGAATGTCTAGGAATAACCAGGTCCGACTATGAGAATGTCTAGGAATGACCTGGTCAGGCTATGAGAATGTCTAGGAATAACCAGGTCCGACTATGAGAATGTCTAGGAATGACCTGGTCAGGCTATGAGAATGTCTAGGAATAACCAGGTCAGACTATGAGAATGTCTAGGAATAACCAGGTCAGACTATGAGAATGTCTAGGAATGACCTGGTCAGGCTATGAGAATGTCTAGGAATAGCCTGGTCAGACTATGAGAATGTCTAGGAATGACCTGGTCAGGCTATGATAATGTCTAGGAATAGCCTGGTCAGGCTATGAGAATGTCTAGGAATGACCTGGTCAGGCTATGAGAATGTCTAGGAATGACCTGGTCAGTCTATGAGAATGTCTAGAAATAACCTGGTCAAGCTATTAGAATGTCTAGGAATAACCTGGTCAGACTATGCGAATGTCTAGGAATAACCTGGTCAGACTATGAGAATGTCTAGGAATAACCTGATCAGACTATGAGAATGTCTAGGAATAACCTGGTCAGGCTATGAGAATGTCTAGGAATAACCAGGTCAGACTATGAGAATGTCTAGGAATGACCTGGTCAGGCTATGAGAATGTCTAGGAATAGCCTGGTCAGGCTATGAGAATGTCTAGGAATGACCTGGTCAGTCTATGAGAATGTCTAGAAATAACCTGGTCAAGCTATTAGAATGTCTAGGAATAACCTGGTCAGACTATGAGAATGTCTAGGAATAACCTGGTCAGACTATGAGAATGTCTAGGAATAACCTGGTCAGACTATGAGAATGTCTAGGAATAACATGGGCAGGCTATGAGAATGTCTAGGAATAACCAGGTCAGACTATGAGAATGTCTAGGAATAACCTGGTCAGGCTATGAGAATGTCTAGGAATAACCTGGTCAGGCTATGAGAATGTCTAGGAATAACCAGGTCAGACTATGAGAATGTCTAGGAATGACCTGGTCAGGCTATGAGAATGTCTAGGAATAGCCTGGTCAGGCTATGAGAATGTCTAGGAATGACCTGGTCAGGCTATGAGAATGTCTAGGAATGACCTGGTCAGTCTATGAGAATGTCTAGAAATAACCTGGTCAAGCTATTAGAATGTCTAGGAATAATCTGGTCAGACTATGAGAATGTCTAGGAATAACCTGGTCAGACTATGAGAATGTCTAGGAATAACCTGGTCAGACTATGAGAATGTCTAGGAATAACCTGGTCAGGCTATGAGAATGTCTAGGAATAACCTGGTCAGGCTATGAGAATGTCTAGGAATGACCTGGTCAGACTATGAGAATGTCTAGGAATAACCTGGTCATGCTATGAGAATGTCTAGGAATAACCTGGTCAAGCTATGAGAATGTCTAGGAATGACCTGGTCAGGCTATGAGAATGTCCAGGAGTGACCAGGTCAGACTATGCGAATGTCTAGGAATGACCTGGTCAGGCTATGAGAATGTCTAGGAATAACCTGGTCAGGCTATGAGAATGTCTAGGAATAACCAGGTCAGACTATGAGAATGTCTAGGAATGACCTGGTCAGGCTATGAGAATGTCTAGGAGTGACCAGGTCAGACTATGCGAATGTTTAGGAATGACCTGGTCAGGCTATGAGAATGTCTAGGAATAACCTGGTCAGGCTATGAGAATGTCTAGGAATAACCAGGTCAGACTATGAGAATGTCTAGGAATGACCTGGTCAGGCTATGAGAATGTCTAGGAATAACCTGGTCAAGCTATTAGAATGCAAGTGCAGCTCGCCATAATTGCTATGCAGTGTATGCATGTCTTGCTCTGTCGTATCTAAGAAGTGCCTTGTTTCTCAAGTGCACAGGGAGTCAGAGTATTGCCAGGTAACCTTAAATCCTCTGGTAGCTGTCCTCAGCCAAACTGCCTACAGAAACACTCAGCAAGGAGCAGGTAGGGACGTGCCCTAATGATAGCCCCAGGCATCAGTAATTAATAAAGGAAGGGGCGTGCCATGATGGCCCCAGGCATGCATCAGTCATGAAAATGGGAAAACCCTGAGAATAATTACCAAGATGGTAAAGACAAAGAAGAAGACAATGGAGCAGGGGAAGAGGAGGAAGAAGACCAGAACAAGGAGAAGAGTAAGGAGGAGAAGAAAGAGAGAAAGAAGAAAGGAAGAGAGTAAGTTAGAGAAAGAAGAAGAACAGGAAGAGGAAGAACAGAACAATGAAGAAGAGCAAGGAAGGGAAGAAGAGCAAGGATGAGGGGAAGAGCAAGGATGAGGAGAAGAGCAAGGATGAGGGGAAGAGCAAGGATGAGGAGAAGAGCAAGGATGAGGAGAAGAAGAGCAAGGATGAGGAGAAGAGCAAGGATGAGGAGAAGAGCAAGGATGAGGGGAAGAGCAAGGATGAGGAGAAGAGCAAGGATGAGGAGAAGAAGAGCAAGGATGAGGAGAAGAGCAAGGATGAGGAGAAGAAGAGCAAGGATGAGGAGAAGAGCAAGGATGAGGAGAAGAGCAAGGATGAGGGGAAGAGCAAGGATGAGGAGAAGAGCAAGGATGAGGAGAAGAAGAGCAAGGATGAGGGGAAGAGCAAGGATGAGGAGAAGAGCAAGGATGAGGAGAAGAAGAGCAAGGATGAGGAGAAGAGCAAGGATGAGGAGAAGAAGAGCAAGGATGAGGAGAAGAGCAAGGATGAGGAGAAGAAGAGCAAGGATGAGGAGAAGAAGAGCAAGGATGAGGAGAAGAGCAAGGATGAGGAGAAGAGCAAGGATGAGGAGAAGAGCAAGGATGAGGAGAAGAGCAAGGATGAGGAGAAGAAGAGCAAGGATGAGGAGAAGAAGAGCAAGGATGAGGAGAAGAAGAGCAAGGATGAGGGGAAGAGCAAGGATGAGGAGAAGAAGAGCAAGGATGAGGAGAAGAAGAGCAAGGATGAGGAGAAGAAGAGCAAGGATGAGGAGAAGAAGAGCAAGGATGAGGAGAAGAAGAGCAAGGATGAGGAGAAGAAGAGCAAGGATGAGGAGAAGAAGAGCAAGGATGAGGAGAAGAAGAGCAAGGATGAGGAGAAGAAGAGCAAGGATGAGGAGAAGAAGAGCAAGGATGAGGAGAAGAAGAGCAAGGATGAGGAGAAGAAGAGCAAGGATGAGGAGAAGAAGAGCAAGGATGAGGAGAAGAAGAGCAAGGATGAGGAGAAGAAGAGCAAGGATGAGGAGAAGAAGAGCAAGGATGAGAAGAAGAGCAAGGATGAGGAGAAGAAGAGCAAGGATGAGGAGAAGAAGAGCAAGGATGAGGAGAAGAAGAGCAAGGATGAGGAGAAGAAGAGCAAGGATGAGGAGAAGAAGAGCAAGGATGAGGAGAAGAAGAGCAAGGATGAGGAGAAGAAGAGCAAGGATGAGGAGAAGAAGAGCAAGGATGAGGAGAAGAGCAAGGATGAGGGGAAGAGCAAGGATGAGGAGAAGAGCAAGGATGAGGAGAAGAAGAGCAAGGATGAGGAGAAGAAGAGCAAGGATGAGGAGAAGAAGAGCAAGGATGAGGAGAAGAAGAGCAAGGATGAGGAGAAGAGCAAGGATGAGGGGAAGAGCAAGGATGAGGAGAAGAGCAAGGATGAGGAGAAGAAGAGCAAGGATGAGGGGAAGAGCAAGGATGAGGAGAAGAGCAAGGATGAGGAGAAGAAGAGCAAGGATGAGGAGAAGAGCAAGGATGAGGAGAAGAAGAGCAAGGATGAGGAGAAGAAGAGCAAGGATGAGGAGAAGAGCAAGGATGAGGAGAAGAGCAAGGATGAGGAGAAGAGCAAGGATGAGGAGAAGAGCAAGGATGAGGAGAAGAAGAGCAAGGATGAGGAGAAGAAGAGCAAGGATGAGGAGAAGAAGAGCAAGGATGAGGAGAAGAAGAGCAAGGATGAGGAGAAGAAGAGCAAGGATGAGGAGAAGAAGAGCAAGGATGAGGAGAAGAAGAGCAAGGATGAGGAGAAGAAGAGCAAGGATGAGGAGAAGAAGAGCAAGGATGAGGAGAAGAAGAGCAAGGATGAGGAGAAGAAGAGCAAGGATGAGGAGAAGAAGAGCAAGGATGAGGAGAAGAAGAGCAAGGATGAGGAGAAGAAGAGCAAGGATGAGGAGAAGAAGAGCAAGGATGAGGAGAAGAAGAGCAAGGATGAGGAGAAGAAGAGCAAGGATGAGGAGAAGAAGAGCAAGGATGAGGAGAAGAAGAGCAAGGATGAGGAGAAGAAGAGCAAGGATGAGGAGAAGAAGAGCAAGGATGAGAAGAAGAGCAAGGATGAGGAGAAGAAGAGCAAGGATGAGGAGAAGAAGAGCAAGGATGAGGAGAAGAAGAGCAAGGATGAGGAGAAGAAGAGCAAGGATGAGGAGAAGAAGAGCAAGGATGAGGAGAAGAAGAGCAAGGATGAGGAGAAGAAGAGCAAGGATGAGGAGAAGAAGAGCAAGGATGAGGAGAAGAAGAGCAAGGATGAGGAGAAGAAGAGCAAGGATGAGGAGAAGAAGAGCAAGGATGAGAAGAAGAGCAAGGATGAGGAGAAGAAGAGCAAGGATGAGGAGAAGAAGAGCAAGGATGAGGAGAAGAAGAGCAAGGATGAGGAGAAGAAGAGCAAGGATGAGAAGAAGAGCAAGGATGAGGAGAAGAAGAGCAAGGATGAGGAGAAGAAGAGCAAGGATGAGGAGAAGAAGAGCAAGGATGAGGAGAAGAGCAAGGATGAGGAGAAGAAGAGCAAGGATGAGGAGAAGAAGAGCAAGGATGAGGAGAAGAAGAGCAAGGATGAGGAGAAGAAGAGCAAGGATGAGGAGAAGAAGAGCAAGGATGAGGGGAAGAGCAAGGATGAGGAGAAGAAGAGCAAGGATGAGAAGAAGAAGAGCAAGAAGATGAAGAAGAGCGAAGAAGAGGAAAAGGAAGACAAGTGTGGGGATACAGTATGAAAACTCACTGGCCAGCGCACATGATATTATGTGTTACTGTTGTCCTAGTCTACATGTGTTCATGCTCGAGCTTATTGTGGTCAATCAACTAATTAGGGTCTCAATTATGAGCTACATTAAATTAGTGTTACCTAGGTGATTTAAGTGTATGCTAATCAAGAGGGTAGTCATAAGTCAGTGGTTGATTGCTCAAGTGGCTCTAAGTGCCTCAAATACAGTACCCATCCTTGTTGGCTCTCTCAGCCTCGAGCTGTGTCTGACACAAGCTTATAACTAGGACTCCCTAGAACATGAAAATGATAAGCTGCAATTTGTAAAATTGGCACCATTGGTAAGCCCACACAGCCCCATCAGGATATGCATACAACAAAATTACAGCAAAGAAATCCAACCCCGAGTGCCGCCATTCTCAAATGTGAAGGGATTCAGATGTAGGCATACCTTCCCAGAAACAGCGGGATCAGCTGGAAAGAGACCGTCAAAGATGGCAATAAGAATTGCAGTTGTATTATTGGCCAGTTTGAATGATGTATACTGTTTCAATAATCACAATAATCAACTTGAAATTGTATTCTCGACATTTCGACTAGATGCTCTAGCCTTCATCAGGAATAAGAGCATCTGGTCGGAACTTTGAGAGAATTCAATTTCAAGTTGATTATTGAGAAGGTTATTGTGTACTGCTGTTGGATACTGGAACTATCGTAATAGTATCTGTTTTTGGAACACACACAAGCAGGTACACACACCACACCCACACACACACCACACACACACACACCACACACACACACCACACACACACACATGTGCTGCATGTCCAGAATTAGCATGCCCGTAAAATCTAGTTACTAATCTATTAACTTGAAGTAGGAGGAGCCACAGTAGGGGGTGAACTTTTTTTGCAGTCCCACTGTGCTGGATTGAGTGGCTAAATTCCTACCCAGGTGTTGTGACGACTGCTAAGAGACGTCCCTGGAGACATGATGTCCATAACATAGATAAAATTCTTGCTGATTGACTTATCATGGAGTGCGCAGACTCTGTCTGTATTCGTACTGCTTTGGCTCCTACACATACTGAAATATGCCAGGCGCCAACATCGCACTCATAAATAAAAGCACAGGCCCTACCAAGAACTCGTCCAGGACGTTGAAAGGTTAAAAAAAATGATATGCCCACAACAAATTAACCATTAAACCGACAGCCTTTAAAAATTGTGAAATTCATCTTGAAGGCTCTTCTAAGTATGTATGTATGTGTGTGTGTATGCAGTATGTATGTATGTAGCATGTATGTATGTGTGTGTTATGTAGTAGTTGTATGTATGTTTGTACATATGTAGTATGTATGTATGCACTGTAGTATGTATGTATGTGTGTATGTATCTGTTTACCTATTTCCCCATACATACATACACACATACATACACAACACATGCATACATACATACACACATACATACACACACAACACATGCATACATACACACATACATACATAACTACATACATACATAACTGGCATGGTCCATTGCTTGTGGTTTTACTACCTGAAGACCTACTATTTTCCCAATGCATTATACATGTATGACTAATCTGTTCTTCGGTTATGTTAAACATCGTAAATTGGTGAAAGAATTGTGAATGTGTACACATGCTTGTGTGTGTGTGTGTGTGTGTGCATGCATGCGCAATATTGAGCCGGTGAGCTGCTTTTCCAGCTGCTTCCCATTATATGTAGCTGCAGAGATGTGAACAGTCACTCGGACCATAACCATTTTCTAGTAAGTAAAAAAGAGCACTTGTGGTTACCACTTTATAGCTCCGTAGATTCTGCAAGCTTCATGGTATGGACTTCATATATAGCTCAAAAGATAGGTCTCTCTCTTTGCTCTCTTTTGATACTAAAACATTTTTCATAGGTATAGCCAAGTTACTGGAGCTAAAGTGGGGTTAGCTCAAAACCTGAGTGCCTGAGTTAGGAATATATTTTTCTCCAGATTGTCAAGTGCTAGAGGGCTGAAATTAGCACCAGTGGCTAGAGGAAGCCCTACTCTATGCGACAACTTGTTTCATTAAGTGCTAAAACTTGAGTCCATGGTCAAGAGCACGGTTGACAATCTGGGAAAATATATGTTCCAACTCAGCAGTTGGATTTTGAGCTACCCTCACTTTAGCTTTGACAGTAACTTGGCTATACATATGAAAAATGTTTTAGTATCATAAGAGAGCACACAGAGAGACCTATCTTTCGAGCTATATATCAAGTCCACAACATGAAGTTTGCAGAATCTATGGAGCTATAAAGTGGTAACCACGAGTTTTTTAAAACTTACTAGAAGATGGCCTCTTATATGGGAGGCTTACCACGTGGCAATAGTTAGCAGCACGGGCTTCCAAGAAAAACAGTTAAAACTGTTTACAAGAGCATGTGTGTATAAGTGTGTGTAGATTAGGACTACACAGGATAAAGATTAACATCTGCTAGGAGGTATATGAGCAACTTCTAGAAGGTACCCCACCTAAGGGGTACAGAAATTTTGCCAAATAGGTTGGGAAGAGGGGCAGAGGGCCTGACCCAGTCAAAATTTTAAGGGGTATGTGTGTAAATTACACAAGGGCGGGGCGAAATTACACAAAGGGGTGGGTGCAAATGACGCCCCCCCCCCCCCCCCCCCCAAATACACCCCTGATCAGTGTCGACCACAACCGTTTACACTGTATATAGTACCCTATACCTTTTCAAATTTGAACATCGATGTCATTCAGGTTTAATAATGGGAGTGAGACATGATTCTTGTTGAAGGCTGGAGCATCTCTATGATTTCTTGAGAAATAAATTTTAGGTAGTAGATCATTTGAGGAAACCATTATTACCTCTGCCAGGGAAGGTCCATGTTTTTACCTTGGTTTGTTTCTTGGTTTGTCTGTAGTAGGATTGCACAATATCTCACGGATGGATTTTTCACAAATTATTTATGGATAACAGAATCCAATCTGGTGCTGGTAGAGAAGCCACCATCGCTGGAATTGCCACGGCACATGGCGTTTGATGGCTGTTTGGTTTAGGGATGTACCTACAGTATGTGTGCATCTTTTGCATTGGCAATGATAGCCCACAAATTGTGCATTTCCCCCCGTATTTTTGTCAATAATGCTGTCAAAAATTGTCGGGAGTGGAGGAGGTTTGCAGTCTCGGGTGACTCATGTATAATTAAGTGTAATATTGGTGTTCATTAAGACCTGCCATGGTGAATACTTTGCCCTACTTAGCACGTGCAGCTGTGGTCGAGTGTGTTGTGTAAGGAGGTTCCTCACGCAAGTGAACTCAAGACAATTTGGTTGACTGGGTGTGGTCATTCCACCAATGCAATCTGGGCCTCTCTCTTCCCTGTGTATTGCAACCAGCGCTATCTACTCCAGCTCCTGCATTGCTGAGCAAATGAGGTGTAGCACTATGTATGTCAGGGTCATGTCTACGTACACCAGCTCCCTGTGTGGAGCAAATGTGTGTAGCGCTATGTATGTCAGGGTCATGTCTACGTATACCATCTCCCTGTGTGGAGCAAATGAGGTGTAGCGCTATGTATGTCAGTCATGTCTACGTATACCAGCTCTCTGTGTGGAGCAAATGAGGTACATGTATAGCACTATGTATGTCAGGGTCATGTCCAGACCGACCAGCTCCCTGTGGTAAGCAAATGAGAGTTCTGTGGCGTCATGGCAGGCCATGTCTCCTCCAAAACTCAACGTGCAGGTAATCATGCACGTATGCAGAAGCATCCAAGATGGAGAGACTCAGAGGAGAGGTTTCAGTGTAGCTCTCCTCAGGGGAAGAGCCTCCAGAAACAGCGCCAAAGACCTGCAAGACATCATTCATGCCAGCAGTTGCAATCTTCAGCCATTTAAATTTTAAAAAAGTGTACTCAATACTCCCTTCACAGCAGAAGCACCGTTTGCTAACTTCATAATGGCTACTGAGCCAACACTGAATGCAAATAGTCTCTCTTTTATATATTTTGTGTGAATTGTGTCCCAGTTGGGCACTGGTTCATGTTTATCTGGCAACCCTTGACCTGGCATACACGCACAGGTCCAGTGGTTGAGGTCATGCTCATTTTCTCTCGGGCAATGTCCAGTACAGTCCTCAGAGTCATGAATGTAATTAACTGTCTGAAGGGGGGCTGTGTTTTCCTTATTAGGAAGTCTTGTTGTGTTGCCATGCACCTGAGTGGCTTTGAGCCAGTGTATACTTACATGTGCTGTGTTCGTGTGGCATTAGTTTGGCTGGGGCTTGTATGGGCTCTGTTTCCTGGAATGTCAGTGATGTTTCAGTAGACAGGTGTTATGTGTGTGTGTGTGTGTGTGTGTGTGTGTGTGTGTGATGTGAATGAGAGTGGGGTATGTGTGAGTGTGGTGTGAATGTGTGTGGTGAGTGTAGTGTTAATATTTGTGTACGTGATATGTATGAGTGTGTGTGTGATGTGTGTGTGTTTTGTGTGATAAGTAAGACTGTGGTGTATGAGTGTGAGGTGGTGAGGCGAGTATTGTGTGGTACTGTATGTGTGTGTTGTGTATATTGTGAGGGTGGTGTGTTATTGCAAGTGTTGTGAGTGTGTATGGTGGGGGAATGTCCAACACTCAAACTTTCTCTACACGGACTAAGAAGTGAGAGATACTTGGGATGAGACTATCCAAGGGTGTCTATATAGCCCTAACCTTGGAATGCCCTAGCCCTGGAATGCCCTAGCCCTGGAATGCCCTAGCCCTGGAATGCCCTAGCCCTGGAATGCCCTAGCCCTGGAATGCCTTAGCCCTGGAATGCCCTATCCCTGGAATGCCCTATCCCTGGACTGGAATGCCATAGCCCTGGAATGCCTTAGCCCTGGAATGCCATAGGCCTGGAATGCCCTAGCCCTGGAATGCCCTAGCCCTGGAATGCCATAGGCCTGGAATGCCATAGGCCTGGAATGCCCTAGCCCTGGAATGCCTTAGCCCTGGAATGCCATAGGCCTGGAATGCCCTAGCCCTGGAATGCCATAGGCCTGGAATGCCCTAGCCCTGGAATGCCCTAGCCCTGGAATGCCTTAGCCCTGGAATGCCCTAGCCCTGGAATGCCCTAGCCCTGGAATGCCCTAGCCCTGGAATGCCATAGGCCTGGAATGCCCTAGCCCTGGAATGCCCTAGCCCTGGAATGCCTTAGCCCTGGAATGCCCTAGCCCTGGAATACCCTAGCTCCCTAGCCCTGGAATGCCCTAGCCCTGGAATGCCCTAGCCCTGGAATGCCCTAGCCCTGGAATGCCCTAGCCCTGGAATGCCTTAGCCCTGGAATGCCCTAGCCCTGGAATGCCCTAGCCCTGGAATGCCATAGGCCTGGAATGCCCTAGCCCTGGAATGCCCTAGCCCTGGAATGCCTTAGCCCTGGCCCTGGAATACCCTAGCTCTCTAGCCCTGGAATGCCCTAGCCCTGGAATGCCCTAGCCCTGGAATGCCTTAGCCCTGGAATACCCTAGCTCTCTAGCCCTGGAATACCCTAGCCCTGGAATCCCTAGCCCTGGAATGCCCTAGCCCTGGAATGCCCTAGCCCTGGAATGCCCTAGCCCTGGAATGCCCTAGGCCTGGAATGCCCTAGCCCTGGAATGCCCTAGCCCTAAAGTGCCATACCCATGGAATGCCCTAGTCCTAGAATGCTCTAGCTCTAGAATGCCCTACCTCTAGAAAACCCTAGCCCTGAATTCCCTAGTCCTAGAATACCTAGCCCTAGCACTGATCTAGACATGTCCTAGGAATGGTTGTAGCAGGCACTTATATATATCATGTTCATACGTGAGCAGTATCAGTTACCTTCCTTCAATAGTGAACAAATATTGTACATACATATTTTAATAGGTAAAGGGTCCTATTAGTGTTTGTGGTCTAGATTTGGTAAATTTGTGGCTCATTACTTTTTGGTCAAGTCAATGCGATACAATAATTGTTATATTTGAAGTTTCGACTTGTTCCTAGTCAGGCAGCCACCTCCAGGAATCCATTCCCTACAACTCCAGAACTACATGTACACGTATCATGTTTAGATGTTATTCTGTACCCTGTTTATTATATGTGCCTATGTATTCATGTATACACCATGTAGATGCATGGATCATAAGTAGTTACTTGGTTCTTTGTGGGATGGTCTGTGCTGTCAGCTATTGTTGCGAGAGAACGCGTCAGAGGAAACCGCCTGATCACTTTCTAGCGAAGGCTTGCTGACTCAACTTGATATCTTTATTGTGGACAATTCTAGAAATCAATTATGCGAATGGACTTATTGTGCGAGGTGGCTAGGATGTATACATAGGTACATGCAGATATAAGATTCTTTAAGGCAGAAAAAGCACCTTACATCCTACAGATTCCATCAGCTCCCTAGGTTTTTTGTGATGTTTGGAACGAGGAACCCTATAGAGAAATTTTGGACCAATATGAAAAAATGGATCAAAAATAGAATCTCAGATTTTCACAGTTTTTTTTAAATTTGCGGGTGGTCGTGGTGAAAGAGAGAGGGGAGGGGGGGGGGTTGGTGGAGGCTGCCTGTTTGTTGCCTTAGCGAAGAATTCAATGCATTCCATAAGTGTTTTGGGAGTTCAAGGCTAAACCCATGATTAGGACAAGAAGCTTCCAAACCGAGTTTTAGCTGAGATTAAATATTGTGTAAACAATATTTGTTTTACTATTTTTACCGTTTTTACCCTTGCAGTAATTAAGAAGTTTAAAGCATCTTTGTGTGTAGAAAGAACAGCCCATTAGGCGCAATGGAGTGCAGTCAGTCATTTTAATAGCTAATCAGAGCATGCATGCAGTTAGTTTTCGATGTGTGATTGCCATGTTGACTAATAAAGACTTTCAGTATTGTTGTTGACACATTTGACATCTCTTACAGTCCACTAAAGCTGGCTCTGCTAACAAAACCATTTGTGGGCCAGTAGTGCACGTAATGCACCGCCACCCTCCACCTAATGCACCTCCACCCTCCACCTCTCCCTCCGGCTCCTCCTCCTCCTCTGGCTCCTCCTTCCTCTCCTCTTCTGGCTCCTCCTCCCTCTCCTCCTCCGGCTCCTCCCTCTCCTCCTCTGGCTCCTCCTCCTTCTCCTCCGGCTCCTCCTCCTTCTCCTCTGGCTCCTCCTCCTTCTCCTCTGGCTCCTCCTCCTTCTCCTCCTCTGGCTCCTCCCTCTCCTCCTCCGGCTCCTCCTCCCTCTCCTCCTCTGGCTCCTCCCTCTACTCCTCTGGCTCCTCCTCCCTCTCCTCTTCTGGCTCCTCCCTCTCCTCCTCCGGCTCCTCCCTCTACTCCTCTGGCTCCTCCTCCCTCTCCTCCTCTGGCTCCTCCCTCTCCTCCTCCGGCTCCTCCCTCTCCTCCTATGGCTCCTCCTCCCTCTCCTCGTCCTCCCTCAGTTCCTTAACTTTCTCCTCTTCCTCTTCCTTCCTCCTTCTCTTACTCTCTCTTGTCCTCCTCTCCCTCTCCTCTCTCCTGTACTCTTCCTCTCCTCCTTGCTCTCCTCTCTCCTGTACTCTTCCTCTCCTCCTTGCTCTCCTATCAATCCTACACATCAAACACTACATATGGATCTCAATCACTGCTCAAAGATATTCTGTCTTGCCTTGAGACGGTCACTTTAGTAAGATTCTGCTCTAGTCCTAGCCCTATAGCCCTAGTTGTAGCCCTATAATCCTAGCCCTATAGCCCTAGTTGTAGCCCTATAGTCCTAGTTGTAGCCCTATAATCCTAGCCCTATAGCCCTAGTTGTAGCCCTATAGTCCTAGTTGTAGCCCTATAATCCTAGCCCTATAGCCCTAGTTGTAGCCCTATAGTCCTAGCCCTATAGCCCTAGTTGTAGCCCTATAGTCCTAGCCCTATAGCCCTAGTTGTAGCCCTATAGTCCTAGCCCCTTAGTCATGTAGTCCTGTATATCCCTAGTCCTAGCCCTAGCCCTAGTCCTATAGCCCTAGTCCTAGCCCTATAGCCCTAGCCGAGTAGCCCTAACCCTATAGACCTAGTCCTCTAGCCGTAATCCTAGCCCTATAATCCTCGCCTCTAGTCCTAGCTGTACAGCCCTAGGTAGTCCTATAGTCCTCCTTAGTCCTAGCCCTAGTCCTAGCCCTAGTCCTAGCCCTAGTCCTAGCCCTAGTCCTAGCCCTATAGTCCTAGCCGTACAGCCCTAGTTCTAGCCCTATAGTCCTAGCCCTAGTTCTAGCCCTATAGTCCTAGCCCTATAGCTCTAGATCTTAGCCCTGCATCCCTAGGCCTATCCCTTGCCCTAGCCATGTCCAGTAGCTGGGATATTACTTTGAACTTCAAATGGGCCTCTTTAGAAGATCTCTGGGTTGGCCACAGCATTGCAGGATACTTCTGATGTATGTATCATACACATACAGTATGTACATATGAAACTTCCCTGCACTTTTTACTCCAATCCACTTCTGTAACAAATACACATGCACATGTACATGTATGTATAGTGTATATACATGTAGTGATACTTTATACAGACTAGTGCAGTAGATACACATGCACACACATGCACATGTACGCAGGCATGTATGTATAGTGTATATAGTGATACTTTATACAGACTAGTTCAGTAGATACACATGCACACACATGCACATGTACACAGGCATGTATGTATGTAGTAATGCTATATACAGACGAGTTCAATAAATACTCATACACACATGTATGTAGTGATGCTGTATGTTCTAGTTCAAGTGCTCTCTCACTCTGTCTCTCACCTTGCAGGGTTCTGACTTCTGCAGTACTTCAGGCTTTGATGCGTTGGGGAAGAGGCTGAGAGATGGCAAGCAGATGTGCAAGGACTTTGAGGAGTATGTGGAGAAGAGGTAAGCACATGCTCATGTTGTGGGCATGTCTGTGGGTGAGCCTTACTTTTTTTCTTGCTACTGTGCCAGTGCAAAGTGTGTGTGTGTGTGTGTGTGCATGTGTGTGTGTGTGTGTGTGTGTATGTATACTGAAGCTCGTTAAAAAAATATATAGTTTCCTCCTTCCTTCAATTCCATCTTCCTTTTCCATCACCATGGTGATGGATTTAAACAGTTGGTGTTACCTGTTTCTCTGTAATTGCACATACCACATGCACACACCACACACTTACATGTACACACACATCACACACACAACACACATCGTATGCATGCAGCATATACACATACATGTACATACCACACACACTTACACACACACACACACACACAAGAGTGGGTCTAGGATTTTTAAGAAGTAGAGGTTGTATTATGGAATGAGGGAATGTTGGTATAGCACATAATTCCCACGTAGCACTGTTACCATGCATCCATTGTAAGATCTAAGTAAAAAATATTTGAAGGTAGCAGCTGCTCCCATGGCTTTGTGATTGTGTATCCCAACTCCCCCCCCTACACACACACACACACACACACACACACACACGCGCACGCACACGCACACGCACACGCACAAACACACACAAACACACACAAACACACACACACAAAAAAACACCTGTCCCACTTGAATAATTTCTAATATGAAACTTACTGTGATTACAATACCCTTGTAGTCATCCTCGGATTTATAGAGCCCCCCCTCCTTCCTACCCTTCCCCCAGACTAATGTAGCATGCATTGACCTACCACAGACACACATACAGTACATGTAGTAGTCCACCTGGAAGCCACACCAGCTTGTAAACATAATGGATATTTCCAGCTGACATATTTGAGTTTTCTCTTTTAATCAGCTTCATGTACATGTGTATATCACTACATGAGGGCAAATTCTTTCTTTGCACTGATGAAGCCCCCCGAGTATTTTGGTTCAAAGGTGGGATTAAAAACAAAACGCTGATTGAAAGAGAAGCCTCTTAACAGAATAGTTGTTTAGTAAGCTGGACATGTCAGCTCACCTACATGTACATAGTACAGTAGCTTTACTGCCCACAGAACAGGGTAGGCACCCAGTAGCTGGCAGACTATGGTTTAATCCAGATTCCTCCATTTGTCCCAGTTTTGACAATTTTCTAAATGATACCCTGGTTGGGCTCCCCAGAAGCAGAGGTACTGTAAGGCACCCAGTGGCAGGGATCCCCTGAAGCAGAGCTAAGGCACCCAGTAGCAGGGATCCCCTGAAGCAGAGCTAAGGCACCCAGTAGCAGAACTCCCCTGTAGCAGAGCTAAGGCACCCAGTACCAGGGATCCCCTGAAGCAGAGCTAAGGCACCCAGTAGCAGAACTCCCCTGTGTAGCAGAGCTAAGGCACCCAATGCAGAACTCCCCTGTAGCAGAGCTCTTGTAGGCACCCAGTGGCAGAACTCCCCTGTAGCAGAGCTAGGGCACCTAATAGCAGAACTCTCCTGTAGCAGAGCTATGGCACCCAATAGCAGAACTCCCCTGTAGCAGAGCTCTTGTAGGCACCCAGTGGCAGAACTCCCCTGTAGCAGAGCTCTTGTAGGCACCCAGTGGCAGAACTCCCCTGTAGCAGAGCTAAGGCACCCAATAGCAGAACTCCCCTGTAGCAGAGCTCTTGTAGGCACCCAGTGGCAGAACTCCCCTGTAGCAGAGCTAAGGCTATTTTACGGTATAAATATTATTGCTCATAAACCATCATGCAAATGTTGTTTTGTTCGGCGATTGAGTGGGTTAACAAGCAAATTTTACCTTCAATGATTGGAGATCGTGCTGGGCCCATACAAACCAGACAACTCTGCTGTCCATCTATCTGCCAAACATGTTCCCGTACAGTGGCATCTTTTCTTTTTGCCTAACATCCATGTTTTTTAACAGTTTTTAAAAGGCTGCAGTGCTGTTAGACATAGCATGTCTTGAAGCGACTTCTACATTAAACAAAATTACTGGTTGCTGAGCTTCACTAGGGAGCACTATATGGATACCAAGATGCTTAACTGGGTGAGGACTACATGTACATGGATACCAAGATGTACGTAGTGCTATTACAGTATGCATACATATGTAGTGGTGACTTCTATAAGATAAAATTGCTGGTGGCTGTCTTCCACCAGGTGAGCACTAGATGAATACCAAGATGGAGGCTGCTATTTATACACGCACAATGATTAATTTTGTGTATTCATAGTAACGGTATGCTTTGATCAATGTACAGTGGTGCACAACAGTACATGAACTCTTTCTGAAATCCCAGTGTGCTTCCTAACTGGATGCACTATGTACATGTACATACATGCATTATATGCATGTATTATGGGAGAGCTTGTCCCGCGAACAAGTTGAATATTACGTAGGGGAACATTAGTGGTCATTGGGAGTGTGTACCCTCAGGCTATGCTCCCCTCCGTGCATATAAAGATGCCTCGGATTCAACAGACAAGTGAGAGTGTTGTCGGATGTCCTTCCTGTTGTACTTGGACGTGAGCTTTACGTTTCGCCTCGGGTTAATCACCTCTCAAAGCTCACACTCTCCTCGTTATGATAAGCCTCCATGTATTTGATAGTGTGATTTCCGATCGCAGTCCTTGTTTCGCCATCTTAGTGACGATGCCCTTCCCCAGCATCCTCTTTTTGCTTAGGGAGCGTGGAGCGTGCAATGGAATCTACCTGCTGGTACTTCTGCTGTCTCTGATGGCAACTTTCAGGAGAATGACCTCAAATGCGCCTTGGCCAGTAGGTCAAAACAAGTGGTTTAGAAACAATGGTCTTTTACACATATGCTCATTCAGGTGAAATAATATTTACAAAATGGATTAAATGTTAAAATGTATGGATTTGCAGTACTTACAAGAGCTCTCATGTACAGTATTGTATGTACTGCTGAACTTCTGGCAGGCAGAAGGTAGGCAAGTTAATCTATGCAGTGCACATGCACGCAGGGAAGGCATTCTTTGAATTCGATCCTAGCCACATGGTGTCTGGTCACATGATGTCATGAGCGTCGGAAGGTCCAAGCTTTGGGATTTCCGCCCCCCTTGTCCCCTTATCGAGCGAGGGTGCGTTGTATTGGTGTATGTAGATGGGGGAGTCACTCTCTCGTTGGTTTTTCCCACAAGAGACCAGTATACATAACAATCTGAGGAAGGTCTTCTGTTACAAGGAGAGGGAAGGGGAGCTGGGGAGAGTGGAGTGGTGGAAGGGAGCGAGGAGGTGAGGAGTGGAGAAGGAGACGGTGTGGCAGTGGGAGGGAGTGGAGGGGTGGAAAGGAGAGAGGAGTGCAGAGATGGAGGGTAAAGAGTGTTGTGTGAGTTAACTGGAAACTGTTTAACCTGTCTTTTGTTTACTTTCATGTTAATAGTTACCATGGTTACTATTTATCTATTGCTCTGTCTTCCTTTGTCCTCATCTCCTCACAGAGCAAGACTGGAGAAGGACTATGGAGAGAGTTTGATCAGATTAGTCAAGAACACCTCAGGAAAAGATGAAATTGGGTGCAGTTATAAATAAACAAGGTGTAGTTTTAACCACACATAGGAGCAGTTATTTATAACTCAACAGGATGTGGCTTAACCACATAGGGTTTAATTCACACATACACTGACTTCAGTAGAAAGTTGATGAGGCAAAGCATGTGTGTGGTTATAACTCAATAGGGTGTGGTTATAACTCAATAGGGTGTGGTTATAACTCAACAGGATGTGGTTATAACTCAATAGGGTGTGATTATAACTCAATAAGGTGTGGTTGTAACTCAATAGGGTGTGGTTATACATCAATAAGGTGTGGTTATGGGAATGTATGCCAGCTATTATGTATATATACCTTATTCAAGGTGTGTGTCTGTGAGTGAATATCGGTGAATTTAGAACCCCTCTTAACTATGTGCCCCCTTTACGGCACAAGACTTATGTGTGTGTGGTGTGTGTGTGTGTGACTCTGTGATGCTTGGGGTTCTCCACACTTCACTAGCATCATGTCTGACGTACAGTGCAAGTCAAAATACTTTTGGCATTGCATTGCAGCCCAACATGCAATGCACGTACATGCATGTTGCGACCATTTTGTATTTTCCAACCGTCTCAAATAATAAAAAAGAATGTTCGAATGATGGAAATCTCATTATATGAACGCTGGAAATCTTGTGTAAAATGTATATATACCTGATATACAGATCTTATTCTACATGATCATGTAGCATCACATGATCTTGGTTAGATTGCCCTAGTTGATGCATAAGTATTGTATTTTGTCATATCTTTATCTCCTCCTACCTAGCAATGGAATGACCATGTGAGGAATCTAGTGAGATCTATTCCATATAATCATTCCAAAATGATAAAATTATTATATGAACGGCGATAATAATCTCAAGTCTCACTCCCGCTGAATGGCCGCCAGGCATCTTTTACAAATTGAATGGACGCCTCCAGAACTAGAATGCATCGTGAAGATGGAGTTTTTAAGCTACTCCAGTTGCATTGTAGGCAGGCATGTAAGCTTCCTGGACCGTCCATTAAGAACCACACTTCTAATTGTAACTGCCCCTTCAATTATAACCGCGTAGCTCAATCTCATTGGCTATAGTAACCGCCCTTCCAATTGTAACATCAGAGGCAAATTGTAACAAGACACGTCTCAATGAACTCTCACTCAATAATCAACTTGAAATTGAATAATTTCTCATTATAAACTGAGAACTGAAATATTCTTGCACCAGCACCAATTGAACCCTTGACTTCTGCTCTCCTACGCATTACTCAGCCTTTGAGCCATGGTCACCCTAACAATTAGAAGCCTTCCAGACAGGCACTTGAACTCCTTCACAGCTGCAATCTAAAGTAACCACCTTCTAATTGTAACCCCCTTGTAGTCACAGGCGGATTGTAAATGGTAACCATAGTTCCTATTAGATTATAAGTTAGTTCCCATGGGAATACATGTTTTCATTATCTGCAGATCTACATGTACATGTGTAGCAGACTTTGAGGGACACCCCAAGTTGTATTGCAAGCATAACAAGTTATATTATAACAAGCTTAACAGGTTGTATTATAGCAAGCATAACAAGTTATATTATAACCAGCTTAACAGGTTGTATTATAGCAAGCATAACATAGCAAATATAACGGGAGGGACGGGAGGTAGATATATATTGTCTTCTGAGGATTCCCTCAACACTTTCCTTAAATTCATGTTGAGAGAATGACATGATAGTCCAAGAGAACATCTAGTAGCACGCTCTAAAAACATCCGTCCAACCCTAATAACCGGAGTACTTTATTGTCTGCAGTGTTTGCTTCCGTGTGCCTTGTGTTCCACGCACGTGCCTCTCCACACGCTGCGTGTGCAGCAAGATTTAATAAAACATGACTTGCATTTGTGGTAAACTCAAGTGTAAATATGATCTGTATGTTTCTTCAGTCTTGGTTTGAACAATGGTCATGCACTGCACGTACGTGGGGACTGCAACATCAATGCCAAAATT
Organism: Cladorhizidae sp. MBARI D1340-BT2; assembly: GCA_028752905.1. NCBI lineage: Eukaryota > Metazoa > Porifera > Demospongiae > Poecilosclerida > Cladorhizidae > Cladorhizidae sp. MBARI D1340-BT2. The sequence continues at coordinate 7,021,595 of JAQNBH010000010.1, forward strand.
ATTTCGACTTGGACTGTGCACACCAGCATAGTCCAGAAGTGCCACACCTTACCTACATGAGCTCTGTACAGTATCTCAGGACTCACAGGATGCTTGGGGCCATGGCCCTGGCCTGGGCTTGGTGACCCCTAGCCCTATCCTGTAATGCCACTGGCCCTAGTATATCCCTACCCTATGTCCTAGCTAGCCCTAGTGCTGATTCCAGATCTGCCTTGTATTGTGAGGTATCCCCACTATGGATACCCCGGCAGGGTTTCATTTAGAAAATTGTCCAAGTGGGGGGGGGGGGGCCATAATGGTTAAAAATGTGACAAAGTTTCTAATGAATTTTAATAATACAATTTCCAAGGGGAAGGGGGAGGGGGGGGGGGGGGCAAAAAGGTTCCAAAGCCCCCCCCTAAATGAAACCCTCTAAATGAAACCCTGCCCGGGATAGTTCCAAGTATGTACATGTATATCCCGGGCGAACATTGGCCACATTGGGTGTGGCCTAGGAAAGCATGTGTCAACATGTACATGTACCTCGAAGGTCTACATGTCAGCACAGTCAAGAGGGAAAGATTTATTCATTGTTAACTAGTTATGCATGTAACTGCTACAGTGTACAGGAGTTTATGACCTATAATTATGTATAACAACCTTGTGCAGTAAAGTTATGTCTCGACATGATTCCACATGCCACATCAAGTGTAGAGCAATGCCCACCACCAAAATTAATATTTAATTCTCGTGGGTGCACATGTACCAACATATTTTATATAACTTTGGATTATGTATTAAGGCAGTGTAACCCACATCTCATTAATTATTCATGAGATTTCTTAAATTAATAATAATTCCGTTCTTGCAGGTAGTTTTGGTTTTTGGTACCATAGTGTACCATAGTATAGAAGCTTAGCTTATTACAAGGGCTTTCCATTGGGATGCTTATTTAAGTGAGGTGCATGTACATGGCTGTTGACCAGAGAAATCTGACCCAGCATGTCAAGAACACAGGCCAATAGGCACTGCAAGATTGGCCACATTGGTATTCAATAAATGTAAGTTTTAATGAGACATAACGCAGGTGTGAAATAGCAGACTCAGCTACACGCCCACATGGAATATCAAGATGTCACTGGTCACCCCAAATTGAAATCTGAGCCATTCATTGCATAGTGCAGGGAGAGAGCTGAAAAATGGTGTTCTAAAACGTTTATTTCTGAGATATACAGCTTTTAAGAAATAAATCACCCTCTATAGTGGGGGTTCTGTTATTGGGCCATTAACACACCCCATTATACCCTCAAATATAAAAATTAAATTTCACTAATATCATCTACCTTCAAGGGCCTACAGCTATTGTAGAGTTAGCCAGGGCTAGGGGCTAGGGTTAGCCAGGGCTGGGGGCTAGAGTTAACCAGGCTGGGGGTTAGAGTTAGCCAGGGCTGGGGGCTAGAGTTAGCCAGGGCTGGTGGCTAGAGTTAGCCAGGGCTGGGGGCTAGAGTTAGCCAGGGCTGCGGGCTAGAGTTAGCCAGGGCTGGGGGCTAGAGTTAGCCAGGGCTGAGGGCTAGAGTTAGTCAGGGCTTGGGGCCAGGGCTGGGGCTAGAGTTAGCCAGGGCTGGGGGCTAGAGTTAGCCAGGGCTGGGGGCTAGAGTTAGCCAGGGCTGGGGGCTAGAGTTAGCTAGGGCTGGGGGCTAGAGTTAGCCAGGGCTGGTGGCTAGAGTTACAGGGCTGCGGGCTAGAGTTAGCCAGGGCTGGGGGCTAGGGTGGGGGCTAGAGTTAGCCAGGGCTGGGGGCTAGAGTTAGTCAGGGCTGGGTGCTAGAGTTAGCCAGGGCTGGGGGCCAGGGCTGGGGGCTAGGATATTAGGGCACAAGGAGAATGGTGAAAGCGTGGCTTTTAGAAAAGCTGGTTGGTTAAAACAGTGAGAAAAGGGCATGTGTACATACAGCATGAAAATCATGAAGTGTTCTGCGCTATTTGATGCATACCTGGAGGTCCCGGCACATGTAAACAAAATTAAAAAGCCAGCACCATATGTCACTCCCTCCACTCCTTCCTGCACTGCCAATCCTGCCCAAATGCTTGGCCTTCCTCCTCTTCTTCACCAGCCCCTTGCCTCAGGTGGTAATGTAACATTACCAGCCCTCTGCAGCTTCTTGCCATCTGGACCAATGGGCTGCTTTGCCTTGGCAGTCTTCAGGCGATTCAGCATCCTCTTTTGCACTGGCCAACACACTCGTGCTTCTCACTGGAGTGTTGCACTGGCCAACACACTCGTGCTTCTCACTGGAGTGTTGCACTGGCCAACACACTCGTGCTACTCACTGGAGTGCTGCACTGGCCAACACACTCGTGCTACTCACTGGAGTGTTGCACTGGCCAACACACTCGTGCTACTCACTGGAGTGCTGCACTGACCAACACACTCGTACTTCTCACTGGAGTGCTGTACTGGCCAACACACTCGTGCTTCTCACTGGAGTGTTGAACTGGCCAACACACTCGTGCTACTCACTGGAGTGTTGCACTGGCCAACACACTCGTACTTCTCACTGGAGTGCTGCACTGACCAACACACTCGTGCTACTCACAGGAGTGTTGCACTGGCCAACACACTCGTACTTCTCACTGGAGTGCTGCACTGACCAACACACTCGTACTTCTCACTGGAGTGTTGCACTGGCCAACACACTCGTGCTACTCACTGGAGTGTTGCACTGGCCAACACACTCGTGCTACTCACTGGAGTGTTGCACTGGCCAACACACTCGTACTTCTCACTGGAGTGCTGCACTGACCAACACACTCGTACTTCTCACTGGAGTGTTGCACTGGCCAACACACTCGTGCTACTCACTGGAGTGCTGCACTGACCAACACACTCGTGCTTCTCACTGGAGTGTTGCACTGGCCAACACACTCGTACTTCTCACTGGAGTGCTGCACTGACCAACACACTCGTGCTTCTCACTGGAGTGCTGCACTGACCAACACACTCGTGCTTCTCACTGGAGTGCTGTACTGGCCAACACACTCGTGCTTCTCACTGGAGTGTTGCACTGGCCAACACACTCGTGCTTCTCACTGGAGGGCTGCACTGACCAACACACTCGTGCTTCTCACTGGAGTGTTGCACTGGCCAACACACTCGTGCTACTCACTGGAGTGCTGCACTGACCAACACACTCGTGCTTCTCACTGGAGGGCTGCACTGGCCAACACACTCGTGCTACTCACTGGAGTGCTGCACTGGCCAGCACACTCGTACTTCTCATTGGAGTGTTGCACTGACCAACACACTCGTGCTTCTCACTGGAGGGCTGCACTGGCCAGCACACTCGTGCTACTCACTGGAGGGCTGCACTGGCCAACACACTCGTGCTTCTCACTGGAGTATTGCACTGGCCAATGCACTCGTGCTTCTCACTGGAGTACTGTACTGGCCAACACACTCGTGCTGCTCACTGGAGTGATGCACTGGCCAACACACTCGTGCTTCTCACTGGAGTGCTGCACTGGCCAACACACTCGTGCTTCTCACTGGAGTGCTGCACTGACCAACACACTCGTGATTCTCACTGGAGTGTTGCACTGACCAACACACTCATGCTACTCACTGGAGTGCTGCACTGGCCAACACACTCGTGCTACTCACTGGAGTGCTGCACTGACCAGCACACTCGTGCTACTCACTGGAGTGCTGCACTGACCAACACACTCGTGCTACTCACTGGAGTGTTGCACTGGCCAGCACACTCGTGCTACTCACTGGAGTGTTGCACTGACCAACACACTCGTGCTACTCACTGGAGTGTTGCACTGACCAACACACTCGTGCTTCTCACTGGAGTGTTGCACTGGCCAACACACTCGTGCTTCTCACTGGAGTGTTGCACTGACCAACACACTCGTGCTTCTCACTGGAGTGCTGCACTGGCCAACACACTCGTGCTTCTCACTGGAGTGCTGCACTGGCCAACACACTCGTGCTTCTCACTGGAGTGTTGCACTGACCAACACACTCGTGCTTCTCACTGGAGGGCTGCACTGGCCAACACACTCGTGCTTCTCACTGGAGTGCTGCACTGGCCAACACACTCGTGCTTCTCACTGGAGGGCTGCACTGACCAACACACTCGTGCTTCTCACTGGAGTGCTGCACTGGCCAGCACACTCGTGCTACTCACTGGAGTGCTGCACTGGCCAACACACTCGTGCTACTCACTGGAGTGTTGCACTGGCCAACACACTCGTGCTAATCACTGGAGTGCTGTACTGACCAACACACTCGTGCTTCTCACTGGAGTGCTGCACTGGTCAACACACTCGTGCTACTCACTGGAGTGCTGCACTGACCAACACACTCGTGCTTCTCACTGGAGTGCTGCACTGGCCAACACACTCGTACTTCTCACTGGAGTGTTGAACTGGCCAACACACTCGTGCTTCTCACTGGAGTGCTGCACTGACCAACACACTCGTGCTTCTCACTGGAGTGTTGCACTGGCCAACACACTCGTACTTCTCATTGGAGTGTTGCACTGACCAACACACTCGTGCTTCTCACTGGAGGGCTGCACTGGCCAGCACACTCGTGCTACTCACTGGAGGGCTGCACTGGCCAACACACTCGTGCTTCTCACTGGAGTGCTGCACTGGCCAACACACTCGTGCTACTCACTGGAGGGCTGCACTGGCCAACACACTCGTGCTTCTCACTGGAGTGCTGCACTGACCAACACACTCGTGCTACTCACTGGAGGGCTGCACTGACCAACACACTCGTGCTACTCACTGGAGGGCTGCACTGGCCAACACACTCGTGCTACTCACTGGAGTGTTGCACTGGCCAACACACTCGTGCTACTCACTGGAGTGCTGCACTGACCAACACACTCGTACTTCTCACTGGAGTGCTGTACTGACCAACACACTCGTGCTTCTCACTGGAGTGCTGCACTGGCCAACACACTCGTGCTTCTCACTGGAGTGCTGCACTGACCAACACACTCGTGCTACTCACTGGAGTATACATTTCTAGATGGGTTGACATTGAGTCACCATCAGCAATTATGGATGTACAAATATTGCAGCTTGTGCTTTCTCTCTGACTGACGTCATATCCTGAGAGCTCCTTCTGCCTCCATTGCACCAGAGGATCCACTGCAGTGTGTATTTGTTGCCCCTCCCACCAATCCTGGATGTCCTCACATATTGTGTGTATCTGGCACTTCTCCTGGTACAAGTCACACCAATTGCCGACTCTAACATCTAGCACCTGCCCAGTCTGCCGCAACCATGACTTCTGTCCCCTCCTTGACTTAGGTGTCGTCAAAGGTGACCTTCATGGCAACACTCTCGCCCACAACAGCATCTCTGCGGAGGACAGTTGCAGAAGCTGACATGTTGGCCTCCATCTAAGCCACAGTGGTGTCCTTCAACTTCTTGTAGGGAGTGGAGTGATGTATAGCAAGAGAGAGAAACATATACCCGTCATGCCAGTGAGTGGAGTGGTCTGTAGCAGAGAGTGGAGGGAGCATATCTATCATGCCAGTGTGAGTCTCCATTCTGGTCCTTCCCCTACCATTGACTCTGGCTACAAGAACGGACTTCCCATTCCCCTCCAGGTCCTTCTTGCAGTAAGGGTCAGTGACACGAGATGGCTTCCTCCTATAGGAAGTCCTAGCAACCAACCTCTTCATGCAAATCAAGTTCTCAGTCCCTGTGAGGTGTGAGCCACAGCAGGAGAAGGCCAGCCTTCTTTAAGGGACCTCGTCTTGATCAGATGGAAGTAATTTGCTAGTGAGTTTCTAAAGGCTGAGATTCACTAGTAGCAGAAACGGAACTACTGTAAGAGCTAGCTTCTTGGCAGACTTGGAGAGAGCAGGATTACATGTACATAGGTACAGCAACAGAGGTACATGGCCCAGGTATAAGGATGGGGTAGATAGTACATGGCCCAGGTATAAGGATGGGGTAGATAGTACATGGCCCAGGTATAAGGATGGGGTAGATAGTCTAGCTCAGCTAAGGATGGAGCTGGAGTGGTGGGTGGCTCTCCAAGAGTTGGTTGGTGATCTAGGCAGTGTTGGGGAGTCTTCCCTCTTGTTAAAAAAATGCCTTGGGTGGTTTATGGCTGTGAACTGCGACAAACTTCTTGACAGAAGGCATTTCCCCCAAAAAGTGCTGACTGTGCAGTTGTGCAGTTCAATTTTATTTACTCTGACTAATGCGTATTTAGAAATTAATTAATCTACTCTCAAAGGACTTTATTTCAGTAGTTGTTGGACTCTCTGGTAGTAAGGGGTTGAAGAGTTGTGGTCCATCCTACTTACCTGGAACTAAGCAGGTAGTTGGTCTTCTTGAAATTTGAATGCGAGTAAAATGCATGGAGGAAATTGAAAATGGTACATCCAAATTGTTTCAAACTTGACAGTTGATTAGCTCGGATGTTTAAAAAATTATATTTTGTTGTTAATCACAACATTAAATCGCACAATTTATCGGTTATTGTTGCCATAACGATGAAAGTGTCTCAGTATACATGTACATGTGTGTCCATATATGGTAATGTGTAGGACTTTGCGTTTGTCGTGGGACGACTTGAAGCACGAGACTGAGGCCTCAGGGCGCATTCACATCGGCCTGGCACAGAAGATCCTGGACGATATCCATCACACTGTGAAGGAATTCAGAGAACAGCAGAGGGATATCCGGAAGAAGGTGAGGCAAGCGAGGAGAGGGGGGGAAAGGCGCGGGGCACAAGGCGGGGAGGAGAGACGGCCGAGAGGGACGGGTGGATAGTCATGGAGGGGGGGGGGGGGGGGGGTGATGTTGATGATATGGTCTGTAATGTGTTGATAGCATTAATTATTAATATTGATCATTATTGTTTTAAATATTATGTATTATATTTAATAATTGGTAAAACATTATTAATGTCAATTTTTTTTGTCGTTGTGGTTAATTATGTTATTGTAATTGTATTATTATTATGTTGTTGTTGTTGCTGTTTTGATGTTGTTGCTATGTATTAACACCTCAATGGCAGTGACAAGATATTATTTCTGCTCCCATTGTGTTTCTCTCTCTGTGCTTTAACCACATGAAAAAAGCTTTATAGTCGTTTTCCAAACTTGGCATGAATAAGTATGTACCAATGGAGCAATTCATTAAAGTTTGAAAGGCCAAGCAATGGGCCAGTTTGTGTGCATTGCTACGCAGCTTGCTGTTACCATTAATGCAGCACCATGTGTGTATGTCCCTGTGCTAGAGTGAGGACACATGTGTGTATGTCTCTGTGCTAGAGTGAGGACACATGTGTGTATGTCTCTGTGCTAGAGTGAGGACACATGTGTGTATGTCTCTGTGCTAGAGTGAGGACACATGTGTGTATGTCTCTGTGCTAGAGTGAGGACACATGTGTGTATGTCTCTGTGCTAGAGTGAGGATACATGTGTGTATGTCTCTGTGCTAGAGTGAGGACACATGTGTGTATGTCTCTGTGCTAGAGTGAGGACACATGTGTGTATGTCTCTGTGCTAGAGTGAGGACACATGTGTGTATGTCTCTGTGCTAGAGTGAGGACACATGTGTGTATGTCTCTGTGCTAGAGTGAGGGCACATGTGTGTATGTCTCTGTGCTAGAGTGAGGACACATGTGTGTATGTCTCTGTGCTAGTGTGAGGACACATGTGTGTATGTCTCTGTGCTAGAGTGAAGACACAGTGAAGAGAGCTGCCCAGCACAAGAAGACGTGCTTCAACAAGTGCAACAGTTTGAAGAGCACCTACGACAGCAAGTGCCGAGATGCCGACAAGGCAGACGAGAACTGCAATAGACAGCACTCCAACCCCCAGGCCAAGCCCAAGGAGCTGGCAGGGGCAGTCAAGAAGATGGAGGTACAGTAGTATAAACATGCACATGTTCACGTACAGTATATACATGTATACATATATAATGTATGTCCAAGTCTGAGGAACTGTTGTATGTACACATGGATGTACATTATGTGAAACATGGTTTGAGAAGAGAATTTCTAAGACTTATAGCTAATTAGAACAGGGCCTCCTTTTAGTCAATTGAGAATGTAATTAAAAAAGACGGGAAAATAAAAATGGGTGGGAAATTAAAAAATATTTAAAACTGGCAAAGTTTGGCTACTACATTGGCTACCTTTATAGTGACCTCCGTGACCATATCTGAGACCGTTATTGTAACCAGTTGGTCCAGTTCCCCTAGTCCCAGGTCTCAGCCCTTGATGTTGAGAGCTGGCCCGAGAAAGATGGGAACAGACAGACACAAGGTGCCAATTCAGTTATTGTTCTATGATTCACTGCGTCTGCTACAAGCTTTCATGTGTCCAGTTTTGGATGGATTTACGAGCTAATTCAAGTTCCATTCCGTACGAGTAAATTCAAGTTCCATTCTGTGGGATATTTTATGTCCTTTGACGTGATATCACTCACTCAAATTTTGTTCTTAGAATTACCCACTTTTTCTTTAATTATCACTTGTGGTATTGCGTAGGTGGTGCGGGTGCTACAGTGAGATCCTATACTAAAGTGCATTGTGGTTCACCTCCATAGCGTAGCTGGTGGTGAGAAGTAGATGAGGAATAGACAGCATACTTTCATTTGACCATCTTTATCAAATCTGACAGAAAACCTGTTTAAATAATTATGGTGATTATGGTGGAACAATTATGGAGATTTACACTGTGGATGTTTTTATTTTTCAAATATTATTATTATTATTTTATTGCACCCAGCTTAAACTATCCTTCATATATCATATGCCTGTGGCAGGGATAAGCCCAGATGCTAGTACTACTAGAGGACAAAATACGTCCTTACAGTGAGCTAGGTCTGTGCACTTACCCTTCGTGAATGGAGTGATGTAATGCAGAAGTATGCACATTAGATGTGCTTTCTTCAGCTGCCATGCTTTCTTCAGTTTATCAAGTTAGGCTTGATTCATAGAGTGTGTAGCTGGCATAGCTAGTGCTCTCAATGGACAGTCCAGGTAAGGACTCGAAATGATAAGAGACTCTGACAATCCCGTACTCAATCTAAGTTAGTAGTATATGTATATGGCTTCACCTTGCATGTTCGATAACTACCCGTTTATAGAGCAATTACTGCAATAATTAATTTTTGAGTGCCTGATGGAGGGTAGCTGTTTCACGTCATACGTACGTAGGTCAAAGGCAGTACACTAAAAAAAAAGGTCCCGAACTTTCAGGGCACGATCTTCGGGCATTATACATGCCCATGCCAACAAAAATGGAAGATTTTTTTAACTTTTTTCCCCATTTTTTTAAGGATGTTTGTCCCAAACATGGTCAGAAATGGACAGAAATGGAGAGCTGTTTTCTCCTAGTATGCTAGAATAAAGCAAACATCACCGCCCCCTCCCTTAGTCATCGGTGTTTTGTTAGTAAGGGATAATGACCCACTATGTTTCTCACTTATCCACTCTCTGTATACTGTTAAATACTGTGTCATTAGCACTACAATAAACATGGGAATTTCAGCTAAAGCTGCAACTCTGACCTGCTTCTTTAAGAAACAAACACTTCAAGACCATTAATTCTGTGTGTGATATCGTCCACCTGTAGCTGCGGTAAGGGACGTGCCAACTTAAAAAAGCTACCACTCTACTCAAGTCCTGACATTTATGAAACACATATCCTAGGGTTGGGTCCCGTATGCTAAGATGTAGTACATTTAAAGGAGCTGCTACAGTTGTTGCCCACTGTCTGATTACTTTGTCGTAGCTTGAAAAGGATGTATGGATATTACTAGTGTAGGATATTACTAGTGTAGGATATTACTAGTGTAGGATATACTAGTGTAGGTAGTGTTTAGATGTATGGATATTACTAGTGTAGGATATTACTAGTGTAGGTAGTGTTTAGATGTATGGATATTACTAGTGTAGGATATTACTAGTGTAGGATATTACTAGTGTAGGTAGTGTTCAGATGTATGGATAAATTACTAGTGTAGGATATTACTAGTGTAGGTAATGTTCAGATGTATGGATAAATTACTAGTGTAGGATATTACTAGTGTAGGTAATGTTCAGATGTATGGATAAATTACTAGTGTAGGATGTATGGATAATACTAGTTTAGGTAATGTTTAGATATATGGATATTACTAGTGTACATGTAGGTAATGTTTAAATATATGGATATTACTAGTGTAGGTAGTGTTCAGATGACATCATGTATGGATATTACTAGTGTAGGATATTACTAGTGTAGGTAGCGTTAGATGTATGGATATTACTAGTGTAGTGTTTAGATGTATGGATATTACTTAGATATCTGTGCATTACTACTAGTGTATATTTATAATTCCTAACTCCATGTAATGTTTCCCTAACAGGCAGCAAAACTTGCATCGAATAACGCTGACCTGGCCTACCAGGAGAGTGTGCGTGTACTGGAGGATGCTCGTATGTTGTGGGAGCGCGAGATGGAGCTCCTCTGTAAGGTAAGGGGTCGTCAGACCTACTTGTATGAGCTGAGTAACTACTCTAGTGAACATCATGTGTGTACAGTATGTCGGTGCTAGTTAGACACGTGCACTATAGTGCTATAAATAAAATACTTGCCAGTTCCAGTGCTTGAGTGAATTTTTATATTTTTTTATTTGTTTTTTTCTTACTTGATAATAATTATGCAGTACTTTATAATAATTATGCATTAAAAAAACATTTATGAAAATTAATGAATAATCGATAACTTACAAAGTCAGCAAACAAACATAAAAATAAACTACCCATTTGATATATATAACTATAAGACAACCAATTACCACACATACATAAATAACGAAAAAGCTAACGACTTATCTTCTTCTTTTTTATGTCTTGTTATTATTACGTAATCATGGTGACTATGTTAGAAAGGGGAGGGGCACATGATGACCTTATAACCCCTATCCTTGGTGTTAAATGAAGGCATCACCAGTAGCAATTAAAATGAAGTAATAATAATAGCAATAATAGACGTCAGGCATCATCAAGAGGTGTGGTTAACACCTTGACTGCCGCGTGCTAGCATTGCCGTCTACATGTTGTCCACAGCATGTCCTTGTTTTGTTAAAAATATTTGATAATGGAATGAGAATTGACAGTACTTGCAGCTGAGTGTTAACCTTGGTGTGAATAAGACCCTCTATAAAGGGGGTTGGGGTTCAATGGCTAATTTTACAAAAGTATGAAAAATTGTTTTTTCCCCTCCAGTTCATGAGTCCGTAATTATCAGAGGTCACTGTATAGAATTTTAGAGCCTGGATTCTTCCCTAGAGGTGGAATTTCTTTCTTGTCATCTTCTTCATTGACAAGAAATATTGCCTGCCATCCAAAAAAAGCATCATTCTTCCTAAATTGATATCTAAGCTTTTTGCTTAATTAGATCTGCACTAGTGATGTGAGCCTCCATCCTCGATATCCATGGCTACAGAATGAACTAAACTCCCTAAAATTGGGGGGGGGGGGGGAGGGGGGAGGGGGGGGCTGGCACTAGCTCACATGCATGAGTATGAGTAATGAATAAGCTACTAGCTCAGCCAAGCCCTGCAAGCTACTAGCTCAGCCAAGCCTGATAAGGTATGTACTAGCTCAGCCAAGCCTGGTAAGCTACTGGCTTAGCCAAGCCTGGTAAGCTACTGGCTTAGCCAAGCCTGGTAAGCTACATGTATGTACTACATAGCCAAGCCTACTGTACTAGCTTAGCCAAGCCTAGTAAGCTATGTGCTAGCTTACCAAGTCTGGTAAACTACAAGCTTAGCCAAGCTACTATCTTAGCCAAGCTATGTACTAGCTTAGCCAAGTCTGGTAAACTACTGTACTAGCTTTGCCAAGCCTGGTAAGCTACAAGCTTAGCCAAGCCTGGCTAGCTACTAGCTTAGCCAAACCTGGTAAACTTCCAGCTTAGCCAAGCCTGGTACTTAGCCAAGCCTGGTAAACTTCCAGCTTAGCCAAGCTGGTAAACTACTAGCTTAGCCAAGCCTGGTAAACTTCCAGCTTAGCCAAGCCTGGTAAACTACTAGCTGGTAAACTACTAGCTTAGCCAAGCCTGGTAAACTACTAGCTTAGCCAAGCTGGTAAACTACTAGCTTAGCCAAGCCTGGTAAGTTAAAGCCCAAGTTTAGAAGTATGTGGAGGAGGAAGAAGAAATGTTATCACCATCCCAGAAACAAAGATGACTCAACCAAGCATCATGTGCTTGCTGATAATTGTAAGTTTTTCAGCTACATGTAGTTTAGTTCACCTCTTGTACATTAGTGCCATTAGATGCTAGTGCAGTGCCCTCTACTACTCACAACCTTCGTCTACTGCCTCCAGGTGGAAGATTAATATCATGTCCCCATCAGTGGTACAACTGGATAGCAATAGGGATGACCACTGCATGGAAGATGGTTGGAAATCCATTTACTGGTGGCTTAATGGCTGGATTGAAGCCATTTTTTGTTGTTGTCCTAAGAGCAAGTCCAAGAATATTCAGTACATAAAAGGTCAGGCCTTGGCAAGGTCATGTGATTGGGGCTGTGTGTGATGATGTTTGTGTTAGTTGTGATGGGACTTGGCAGTGGTGTGAGTTTGTATCTTTAGCTCGTGTGTGTGAACAATTATACAGTCTCCAAAGAAAGTTTGTTATTGCTCCAGTCTGAGGACCAAAGATAAGCAAGTGTTGCAAGACGGGGAAAAAACCAACTACATCTATAGATTGGCTTGGACGAAGAGGAAGGAGTTTGAGTATGACTATCAAAAGGTATTGTGTGAGGCTCTGGAGCATTTTGCCTGCCTGCTGGTGAAGTTGGTGACCAATGACCAATGAAAGAACAGACTACATCCCACCACAAAGTGGCTAAATGAAAGTAACTGACATTCCCCTAAGCTTAGTGAAATTATCCTGACCGTGTGCGTCAAGTTTTTTCTTTAAATGTCAGCTATAGTATAATACCATTTTAGGCTGTTTTAGACTACAATACCATTTTAGACTACATGTATAATATTGTTTTAGGCTATAATACTGTTTTTATATACTGTAGTCTGTTTTAGGCTATAATACTGTTTTAGGCTATAATACCAATTTAGACTATAATACTGTTTTTAGACTATAATACTGTTTTTAGACTATAATACTGTTTTAGGCTATAATACTGTTTTAGGCTATAATACTGTTTTTAGCCTGTTTTTAGTACATAATACTGTTTTTAGTCTATAGTACTGTTTTTAGACTATAGCACTGCTATACTGTTTTAGGCTATGATACCGTTTTAGGCTATAATACTGTTTTTCGACTATAGTGCTGTTTTAGGCTATAATATGTTTTTAATGATACCGAAATTTGTTCCTCCTATTCCCATAAAGTAGCTTTTGGGGGTTGGAGCAGCAATATCTCCATTTTATTCATCAAAGTTAGTCAAATTATATATTTTGGGAAAGCTCTCGATGAGCTCATGCAAAGTGTTCTATTTGCTACTTAGTCAATTGGGAAGTGGTTGTGTTTATAACGCCACCTGAAATTAAATGGTTTCAGTTACAGTAATAGATTCATAATTATACTAACATACTGTAGGCTGCACTAAAATGTGTATATTCCTGATACTCTATATAGATAATCTCCATGTAATTATGTGAGAGATGAAAGTGCTCCAATTTTTGCAGGTCATAGCACTTTGTCCATCATTTTTGGTTGCTATGGGAACTAGCCACTCCCTTTCTAGTTAACAATATTCTCTATCTACAACCCCGTGAAATTGTAGAGAAAAATGCCTAGATGTGCTCTAAATAGGAATAATTTAGTGACAAGTGTACAAGTAATATCAACACCCAGTGAACCCCCTAAAGAAGGCAGGAAGACATCTGTACATGTAGCGAATTCCCTCATCCATAATTATGCTTACATTTGGGTCAGCTCTGCAGTCGTGTCTTCTATCTCTGCAAACTGGATCGGTTTTGTAGCCTTACAGCTTTGACTTTTCTGCAGCAGCTCTTCCTGGCTGAGAAGTGAGGGTTGGGGGGGGGGGGGGGGTGTTCCGATAGCATTGACTCTTCCTGATGAGTAGATGCCCTCAGCCATTCACTATCTGTCCTACAAACTACATGTAAGCTGAAACATTACTCTTGCTAGGTCCATAGCCCCCCAGTGCCATATGCCGCTAACACAAAATATATGTGCTATAATGTTCATAAAACCAACTCAACAGGAACTGAGGATTATGATGGTGTAATGCAAAGATGCAAGTGAGTGATGATTTCCACTCGTAGATATATAATAATATTATAATCACCTTCTCAATAATTAGTTGAATTTGAAGGTGATTATAATGTCATTATGTCAACTGAGAGTTCATTGAGACAGTAATATTGGCTAATATATATTTATATGTATATTGTCTGCAGCAATTCCAGGAACTGGAGGAACAGAGAATTGCTTACCTCCGGCATCAGATGTGGACCTTCTGTAATCTCTACTCACAAGTCACTGTACAAGTGGACGAGGTATTAAGTGTGCGATTAATTCAGATCTATAATAATTATAGCCAATTTACCACAATAATTGCCTGTATGTGCAAATTTGGGAATTGCTCGCAGAAAAATTGTAAGGAACGAACATTGTATTTTTTTCGGAGTCGGATTTTTTTGGAGTCGGAGACATAAATTAATAATAAATTTAATAATAATAATAGTAGTAGGAGTAGTAGTAGTAGTAGAAGTAGTAATAGTAGTGTAGTAATAATATATTTCAAAAATAATCCCTAAAAAGGAGAATAAAGTATATCTCCATCGTGACCTTCTCTTGCAGGCTCTATGCATTGAATAGCCACCTGGTCTCGATCGACTACCAATAGCTATTGCTTGTGTGCCTGTACTTATCAACTAGTAGAGTCTCCTCTTCCTCTCATGTCGGCTTCAATTCTCACACGGGCACCAATCGAACCAGTCCATAGCCCGGACATCTCCTCAGTGATAGTTGTGCTGCAGTGGCTGCTACCTGCCTAGATTTATACAAAAATATTCCTCAATTCCTGCTCTGTAGATAATTGTCTATTAAAGCCCGGTTCACGATATAACAAAAACAGACGCTCGTTGCAGCATTGGTGTGTCGGAATAGAATTAATTTCAATTCAAACACTTCACAATGCCTCTCCTTTATCTCAAATAGTGAACCAGACTTAATTTACTGGCATGTGGTGGATAGCTAGCTATTGGTATATAACAGGCTCACGCGAGCATTAGCGTCTCATTATTCCTGATGAAGACTAGAGCATCTAGTTAAAACGTCGAGTGAATAAAAAAATTGAAGTTGATTATTGAGAAGGTGATTTTAATGTTATTATGTCAACTGAGAGTTCATTGAGAGTTTTGAATGTTTGTCGAGTTATTTCGCAATATTAATTATGGTTGATATTGTATTGATGCAGTCGTGTGAGAAAGTGCGCAAAACTCTGGAGAACTGTGATGTGGACGCAGATATTGACCTGTTTGTGACGGAGAAGGCCACAGGCTCGGCTAGACCTGTCTCTATCCCCTACATCAACTTCTACCATCCCACAGACAACCTCGGGGGAACAGGTACTGTTTGGGGAGAGGGATACCCCTTAAGTGTGGTGGGTGGTTGAGGGGGGGTTACCCTAATTGGGAGATGGGTGATTATATATATAATTACATTTTTATTTATTGTGGTGGGGGGAAAACACACTAAGGCTTGGCATTCAAAAAGTAATACAGTTTATTTTATTTTTTTGTTTGTTTTTGTAATAGAATTTGTTTTCCCATCAGCACCAACTCTTCAATTAAACTATATGGATAATGTGTAAATTTCAAATTTTTGTCGTATTTACCTGTATGCATGCGTGGTTGGGTTCAGGTTTACGTACAGGAAGTGGAGCCTCTACAGCCGCTTCACTTCCATCCCACAGGGATTTCCCTCCACTTCCTCCTGCACCGGACGAGAGAGCTGATTTCCCTTCATCTGCAGTTGATAGTGAGCCAATGGCACAATAGCTGGAGCTATTTGGGGGGCGTCCCTGACCCATGAAACATGATATTCCTCGTGTTTGTGCTGCTTTTGAATAAAATAAAATAAATCATGTGATGTAACTCGAGTAAGCGTCATGGGTGCATTCTTTGTGGCTTGAGGGCTGTATCAGGTAGCACTGTTGCTATGCTAGCTAGCCTAGCAACCATTAAAGTAAACAAAACTCTGGAATATTTTTCTCTCCCTCTAGCACATTAAATATATACAGAGGTGGCTCGGGCAATTTTAGAGGGGTAAGGCCTGGATGTGGGTGTGGTCTGGGTGTCACTTAATGCGGTAGTATTGTACACACAATTGCTGAAAATATTTTTATACATAAAAACTGATCCAAATCTTATTGTTGGGTCCTATGAAATCACCATTTCTCTTTAATTACACGTGCATTTATTTTAATTTTATGAGCTAACTATGTATTATTCGAGGGCATGCTCTAATATTTCAACATGACTAACACTAATGTACACAATAGTTGCACGAGATCACCGGATCTCTCAACATGACTAACACTAATGTGACATTAGTTGTACGAGATCACCGGATCTCTCAACATGACTAACACTAATGTGCACAATAGTTGTACGAGATCACTGGATCTCTCACATGACTAACACTAATGCGCACAATAGTTGCTCGAGATCACTGGATCTCTCAACATGACTAACACTAATGTGACAATAGTTGTACTAGATCACTGGATCTCTCAACATGACTAACACTAACACAATAGTTGCATGAGATCACCGGATCTCTCAACATGACTAACACTAATGTGACAATAGTTGTACGAGATCACCGGATCTCTCAACATGACTAACACTAATGCACACAATAGTTGTACGAGATCACCGGATCTCTCAACATGACTAACACTGATGCACACAATAGTGGCATGAGGTCAACGGATCTCGAACGGGCGACAGCTATTGATAGTAGCAGTGTTCATAGTCGAGCCTTTGTCCTCTATTCGAATTTCGCCGAACATTTGTTTCGTTTAGTTTCGTGTTCTTGACAGTCAGCTTCATTGCCTCTAATCGAGGGCATCGCTTCTAATCGAGGGCATCGCTTCTAATTGAGTGTGCTTTCTGACCGAGAAAATATGGTAAGTTTGGCTGTACTATCCTAGTGAACATGTAGTTGTTAGTCTTTCTTGTTACATGCGGAACACAAATACGATTTCACTCGACGCAATGCACAAAATGATCGTTCACTGGTGCAGCTCACTGGTATAGTTCACTGGTGCAGTTCACTGGTAGAGTTCACTGGTGCAGCTCACTGGTATAGTTCACTGGTGCAGTTCACTGATAGAGTTCACTGGTGCAGTTCACTGGTAGAGTTCACTGGTGCAGTTCACTGGTACAGTTCACTGGTGCAGCTCACTGATATAGTTCACTGTTGCAGTTCACTGGTATAGTTCACTGGTGCAGTTCACTGGTATAGTTCACTGGTATAGTTCACTGGTATAGTTCACTGGTGCAGCTCACTGGTATAGTTCACTGGTATAGTTCACTGGTGCAGTTCACTGGTATAGTTCACTGGTGCAGCTCACTGGTATAGTTCACTGGTGTAGCTCACTGGTATAGTTCACTGGTGCAGCTCACTGGTATAGTTCACTGGTGCAGCTCACTGGTATAGTTCACTGGTGCAGCTCACTGGTATAGTTCACTGGTATAGTTCACTGGTATAGTTCACTGGTGCAGCTCACTGGTATAGTTCACTGGTGCAGTTCACTGGTATAGTTCACTGGTGCAGTTCACTGGTATAGTTCACTGGTGCAGCTCACTGGTATAGTTCACCGGTGCAGTTGACTGACTGGTGCAGCTTACTGGTATAGTTCACTGGTGCAGCTCACTGGTATAGTTCACTGGTACAGCTCACTGGTGCAGCTCGTATAGTTCACTGGTATAGTTCACTGGTGCAGCTCACTGGTATAGTTCACTGGTATAGTTCACTGGTATAGTTCACTGGTGCAGCTCACTGGTATAGTTCACTGGTATAGTTCACTGGTATAGTTCACTGGTATAGTTCACTGGTGCAGCTCACTGATATAGTTCACTGGTGTAGTTCACTGGTGCAGTTCAATGGTGCAGCTCACTGGTATAGTTCACTGGTATAGTTCACTGGTGCAGCTCACTGGTATAGTTCACTGGTGCAGCTCACTGGTATAGTTCACAGGTGCAGCTCACTGGTATAGTTCACAGGTGCAGCTCACTGGTATAGTTCACTGGTATAGTTCACTGGTATAGTTCACTGGTGCAGTTCACTGGTGCAGTTCACTGGTGCAGTTCTGGTGCAGTTCACTGGTATAGTTCACTGGTGCAGCTCACTGGTGCAGCTCACTGGTATAGTTCACTGGTGCAGCTCACTGGTATAGTTCACTGGTGCAGCTCACTGGTATAGTTCACTGGTGCAGTTCACTGGTGCAGTTCACTCACTGGTATAGTTCACTGGTATAGTTCACTGGTATAGTTCACTGGTGCAGTTCACTGGTGCAGTTCACTGGTGCAGTTCACTGGTATAGTTCACTGGTGCAGTTCACTGGTGCAGCTCACTGGTATAGTTCACTGGTGCAGCTCACTGGTATAGTTCACTGGTGCAGCTCACTGGTATAGTTCACTGGTGCAGTTCACTGGTGCAGCTCACTGGTGCAGTTCACTGGTATAGTTCACTGGTATAGTTCACTGGTATAGTTCACTGGTGCAGCTCACTGGTATAGTTCACTGGTATAATTCACTGGTATAGTTCACTGGTATAGTTCACTGGTATAGTTCACTGGTATAGTTCACTGGTGCAGTTCACTGGTAGAGTTCACTGGTGCAGTTCACTGGTGCAGTCACTGCTATAGTTCACTGGTGCAGTTCACTGGTGCAGCTCACTGGTATAGTTCACTGGTATAGTTCACTGGTATAGTTCACTGGTGCAGTTCACTGGTATAGTTCACTGGTATAGTTCACTGGTGCAGTTCACTGGTGCAGTTCATTGGTAGAGTTCACTGGTGCAGCTCACTGGTGCAGTTCACTGGTATAGTTCACTGGTGCAGTTCACTGGTAGAGTTCACTGGTGCAGTTCACTGGTATAGTTCACTGGTACAGTTCACTGGTATAGTTCACTGGTACAGTTCACTGGTGCAGCTCACTGGTATAGTTCACTGTTGCAGTTCACTGGTATAGTTCACTGGTGCAGTTCACTGGTATAGTTCACTGGTGCAGCTTACTGGTATAGTTCACTGGTATAGTTCACTGGTGCAGCTCACTGGTATAGTTCACTGGTATAGTTCACTGGTATAGTTCACTGGTATAGTTCACTGGTATAGTTCACTGGTGCAGCTCACTGATATAGTTCACTGGTGTAGTTCACTGGTGCAGTTCAATGGTGCAGCTCACTGGTATAGTTCACTGGTATAGTTCACTGGTGCAGCTCACTGGTATAGTTCACTGGTGCAGCTCACTGGTATAGTTCACTGGTGCAGTTCACTGGTGCAGCTCACTGGTATAGTTCACTGGTATAGTTCACTGGTATAGTTCACTGGTGCAGTTCACTGGTGCAGTTCACTGGTGCAGTTCACTGGTGCAGTTCACTGGTGCAGTTCACTGGTATAGTTCACTGGTGCAGCTCACTGGTATAGTTCACTGGTATAGTTCACTGGTGCAGTTCACTGGTGCAGCTCACTGGTGCAGCTCACTGGTGCAGCTCACTGGTATAGTTCACTGGTGCAGCTCACTGGTATAGTTCACTGGTGCAGCTCACTGGTATAGTTCACTGGTGCAGTTCACTGGTGCAGTTCACTGGTGCAGCTCACTGGTATAGTTCACTGGTATAGTTCACTGGTATAGTTCACTGGTATAGTTCACTGGTGCAGTTCACTGGTGCAGTTCTCACTGGTGCAGTTCACTGGTATAGTTCACTGGTGCAGTTCACTGGTGCAGGTCACTGGTATAGTTCACTGGTGCAGCTCACTGGTATAGTTCACTGGTGCAGCTCACTGGTATAGTTCACTGGTATAGTTCACTGGTATAGTTCACTGGTGCAGTTCACTGGTGCAGTTCACTGGTGCAGTTCACTGGTGCAGTTCACTGGTATAGTTGACTGGTGCAGCTCACTGGTATAGTTCACTGGTATAGTTCACTGGTGCAGTTCACTGGTGCAGCTCACTGGTGCAGCTCACTGGTGCAGCTCACTGGTATAGTTCACTGGTGCAGCTCACTGGTATAGTTCACTGGTGCAGCTCACTGGTATAGTTCACTGGTGCAGTTCACTGGTGCAGCTCACTGGTATAGTTCACTGGTATAGTTCACTGGTATAGTTCACTGGTATAGTTCACTGGTGCAGTTCACTGGTGCAGTTCTCACTGGTGCAGTTCACTGGTATAGTTCACTGGTGCAGTTCACTGGTGCAGGTCACTGGTATAGTTCACTGGTGCAGCTCACTGGTATAGTTCACTGGTGCAGCTCACTGGTATAGTTCACTGGTGCAGTTCACTGGTGCAGCTCACTGGTGCAGTTCACTGGTATAGTTCACTGGTATAGTTCACTGGTATAGTTCACTGGTGCAACTCACTGGTATAGTTCACTGGTAGAGTTCACTGGTGCAGTTCACTGGTATAGTTCACTGGTATAGTTCACTGGTGCAGCTCACTGGTATAGTTCACTGGTGCAGTTCACTGGTGCAGTTCACTGGTATAGTTCACTGGTATAGTTTACTGGTATAGTTCACTGGTATAGTTCACTGGTATAGTTCACTGGTGCAGCTCACTGGTATAGTTCACTGGTATAGTTCACTGGTATAGTTCACTGGTGCAGTTCACTGGTAGAGTTCACTGGTGCAGTTCACTGGTGCAGCTCACTGGTATAGTTCACTGGTGCAGTTCACTGGTGCAGCTCACTGGTATAGTTCACTGGTATAGTTCACTGGTATAGTTCACTGGTGCAGTTCACTGGTGCAGCTCACTGGTATAGTTCACTGGTATAGTTCACTGGTATAGTTCACTGGTGCAGTTCACTGGTGCAGTTCACTGGTATAGTTCACTGGTATAGTTCACTGGTATAGTTCACTGGTACAGTTCACTGGTGCAGTTCATTGGTATAGTTCACTGGTGCAGCTCACTGGTATAGTTCACTGGTATAGTTCACTGGTGCAGTTCACTGGTGCAGTTCACTGGTGCAGTTCACTGGTGCAGTTCACTGGTGCAGTTCACTGGTATAGTTCACTGGTACAGCTCTCTGGTATAGTTCACTGGTATACTTCACTGGTATAGTTCTCTGGTATAGTTCACTGGTGCAGCTCACTGGTATAGTTCACTGGTGCAGCTCACTGACTGGTGCAGTTCACTGGTGCAGTTCACTGGTGCAGTTCACTGGTATAGTTCACTGGTGCAGCTCACTGGTATAGTTCACTGGTATAGTTCACTGGTGCAGTTCACTGGTGCAGCTCACTGGTGCAGCTCTCTGGTGCAGCTCACTGGTATAGTTCACTGGTGCAGCTCACTGGTATAGTTCACTGGTGCAGCTCACTGGTATAGTTTACTGGTATAGTTCACTGGTATAGTTCACTGGTGCAGCTCACTGGTATAGTTCACTGGTGCAGCTCACTGACTGGTGCAGTTCACTGGTGCAGTTCACTGGTGCAGTTCACTGGTATAGTTCACTGGTGCAGCTCACTGGTATAGTTCACTGGTATAGTTCACTGGTGCAGTTCACTGGTGCAGCTCACTGGTGCAGCTCTCTGGTGCAGCTCACTGGTATAGTTCACTGGTGCAGCTCACTGGTATAGTTCACTGGTGCAGCTCACTGGTATAGTTCACTGGTGCAGTTCACTGGTGCAGTTCACTGGTGCAGCTCACTGGTATAGTTCACTGGTATAGTTCACTGGTATAGTTCACTGGTATAGTTCACTGGTGCAGTTCACTGGTGCAGTTCTCACTGGTGCAGTTCACTGGTATAGTTCACTGGTGCAGTTCACTGGTGCAGGTCACTGGTATAGTTCACTGGTGCAGCTCACTGGTATAGTTCACTGGTACAGCTCACTGGTATAGTTCACTGGTGCAGTTCACTGGTGCAGCTCACTGGTGCAGTTCACTGGTATAGTTCACTGGTGCAGTTTACTGGTATAGTTCACTTGTATAGTTCACTGGTATAGTTCACTGGTGCAGCTCACTGGTAGAGTTCACTGGTATAGTTCACTGGTATAGTTCACTGGTATAGTTCACTGGTGCAGTTCACTGGTAGAGTTCACTGGTGCAGTTAACTGGTGCAGCTCACTGGTATAGTTCACTGGTATAGTTCACTGGTATAGTTCACTGGTATAGTTCACTGGTATAGTTCACTGGTGCAGTTCACTGGTAGAGTTCACTGGTGCAGTTCACTGGTGCAGCTCACTGGTATAGTTCACTGGTGCAGTTAACTGGTGCAGCTCACTGGTATAGTTCACTGGTATAGTTCACTGGTATAGTTCACTGGTGCAGTTCACTGGTGCAGCTCACTGGTATAGTTCACTGGTATAGTTCACTGGTATAGTTCACTGGTGCAGTTCACTGGTGCAGTTCACTGGTATAGTTCACTGGTATAGTTCACTGGTATAGTTCACTGGTGCAGTTCACTGGTGCAGTTCATTGGTATAGTTCACTGGTGCAGCTCACTGGTATAGTTCACTGGTATAGTTCACTGGTATAGTTCACTGGTGCAGTTCACTGGTGCAGTTCACTGGTGCAGTTCACTGGTGCAGTTCACTGGTGCAGTTCACTGGTATAGTTCACTGGTACCGCTCTCTGGTATAGTTCACTGGTATACTTCACTGGTATAGTTCTCTGGTATAGTTCACTGGTGCAGCTCACTGGTGCAGCTCACTGGTATAGTTTACTGGTATAGTTCACTGGTATAGTTCACTGGTGCAGCTCACTGGTATAGTTCACTGGTGCAGCTCACTGACTGGTGCAGTTCACTGGTGCAGTTCACTGGTGCAGTTCACTGGTATAGTTCACTGGTGCAGTTCACTGGTATAGTTCACTGGTGCAGCTTACTGGTATAGTTCAATGGTATAGTTCACTGGTGCAGTTCACTGATGCAGTTCGCTGGTGCAGCTCACTGGTATAGTTCACTGGTTCAGTCACTGGTGCAGTTCACTGGTGCAGCTCAACTGGTATAGTTCACTGGTGCAGTTCACTGATGCAGTTCGCTGGTGCAGCTCACTGGTATAGTTCACTGGTGTAGCTCACTGGTATAGTTCACTGGTGTAGTTCACTGGTATAGTTCACTGGTGTAGTTCACTGGTGCAGTTCACTGGTATAGTTCACTAGTATAGTTCACTGGTGCTGTATAGTTCACTGGTATAGTTCACTGGTACAGCTCACTGGTATAGTTCACTGGTGTAGTTCACTAGTGCAGCTCGCTGGTATAGTTCACTGGTATAGTTCACTGGTGCAGTTCACTGGTGCAGTTCACTGGTGCAGTTCACTGGTGCAGCTCACTGGTATAGTTCACTGGTGCAGCTCACTGGTATAGTTCACTGGTGTAGTTCACTAGTATATAGTTCACTGGATTAGTTCACTGGTGCAGTTCACTGGTATAGTTCACTGGTATAGTTCACTGGTGCAGTTCACTGGTGCAGTTCACTGGTGCAGTTCACTGGTGCAGTTCACTGGTGCAGCTCACTGGTATAGTTCACTGGTATAGTTCACTGGTATAGTTCACTGGTATAGTTCACTGGTGCAGCTCACTGGTATAGTTCACTGGTGCAGCTCACTGGTATAGTTCATTGGTATAGTTCACTGGTATAGTTCACTGGTATAGTTCACTGGTGCAGCTCACTGATATAATTCACTGGTGTAGTTCACTGGTGCAGTTCAATTGTGCAGCTCACTGGTATAGTTCACTGGTATAGTTCACTGGTGCAGCTCACTGGTATAGTTCACTGGTGCAGCTCACTGGTATAGTTCACTGGTGCAGTTCACTGGTGCAGCTCACTGGTATAGTTCACTGGTATAGTTCACTGGTATAGTTCACTGGTGCAGTTCACTGGTGCAGTTCACTGGTGCAGTTCACTGGTATAGTTCACTGGTTCAGTTCACTGGTGCAGCTCACTGGTGCAGCTCACTGGTATAGTTCACTGGTGCAGCTCACTGGTATAGTTCACTGGTGCAGCTCACTGGTATAGTTCACTGGTGCAGTTCACTGGTGCAGCTCACTGGTATAGTTCACTGGTATAGTTCACTGGTATAGTTCACTGGTGCAGTTCACTGGTGCAATTCACTGGTGCAGTTCACTGGTGCAATTCACTGGTGCAGTTCACTGGTACAGTTCACTGGTGCAGTTCACTGGTATAGTTCACTGGTGCAGTTCACTGGTGCAGCTCACTGATATAGTTCACTGTTGCAGCTCACTGGTATAGTTCAATGGTGCAGCTCACTGGTATAGTTCACTGGTGCAGTTCACTGGTGCAGTTCACTGGTGCAGCTCACTGGTATAGTTTACTGGTATAGTTCACTGGTATAGTTCACTGGTGCAGCTCACTGGTATAGTTCACTGGTGCAGCTCACTGGTATAGTTCACTGGTGCAGCTTACTGGTATAGTTCAATGGTATAGTTCACTGGTGCAGTTCACGGATGCAGTTTGCTGGTGCAGCTCACTGGTATAGTTCACTGGTTCAGCTCACTGCTATAATTCACTGGTGCAGCTCACTGGTATAGTTCACTGGTGCAGCTCACTGGTATAGTTCACTGGTGTAGTTCACTGGTATAGTTCACTGGATTAGTTCACTGGTGCAGTTCACTGGTATAGTTCACTAGTATAGTTCACTGGTACAGCTCACTGGTATAGTTTACTGGTGTAGTTCACTAGTGCAGCTCGCTGGTATAGTTCACTGGTATAGTTCACTGGTGCAGTTCACTGGTGCAGTTCACTGGTGCAGTTCACTGGTGCAGTTCACTGGTGCAGCTCACTGGTATAGTTCACTGGTGCAGCTCACTGGTATAGTTCACTGGTGTAGTTCACTAGTATAGTTCACTGGATTAGTTTACTGGTGCAGTTCACTGGTATAGTTCACTGGTATAGTTCACTGGTGCAGTTCACTGGTGCAGTTCACTGGTGCAGTTCACTGGTGCAGCTCACTGGTATAGTTCACTGGTATAGTTCACTGGTATAGTTCACTGGTATAGTTCACTGGTGCAGCTCACTGGTGCAGCTCACTGGTATAGTTCACTGGTGTAGTTCACTAGTATAGTTCACTGGATTAGTTCACTGGTGCAGTTCACTGGTATAGTTCACTGGTATAGTTCACTGGTGCAGTTCACTGGTATAGTTCACTGGTATAGTTCACTGGTGCAGTTCACTGGTAGAGTTCACTGGTGCAGTTCACTGGTGCAGCTCACTGGTATAGTACACTGGTGCGGTTCACTGGTGCAGCTCACTGGTATAGTTCACTGGTATAGTTCACTGGTATAGTTCACTGGTAAAGTTCGCTGGTGCAGTTCACTGGTGCAGTTCACTGGTATAGTTCACTGGTATAGTTCACTGGTATAGTTCACTGGTGCAGTTCACTGGTGCAGTTCACTGGTGCAGTTCACTGGTGCAGTTCACTGGTATAGTTCACTGGTACAGCTCTCTGGTATAGTTCACTGGTATAGTTCACTGGTATAGTTCTCTGGTATAGTTCATTGGTGCAGCTCACTGGTATAGTTTACTGGTATAGTTCACTGGTATAGTTCACTGGTGCAGCTCAATGGTATAGTTCACTGGTGCAGCTCACTGGTATAGTTCACTGGTGCAGCTTACTGGTATAGTTCAATGGTATAGTTCACTGGTGCAGTTCACGGATGCAGTTTGCTGGTGCAGCTCACTGGTATAGTTCACTGGTTCAGCTCACTGCTATAATTCACTGGTGCAGTTCACTGGTATAGTTCACTGGTGCAGCTCACTGGTATAGTTCACTGGTGCAGTCACTGGTGCAGTTCACTGGTGCAGCTCAACTGGTATAGTTCACTGGTGCAGCTCACTTGTATAGTTTACTGGTGTAGCTCACTGGTATAGTTCACTGGTGTAGTTCACTGGTATAGTTCACTGGTATAGTTCACTGGTACAGCTCACTGGTATAGTTTACTGGTGTAGTTCACTAGTGTAGCTCGCTGGTATAGTTCACTGGTATAGTTCACTGGTGCAGTTCACTGGTGCAGTTCACTGGTGCAGTTCACTGGTGCAGTTCACTGGTGCAGCTCACTGGTATAGTTCACTGGTGCACCTCACTGGTATAGTTCACTGGTGCAGTTCACTGGTGCAGCTCACTGGTATAGTTCACTGGTGCGGTTCACTGGTGCAGCTCACTGGTATAGTTCACTGGTATAGTTCACTGGTATAGTTCACTGGTAAAGTTCGCTGGTGCAGTTCACTGGTGCAGTTCACTGGTATAGTTCACTGGTATAGTTCACTGGTATAGTTCACTGGTGCAGTTCACTGGTGCAGTTCACTGGTGCAGTTCACTGGTGCAGTTCACTGGTATAGTTCACTGGTACAGCTCTCTGGTATAGTTCACTGGTATAGTTCACTGGTATAGTTCTCTGGTATAGTTCATTGGTGCAGCTCACTGGTATAGTTTACTGGTATAGTTCACTGGTATAGTTCACTGGTGCAGCTCACTGGTATAGTTCACTGGTGCAGCTCACTGGTATAGTTCACTGGTGCAGCTTACTGGTATAGTTCAATGGTATAGTTCACTGGTGCAGTTCACGGATGCAGTTTGCTGGTGCAGCTCACTGGTATAGTTCACTGGTTCAGCTCACTGCTATAATTCACTGGTGCAGCTCACTGGTATAGTTCACTGGTGCAGCTCACTGGTATAGTTCACTGGTGCAGTCACTGGTGCAGTTCACTGGTGCAGCTCAACTGGTATAGTTCACTGGTGCAGCTCACTTGTATAGTTTACTGGTGTAGCTCACTGGTATAGTTCACTGGTGTAGTTCACTGGTATAGTTCACTGGTATAGTTCACTGGTACAGCTCACTGGTATAGTTTACTGGTGTAGTTCACTAGTGTAGCTCGCTGGTATAGTTCACTGGTATAGTTCACTGGTGCAGTTCACTGGTGCAGTTCACTGGTGCAGTTCACTGGTGCAGTTCACTGGTGCAGCTCACTGGTATAGTTCACTGGTGCAGCTCACTGGTATAGTTCACTGGTATAGTTCACTGGTATAGTTCACTGGTATAGTTCACTGGTGCAGTTCACTGGTGCAGTTCACTGGTGCAGTTCACTGGTGCAGTTCACTGGTGCAGCTCACTGGTATAGTTCACTGGTATAGTTCACTGGTATAGTTCACTGGTGCAGTTCACTGGTGCAGTTCACTGGTGCAGTTCACTGGTGCAGCTCACTGGTATAGTTCACTGGTATAGTTCACTGGTATAGTTCACTGGTATAGTTCACTGGTGCAGCTCACTGGTGCAGCTCACTGGTATAGTTCACTAGTATAGTTCACTGCATTAGTTCACTGGTGCAGTTCACTGGTATAGTTCACTGGTATAGTTCACTGGTGCAGTTCACTGGTATAGTTCACTGGTATAGTTCACTGGTGCAGCTCACTGGTATAGTTCACTGGTGCAGCTCACTGGTTGTAGTTCACTGGTGTAATTCACTGGTATAGTTCACTGGTGCAGCTCACTGGTATAGTTCACTGTTGCAGCTCACTGGTATAGTTCAATGGTGCAGCTCACTGGTATAGTTCACTGGTGCAGTTCACTGGTGCAGCTCACTGGTGCAGTTCACTGGTATAGTTCACTGGTATAGTTCACTGGTATAGTTCACTGGTGCAACTCACTGGTATAGTTCACTGGTAGAGTTCACAGGTGCAGTTCACTGGTATAGTTCACTGGTATAGTTCACTGGTATAGTTCACTGGTGCAGTTCACTGGTAGAGTTCACTGGTGCAGTTCACTGGTGCAGCTCACTGGTATAGTTCACTGGTGCGGTTCACTGGTGCAGCTCACTGGTATAGTTCACTGGTATAGTTCACTGGTATAGTTCACTGGTATAGTTCGCTGGTGCAGTTCACTGGTGCAGTTCACTGGTATAGTTCACTGGTATAGTTCACTGGTATAGTTCACTGGTGCAGTTCACTGGTGCAGTTCACTGGTGCAGTTCACTGGTGCAGTTCACTGGTATAGTTCACTGGTACAGCTCTCTGGTATAGTTCACTGGTATAGTTCACTGGTATAGTTCTCTGGTATAGTTCATTGGTGCAGCTCACTGGTATAGTTTACTGGTATAGTTCACTGGTATAGTTCACTGGTGCAGCTCACTGGTATAGTTCACTGGTGCAGCTCACTGGTATAGTTCACTGGTGCAGCTTACTGGTATAGTTCAATGGTATAGTTCACTGGTGCAGTTCACGGATGCAGTTTGCTGGTGCAGCTCACTGGTATAGTTCACTGGTTCAGCTCACTGCTATAATTCACTGGTGCAGCTCACTGGTATAGTTCACTGGTGCAGCTCACTGGTATAGTTCACTGGTGCAGTCACTGGTGCAGTTCACTGGTGCAGCTCAACTGGTATAGTTCACTGGTGCAGCTCACTTGTATAGTTTACTGGTGTAGCTCACTGGTATAGTTCACTGGTGTAGTTCACTGGTATAGTTCACTGGTATAGTTCACTGGTACAGTTCACTGGTGCAGTTCACTGGTATAGTTCACTGGTATAGTTTACTGGTGTAGTTCACTAGTGTAGCTCGCTGGTATAGTTCACTGGTATAGTTCACTGGTGCAGTTCACTGGTGCAGTTCACTGGTGCAGTTCACTGGTGCAGTTCACTGGTGCAGCTCACTGGTATAGTTCACTGGTGCAGCTCACTGGTATAGTTCACTGGTATAGTTCACTGGTATAGTTCACTGGTATAGTTCACTGGTGCAGTTCACTGGTGCAGTTCACTGGTGCAGTTCACTGGTGCAGTTCACTGGTGCAGCTCACTGGTATAGTTCACTGGTATAGTTTACTGGTGTAGTTCACTAGTGTAGCTCGCTGGTATAGTTCACTGGTATAGTTCACTGGTGCAGTTCACTGGTGCAGTTCACTGGTGCAGTTCACTGGTGCAGTTCACTGGTGCAGCTCACTGGTATAGTTCACTGGTGCAGCTCACTGGTATAGTTCACTGGTATAGTTCACTGGTATAGTTCACTGGTATAGTTCACTGGTGCAGTTCACTGGTGCAGTTCACTGGTGCAGTTCACTGGTGCAGTTCACTGGTGCAGCTCACTGGTATAGTTCACTGGTATAGTTCACTGGTATAGTTCACTGGTGCAGTTCACTGGTGCAGTTCACTGGTGCAGTTCACTGGTGCAGCTCACTGGTATAGTTCACTGGTATAGTTCACTGGTATAGTTCACTGGTATAGTTCACTGGTGCAGCTCACTGGTGCAGCTCACTGGTATAGTTCACTAGTATAGTTCACTGCATTAGTTCACTGGTGCAGTTCACTGGTATAGTTCACTGGTATAGTTCACTGGTGCAGTTCACTGGTATAGTTCACTGGTATAGTTCACTGATGCAGCTCACTGGTATAGTTCACTGGTGCAGCTCACTGGTTGTAGTTCACTGGTGTAATTCACTGGTATAGTTCACTGGTGCAGCTCACTGGTATAGTTCACTGTTGCAGCTCACTGGTATAGTTCAATGGTGCAGCTCACTGGTATAGTTCACTGGTGCAGTTCACTGGTGCAGCTCACTGGTATAGTTCACTGGTAGAGTTCACAGGTGCAGTTCACTGGTATAGTTCACTGGTAGAGTTCACAGGTGCAGTTCACTGGTATAGTTCACTGGTATAGTTCACTGGTATAGTTCACTGGTGCAGTTCACTGGTAGAGTTCACTGGTGCAGTTCACTGGTGCAGCTCACTGGTATAGTTCACTGGTGCGGTTCACTGGTGCAGCTCACTGGTATAGTTCACTGGTATAGTTCACTGGTATAGTTCACTGGTATAGTTCACTGGTGCAGTTCACTGGTAGAGTTCACTGGTGCAGTTCACTGGTGCAGCTCACTGGTATAGTTCACTGGTGCGGTTCACAGGTGCAGCTCACTGGTATAGTTCACTGGTATAGTTCACTGGTATAGTTCACTGGTATAGTTCGCTGGTGCAGTTCACTGGTGCAGTTCACTGGTATAGTTCACTGGTATAGTTCACTGGTATAGTTCACTGGTGCAGTTCACTGGTGCAGTTCACTGGTGCAGTTCACTGGTGCAGTTCACTGGTATAGTTCACTGGTACAGCTCTCTGGTATAGTTCACTGGTATAGTTCACTGGTATAGTTCTCTGGTATAGTTCATTGGTGCAGCTCACTGGTATAGTTTACTGGTATAGTTTACTGGTATAGTTCACTGGTGCAGCTCACTGGTATAGTTCACTGGTGCAGCTCACTGGTATAGTTCACTGGTGCAGCTTACTGGTATAGTTCAATGGTATAGTTCACTGGTGCAGTTCACGGATGCAGTTTGCTGGTGCAGCTCACTGGTATAGTTCACTGGTTCAGCTCACTGCTATAATTCACTGGTGCAGCTCACTGGTATAGTTCACTGGTGCAGCTCACTGGTATAGTTCACTGGTGCAGTCACTGGTGCAGTTCACTGGTGCAGCTCAACTGGTATAGTTCACTGGTGCAGTTCACTGGTATAGTTCACTAGTATAGTTCACTAGTGCAGCTCGCTGGTATAGTTCACTGGTATAGTTCACTGGTGCAGTTCACTGGTGCAGTTCACTGGTGCAGTTCACTGGTGCAGTTCACTGGTGCAGCTCACTGGTATAGTTCACTGGTGCAGCTCACTGGTATAGTTCACTGGTGTAGTTCACTAGTATAGTTCACTGGATTAGTTTACTGGTGCAGTTCACTGGTATAGTTCACTGGTATAGTTCACTGGTGCAGTTCACTGGTGCAGTTCACTGGTGCAGTTCACTGGTGCAGCTCACTGGTATAGTTCACTGGTATAGTTCACTGGTATAGTTCACTGGTATAGTTCACTGGTGCAGCTCACTGGTGCAGCTCACTGGTATAGTTCACTGGTGTAGTTCACTAGTATAGTTCACTGGATTAGTTCACTGGTGCAGTTCACTGGTATAGTTCACTGGTATAGTTCACTGGTGCAGTTCACTGGTATAGTTCACTGGTATAGTTCACTGGTGCAGCTCACTGGTATAGTTCACTGGTGCAGCTCACTGGTTGTAGTTCACTGGTGTAATTCACTGGTATAGTTCACTGGTGCAGTTCACTGGTAGAGTTCACTGGTGCAGTTCACTGGTGCAGCTCACTGGTATAGTTCACTGGTGCGGTTCACTGATTCAGCTCACTGGTATAGTTCACTGGTATAGTTCACTGGTATAGTTCACTGGTATAGTTCGCTGGTGCAGTTCACTGGTGCAGTTCACTGGTATAGTTCACTGGTATAGTTCACTGGTATAGTTCACTGGTGCAGTTCACTGGTGCAGTTCACTGGTGCAGTTCACTGGTGCAGTTCACTGGTGCAGTTCACTGGTGCAGTTCACTGGTATAGTTCACTGGTACAGCTCTCTGGTATAGTTCACTGGTATAGTTCACTGGTATAGTTCTCTGGTATAGTTCATTGGTGCAGCTCACTGGTATAGTTTACTGGTATAGTTCACTGGTATAGTTCACTGGTGCAGCTCACTGGTATAGTTCACTGGTGCAGCTTACTGGTATAGTTCAATGGTATAGTTCACTGGTGCAGTTCACGGATGCAGTTTGCTGGTGCAGCTCACTGGTATAGTTCACTGGTTCAGCTCACTGCTATAATTCACTGGTGCAGCTCACTGGTATAGTTCACTGGTGCAGCTCACTGGTATAGTTCACTGGTGCAGTCACTGGTGCAGTTCACTGGTGCAGCTCAACTGGTATAGTTCACTGGTGTAGTTCACTGGTATAGTTCACTGGTGTAGTTCACTGGTATAGTTCACTGGATTAGTTCACTGGTGCAGTTCACTGGTATAGTTCACTGGTGTAGTTCACTGGTATAGTTCACTGGATTAGTTCACTGGTGCAGTTCACTGGTATAGTTCACTAGTATAGTTCACTGGTGCTGTATAGTTCACTGGTATAGTTCACTGGTACAGCTCACTGGTATAGTTTACTGGTGTAGTTCACTAGTGTAGCTCGCTGGTATAGTTCACTGGTATAGTTCACTGGTGCAGTTCACTGGTGCAGTTCACTGGTGCAGTTCACTGGTGCAGTTCACTGGTGCAGCTCACTGGTATAGTTCACTGGTATAGCTCACTGGTATAGTTCACTGGTGTAGTTCACTAGTATAGTTCACTGGATTAGTTTACTGGTGCAGTTCACTGGTATAGTTCAC
Source organism: Cladorhizidae sp. MBARI D1340-BT2 (assembly GCA_028752905.1). Classification (NCBI taxonomy): domain Eukaryota; kingdom Metazoa; phylum Porifera; class Demospongiae; order Poecilosclerida; family Cladorhizidae; species Cladorhizidae sp. MBARI D1340-BT2. Next base: position 7,053,963 of record JAQNBH010000010.1, read on the forward strand.
TGGTATAGTTCACTGGTGCAGTTCACTGGTGCAGTTCACTGGTGCAGTTCACTGGATTAGTTTACTGGTGCAGTTCACTGGTATAGTTCACTGGTATAGTTCACTGGTATAGTTCACTGGTATAGTTCACTGGTGCAGCTCACTGGTGCAGCTCACTGGTATAGTTCACTGGTGCAGCTCACTGGTTGTAGTTCACTGGTGTAATTCACTGGTATAGTTCACTGGTGCAGCTCACTGGTATAGTTCACTGGTGCAGTTCACTGGTATAGTTCACTGGTGCAGTTCACTGGTATAGTTCACTGGTATAGTTCACTGGTGCAGCTCACTGGTATAGTTCACTGGTGCAGCTCACTGGTTGTAGTTCACTGGTGTAATTCACTGGTATAGTTCACTGGTGCAGCTCACTGGTATAGTTCACTGGTGCAGTTCACTTGTATAGTTCACTGGTGCAGTTCACTGGTGCAGTTCACTGGTATAGTTCACTGGTGCAGTCACTGGTATAGTTGACTGGTGCAGTTCACTGGTGCAGTTCACTGGTATAGTTCACTGGTGCAGCTCACTGGTATAGTTCACTGGTGCAGCTCACTGGTATAGTTCACTGGTGTAGTTCACTGGTATAGTTCACTGGTGCAGTTGACTGGTGCAGTTCACTGGTATAGTTCACTGGTGCAGCTCACTGGTATAGTTCACTGGTGCAGTCACTGGTATAGTTGACTGGTGCAGCTCACTGGTGCAGTTCACTGGTGCAGTTCACTGGTATAGTTCACTGGTGCAGCTTACTGGTATAGTTCAATGGTATAGTTCACTGGTGCAGTTCACTGATGCAGTTTGCTGGTGCAGCTCACTGGTATAGTTCACTGGTTCAGCTCACTGCTATAGTTCACTGGTGCAGCTCACTGGTATAGTTCACTGGTGCAGCTCACTGGTATAGTTCACTGGTGCAGTCACTGGTGCAGTTCACTGGTGCAGCTCAACTGGTATAGTTCACTGGTGTAGTTCACTGGTATAGTTCACTGGATTAGTTCACTGGTGCAGTTCACTGGTATAGTTCACTAGTATAGTTCACTGGTGCTGTATAGTTCACTGGTATAGTTCACTGGTACAGCTCACTGGTATAGTTTACTGGTGTAGTTCACTAGTGCAGTTCACTGGTATAGTTCACTGGTATAGTTCACTGGTGCAGTTCACTGGTGCAGTTCACTGGTGCAGTTCACTGGTGCAGCTCACTGGTATAGTTCACTGGTATAGTTCACTGGTATAGTTCACTGGTATAGTTCACTGGTGTAGTTCACTAGTATAGTTCACTGGATTAGTTCACTGGTGCAGTTCACTGGTATAGTTCACTGGTATAGTTCACTGGTGCAGTTCACTGGTATAGTTCACTGGTATAGTTCACTGGTGCAGCTCACTGGTATAGTTCACTGGTGCAGCTCACTGGTTGTAGTTCACTGGTGTAGTTCACTGGTATAGTTCACTGGTGCAGCTCACTGGTATAGTTCACTGGTGCAGCTCACTGGTATAGTTCACTGGTGCAGCTCACTGGTATAGTTCACTGGTGCAGCTCACTGGTGCAGCTCACTGGTATAGTTCACTGGTGCAGCTCACTGGTATAGTTCACTGGTATAGTTCACTGGTGCAAGCTCACTGGTATAGTTCACTGGTGCAGCTCACTGGTGCAGCTCACTGGTATAGTTCACTGGTGCAGCTCACTGGTATAGTTCACTGGTGCAGCTCACTGGTATAGTTCACTGGTGCAGTTCGTAGCTGACATGAATAACAAGAAGATGCGCATGTGCCTCCTAATGACCACACCCATAAATTTATTAATGTACTGGAAGTGGTCCAGACTGACCGGACCATCGGAGCTGCCCCATATTATGAGATCATTCAGCTGGGCTAGCCACATACTGCTGCTACTCAATTTATTTTAGCCTTTTTCTTTTTGCCAAAGAGAGTGATGCTAAACTTCTCCAATTCAGCACCTGCACTGTTATTCTAGTTGGGGTTAGATGTAACCTCGTTAGCCAACAGCTTGAGTGTTATTCTAGTTAGGGTTAGATGTAACCTTGCTAGTCAACAGCTTGAGTGTTATTCTAGTTAGGGTGAGATGTAACCTCGTTAACCAACAACTTGAAGGTGTTACTCTAGTTAGGGTTAGATGTAACCTTGCTAGTCAACAGCTTGAGTGTTATTCTAGTTAGGGTTAGATGTAACCTCGTTAACCAACAACTTGAAGGTGTTACTCTAGTTAGGGTTAGATGTAACCTCGTTAACCAACAACTTGAAGGTGTTATTCTAGTTAGGGTTAGATGTAACCTCGTTAACTAACAGCTTGAAGGTGTTATTCTAGTTAGGGTTAGATGTAACCTTGCTAACCAACAGCTTGAGTTAGATCTCACCATGCGAGCTGTAGCGAAGTTGTTAAGGTAAATGGCACCCAAGTTGAGATCTTTGTGCAGATATATCTGCTACCACTGGGAAATGAAACCTGCACGTGAGCAGTTATATCCGCTATGAGCAGTTAACATTAGTTTAGATTGGAGCTACTACATGTATAGGAATAGTGTGCATTATGTCTTCTTGATGTGCCAAATAATTTGATATCGGAGGGTGTTTTTAACTCTGGCGGGGAGCGGGGATGTTTAGTATGCCTCTAATTCCTCCTAGTTTTTGCAACTTTAGGCAACCCTGTCATAAAGTTTGAAAGGACTAGTAACAAGATTTTCCTCCTTTGAAGAAATCCTGGAGGTTTTCTCCAAAGAAATTAAATTACATGCTAATAATAATATACAATTATCACCTTGCTCTGGGGGAGGCGAGAGGGAATTCTTTAATATTGCTATTCTCCTCTCTTTAAGTAAAGTTGTTAAATTATCTGGAATGTTATGTGTTGTTATTATTGTATAGCTACATACTCATCCATCTCTGAGTCACTAGATTCTTCTCAACTGGTTGAGGATGGATACTACTCTGCACCAAAGCCTATGGATAAGGTTCAAATAATAATGTGTATATGGATCGGAGAATATGGTAGCCTTTCTACATGTACATCTAACATGGACTGAAATACTATTCATTTTTTAACCTCCCTAATTAGGGGTGAGGAGCTCAGAATTTGTATGGTAGTGGTGGTAGTAGTGGGGAGAGAGGGGAGGGGAGGGGAGGGGTGTGTGTGCTATAACTCCAACATTTGCAAATTGTCTGTAACTTATCACTATTTTACTCGGCTCAGCTTCAAGCTTTGCATCCCTGGTTTACAAGTACGTGTTCAAGTGTTATTGTAGACATTTATTTTCTAGGAAGCTGTCCAGTACAGAGTGAAGTTGCTAACTTGCTCATGGCTAGAGTTAAGGCTAGCTTCTAGGATAGCCAGTGCTATAGGAATGGGGCTAGTATAATATAGGATAAAGGAAGCTTGGATATTTAATCGCTTACACTATGGTGCCAAATCAGTCAGTACACATGTAGATAAATTATTTCACATAATTTAGCTTGACATCAAAATAGGGATTCCTATCAGTGAGTTATCTTATAGGCGAGTTCTGGCATAATTAGGAAAAGGTTGGCATATACTGTAAATAGGGAAAGGTTGTCATATAATTAGGAAAAGGTTAGCATATAATTAGGGAAAGGTTATTGTATAATTAGGAAAAGGTCAGCATATAATTAGATAAATGTTGGCATATAATTAGGTTAGTGTATAATTAGGAAAAGGTCAGCATATAATTAGATAAATGTTGGCATATAATTAGGAAAAGGTCGCATATAATTAAGGAAAATGTTAGTATATAATTAGGAAAAGGTCAGCATATAATTAGATAAAGGTTGGCATATAATTAGGAGGTTAGTGTATAATTAGGAAAAGGTCAGCATATAATTAGATAAAGGTCGGCATATAATTAGTTAAAGGTTGGCATATAATTAGGAGGTTAGTGTATAATTAGGAAAAGGTCAGCATATAATTAGTTAAAGGTTGGCATATAATTAGTTAAAGGTCAGCATATAATTAGTTAAAGGTCGGCATATAATTAGTTAAAGGTCGGCATATAATTAGATAAAGGTTGGCATATAATTAGGAAAAGGTTAGCATTAAAATAAAAAAACACTCAGTGGCACCTTCATCACAATATCTTGTGACAGTTACTAAAGTTGGTGTTAATTTGATTCTGCACATAAGGACCCTTGATCTCCGTTCTCCCTCCAGTGAGATTTGAAAGCTTGTCATGGTTTCTTATAGGAAGGAAAGCTTTCCTCGTAATTTTTTCCCGGTGGGCAAGGAGGTTCACTCATAGTCTTGAAACCAGAATAGTGATGTATGTCAATGTAATATTCATCTTATAATCACCTTCTCAATGATCAACTTCGAATTGTGTTCACTCGACGTTTCGACTAGATGCTTTAGCCTTTTTCCTGATGAAGACTAGAGCGTCCAGTCGAAACATCGAGTGAATGCAATTTGAAGTTGATCATTGAGAAGGTGATTATAATGTTATTATGTCAACTGAGAGTTCATTGAGAAATTCATCTTGCTTGCATTTTAGGTGGTAGTTTTGTATTACTATGAGGCTCAAGGCGAGCAGGAGCTGGAACTGGAAGAAGGAGATATAGTGACGGTGGTGGCCAAGGAAGATGATGTCTGGTGGTGTGGGCAATGTAAAGGGAAGATGGGCATGTTCCCTTCCACCTATGTGGAACATTACCAAGAAGATGACAACTAACTGCATTAGTGATGGGGTATTTAGTATTTATGATATGTTTTTCTTACTACTTCTATTCACATGTGATTGTCATGTGATTGTCATCTGATCTCGCAACTATCGGAGATGTCCCTCTAATGATGTTTTCTAATAGCAGTGTTTGTTCTATTAGATTTGTGTTCATTTATTTCTTCCTTTTTTCCCCTTTTTTTTTCTTTCTGATTTCTTTGTTGCTTGATGTAGCTACAGCCATAGCTAGTTTCTAGTCCTAATTGAAGCGTCACTTTAGCTACATACATGTACATGATTTTTATGTCATTAGGAGGCGGTGTTTTGTTTGTAGTTCTGATTTATTATACCTGAGTAAAAGTTTGTAATTGAATAATGCGACATGGCACATGGAAATGAATACCCCCCTTCATTAATTTCACTTAATTACTGAATTGGTTAAAGGAGGGCGAAAGAATTTTTTTTTATACACAAGACAAAAAAATATTTAGTCAAAAATATTTAGTCAAAAAGAAAGTCAAAAAGAAACCGGAACAAGAATTTACGAATGCACACAACACATTTACACACAACACATTTACAGGATGACCCACGAATTTGTCTTGATAGGTAAAGGGTCGTGTAAATATTTGTGATCTCCATTGGTTAATTCTATATTATTGACTAGTCATGTTTTTTAATATGTTTCTAAATGTGTTTACTTTTTATAGAGTGTCGACCAACCACCTATGACAAGTTACTCCGTATTTCAACTAATTTACCATATTTTTACTATACACACTACACATGTGCCTATGCATTTACATAGACACTTGCATCATAAGTAGTACCTGGTATTAGTGGAGGTCTGTGCTAAACTATTGTCACGTAAACTGAGAAAACCAAATTATAGACATGTATTGTAAGTTCCTGGGTTAGCTGTGCTGTTAACTATTCTCACAATAACACTAAACTTATGAGGAGACCAAATGATACTTGTATTATATTTTTTTCCCATACATGTTCTGTGATTCTCTCTCAATGTTTTTATTGCCAACAAACTACTTGTGCACCCGGATGTATTGATCACTTCTTCATAGCCAAAAGTGCGGTTCAGTTATTACACACTCTACACTCCCTGCATTTACTCTCTCTCTCTCTGCTGCAGTTCTTCTGGTTCTGTTATATCTTGTTTAGTTCTAAGCGGTACTATTATTTTTGCCACATTCAGTTCACATGCGGGACACATATCCCAGGATGTGGTTTGCAACATAAGGTTGGTAGTCGGCTACCAAAGCTTGTGTGAGTTTCAGCACCTTATTACCTGATGAAGGCTAGAGGAGCTAGCCGAAACTTCGAGCGAGTACATTTTCAGTTGATTACTGGGAATGTCAATGTATCCTTAGAGCATGTTGTACCAGTACTAATGTCCCCATGGTAACTATTGTTGACAGCGCTATATCTTAACAAAACATGTGACCAAAGTATGTACAGCTTGAACCCTTTGTAAAAGTGGTAAGCTACCCCAAAAAACTAAGAAAACTATGAAAAATCTTGTAGCTATATACCTAGACGTATTTCTCTCTGCTTTCCCCCCACACTTACTTGTTTTTGTGTTCATTCATCAGAATTTAGGCAACACTCCAACTTCTCCAATGCACTGCTCAATTCGGTGCGGACACCCAAATATTGATAAAAGGTCATGAAATTCTCAGGGGAAGGAAGACTACCCTCACTGCACACATGACAGGAATTTTGAACTAGCACAATTTTTTGGGGTCAATTCATGGATTTGCCACATAAAATGAGTAGAGAGTATATAATTACATATAATATATATCAAGTCAGCTGAGCTGAGCAACAAGCAGGTTCTAGTTAAAATCAAGTGATTACTGCCGAAGCTTAATGAGAAAATTTATCAGAAGAGACCCTCAAAAAATCTAGGTAAGGAATTTACATATAATATGTTATATATATTAATTAAGTGGTATAAACATGGTAAATGATATCTATTACCGGGTAATTCTCGACATATTATGCTGAGTATATATATATATAGCTTCTTGTAAGAGACTCTTTTGGTATAGAAAGATGTAAAACGTGCAGAAACAAGACACAATATTTTAAGGTTTCCCCTTTTGTTTTTCAGTGCCAAGATTTAAACCATCTTCATCTTGGCCTGGTGAACTGGGTTGAGCTGTTTGAAAGAGAAATTCTAAAGTCTTTTTTGATGGCAGCTGAAAATAATCAAGAAAAATGATATTTCATATGGTATATTAACTTGTCATAAAAGAAATCAAACAAGAATTTACCAACTGTATGGATGAGAGTCATTATGCCTTATCCTATAAACATTACTAAGGGAAATAATATCCTGCTTTTTAAAAAGTGAATCCCACTTGGAGTTCATGTATATATAAGTGGCCTACATATATACATAATTATATTCTTGTTACTTAAAAAAAAAAAAGGCAATCCAATAATTATATAGATATATTTTTCAATAAAATAAAATATATATACGTACTTTTAGAGAGCAAACGTAACATACCAAGTTCATTAACACCTAATTAACACATGCTATAATAATCAATTAAAAATACCAAAATAATAACTAATTAACAATAAATACATAGCCAACTCCCGACCGACCCTAAAACAGACAAGGCATTCCCCCACTGGACTGCCACTGAGACACGCTGAAGGAGTAAGCACAGGCATTCACCTCCCCAGTTCTTTGCCTTATCCTGAAGCTGAACTCCTTCAGGAAAGCCATCGACCTGTTCCCGATGACCCCCATTGTTTCTTATTTTTTGTCTTGCCTATGCTTGCATATACCATTCGTTCATACTTAAAAAAAATATTACGAACAGATTACCCGAGTTGGCTTACATAATCTTTAACGAGAAAAAATAGAAAATAGAGGAAAAGAAGCTTACTACAAAGGGAAGAGAGAATGGCTTGCAAATTTACCAGTGACTGATCTATTCAGATTCAAAGAGAAGAGAAGGGGGTAGAGGATTCAAGTTGACTGAAATTTATAAACTAGGCAACATGTCAATTGAAACAGGCACTCGGGATTTGGTGTGTTGATTAGTCTGAGTAATATAAATCTATGAGAGAATAAAGAAAAGTAACTACCAAGTACATATTTCATGGTCAAATCCCCCTGTTTCACAACCCAGGATCACCTGATAACAGCAAGCAAGACTGTTGTTGAAGTTTCATTGATATAATATGTGGCAGGCTGAGCTTCAAATTAACGTCTGTATCAGAACGAGTAGATAAAGAAAGTGAAAAATTAAAAGGAGTAGCTGAAGCAGGTATGGAAAAACTACTGGAAGAAGTTTGATGCTCCAGCACTCCCTCGTATCCGCCTGGTATGTTGTCACAATGTGTTTAGTTCTAGATAAGGTTTGTTGAGATGAAAGTGGGTGGTGCAGTATATTGAGATGAATCTACAGCATACAATAGATGGATTTTAGTAACTAATTAAAACTTTAAATATTCATAAAATGAATGAATGCAGGCACAATTATAACACTCTATGATCTCACATAACCATCCTGAACAAGTCCTCTTTCATTACCTGACACAATAGCCACTACTTTGGAAACAGAATCTAAATAAAAAGAATACCTAAACAATTAAATTAGGTACATGGATGTACTTTATCATGAAATAATACTCGGCAATCATCTGTCAGCCACTGTAGCGTACTGCAGAAGCCTCAAGGAACAGATATTGGAAATAGAATGTGCTACTTGCGTAGATCAATGACATAGCAGGGCACACGACGATCAAAAAAACTTCATCAATAGTAAACAACAGCAGGGCACACAATGAAAAAAGCTTCATCAATAGTAAACAACAACAATCCAGTAGCAGAAGAGTTTTCTTCAGACGCATGAAGGGTCTATACTGAGGATGCATCATTATGGGGATGCCACCAGATAGCCTAAGAGGTATAGGGAGTTGGGATTTCCTCTTAATTATAAACACGTTATTTGGTGTGCACTTTGACACCGCATGTTGGTACTTGAAGATCTACTAGAGCTGGAAATGAAAGCAAGGCTTTGTGTGGCGAGCAAAAGTACAAGTAATTGCTGAAAATGTGATCATGTCATGTGCACGAGTGATGGTATCCAAAGCTTGTGGTGAAGAGCAGGCTAAGAAGCTCAATTCTATATCAGCAGAATTTGATTTAGAATGAACGAGATGGCTGTGGATATACTGGCACAAGTAGTGGAAGAATTCTAGACCACTCCATATGCTGAATTTTGACGAGTCTATGAATATTGGCACCTGTGCTATTTTACTGGGTTTTATTCATTATATTTACCGTTCAGATGTGAAGGCAGAGTTTTTCCTATGTGAGAGTCTTGCTATTACTAAAGGAGAGGATATGTTCAGCATAGTCAGTGGCTTTCTCGAGAAAATTGGACTAGCTTGGAACAGTGTTCAACAGGAGTCGGTTGATGGTACACCTACTATGAATGTTGGTAATCACAGGTTCAAAGGCCTTGTTCACAGGAAAAAGGCAGATATTACTGTTGACCATTGCAACATTCACCGATATACATTTGCATCCAAGGCGGTCCCAGATACATTGAAAACAGACTTTTTAATGTTGGTAACTTCATAAAAGCCGAAGACTTCAACAGCCGTGTGTTTAAATAATCGTGCATGAAGTGCTACTGTGCCACACTGATGTCTTGAGGCAAGGTTGTGAATTGTGTGATTGGACTTCGGGAGGCAGTGCAACTATTTTTGCAGCAAAAATGATCAGACTTGGCACACCACTTTTTTGACCATAAATGGCTTTTCCGTCTGTACTATTTGGCGACATCTTCAATGAACTCAACAGAGGAAACTTAGCACCCCGAGGAAAGAATATGACAATCATCGATACAAAACAACTATTTCTGTAAATCTAAGAGAGTTGCGAAGGTCATAGTGGCACAGTTTCCCACACTTGTTGATGAGAGCAAGGATGGTCCAGATATCCAGGCCCACTTAGACAAATTGGTCAGAAAGATGGAGGAATATTTCCATGATCTGGACACCTCTGGCCTTCAATGGTGCCAGCAGTGTTTTGGGGCCGATGAGAATCATGTTGATGAAGATAACTTTCCAGCAAAAGAGGAGTGGATAACTCGGAGTGTGGATGAGGTTTGGAAGTTGGAATTCCAGAGCAAGAACCTGGAAACCATTTGGACAGCCCCACGAAATGACAGACCAACCTTGGCGAGACAGGCTCTAAAGATTCAGACTTCCTTTTCGACCACTTACCGATGTGAGCAAGGCGTTCCCATCATCATGGGAATTAAAACCAAGAAACTGAAGCAGTTGGAGGTGTCAAATGATGAAAGAATTGCGCTCTGTTCTACAAAACCGTGCATTGAATAACTTGGCTAACATACAAGTACAACCATTCCATTGATTTGACATGTTTTGCAATGACCAACTAACTTACTAACTAACTACTAATACTTATTAACACACTTACAAAAATAAAAATTCATAAAATAAAACGTGTTTTATGGGTAATGGAACAGGGAGGATAGGCAATTTAGGTAACGGTTCCAAAAAGATTGAGAACCACTGGGCCCTACCTAAAATTTTATTCAGCAGCTGTACTCTTTTCAAACAAAGAGGTGAATGGTCAGATGTTTACTGAAAATAAAGTCTTGTGTGAAAAGAGCTCGAGTGTTTAACATGTATTCCTCTGTTGACATAGCATATTTACAATGGCTTTCCCACTTTAATATTACTCGCTCAACATTTCTCAAGCCTAGGAAGAGTGGGATGCTAAGATTCGCATGAGCTTTTACCAGTGGCTAGCTATCCATCACGTGGTGCGTAACCACATCCTTAAGAGAGTATGGTCCTGGAAGAGCTCGGCATGAAGGAAAAGACCATGCTCCTAAAAGAAGACAAGGTGAAAACAACAGTCTTGATGACAAAGAAAGTTACAATCCAAGGCTGACAGGAACGGTGGCATCCAACGGCTATGGAATAATGAAAAAGGATCCTAACAATACTTAGGAAAGAAAGGTGAGTTATGTACTAAAGAATTTGGAGAGTGTCGAACAAATAACAACTGCTTTATATGATTCAATTCTGCACACTGGAAGTAAATTACCACTGATTTATGGGTTCCCTATGATATATGAACTTTAGGTTTCTCTTATGCAAATTGCGTCACAATGGAGTGTAATATTTTAAAATTCATATAAATGATAATTTATTTGACTTCTCAGCCAGAACACTCCAATATAAGCTTGATCCAACTATATAGAAGGACTAGACCTCTGCATATGCACCAGAGACCAGACTCCTGTAGAGCACCAGACGAAAACAGCCTCACATGCTAGAAAGACTGCCAGATGGCATTGATAGTGACTATTTGACTATTTGTATTGTCGTTTCCAACAATTTATTTTCGCAAGTTACCCCCAGTTACAGGGTTGTTAGCTACTAGGCCAATAGATTAGACATTGCCAAATTCTCCCAAGTCTCACTGATTGTGTGCAAGGGCTTCAGTTATTGTGGGCAAGTTTACTAGTGACTGATCTGTTCGATTCAAGGGAAGAGAAGGGGATAGAGTATTCGAGTTGACTGAAATTCGTGAACTCTACAACAACAGCTTCTGTCTCCTTGAGATGTCTTGTTCTCAACAAACCTGTACTGATTTGTTAAGAACCGGCGATTTCAGACAGTTTTTCCTCAAAATCCTAAATTATAACATTGAGGCATGCAAGTAAATCGTTTTCTTGATAATTCTTAATTCTTCCATTCCATGGTATTTTTAAGACTGACTGCTACAGATTGGAGCATTACGTGATGATTAGACAGGAACACAGCCAATGATACTGCTGGCTCTACTTATACCCCCTTCATTTTAGAAGTAAAAAGTTCAATGCCCAATCAGTCTAATGCAGTGTTCATATTTCAATATTTTATGAATTTTCATGTAAAATATTTATGCTAAACACAATAAGTTAAATCTTCAATTGTTGACTTGTACGTATTGTTCACCTTTACAACAATTTTTTAACAATTTTATTGACAAAACCACAAAACATTTGACCACACCCATAATGTTGATTACACCCATTTGATGGTAACAACATTAGATAGCTATTAAAACAACCTTCTCAATAATCTGGTTGAAATTGTATTTTCTCGACGTTTTGACTAGATGCTCTAGCCCTCATCAAGAATAATAAATTGGATATGCACAGTCATGATAACGTTTTACAATAATGGTTTCTTAAAGTGGGGAGATTTTTTCTGGTTTCAGTGTAAATATTTGACATTAGAGAGAAATAAATAGTTTGGCACTCCTGATCAGTACCTATTGTAGAAATGAAGAAACACCAATGACTATAATTGTGCTCGGCAATTGAAGTATTATTTGTATACAAATGTGAGTAGATGAAAATACAATGTTGCAGTATAACGCCATACATAATGTTCTGTGCCAAAGTAACATCTTCTAAAACCGAGTCCATGGTGCAGAGCATAGAGTTAAAATACATACAATAGATCTGCGTTTTCATGCATCCATGGATATTAAGCACGTGATTGTTTTCTTGCTGCTGTTTAGTACAAGTATGTCTATTAAAACTTCCATATTTACTGAATGCAAATTTAAAAGGAGTAGTTAAAGTAGGCCTGGATAAGCTACTGGAAGTAGTTTGATGCTCCAGCTCTCTTCGTATCTGCCTGGTATATTCTCACAAAGATTAGAGTGATAGAGAAGGTTTGTAGAGATGAGGTGAGGTGGTTCAGTATTGGGATGAATCTATAGCTGACTTAGTAACAAAAAACATGCAGCTAATTATTTTCTAATCAAAACTTCAAATATTCATGGAATGAAGATATTGAAGTGAGTTGCTTTTGACAAGAAATTTATTTTCACAAAACACAATAGCAAACATGGCTGTAGTTCTTTTATAGCCTAGCTAATCATAATAATATTATATGCACACATCAAAGTTGTCTAGAACCTTCTAGACTCCCAGTCAGAGTCAACACCCCAATGTAAGATAGGGTGTTGATTGGCTTCCGTTCCAGTTGGACAGTTCAAATAGAGTGGCGCCACCACAGTTCCCCCCCCCCCCCCTCTCCCAGAACCATTGGTTTCAAGTAATTTTTTTGTATTTGGTGTACGTACCTGGTGCCGTGGCTTGGCTACCTAAACAGGTTGATCGATATCAAGGTGTGCTGGCTTAAGGCGCATAGGTGGAGCAACTGGTACAGCAGGTACGGCTATAGCCGTACCACTTTATAGCCGTACCACTTTTTGGAACAAGTTCACGAGGATTTGCTAAAAAAACTGACTCACTTCGGAAGAAAATCACAGGAGAAATTTGTCAAAGGTTACACAAGATATTCAATATGCTTAATCAGCTCATTCAGAGACTAGTGTAGACCACTTGTTAGTTTGCACTTAAAGTTTTAATCCACACATGCTGAGTCATGTGATTGAGCACATGATCCTAAACTGCAAGATGTCCTTCAGCCATGAGATCAAGGATTTGCCTGATAAACCTTTCCAACCGCAACATTATTCCTTTGCTCCTCGTTCCTTTGGCAAGGCTCAACCTAAAAACAGGGTTTTTTCAAGCATCTTTGTTTCATCGTTTCTCATGGATTCATTATTATGCAACTGATGATTCTGCTTTCTGCTTTCTTTGTTGCAAAGCTGTAAAGGGGAAAAGATGGGGCTTAACAGATTATCTGAGGCAAGACTTCTTGTAAGGCTTCACTAATAGGAACGATGCTACTCGAGTTTTGGTCAAACATGAAAGCAGTAACTTCCACAAAGCAACAACTGAAGCACTGAAGGCAATCAATGATGTGGCTGACATGTTGTCAAAAGCAGTAGCCACAGAAAAGAAAAACGACCGTGAATATTTGCTGAAAGTCATCTCATCAATACGTTTCTTGGGATGTCAAGGTCTTCCTTTGAGAGGTGATGGGCCTCATAATGATTTGGGTCCCAACTTCTATCAGTTATTGCTTTTGAGAGCAGAGGACTTTCAAGGCATTCATGTTTTTATTGAGTGAAATACATTTCTCATGAGATTCAGAATGAATTACTTTCAATCATGTCTCTACAAGTTATCCATGAAATTGCTAGTCAAATACAATCTGCACCATACTTCACCATGACGAAGCTAATATCGAGCAAGTGGTATTCGTTATTGTTCTGTCATGACAACCTCACTGTTACTGACGATTTCATTGGTTTATATAAAACTGAATCTATTGAATCTTCTTCACTTGTTAGTATTATCAAAGATGTCTTACTTCGGATGAATCTGAAGCTGAAATATTGTCGGGGACAATGTTATGATGGGGCCAGCAATATGACCGGGGTAAGGAATGGAGTGGCCAAGCATCTTACTGATGAAGAACCTCGAGCAATTTTCACCAACTGCTATGGTCATGCTCTAAACCTTGTGAAGACTGTTAAAAAGTGTAAACTTATGAGATCTTGCCTTGATTCTGTGTTTGAAATCACAAAGCACAACTGCCTCTTTTGCAAGAAGTCTCCTAAACGAGATGCAATATTTCAAAAGCTCAGACATGACCTAGCAACTGATACACCAAGCTTTCGTGTTCTCTGCCCTACTAGGTGGACAGTCCGTGCAGCATCACTACAGAGTGTGCTAGACAATTATGAAGTTCTCCTCTGTGTTTGGGAGGAATCCAAGAATTCACAAATTGACAGTGAAATGAAGGCCAGAATTATTGGTATTGAGACCCAAATGCTCACTTTCAACTTCCTTTTTGGCATTTCCTTAGGAACCCTCATTTTGCAGCACAGTGATAATCTTAGCAAAAGCTTGCAGCATAATACTATTACAGAAGCAGATGTCCTCAAATCCATTCGTAAAGAAGACAAGTTAAGAGCTTCTACGATCGTGTTTTGCTACACCAAAGTGAATTTGATATTGATACAGCAACTCTTTCTTGCAAAAGACCTGCTCCTCGGCGGCTCCAGATTTGAACTGATGGTAACTTTCATTCTACATCCGAGGATAACTACAGGCAGATTTATTTGATCTTGTTATTGGATCCATTAACAGCAGATTCAATCAACCAGGGTATAAAGTTTATCGCAATGTTGAAGATCTTGTTCTCAATGCATGCCGTGGGTGCCCTTATGACACAGAGCTAAGCAATGTGTGAGATTTCTACATCTCCAAAATGCAATTGCAGGCACAACTGCCTCTCTTGCAAGCTTTGTTTGCTGAAGAGAAGAACCTGTCAGAGCTTTCAATTAATGACATCATTAAGTCACTGTCACATCTATCTTCTGCTCAACGACTTGCATTCAGGGTTCTAATGAAGATATTATTAGTAATGCCAGCTACTAATGCCTCTTCAGAGCGTTCTTTCTCAGGGTTGCGTAGAATAAAGACCTACCTCAGAACCACAATGACACAGAAGAGGTTAAATGATTTAATGGTACTGAAGATGCACAAAGAAAAATTGGCTGTTGTGGCAAAATATTTGTTAGCAGTAGAGAAAATAGAGTCAGAAATTTTAAATTAAGTAGCTAGGTGTTTACCGTCTCATTATTATCATAATTTATTTATGATACTTTCTGTCATTTCAAATACTCATCTGAATTGTTTGCATTCCCATTTTGGTGGAAGGAGGCAAACTTCCCTCGGCAGTATCAGCCGTACCACCCCAAAATAGCTTGCTCCGGCTCTGCGGCGGTCTACTGGACCAGTGTCTGGCTTGCCTCCAAAGTCAATTGTGTGGGAACCCTTTCCAGGATGTGGAAAGGTCCTTCATATGGGCGCTGAAGAGGCATGCAATGGGCATCACGATGGATGAAGACATAATCGCTGCTCTGTAGGTCAGGAGGGACAGAGGTCTTGGTGCCTCCATGGTGGGTGGTGGGGATATGTATGAACTTACTGACAGTGTCATGGAGTTGTGGTAGAACAGTTGCTGGGTCGTACTTCCCTTTCCCTTGCAGTGTGGCGATTAAGTCGACCGGAACTGTGAGCATGGCACCATATACTAGTTCAGCAGAGGAAAAATGCCAATCCTCTTTTGGTGCAGCCCAGATGACCAACAAGACCGATGTCAGGTCATCCAACCAGTTGGGGCTGGGGAGTTGTGCTCTCAATGCAGACTTAAGGTGACGGTGGAAACACTTGACTAAGCCATTTGCCTGCAGGTGGTGTGCAGTGGTGTGATGGAATTTGGTGCCCAGGAGCTTAGCGATTGCTGACCATATCAAAGGACATATCAAAACGAGCAATCCAATGGGAGACCAAATCCCTTGCACAAACCTCTCTGTCTGTTGCCTTGAGCGGGATTGCTTCCAGCTATCAAGGCAGCAGACAGAGAGACTTGTGCAAGGGCATTGGTCTCCCATTCGATTGCTCGTTTTGATATGTCCTTTGACATGACCTCAGACAGAGGGACCCAGTTCATGTCTAAATTATGGTAAGCCGCTCCTGTGAACCAAATTCTGGGTGTGAAGCATACCCCAGGCTCTATGTTGTGGACAGCGCTGGATGGGACAGTAGTGCACCGACCATGAGGTTGCTCTTTTCTGCAATGTGTTTGATGCAAGTGGTGAACTCAGATATTGGCACTGTTGCCAAGCTGATCAAGGCAGACACTTTGGACAAAGCAAACATGAGTGGCTTGTGGTCAGTAAAAGCTATGAAATCCTGCCCCTCCAGGAAGTAATGAAAGTGTTGCACAGCTAGGTAGAGGGCAAGAAGCTCTAGGTCGTAAGCGCTTTACTTCTGCTTGGCGAGTCTGAGCTGCTCTGACTGAAGAAAGCCAGTGGCTGCCATGACCCACCTGCGAGCTGTTCAAGTGCAGTGCCCAAACCTACTTCTGAAGCATCGACAGGCATGAAGCGGCAATAGAAATTCAACATGCTGATAAATTCCTGGAGTCCTTTAACTGTCTGGCAACCCCCCTGATGGCATCTAACTTGGAGGGCAGTGAAGTTACACTATGTTTAATGATGTGATGGCCAAGGAAGTCGATTTCCTGCCAGTCAAACTGTCACTTGGCCAAATTTATGACAAGGTCCTGCTGTTGTAAGTATCCTAGAACCTGCCATGCATGTGTTCTGTGTTCGTCTTTGGAGCGGCTGGCAATTAGGATATCATCAAGGTATATAAGCAAAAGTGAAATGATGATATCGAGTTCACCAGCTTGTGCATAGTAGGCATTGACATTCACACACTCATCAGAGACAAAGTTAAAGATTGAGTTTGGTCGACCATGGATTTCAAAACAGAGGTTTATCTTCTCACCAGCAGCATAAAATGGGACCATGAAAAGAGGATCACCAATGACACTGTCATTTCGAAGAATATCTAAAATAGAAAGATGCTCGATAAATTTTGATGAATGTAACAATAAAACTAACTGGAAACTATTGCATAACTGGTTACCCATTCATCTTTCTTGATTGGTGCAATTATTGCCTCACCCAGGCCCTTGCAATTCTCTATTTGCCAGTCCAGATGGAGGCCTATGATGATATGTACCTTAGTAAGATATGGCATAACTCTCCATATCAATCCACTTCTCTTGATCTGCTTGACTCTTAAGATCATTAGCGAATATATCCACTCACACCAAAGGTAGTGGATATATCTGCATAAAGATTGCAACTTGGTAGTCTTTACCAAAAAGCTTTGCTAGCTAACACAGTGAAATCGAACTCAAACTCTTGTCTAGCAAGGCTACATCTGACCACTTCTCTGCTATGATAATGTTGCAGTTACTGATATAGTAAGGAAGGTTTACAGTGGTAAGTTTCATCGTCCTCAACAAAAAGCTAAGGCTATAAAAAGAATGAGCACATGGGTAGCTCTACAAGAAGGCTGCAAATGATTGCATGCATATAATGTGGAAGATCTAAGGAACCAGTCTGGTACCTGGTACACACTAGAGCTTAGAAGACCAAGGTATTAGCTAGCTAAAATAAATAATTATGGTCTTTGGCTATCGAGTTAAAGAAAGAATTTTTTTTTGTTTACTTTAATTGTTGCTAGGCTACTAGCTAGCGCATCAACAATGCTTACCTGATTGAGCCCTCAAGCCATGAAGTCCTAAGACTCGGATATTATTATGTCATGTGACTTTAAATAAAACAGATAGTGGTGTGAGTTGTGTAATAAATATTTGGCCCTAAAGAATTAGTGGTTATTATACGCAATAAACTCTACTTACTGCACTCAGTCCTCTGAGGACGTAGGGACTGTTCCTTTGCAGGAACACGGTAACTGATGACAAAGTTCTGTCTCTCTTCCAAGGTAGTGGCGATACTGCCATCAATCAAATTTCGAAGTTCTCCTCGCTGGGTACCACAAATACCACATGTCTCCTGGAGTGAACTACTTGGATCAACACTAATCCTAATGAATGCATCTTCTGTGAAGTGAGGGTCAGGAGAAGTAGGAGTGATAGAGTAGATTAATAACATAACACCTTGTGACAGGACCAAATCTGATATTACCCACAGACTCTGAGCCAGTCACTAAGTGTTGGTATGCTGCCACCACTCTACCTTTAAGCTATACACTAGGCTAGCAAGGTTAAGTAGAGAAACCTTAATAATTCAATATAGGACACTTACAAGACTCAGCTAACTCCCAGAGCAGTAACAACTCCTCCCTTAACTAGGCTGGAGCCCCGCTTCTGGTTTCTGGCCATACATGGTAATCTTACACTCATCATCGACCTATGACACTTGCCCAACATAAACACATAACACACAAACACACTAAGCCACAGACCACATTATCAACACTTCCAATTCATATTAGTTACTCACTACCGGGTTCACTCCACATCCATAGTTATGCATTGGGAACAGTCTCGTTTTAATGTCGTCCTGCGACACACCTTAATATTAACAAATGGAAGGCTAGAGGGTATGGAACTCAAATATTCTCTGGAAAAAAATTAAATTTCTCAATGTTAGCTTTCACCTTAACAGCCTTACCTCCATACGAATGAGTAACAGTCACCAAAATACCACCTCCTACAATGATGGTGTTTGTTTCACTGGTTCTGTTCAGGATGACCCTAATATCACTCGTCTCATAAAATAGTACATCTCCTTCTTTGACACAAGTAACTTCTGATGTGGTTGAAAAGCGACCACCTTCTCTGCTCACCCCATCCTTGAACACTCCTACTGCACCATTGGTCATTGTGTCAAGGATGAAATCAACTCTCACAGAGAATCCCTCCTCAGCACCAGTACAAGACGTAACAGCTACAAGCCAGGGGCAGATCCAGTTTTTTTTGGGTGGGTTTAAACCCCCCCCCCCCCCCCCTTCAGTCTATAATTTCTTTAATGAACACATTACATGTGCAAGCTTAAATACTTTCTTGGTCTATTTAGTAGGGACAAAACATTTTTGCATGCAAATCTGATAATATAGTTGGCTAGAGTGCAATGTGGTTGGTGGTCTTAAGCTAGCAACCACATGATGAATGTGCTGTGGCAATTGGCAACCACATGGTTTAATATGTGCTACAGTATCAGATCAGAACTCAGAGGCAGAGACTACGTCAGTGTTCCTTGTCATCCTTTGGAGTTACTTCTGGCTCTGAACATGACCATTCCATAAGTGATAGTTTGTCACCTAAGAGACTACATCAGTGCTCTTTCTCTTCTTCTGGAGATACTTCAGGACCACATCAAGAGTTAACAAAAAGTAGCATTTCTGGCCCTACTCATGCCAGTTCAGATATTGAATTGGATTTAGTGGGATGTGAGGTTATCATGAGACCTGAAGAAGGTGTTAAAGAAACTGACATTGTGTGCCAGTCCATTCCTTCAGATTCTAATGATGCTAGTTCTTTGCAAACTGCTTTCATGGAAACGGGAAGTAGAAGTACAGGTATCAATGATATTGGACTTGTTGCTTCTGGTAGTATACCAATCAGTTCCTTGTCAGATAGTGACAAACATGAATTTTTGAAGAGTGAAGGCAAACATGCAACCTTTGAAGTGATAAAGAAGGGAAAGAAACTACCATTAGCATTTCAGAAGTCATGGCTAAAAGAGTTCGAATGGTTGTCATATTCACCCTCACATGAAGGAGGTTACTGTAAATATTGTGTACTGTTTGGAAAAAAGGGTTATTTGGGAATTCTAGTGACAAAAATTTCAGCAAAGCAAAGGGTAAAAATGATAGGTATTTAACGGGATTTTCAATATCACCAAGATGCTTTACAAAATTATTCCTGACGACATTCAAAAATCTAGAAACCAGAATAGATTGTCAAATCCAAAAAATGTCTAACGCAACCTGCAACCGAAATAAACACATCTCAGCTATTGTTGATGCTGTTAAATTTTGCAGCATGCAGGGGCTTCCTATGCAGGGCCATAGAGAGAGCATGACATCAAATCCTTCTGGAAATAGAGGTAACTTTCTAGCTTTGCTCGAATATGTTGCCAAGTACGATCCAATAATAAGGGATCATCATCAACTAGGTGAGAAGAACCAGCAATACACATCTAAAGTAATACAAAATGAAATTATAAGTGTTATGGCAGATTTATTGCATGAAAAGCTTTTAAGTCCATTAAAAACCTCAAAATATTACAGCATTATGGTAGACGAGGTCACAGACACAAGCATGCAAATCAGGAAATTTTGTCTTTATGTATCCGATTTGTTGATCTTGGTCAAGCTCAGCCGCATATCCATGAAATATTTTTGGACTTTCTCCACCTCGAAAGGGCTACTGGAGAAAACATTGCTGCTGGTATTATTGATCCTCTCAATAAGCATGGTATTGAAGTTGACGATATGAGAGGACAGTCATATGATGGAGCTTCAGCAATAGCTGGCACAAGAAGAAGGACTCAGGCTTTTATCAAGAAGAAGAATGCACTTGCTCATTGTCACTCACATGTTTTAAATTTGGCTGTAGCAAAATCATGGTCTGTGCCTGATAATCGAAATACAATTGATGTCATAAATGAAGTGTATCTCTATTTTAATCTGATTCTTGAGTAATTTTGTACACTTTTGCTCCAGAAAATAGAGTGCATAAACTGAAGGGTCTATGTAAAACTAGGTGGACAGAAAGGCATGAGTGTCTAGAACTATTTCTCTCTCTTTATCAATATATAGTAACATGTATGGATGCCATGTTATATTTTGATGAGTACCCTCAATTGCAAACTCATGTCCAAGAATAACCCCTCCCTTACTGATACTCTAGATCTGCCCCTGCAAGCTCACACATTCCACTAAAGCTGTGGCTCGGTGTTGCATTGAATGGACTAACCATGATGGGCTCAGTGATGATACAGCCAGCAGTTCTGTCACCTGCAATTAAATATATACATAATGCTTTTTAAAAAGCTGGAGTTGCAGGGCTTCCCCTTGTAGATCAAAATAATACAAATTTCGGGAGAGAATGGGAGCTATAAAGGAAGTCCCTTTTTTATATAATTTTTCGTGGTGGAAAATATTACAATTGTTCTCTATCTGTGTAAACTCATGGTGAACCTCATGTGTACCCCGGCTCTTTAAGGCCGATACCATATACTGTATATCTGCACATGTGAGTGCCATGTTTCCAACAATTGCAGATACTAATTATGTCCACACATAGAATGCAAATTGTTGGATCACAAAATAAAAAACTAAGAAGTCCAACTCAAAGTTGTTGTTTTTTGCTAATGAGGCTGCTAATCTATTAAATGTAAATTAAAAACACTGCTGGTGCTGAAATGGCGAGGCCTACAGCATAAGCTTTAAAAAAATACTAATAAAAAGAAAAAAGTGAATAGCCCCAAAACAAGCTACAGCTGAAGGCAAACAAATTATTCAGAATATAAATAATATTGCTTGCTGTCCTGGAGAGAAGATCGATGATTAGCTAGCTAAATTAATGTTATAGCTTTGGCATAAACACTAGCAGGATAGAGAAACAAAAACATATTCCAAGCTTTTTTGTTGTTGCTAGTTTGTCTAGCAAATCTAGTCATCAATCTGATAGAGTCCCAAGCGATGAACGAGCCTCCATAACTACTGCCATAACTTCAGCACTTGACTTTAAAAAATAATTCGCTCATGTTATTCTGCCCAACAGGACCAATTTTTCTACAAATAAAGAGAAAATAAACAACGTAAAATCATAATGACTTCCTTTGCCTTACCCACAATAATAAAACCGCCTCCTGGTTGAGGGATAAATCCCACAGTAAAGATCTCTGAAGGTTCATTAATATTGTTCTTGATTGGGATATCCACACAAGCAATCAAATCTGTTGGTTGGAACACGACATTCTGTGTGACTGATTCAAAGTCGTCGTCTGAAATAGCAACAATAAGAGGATATTAATATAACAATCATAAACATAGCTTCGAAGATCTTACCTAATATTAGTGTGCTCAACAAACAGCACGAACAGCAATGCAACAAAGCTGGGTGGAAAATATTTGCACCAGTAATAATTATCACTAACCGTATGTTGAGTCAATTTGAGATGTACTAAATACTGACATCACACAAACTCACATCACACAAACTTAGACACACACACATATTTACTCACTAGGCCTAACACTATGCTATTTTCCCCCTTCATATTATAATAATTCCCATAATGTTTACCATAATTTTAGGTATCTATTATGCTCAAAATTATGCTCATAAATTTGTATTGTGAAAGACAGGAGTTCATGTGGTGCAATGTTTAACAGATTATTATACTAGCAAAACTGTCACTGCCTTGAAATGGCACTTTTAGCATCAGTCAGGTTTTTGTCCCAATAATATGCTCATAATTTAACCTACGTATAAAGCCAGCATTAATACCAGTATAATGATATTCTTATTATGCCAATAATTGTGCTGGGAGCCTATTCCTCATACACAATACAGAAGGAGTCCCACATGCAAAAACATACTTGGCACAAAATAAACAGTATGTTTAGTGTTGATCAGCCAAATGGTATAGTCTTATGTCTGAAAAGGAAAGTTTTCGCTGATTGGATCATTCCAGTCATTGTCTATGGGGAAGAAACATGTACACTAACAGTAAAAAAATTTAGAACAGGTTAGTAGAAGCAGAGCATAACATGGAGCGGAACATACTGGGCATTACCTACAAAGGCAGGAATTCTAACAAAGAACAGTCTAAAACTCCAGACTTGGAACTTTCAAACTTAAAATGGAATTTGGCAGGCCACATTAGCAGAAGGTCAGAAAATGGGTGGATAAGAGTGACAACATGGATGCCCATGGATGGTACCAGGAACAGTGGTAGCTATACAGTGAAGGATAGATGTTTATAAATATTGAGAAATGGTTGATTTTTACACCAAGGCAGAGACAGAACAATTTGGCTTAATAATGGTGAGACAACTGGACCAACAATAGTCGATGGATAATGTAGTCATTTGACACCAAGGCTTATCGCTGGGGGACCGATGGTATTTAAAAAAAATTTTTTTTAAACTTGTGGTCACAACTTTTGATACTAAAATTATTTCCTATAGGCAAGTTACTAGACCCTAAAGTGGAGGGACCTCAAAAACCTGAATCCCTGCAACCTCCGCCAAAATAACTCCAGATTGATAAGTGCCAAAAAATTATGAATGGCTAGAGGAAGCCCTGTAGCATGCAACAACCTTTTTCTTTAGGCATTAATTTTAGTATGTAGTCAAGCACGCGGGAGGAAAATTGAGGGCATTGGGGGAAAAAGAGCATACAGAGAGACCTATCTTTTGAGCTATATATCAAGTCCATACCATGAAGTTAGCAGAATCTACGGAGCTCTAAATTTGTAACCACAAGTAAAAATATTAAAAAATTAAAAAATGTCATTGGTCCCCCTTATCGCTGATAATAATTATTGTGAAAATTGAACCATTATTTGCCGGGGTATAAATTGCAGTAGCAGTAAGAAATTTCCTCCAATTTAGGATTCTACTTATAACATGAATGATGTAGGTTGATAGTGGCATGATCTCAACAATTACTAGGAATTATTCTGAAGCTACACTATTGAGTTGTGTGTGTCTACAGTGGCAACCAGCAAGAAGCTTGCTCACAGAGCTACACCACTAGCTTCAAGCTATTGGTTACTCCTTTTGCTGACAAGAATGGAAGTTAAAGTGCTAAGAGTAATTCTGCCTCTTAGTTGTAGCATAGTTTCTTCAAGTACAATGGTTTACAGCTTATTCTCTTGGAACATTCTTTTCATATTTGATCTAGCTATGTAGTTGTGATATTTCCTTAAATAAATGAGTTTGTTAAACTTGATGTAATTGTATCGGTCAATCTGGAGAATATCTGAGCAGGCTTTGCCTCAGTTTTGGAATCTGTAAGGAATATTTAACTATTTCGTGGCCGTAAGCATAATAAGACAGCCACACACTTTGAAAATTCATTAAAAAACAGTAGTTGAGCTTTATAAGAAACAATGCATATCTAATTTAAGCTTCGTCTATGCATGTGCAAAAAATAGATTGGTAGGATTCTGGTAAATAAGGACTCTCTCCTAGAACCCCTTACCAAGTAGTTGTGGGAGAGTGGGTTAGTCCGGTAAGGATTCTCTCCTTTCATCCCTTACCAAGTAGCTAAGGGAGGATGGGTCAGTCAAGCAACCTCTCATATCATTGCTTACCGAGTGGCTAAGGGAAGGACTCTCTCTTCCAACCCTTACCAAGTAGCTGAGGGAGGGTGGTGTTAGGTCAACCTAACAAGAACCAACCTAACTTACTTAACCTAGTCCTAGCCAAATATAGACTTATAGACAATTAACAGTTTACAATGAATTATTACTATGAATGTTTGAAACCCACTGATGTCCTCAGGAGAGGCCAGCTTATTTTAAGAGCAGCCTTCTTCAGTTAAAGTGACTCTTTGGATTATGAAGCTAAGTCAATTGTCTTGTAAATTCTATATTTATCAACTTGATCTTTAGATTGTCTTCAATTGTCTTTAGTCAAATAAGGTGGACTCTCTCCCTCTACCTTTTACCAAGTAGTTGAGGGAGAGTGGGTTAGTCAGGTAAGGATTCTATCATTACCAAGTAGATGAGGGATGTTACTCAAGCAAGCCATTCCACCTATTATGAAGTACATGTAGCTGACGGAGGGTGGGTTAGGGATGAATCCAGACCATTCATTCACTCTGGACAAACCCGTTCACAGTATATGTCAAAATAAATTTGGACGAAATTATTTTCGAGTGTTGATGATGACTTTAGCCTATTTGTGGGAGAAACAAGTAATGAGGAAGCCATGTTATGCAGCTATATTGTATGATAATTCTATTGTCACTGTTTTGATCCATTACAATACGATTGTGGTTAGTTTCCATGACCAAAAAAACAACCATAATGTGCATCTAACCCAGTACAAGAACATAGGATATGGTTGTTATGCAGTTTGATGATTCTGTGAATTAATATGTCATGTAGGATCTATTTTTTTAATTTCTCTCCTAAATCCTCCAAGTCTATATAGCTGTTAAATAGTTAATATCCAAATCCAGCCGTCAAACTAATTCAAACCATGAAATAGTTCATATTTAAATCCAGCCATGAAATAGTTAAATAGTTAATATCTAAATCCAGCTGTGAAATAGTTAATATCCAAATCCAGCCATCAAACTATATCCAGCCGTGAAATAGTTAATATCTAAGAAAATAGTTAATATCTAAATCCAGCCGTGAAATAGTAAATCCAGTCATCAAATCTAAATCCAGCTGTGAAAGAGTTAGTATCTAAATCCAGCTGTGAAATAGTTAATATCTAAATCCAACCATGAAATAGTTAATATCTCAATCCAGCCGTGAAATAGTTAATAACTAAATCCAGCCGTGAAATAGTTAATATCTAAATCCAGCCATGAAATAGTTAATATCTAAATCCAGCCATGAAATAGTTAATATCTAAATCCAGCCAAAAAATAGTAAATCCAGCCGTGAAATAGTTAATATCTAAATCCAGCTGTGAAATACTAAATCCAGCCATGAAATACTTAAATAGTTAATATCTAAATCCAGCCATGAAATATTTAATATCTAAATCCAGCCGTAAAATAGTTAATATCTAAATCCAGCCATGAAATACTAAATCCAGCTGTGAAATAGTTAATATCTAAATCTAGCCGTGAAATAGTTAATATCTAAATCCAGCCATGAAATAGTTAATATCTAAATCCAGCTGTAATATCTAAATCCAGCCATGAAATAGTTAATATCTAAATCCAGCTATAATATCTAAATCCAGCCATGAAATAGTTAATATCTAAATCCAGTCATGAAATAAATCCAGCCGTGAAATAGTTCTATTCCCTTTATCACAATCCAAGCTTTCAATATGTCACCTAGCTAGACCACTAGGTTATCTCTGCCGTATCTAGTGATTATATAGAGTATCTTCATCATTACAAATAAAGTATATGATCAAAGAGCGTATAGCCAATAAGCAAATACATACTAGTTCAACCCCGTTACTATCTAACAAACTCTTTATATATATTATTTTAGCTCGTCTCGTTTGGCTATCCAATCGGAGTGATCATCTGTCTTCGAACCTTCGATTCATCCGTATATACGTCCTGCACGGTAGGCCATGGTATAGTGATATGGCTGTAGAGCCAAGATCCATCTGGCATGGCTATCCTTTAGCTTGGAAAGGTGCACATGGGGGCTGTGGTCTGTCTCGATTCTGAAATGTACTTCTTCGAGATATACCCGGAAGTGTTTGACACCTTCCACGATTCCCGCTCGATCGCTGAATAATTAGTCTCGCGTGGAAGTAACTTTCTGGATCCGAATGCAATGGGGTGTTCTTCGTCTAGCTCGTCCAGCTGACTTAGCACATACCCGATACCACAATTTGAAGCATCGGTTTGGAGGATAAATTCCTTCCCCCAAATAGGTGGGTGTAGCACTGGGTCTTGCGATAATAGTTCTTTCAGTTTTTCGAACGCTTTCTCCGCTTGGGTTGTCCAAATTACTCGATTTGGCATGGTGTTCTGGGTTAGGTCAGACACAGTGGGGTGGCTATCGTTGAAATTGATGGAATAAAGCGACGATAATAGCCAAAAGGCCAAGAAAGGCACGTACTTCCTTCTTGGTTTCGGCACCTCAAAGTTTTTCACCGCTCGTACTTTTGCTTCCATGGGTTTGATCTGGCCTTTTCCAACTACATGTCCTAGGTATGTACATGAGTTGCACGCAAAGCGACACTTTTCTTCCTTTATCCTCAGGCCTGCTTGTCATAATCTCTCGAACACTTCTCTTGGATGGGTTAGATGCTCAGACCATGTTTGACTGTGGACGATAATGTCATCTAAGTAGGCTGCCGCATACTGGTGGGTGTCATGGAGAACCTGGTCCATCAACCGTTGGAAAGTTGATGGGGCGGATACCAGCCCGAATGGCATGGTTACAAATTCATATTTACCCCACGGGGTTATGAAGGCTGTCTTCTCTCTGCTCAATTTCTGCATTGGCACCTGCCAGTAGCCTTTGGTCAAGTCCAGGGTGGTGATCCACTCAGAGTTTCCTATACCATCGATAAGTTCCTCGATTCTTGGTATGGGATAGGGATCTGTCTGTGTAACGAGATTTAACTTTCGAAAGTCCACGCATAATCGTTTAGTTCCATCCTTTTTGGTACTAAGACTACTGGGGCGGCCCAGGGGCTTCTGGAAGGGGCCATGATATTCTGTTCCATTCGTGTCTTTATTTCATTATGTAGGAACTCGTGGGAGGAGTGTGGGGGCCTGTAGGGTGGTAGTCTGATGGGAGAAGCATCCCCCCCGTATATCACTAATCACCTCGCTGAAATCATCTTTCAGCCGTTGCAGTGCTTCTCTTTGGTAGGGTTGAAGCTGAAACAGAGGCTCCTCCCATTTCGGCATTCCATCAGGTTCGGGGTCACTTGGTTTGTAGTCTACAGTTAACAACAGAGCTGGTACTGGAGAGTGCCACGCCTTCATTCCATTTACGTGGAATGTCCTGAACCTTTGCGACCCCTCCCCCAAATTCACTTGGTAAGTTACCTCTGTCAGCTTGCGGGTAATGATCACCGGCCCCCTCCATTCGTTTTGGAGCTTGCTCAACTTCCATGGTTGAAAGATTAACACAAATTTCCTGTCGGTAGCCTTCCTATTGTGATATTCTTTATGGGTTTGTTTGGCTTGTACATGTATAATCTCATTATTTGCCGCTACCTCCTGAACTAGGTCAAACTTCTTCTCCCTCAATATTCTTAGGTACTCAACGACCTCTATTCCTTCCTCTTCCTGTTTCTCTCTCCAATAGCATGCTAGTTCATCAATCGTGGTGGGCATCTTCCTCCCATACAACAGTTCAAACGGGGAATATCCAGTTATGCTATGCCCTGTACGCACATACCACAAACGGTAAACATAGGTCCCACTCCCTCTCACTCTTCTGGGTTAAACTTTGTGGGTGTAATGAAAATGCTCACTGGTAAGAATTTTACCCGAAACACTAGAGCTCTGAGAATTGTAGTAGAGCAAGTCCTACATCAAATTCTGTGTGAAGTCATCACCTTTTGATGAACTTATGCAGGAACTGAAAGCTAGAGCATCAAAGAGTAGAACAGCAAAACACTGGGTGGAAAACCTTATACTGATGCTAATGATTATCATAGCTGAGCGAAAAGGAGAGAGTGGGCCCAACATTTGTGGGCAGTGAATGAAATGATACAATATTACTTATTACTTTGCTGCAGGGCACATTCACTATGCCAGATCAATGCAAAAGCTGCATGGGGTAACCCTAGAAAGATTTCTGAAGGGAAAACATGTCCAACATCACAGACAAGGACTGTAGAATGGGATATGGACAGACATGTTCATAGAGACAACGTTTATGCACGGGCCAGGTGGTCTCATTGGAATAACACTGAATAAAAAAGCAGGGCAAGCTTCCACATCTGTAGCAGATTGATGAAGAACATGACAGATTCAGTTAGTTGGCGTGGCCAGGAATAGGTCGGTGTACCAGCATATTGCCCAAGCCATGAAAGACCTGGGACACGAGCGGACGTGGCAACAATGTAAAACGAAAGTAAAGAACCTCACCCAGAGGTATAGGAAGGTAAGCTTTTTGGTTTTGACCGTATATCTATAAGCATTTTAAGCTTTTGGGTTTTGCTGGCTGGCTGGTTTAGCTATAAGCTTTTGGGTTTTGCTCGCTGTTTTACAATATTAATGATGAATTTAATTTATTAGGTACCTTGAGTTCTCAGCACAGAAGAGAGGCAGTGACGGCTCGAAAGAAAGGTTTGTATTTAGAAGTTTGTACAATACAGTGTTAACTATTCCTTTTAAACCGGTAGGACAAAAACGCCGGCATGAAGACAGTGGGCTGAGGGAGCTTGCTGCAATCTTCCAACCGGCAGAGGAGCATGCAGCTGAGAGGGAGGAGCGTGCTGCAGAGAGGGAAGCAGAACTGCAAGCGAAGGAGCTAGCACTAGAGGCGAAGAGGAGGGAAAGGGAAGAGAAGCACGAGGAACGCATGATGGCCATGTTCAGCACTATAATGCAGTATTATACTCCACCATCCACGTACCCTCCTAATAGTTTCCACACTTCTCTTCCCCCCCCGCCCACCCTTTCCCCTTGCACCTTTCCCATCTCAACCACCACCACCAACTTCTTTTTCATCTCCTAACTTCCCTCACCACTATTCACCTTCACCATAGCTTATTATTGTGTTATTCTATTTTATTTATATACTATGATAAACCATTCTGATCTGCTAATTGTTAGTACAGTTTGTCTCTGATGGCTGTAGCTGTGCCACTGCTTGCTGCTGTGGTTGATACACTTCCACTTGCACTGCCTTCCCGATTGAGCCAGTTATCTTGACAATGATCACCATAGATCTCACACATGTTGTGCAATGCTATGCATGAACTAACAATGCTTGGTACATTGGCCAAGTTCGAGTCTATTCTCTTCAGTAGACATCGCCATTGGCCCTTTAACCGACCAAAAGCATTCTCCACCATCATCCTTGCCCAGCTTTGCCTATAATTAAAGTTCAGTTCTTCTGGTGTACTGGATGTCTCCAAGTAGGATTTCATCAGCCATGGTAGAAGTGGATATGCTGGATCACCCAGAACAACAAGTGGTACTTCAACGTCATTGAAGAGTTTTGTCCAGTTGGGAAACAAAGACCCATTGCATGCATTTCTATAAAATGCCGAATTAGCAAAAACATGTGCATCATGTACCTGCAAATAGTGAGGGAAGCACAGTGGTTATATAATATAGAAAGAACACACAGAGCCAGGACATATCCATCTTCAAGTACAAGTACACTAGCAGCAGTGATACCAGCTGTCATGTCATGTGACACGCAGCTGCTTGGAGGTGTAAAATGCTTTTAAATGCTTTTAATTGTGGTTGTTCATTTTTGCAGTGCGGACAGGATTTATCCAGATCAGATCTAGATCCCACTTATCAAGATCAGATCTAGGTCAATAGTGGTCCCAGTGCGGACATGCCTTTATAAGCCACTAGCAGTTTCTGATGACGCCAAACCCTGTCTGAGAACCTAGATGCACCACACCGCTTGCCCTCATGACCTTGGTAAGACCAATACCACTAACCTCACTCCCTCACTAGAGCTAGTTAGGAATTAATGAACAATTAAACAATGGCTCAAATGCACATTAAAAACATATATCAATTAGCACAATATCACTAGTAATCTATCTCGTTCGATGATAGACTTACTCAGTCTTAATTGTCTTTCTTAATCATTCGCTTTCTTTCTTTCTTTGTTCTCCTTTTCTCTTTGCTGTTCTTCTCTTTTATAGAATCTATCACAGTTCACCTAGTGGTTTGTGGGCAGTCTGTCTTCTCTGATCTCTGTGGTTTTACACCTTCTGATGTAGGTGAGTAATCAGGTGAGTGATTCCCACAGGTTGTTCCTCCTTTTCCAGAGGTGTCAGAGGCAGTTGTCAGGATGCTCCCTAACACCAAGTCCAAGTCAATACTAAAGAACAAACTTCAAGTGGAACAATCAGCTCGTGATACAGGACAACCTGATGCTATTGTCATAGATGGATATGCCATCCTGTGGGTTGTTCATTGACCATGCAACGGAAGTGTACAAGACCTTGTCACAAATTTTGTGAAATATGTCAAATGGAAACTGAAAGGTGGCATTAGAGTGCACGTAATATTTGACTGCTACTGTGAATAGAGTATTAAAAGTGGAACTAGATGCTCTCGTAAAGCACCGGTTTCTAGAGAGCATCAGCTGTGAAGGTTCTTGAGGCACGAAATAGGTTGAACCATCTGGGAAACCCCTCAGCCAACCTAGAGGATGTCCTCTATGAGTCAACAGCATTTGTTGCAGCATGCTATGGTCAGAAATGTAAAGCTTGTGAGACCATGACAGATGTACGCTACAAAGTATGGGTTTCCAAAAACTGAACGAAAAGCGGCATGCCTGCTGCCCAAACTGAAAGCAATACCACCGACTCTGGAGGCATTCAAGGAAAACATAAAGAGGGCTCACTTTCTGGCATGCATATGGAAAGCTGCTTTGGATCAAGAGCCTCCAAACCTTAACCCATTAAAATTTGGGTGGGTCAAAGATTATCTTGCCAAGTCCCTCTGTGCAGTTCCTCTACCACAGGATGTTCCTCTTGCACCAGGAGAATTACTCAAAATGATCCAGTGCATGTGCAATAGTGATCAGCCTTGCTCATCTCTCAGATGTGGATGTGCATCTGGTCAGCTTCCTTGCTCCATATTTTGCAAGTGTGGTGGGCCTGACAGTTGCTGTAATCAAATAACAAAGAACAATATGGCAAATTATGCTAATGATGTGAGGAGCATAGTGATGATGAAGATGATGGAGATGAGGAGGATGATTAAGGATGATTAGTTATACTATGTATTCATTGAACAGCAATGCTCTATTATTTACAACTAACATTTTAAATGGACAACTAATGACTGGATACTATATATATAGTTACATTAGAATAGATCAGATATAGTGTACTAAATGTTAATATCTATGTATTTTGCACATGACTCTGCTGACAAATGCAAATTTAGTTTTTTAGGCATGATATTGTGTCATCAAAATAGCCCAAACATGAAGCACAAAATGTTTCATTATAGTGTTGCCATAATTTTTTGGGGTGATTTCCAAATTACTCGCCTGTGTTTTTGGAAACAAAAAATCCAAACAAAATCCAAACCACAATTTCATGAGAAATAACATACTAAAGTGTGTTCATAGCATTTACACATGTCTTTAATAGTTCAGTGTTTGGTTTCAGTTCGGTTTAAATTCATAGCATTTTTGAGGAACATTGAATTGCACTGTTAAAAGTGAATTTAATGTAGAAATTCCTGGAGAGTGGTTTTGAAATAGCCTGCACATGGTCTGATATGCATGAAATGTCAAACAATTTTCTAATGATCAAAAATCCAAACATTTATTGATAAAATCCAAACAGAAAATAAAAAATCCAAACAATTTGGATAAAATCCAACACTATGGCTTCACTGCGATTGTGTAGTTGATAGTTGATGGTAATTATACCTACATCTGGCAGCTAATTTGAATTTCTATGCATGTGCAAGAACATCAGTTATGATAAAAACATGCAAACTTGCTTCTTTGGCATGTAAACCATTTATTTAATTGTTAACTGAACAATTTATCTTGTATTTACAGCTCAATATATTGCAGCCATTTTGGCAGCCATCTTGAATTTCTCAAATTCCTCAAGGGTGTCAAGTTGGTACCCGGTGGATTATCAATCTGGACCCTTTAAAGATTCAAAATCTGCTAAGAACAACTATGTGTCACCAAATTCTTGGCTCAGCCCCCTTTCCACTAGACTAATATGAGGAATTGTATAGCTACAAAATGCACTGCAAGTTATAAAAATTAGTATTTTATATATTGTACTCCATAGCAGGTCAAGGTTTGTCTATGTACTACTAAAAGTGATTTCAGTATATAAAAAAAGAAGCTTTCCTCTATCAAATTATAAAACCAAACATCAATAGTTCAACAATCAATTTTGCAGTTATCAAGTGTGCACGAGTTGTAACTTTTAGACTGAAGTTGCTCCTTGATATTTCTATGGCTCATTGATAGTTTGATTATTATGTATTAAAAAGAAGTATATGATTAATTGACTAGTTAATTGATTGACTAACCCCAATAGGGACAGTCTTGGGTAATTACTCAAAGGAAACCATCTGGGGTAATTTTTTATGTCAGATGTGAGCCACGCCCAAAGCCTTGTACAGATCTGTCATCAACTTGCTCAAGAAATTTGCACTTAGTTAGAACTGGCATAAAATTGAAATCAGTGCAGCTGCCACTGTTGCTGTGTCAGTGAACCTCAACAGCACACCCTCCGGATACCTCGTCCTGTAACCAGGAGAGTCAGCAAGTATTTGTTAGTTCTAAGTATAGTTCCTATTATATCAATAGCGAGTTCCCACATCACTGGCATAGGCAACAGGGAATCTTCCTTTGTGTCTTTCTTCCAGTTTTCTGACACTCCCAACAAGACACACATGCTTTGCTAACCACTTTGGTCATACCAGGCCAATAAAAATACCTACTCAACCATCCCCATGTCTTGTGCTCACCCAAATGCCCTCCATCGGTGTACAATGGGCAATTCTCACTACTAGCACGAGCAATGGTCTGTCATCTCTTCCTGAACCTCACTTCAAGTCCCTTGTCCTCAATAAACAGAGTGTCAGTGCATTTGATAGCCGCCAACGATGCCTGTAGAGTGGAATCATCTAAATGCTCCTTTCCAAGCTTCCTTGCCTCAATATCAGTCACTGCCTCCACAGGTGGCTCTTCCATCTCATCCCTTTCCCACTCCTGTGGTTCAGTTATTGGTGTCTGTATTCCATCGGTCTCAGAGTATTGGCTAGCCCAGTCTCTAGCTGCTTGACTAGCCTGTCTCCTTTACTGGAACTTGGTCATCTTAGGTTTAGATCTGCATTTTACAACATCAATATAATCCATACTACCAAATCCTGGATATGAGCTCCACTTCTGACAGCTCAGACAGTTTGTCACAACATTTGCTGTTGGGAACCTGCCTCTCCTTCCAGTAGTCTCACCTTCTCAATCCTTCCTGTTAGAGCTAATTTTGGCATGACAGTAGTTGGAAACACAGAACACTGAGCTGCTGAGTTAATCTTAAAACTCCACTGGAGTCCCTTCCAGTTCCCTGAATGTGGTAGTCTTCCACTCCTAAGACTATCTTCACTCTGTGTACATGTCTTGGGCAGCTGGCTCCCATGTGACCCAATTCTTCGCAGTTGAAACATGGGGGCCGCTTATGCTCATAGAAGTAGTATCCCATATTGCTCTCCTTTGAATGATCACAGTGTCTGCCACCATAAATTTTATGCTGAAGTTGCTCAGCTGCCTCTTTTTTGGAGTTGTCTAGTTGTTTGTCTAAGTGTCATGGTTTTTAGTGCTCCTGCTTCCAGCCTTTTGTCTTGGACAATACAGAGTATTCTAGATTTCTGTCTCTTATGTAGTTGTCCACCAATACAGCTGCTTTTCTGGTAGTCTTGGGTTTTTTCTGTCTGGTCCACTCAGCTATGAGGTGAGGGATGGCTCTCGAAAATTGTTTCTTAAAGAGAACATATAGAATAATTCTGCTACAATCTTGCATGATGCAGGTCTGTCAGTCTGGCTGCAAGTTGTGCGTGCTGCTGATTCTCCGGATTTAGGGAATGCATTCTATCATCTTAAGATGCTTCTGAAATTCTCCTCAAACAGATGGCCTCCTTGATGGCCTTATAGTGTGTCATTTAGTCTGCTGTCAGGGCCAGGTAGGTTGTCAGTGCTTCTCCCACCAGCAAAGATTCTAAGTGGGGAATCCACTCTTCCTTTGGTACTTCCAATGTTACTATATGCTTCTTGAAGTAGTGGCTATGCGCCTGGACAGTTTCTGCCATCTGCTTATTTCCTCTCTCTAGTCTCAATTGTTGCAGCTTGTTATCTGCTTCCCTCCACTGTAGCTCCCTCCTATATCCCTCTTCCTGTGCTTCCCTCTCCATCTGCTTCTTTCCACCAACCATTTAGCCTTGTCCTCCTTTCTCTGCCTCTCCTCTCCCACCTCCATATTCGTTCTCCTGTCGACTCGTGCCTTCCTCTTCCACCTAACTTTCTCCATCCTCTCTTTTCTCTGACGCTATTCCTCTCTTCTGATTTGCTCCTTTGCTTCCCCATCCTTTCTTGCAATTGAAGCTGCATAAGAACATACTCCCGCACTAGCAGCCAGTGATGCGCTGTACACTACAGCGCTTTTAGACTTGTCACCAGACAACTCCTCATATCTCTAACTCTTCCTACACTCAAACACTCAGAAATATCCGGTGGCTGATTCTGACGCTCCTTGACACCCTACAATTCCTCAAGCTCGGGTTCAATCATTATCCACTGCAAATGTTAGGCACTTACACGTTCTCACTATTAGCTGGTCTGCACAAATCCTAACCACTCATTCACGGACAATGTACTACCTAGCTCTCAAGGTTAATTATCCTCTCTCTCTACGATATACAACTCGACTCTTAGAGTAACTAAGATCAATTGTCATTCAAGACTTCTGCTCTACAGAAATCTAAATTACACAACTCCAGACTAAGCCCACCACCCATTCCCAAGGTCGGCCTCCTTTAAATGGGTTAGCCTCTTCCAAGGGAGATGAAACTGTAATATGGTAATGTAACTAAGACATTTAGTGACCATAATAACCAATCACATAACTGCATGTACCTCAGAAATCTACAAGTCTTGAATGAATAATTGATGTTTATTAAGTCCAAGGCTGTGGCTGGCATGTTAAGCCATGC